>JAVJGG010000031.1:7078425-7119272 GCA_035590195.1 Aviceda cuculoides
TGAACTCAAAACACAGCACTGTACCAGCTACTAGGAAGACAATTAACTCTATCCCAGCTGAAACCAGGACAGACACAAAAATATCTGAATAGTCCTCTTGTGACCATTCCCCAGTGTACCTGCCCCATGATGAGGCCCTGTGGCCTCTGCACACAGCTGTGAATGCTCTGTCTAATCTGGGAGAACCACCTCCGTCATGCACAGCAGAAAGGATACTTTCCATAAAGGAGCAACCAGAAACTGCATCGAGAACAGACATTGCTCTGCACTGAGCAGTGAGCCTCCCCTGTGATTTTTATTACCAGATTTCTGAGGACAGCATCTTTCTATTCAGTTGATACAAGAAACACAGCCATAGGCTTAGGGGCTGTATGGATGAGATTCCTTCTTTCTCTTTTTTACATACCTGCTCTTCCAAGTGCTGTTCTTAATCAGCATTTAGGGAACAGGAGGAAGTGGACTGGGAGAAGAGGGGATGAAACAGCCAAGCTGAAGGCAGATGCTCGTGTTAGTCTCGTGAAGCAGCTAATTGGACTTTCTTTCTACACAGTAACTTGAATTTTGCAATGCAAAAGCAAGAAGTTAAAAATGAAGCTGTGACCTTATTGTTCCCAATACAGCAAGCTATCTATAAATCACATTTTAAAAAAAAGTTGCAAACTCAAACATGAATGAAAAGGTTTTCAAGGGTGAACAAAAGGGAGGTTTGGATTTTACTCCAAATTTCACGGAGTAACAATTTCATTTGTTACGCGGACATACACCTGCTTTCGGTGCCGTGAGTAAGAGACGTTACATAACAATGCAAAATGCCAGAGATGTGGGGGCAAGAATCCTGTCGGGGCTCAGGTGTTAGACTGGGACTCTGAAAATATTGCCGTGATTTCCATCACAAACCCACTGAGTCACAGAAATGTTATGGATTATTCACACTATGGGAGGAGCCAAGGAACACAGGTCTGGAAGGAGACCTTTCACACGAGCCAGCTTCTGCTTAAGGCAAGCAGGGAGCACTTTCTGGTCTATTTTCAAATAGTCTAAATGTCCTTTCAACTATTGCACACCACGAAGAAACCTTCTCACACACTCATCTCTCTCTATCATAGGTACCTATGTACAGGATTCCTTCGGTATCACCCCAAAATATTCAATGAGTCTGGCTCTCCTAGAGCTTTTTTATACTACACTGATGCAAAAAATTGGCAGCAGATTTATCCTTACATTGGCCAACCAGACTGGAACTTTTTGACGGCAGGCCCAGAGCTGAGGACACAGAGAGATGAGAAAAGAGGATCTCCGTATGTGAGGGGATCTCCACACAGGCTTGAACAAGCAGTTCTTTGCTTTGATTTCAGAGTGATAATAATCATCTCTTCAAAATGACAGCTTAGGGCTCAGCTGCTGCAACACTGGTTTTGGAATCAAATTACTAGAAAGGTCAAAATCATTAACATGTGCTTTAGGAAGAGGTAAAATACCAGGCAAAACCTGTAAGCTTCCACTGCTGAAAGATGCCCCCTGGACTAGCAGATGCTATAATTTGCTTCATTTCACTGTAGGCAGAAAGGTGTCCTCTCACCAAGGGAACAGAGAAGGAGGTCATTCTCCTTGGAGGCCTCTCAAGAGTGTGCATAGCAGGAGGAGCCCTTTGTGACTTTGTAGAATTTAAAAGGCACAAAACAGTGTTAGAGGGAGTGAATGAATAGTTTACGGCACTCTTACCTGGCACAGCCCTAACCTGTACACTCTCCGTAGGGCCCTTTTAGCATTCTGCACTGTTGAGGATGGTTGTCCCAGTGTTAAAAACCCAGAGTTGGTGCTACACCCAAAGGACAAGACCTATGAAGAGAATTTTGCTCATGCCTTGATTACATGGGTTGGGGCATAAGCATAATAATGATTACATTACAATTCGTCAACAAGAAGTTTTAATAATTAAGAGAAAAAAGAGCAGACAAAGGCTTCCACAATGTTTGAGCTACAACTTCATCTTTCTTGTTTACCAGACACCTCTGTGAGGCCACCTGAAGACACCTAGCACCTCAGCAGTGCTTTAGTCATCAAGGTAGCCAGCAGATCAGGGCAATGTATTTCCCTTTTGAGAGCATTCAAATGAAAAGTTAAAACATCTGTCAAGAAATAGTGTAGAGTTCCTACAAGGAGCCATATTTTGGGTGCTTCGTGCACCATTTGCCTCTTTATGCTGGGCCTCACTAAGTAAAAGCCAACCCTACATTCTCCAAAATATAGCTAAGACAACACTGAACACAAGACAGAGACAATCTCTGCCCTAAACTTTTAAAGTTTAACAAGACAAACAGCATACTTACAGGCTTCTCTCCCACTGAGGTATTTAACCATCTCCTCCCATGTAAATGTAGCTGCCTCTACATTTCATACCCCAGTGGTGCTCTCATATTTGTCAATGTGTACTCCTAGATGGATAATAGCATTCACCCTGATATGACAGCACCAATGTCTCTAAAGAAATCTGGCCCATGAAAAATCATTTTTCTAATCCTTGAGAATGTCATATGTATTAGCTGCAGCCTTTCTGGTATGAATCCTCTAGAGTGGATTCAATTTCACACAAGTCCTAGCAAGACAGACCATCCTAGTCTTGGAATTCGTACCCCCTACAGCCTCTACTCTTCAGAGAGGCAAGCAACCACTACTTTTCCCGTAGGATCCACCTTTAAACCTATACATAATTTTTTTCCCCAGAGCAGGGAGGTTCAATCTGGGAATTTGGAGGTCAAATGCTTTGGACTGTCTTGCCCTTTATCTCCCTTTCACATTTGTACACCTTTTTGTGCAGCACTTCATGTTCACACTCAGTGTTCACCTTCACCTGCATTAAGTTAAGCTTTTCCACAGCATTTTTCCTTATCCATTTCCCCTTGACCCACAAAAACCTATCGCCTGAGTTTAATGAGCCATTCAGCTTGGCTCAGGCTCAGGTTGTTAGCCACGGTGTTCAAAACTGCTAGTCTTCCAGTGCTTTTCCATAACCTCCCTTGCGCTGCATATGGTCAGCTACTTACTCACTACTTCTACATCAGAAATGGCCCCTCACTAAGACAGTACATACCAGGTTTAAATCTACCTGCAATGCAGTTTGACAGGCAGGCAATATTCGTAGTATTTCTATGGAGACAACCAGACCAGCTTCCAGCGACCCAGAAGAAAATGTATCCCCAGGGTACTGCAGGGCTGAGGACCTCCTCAGGGCTGAGGAGGTGACTGCAGAAGTCCTACAGCCTCACCTGAGTGAGCACACCTTTTCAAAGGACATGCTCCAGTACAGTTTGACACACTTGTATTTGCTTGGCCTAGCTTAATCTGACCCAAGGTCATGCAATCGCAAAAATGTACCCTTCATGTGGTGTACTCTTGTGAGCATTCACCTTTGCTGTATGCTTTGCATGTTCCTTGTTGCAGTTGCCACACGATTATTCTCACGTTCATTGCAGACCTCTGTGGCATAGTCTAACTTTTGGGGGGGGCTTTTATTGCTGCTTTGCATTGCATTGTGTTGGCTACAATACTGTCACTGCAATCAAGTATTTTGGTTCACAGCAGAATAAATGTTTGAAGATGTGAATAATTACCCTAATTTACGCTATTAACCCTGTACACAAAATGTAAAGGTTCTTGCAAGCACCTCCACTGGAGAAAAGATATGTCAGAAAATATTAGGGAAGATGTTGCTCTGTGCTCAGGAAAGGCAATTCAGGAAGGTTGTCTAGAGGTCACATTTAGTTTGCCTCTAATATTTTGGAAGAGGAGAGTGTTTTAAACTTTCAGAAGTGGGTAGCTGCCTCAGGACAGGGCCTCCTTGACTCCACTCTCCCCAGTGGAGACCCCTCACTCTTTAGGCCTGGGCAGTTGTTTGGGCCGGAGTGAAATAGCTGTGGTCATGACCTTGCTCTCACCTTTCCCTGTTACCACAGATTTCTTTGACAGCTAGTACTTTTGGGGGCCTGAGGGCAGTGGAAGGATTGTGTTCACCTGACAATGAGGTCAGCACTTGTCTCTGTGCAGGAATATAACAGATGTAGTGAAAACATGTGTCCCCTGCTCCTCTTCTCTCTTTGGGGACTCTGGCATCCAGCACCTCCATGCAGAATTTCCTCAAGGGATGGGAAAGGCTTAAAATTGAAAGAACTGGCTTCAGGCCAGCACTTGGTCCTTTGCTTGTTCAGGCAAACTCCTGAGATGCCCTATATGTGAAATGAATTGCAGACCTCTGCCTCCGAGGGAATTAGAGTTAATAGCTTAATGTTCTCACAGAGAAAAAAAAAAAAAAAAGCCATGCAGGCATTTTGAGCAGCCTTACTGCTGGGCTGTGTATTTCCTTAATGCAGTTTCAGGAGAGATGGTTGTTAGGGAGAGAGAGTAGGATCCCATTTTGTATGCAGATTTCAGTGCTGAATTGAAGGTCTTACAGTCTCATGATGCCAGGGCAACAGCAGCAGTATCTGGCCATTCCTTTTGCAGTGATCATCAGATGACCTTGAGATTTACCCAACTGGGGCAGTACAGTTTCTATAAATATCCCATTTTCCAGGATCATGTTTTCAGCTGTATTAGGGACAATCCTAGTGAAGAATCAATTCAGTTGGGCATACCCTCCCTTCCCTCTCACCCTACCCCTCCCCCCAGCTGTCCCCTACTCTGGGTTGTAAAAAAAAGTGTCTGAGATTTCTCTTTTAGCACGGACCTTCTGAGCTATCTAATGATGAAGATAGGAAGAGGCTGCAACCAGACAGTAAAAAAAGAAAAGCCTTTTGCTAGCAGGGAAATGTGTGAGTAATATACACACCGTTGGACAGTGGCCAAATCACTCTAGTAACGGCTGTTAGTTCCCCTTACCAAGAAAATGATCAAATGAGAAAAAGAAGCTGCAGTCGGGAGTCAGAAATGCTGAGTCGCAATAGGAGAGTGCCGCATCCGATGGAAATTTACCCAGGAGCCAGTGACCTTCACACGCTGGGGATGAGGACCGAGGGCTTGCAGGGATATCCTGCCCTCACTCACATGCTGCTGTACTACCTCCCTATCACTACCCAGGCAGAGCACACCCCAAAAAAAGGAGGCCAGAAGATGAGCTCAGGAACTGTGCAAGCTTCAAGACAGAGTGGGCTGCCAGGACAGCCTCCACAGCATGAAACAGGGTACTGCTTACACAGCGTGCAAGGATGGCTGGCCCCACAGCGCTGCCTAGTCTATGGTGATTACTTGCCTCAGGTGATTACTTGCTGCTCCTCTGGCCTTCCCCTGCTGCTTTGGACACATGGTCTTCAAATGAGACGGTTGGGTCCAGCTGACCCATGCCTGGGGCTACCCCACCGGGAGAGGGCAGGTAGCAAAGGTGACTTCGCAGCTCCCTGCTTTTAGGGATGATGGACTATGCCTTGTGTCCACCTAGAGCTTCCACAGAGGCTGCTTCAACACATGCCCTGTAGTCATTTTCGCAATGTTTCAGGCACTTGCTGTAAGCAGAGCACAGGAATACTCCAGCTTCACCCTTGGCAGAGGGTCTGAGGTTTAGGATATCACCAGAACATCTCCCTTCCTCCTCACTCCCAAGTACTGGGACATAGTCGACGGCTTTGCCTGCAGTTTGCAGCCTCTCCCTGAAAGACGATGGAGGGTGGGGGACGATATGCAATAATGCCAGAGGACAAAGGATACAAGGCAGTAAACAAGAGTTGTAGCTGAAAATAGAGGACAACTAATTGCATCAAGCTGGAAGATGGAAAAAAAAGGGAGAAAGAGGTAGATGGTGATGCAATGATGGGGATGCTGGCTAGATGGTGCTAGCACATACTCCTGTGCTTTTGTCAGGGACTAATACAACATTATTATTGCTTTTCTTTTAGACAGAGGTTTCATTTCCATTGCGAGAGCTGGAGAAACTACTGTCTATTGATGGTACTGCTAATAGAGAACTGGTAGTCCCCAGTGAAGTTCTTGTCCCTTTCAAAGATGAAGGGCTTCTGGAATATAAGAAAGATAATGCTCTCTTTGCAGCACGAGGGAATGATAAGCAGCCGTCTGTCTCAATCCAGTACTCCTGTGTTGGATAAACATGACACAAAATATGATATCTGCCTCACGTCATCCTTGAAATCACCCCTTCTCATGCTGTGCTGCAGGAACTCATTCTTAATCCTCCGGACTATACTGGATTAGGCTCTCCTGGTTGTGCTAATAGAGCCAGCTCCAGTCACCAAGGCAACAGCAGGCTCCTCAGCCCCTGAAAGGAGCGTATCCACGTGGTGAGGTGAAGATCATGGCTCAAGCACACCCAGTCCCACGATCCACATGCTTTCCTTTTGTACATTGGCCTTTTAGTCTGGCTGTATCCTGCTTGCGGCCCAGCATCCCCCCTGCCCTTCAGAAGATCGGAGTCCAGGTATGAGAGATCCTGTGCCTACTGTGATGAGAAACCAATGGGCTTCTGGGACATCTGCTGGTGGACTGGTGCTTGACACACCAGGTCATGTGAAGTTCAGGCCTGGAGAAGGACTAGACCCAAACTCCAGAGCTTGGATTAAATATCTGCTAGCCCTCTTAGCGAATATCTCTGATGAGCAATACAGATTGAGGATAAATTAGATCTTGAAAGTAGGTTCAGACCTAAAACGAACTCCCTACATATCTATGGCTTACAGAGAGCCCATCCACCACTAGAGGGAACAGAAGGCCACAGAGAATGACAAAATTATAAGATTGCTCTCTAAAATGAATGCAGTCAACCAGAAAATACTAGCAGACATTCTCCATTAAAACTGGAAAAACATACCTGAAATATAGACATCTCCTACTCTGGTAAGAGGAGGAAGTGGAGACTGGAAATGGAGAGCAAGTAGGAATTTTGTATCTTTGCCTGTCCTCCAAGCCCCATCATCAATTCTTCCTACAGGTAGAGGAATAGAAGGGGACACCTTACATCCAAGCCTCCCTGAAGCTGTTGATAGGAGGCCAGAGTCAGTGGAGAACTAGGCCAATGAAGGCTAATCGTTGTCATGGGGGGGCACACCACCACAGTGCCAATAGGTTCCCACCAAGGTCTGGCCTCCCAGGAAATTAGGCAAAGCTATAGCTTAGGACAGTGTATATTTGGGGAAGGAGAAAATACCATCTTTGTCATCTGTATCAAAAAGACCCTACAAGCAGCCCAAACCCTCTCCTTGCACTGGGCATAACATGTTGTACACGGAAGCAGAACCAGCTGTGTTTGCTGTCCTGGGCTCGCTCCTGCATGCTCTGTGGACATGTAGCTCTGCTCTGGACTGCACTGCCCAGCCAGTCTTGCCACATGCAACAGTGGGAAAAGAAAGCACCAATGTGACCAGCTAGAAATTGGAAGTAAAATTTTGCCCAAGAGGTTAGAAATAACCTCAGCTTCAGCAGCCAGGTGTCCAGCACTGAGAGAAACAGGAGCAAACAATGAGCCTAAACAGTACAAATCCCTATGAGTTCTTGCCCATCCTCAGGGTTAGCAAGGAAAGGGCTCCACCAGTCCCTGCTGCTGACTGCTCCTTCAGAGCAGGTAGCCTTTGGCCCATGCTGGGACAAGAGCAGGCTGACTTGCTGGGTACCCTGATGCCAGGCACTTCACTCCTGCTGGCTGATGGTGCAGAGCAGCCAGGAGCCTAAACGGATACAGGGGCAGAGCAGTCTTCACATAGTAATTCTCCTTAAAGGTCAAGGTTGGCTGTGGGAAGAAATTGCACTCTTACTGGCTCTAGTGCCAGTCATTTCAGCATATCTTTAAGTCTCCAGGGCTGTCCCTTTCCTGGCTGATGGATTTATGTGTCTTCATCCTCTGTTTCACTCTGTCAGGACAACAGCACTGACTTCAGCAGATTCACTCCTGATTCATACTGCTATAACCAAGAGGAGAGGCAGGCCTCCATGTTATTGTTCCCAGGAATGAATGCTGAAGGTCTCTTTTGATCTGTGCAACAGCTACAGGGAAATTTGTAGAAGAAACTGTCCCATTACTGCCCTTTGTCCATAGGACTCATCTTGATCCTGTTGTTAACTGCTACTAATGTAATTCCTAAGAAATATACTTTTTTTGGCTTTAGGCTATCGGTTCTAGTTCCACCTCCTTCTTATGCACAAGTTTTCCCCTAATTCCTGTTGGTGCTACCCTGCCTGGCACAGAGTGAACCATTTCCCCTCACTCACACAAGCAAATCCCATGCAGCCCTGTGCAGTGGGTATCAAACACCCGCTGGTCATACTGCAGTGAGAAACTCGGTTCAAAGGCCCCCAGCTGAACACAGCTATAGCACAGCTCTGAAGCTAGCTAATGTATGTGGTTCTTTTCTGGCCACTATCTTCCCGCGGAGGAAGAGAAAAACCTTGGGTTAAATATGGCTGCGGTCACCATGGCTGCACGGCACAGAAGTCAATGGAATGGGCACGGTGTCAATCCAGTCCAGTCTCTGCGATGGCACTTTTCAGGTCTGAAGTTGCCTTTACCCTTTCCTCCCACGCTCAGGGCCAGTCCAGCTACCCCTGTTGCCTGCCAAGCATGGAAGCAGTTCTGCTTTCAGCTTCTTACCCACAGATTTGCTCACACGTGTACACACATGGGTGTATTAACACCTGTGCTCATGGCCTGTCTTTCCTCCTCTCTCTTAATCTTCAAATGTCAGTCTCACAGAGGCACTGAGGCTGACTCACTCCAAGGTTACTTGCTTTGGCCTCTCCGTGACCTGCATGTCTGAGCAATCCTCCTAGGCCAACTTTATCTCGGAGCCTGGCTGTGGGCGGGAATGGTGTGTCGGGGAGGAAAGCACAACTCCTTTGTCATTGACAGGGAGGCCTCTCGGACTCCTTTGACCTAATGCTGCTAGTGAGATGGGCTGATGCCACAAAACACAGTAGTGGGAACAACTCAGAGGTCAGAGAAATGCCAGCCTGCAATTTCAGGTCTTCTATAAGGAGAGAATGACCATTTGCCTCTATTTAGATCCCAGTTCAGGCTTGAAATTTGAACCCTGAAAAACGAGCAGGGTAGCTGAATCCAAGATCTGGAATTGGGTTTCTCCCTAGTGTTTTCAGACAGGTGCTTCAGGATTTTTCCATGAGACCCCATGCTGCCCAAAGAAGAGCATTATGGCCTTATCCTGTATAGTTGTAGACTCTCTTATCAAGTGTGTGGTTATGATCCCCTTCTGACCTGGTTGCCATGGGAAGACCATCTCTAAAGCAAAATGTATTTTCTCAACAAACTGGGCTAAGAAGAAAGATCCTTCTGTACAACAGACTATTAGCAGATTAGAAAAATCTGGCCTGTCTAGACTTCAGCCATTTCTAGAAAATCAAGTTTTGTAATACTTTGGCCCCACAGATGTCACTGGGAGCTTTGCTTTCTGTGGGGCCAGGGTTTATTTTAAGGGCCTTTCATCTCATCAGAAACCAAAAGCACTTCATACACTCTGTGCACATAGGCTTTACCTTCCCATTCAGGGAAATGCTATCTCTGTGGAATGACCATGGGCTGACAAGACATCCACATGCATATAAAATCACCATGTCAAGGCCCTAATTTTTCTGAAAATTTTTGCCTCCAAGAGCTATGCAAATTAAGTTGTTCACCTTCCCTTCCCTCTGCTGGAAAATAGGCTGAATCAAGAGAGGAATTACAAATGGGACTTGACAAAGTGTGTAATTCTTCAGAACAATTAGGGCCACAGCATGGGATAGGAGCTGTGCACTTTACCATTCTTTCCTGTGTTCACATCTTAACATCCACTTGAGAAGTTTGCCACTGCCCTACAAACAAGAAATGGCTGAAGCACTTGAAGTTTGCAAAGGCCAAATGAAGAATGAACTGTCTCACAAGCAGCTCTGCAGCTCTTAAGCTAACCCTCCTTCCCTGGAGCCAGTCTGATGCCAAGTTGATATCTCCATACCTTTGGCAGGAGGAGCCAAAGAAAGGAGGGAAGAAGTGAAATAGTGAAGCCACACATTATCTTAGTGTACTTATGCAGGTAAGCCTTAGGGACATAGGGAGCCCATGTGTTGTAGTATAGAGAGAAAATTCCCACATGCCCAAGGGCCTCATGTCAAAATGGTCCACTTTAGTATGTGCACTGCAGGTAATCATGACAGTCCCTAATTTTGAAGGGATATATAAATATATATATATATATGGAGGGGGATAGATAAATAGGGAGGGATGTATAAATATATATAGTATTTTACTAAATAAATAACTTTTTGCACACCTGTTATCTCATGAGCATATCTTTACCTACAATTGGATAAGAGTTGTGGTGGCTGTCTGTTTGAAAGCTCCAGTAAGAAGCGCTTCTGTTAGACAACTTTCTTCTCACTCTGATGTTATAAAAACAAGGCTGCTGTGGGTTGCATGGTGATAGTCAGTGGACCTCAACAGGCCATGAGATAGCTTGAGCATTGCTGACTGGTGATTAAGCATTAACAGACATCGGTCAAAAATATAGCAAAAAGAGGACATCAGAGAGCTGTGAAACCAGATCCTGCTGCAAAGCTCCAGCGAGGTACAGAAAACGTCACATCTACATGGCAAGCCCCTTTCTCTTCCTACTCTCAGCAAATCCTGCCACCTCTGAAAAAGAGTTCTCTTTACAAACAAACAACAGGGGCAAGGTTTGGACAAGGGCAAAAACAAATGGCCTTCTTGAGCGTGAAATGCAGAATGCAAAAGACAACATCAGCCTGAAGAGTCCAGCAATCCATTAACATAAGCTTACATGAGCCACATTTTCCATGTTTCTAAAACACAACCGAAGTAGCTAACATCTCTTATGTGGCAGGGATCCAGAGAAAGAGGCAAGCCAAAGCAAGACTGGGCAGTTCTCCAGCAGAGTGGTTTAGCTTCAAAAGCTGAAGTGCACTTAAAACTTTAAGGGGGAACAAGAGGCCAACTTTAGATGCTGTTTCACCAATGGTACATGGATTTCCAACTTGATGAGAAGTTCCTCTCTCCAGATTAATACTCCACCATTAGACTATTGTTTAATACATATGAATGACACCATTTAAGTAACTGGGACAAGTTTCAGCATTCCATCAATTACCATAGCTGATATTGGCCATTTCCAGTATACTCTCTGCTCCACATATAGGGCAAATTTACCCCTAACACAGTAACACATCTACTTATTTAGCAGAAGACCAGGACAGAAAGCAAGGAGGATTGCTTCTGCAAATGAAGAGTGCTTGGGAAATTCTGAGTAAGGCAGAATGTAACTAGCATCTAGTAAGAAGTGGCACAGACACGTATGGATGAGTAATCATGTGTTTAGAATAAGACTGTGACGGCCTCTACTCTTGTGGAAAATAGCATAGCAGGGAGCTCATTTTTTGTCCCACCTGAAAGATACCATTTCCACCAATACCTGAGCATCTAACATGAGGCTGCTGATCCACTTGCTATTGTCTGAATCCCTTGAGAATCTCCCATCCATGTTGTTACTTCAGCCACTGATGCTTTTCTTGGGTAGAGCTAATTAGAACATGCTGCAAAGTCAGATCAGCTGGTAGCCAGCTTATCAGCATGGGGCTACTCTTTCTTATGGTTGTTTTGCCTTGCCTTGTTCATACAAATAACTGGTGATGTAAAACAAGTGAGAAGAAAAATAGATCTTTAAAATAAAGAATTTTTCCTCTGAGCAAACTCAGATGAAAGACATGGCTTCAGAGATCCTGTGGTGCTTTTAGGAGCCACGGGTTGAAGTCTTTTTAGGGAAGATATGTACAGCCAAGTAATCTCAGCCTTAGTGATCTGCTGCGTGCGTGTTGCATTGAGCAGGCTAAAGGGGAAAGGGGCTATAAGCCTGTTTGTATCAACCCAGTGCATAGAGAAGAGCTACCCACAACACAAAAACACTGTCATGAAACATAACTCTGCTCTGCTGACAGCCTCAGTGAAGGGAGCAAGAATTGATTCAGTTTGCAGACTGAACTCCTACCTCTATCTAGGAGCAAATGTGAAGGAGTAGAAGCACTGGAAAAGAGTAGAGGAGTGGAAAGGAAAAAAATTGTTCTTCTCATATTGAAATTGGCAGACAGCTTCCCTGGTGTCCTTACATTGGCAAAGAGCCTCCCCTCCTCCTTAGCAGCTGCCCCTTGTTTCAATGTATTAAAAATGAGAGAACAAATCTATCCAGAAAACGCATTTACACAGTGCCTAAAATACAAAGAGTGCCCACATCAATAGAAATCAGAATTTTGAATTGGCTATTCTTACTTCACAGAATACATTGCCCAGAGCTTTTTGAAATAACCATGTGCAGAAGTTAAGTTATTTTTGGGGGAGGGTAAAAAAAAACCTTCACCCAAAAAACCCACTCAAACCCTAAACACTGCCCTCTATCCAGCTGCATCATAGATAGATGATTGTCTTTTTGGTGTGCACTGCAGGGCAAACGCTGAAGATTTCATCCAGGAAACATTTGGGGTTTTTTTCAAGGTGGCAATAACAGAAAGAAAATTTGTATTAGGAATCTCTGTTGAAATACAGGCTGGGAAAAGAAGGCCCTGATCCCCACATACCATGGCAGATAGTCATGCAACAGATACGGAGTCCAGAAGGGCCCAAGGAACACTGTTCTCCAAGTCTACACACGCTGCAGGCTCCACAACATTCCAGAATGACCTATTTATAACGCCAAATACTGATGGCCTACAACACAAAGTTAAATGCCAGCACTACAATGGGCCACAGGAAAAAAGCAGGAGAGATGAGAATTACTGCCAGTGTCCAAGGTCCCTGAAACAGCTGGGAGTTTGCTATGGAAGTTCCTACCTGTTAACATGTAAAAAAGAAGCACGACTAGCAGTGTGTGACTGCTGTATGGTATATGCATACATGAAAGGAGTGGTTGGGGATCAGATCCAGATCCACAAATCTAGAAAACAAACCCCACTTTTAGGTCTAAGACCTGCTGAAAGAGAGGATAAGACAATGGCAAAATGGTAGAAGGAAAAGAAGACAGGAGGGACATTAGGCACGAAGGAAGGCAATGGCTAAAAACAGGGGAAGAAATGGTGGTAACCTGGTTTTTTTGGTTGTTGGTTTTGCTGTAAACTCAGCGCACAACCCTGATGACAAGTAAACCTTACCATGCTTTTCCTCAGTTTCCCACATCTGTAAAATAGGTATAACATTTCTGTACCTCGTAGATATGAATGCTTCAAGATCCTTAAATGGAAAGTGCTAGAAAGCTATAAAATACTACAGTGTAAAAAAGCATCAGACAGGCATAAAAGAGAAAAGCCAACTCAGAAAATAATCACTGGTATCTGCGGAAAAATGGCATTTTGGGTGCCATAAAGAGCTAAGCCATTTATATTCTTCAAAGGAGGCATGGCTGAGAAAAGCAGTGCTCTATCCTTATTACCACTATAGTTCCCAGCAGAGCTTCCTGCTGAAAGAACAGACAGTGTAAACAAATAAACGCTGATGTGATGGTGATAGTGACTGATGAAGGAAGATCAGGATCCCATTGTGTTCAGCACTGTGAACACCTAATGATCCTTACTCCAGAGTCTCATATCTAGACTGTAAGCAAGAGACAACAATAGATAGAGCAAGCTGGTAAGACATGTACATACTGCAATGAAATTGCTTTTTCTAATTGGGTTTCATCTTGGTGAAATGGTAAGCGATCCCATCATCCCAGCTTCATGTTTATGGGGATCTGGATCTATCTGTTTTGTATGAAGGCAGCCAGCAATTCTCTGCTGCAGAGGGCAGAAACTGTATCAGGCAATTTGTAGAGCGATAACTATATGCAATTTATTTTTTCTGCAGTGGATGACAGTGAAGAAGGAATTTTTTTGCAGGGAATCTCTGCTTAAGTGAAGGGCACTTAGGAGGTACATTATTTCCTTATTCCTGCAGCTTGGGCATTATTCTGCCTGCAGCGCTGCAGGGATTTAAGCATGCAGCTTTGGACTTAGCCAGTCAGCTCACTGGAGTACTGAAGCAAAGCAACAAAACCAATGCAGCAAAAACGCTGATTGTACTATAGTCTAGGAGAAGTGCTATTCATATTCAACTCACGGCAAAGCCTGTTACAATGTCATAAATCCTCCATATCAGCAAGAGCGGGACAAGGGAGAGAACCCTGCTGTCTCTGCTTTTCTTGCACAGCCTATTCTCGGCGCTGTGCATCATGCTCTCCTTCATCACCCTCCATCACTTCTGCACAGTTCAGACAGACTCTGAGATCTGGGTTTGCAGGGTTATGAGTTAGCAAAGGCCTTTTCCACCATAACCCAAAAGGCCACAAAAGCCAGGGAGTTTCTTGCTCTCGATCCAGATGTTTGTGCTCTGAGTAAATTTGACATAAGAAATATGGAGCCCCCATGGTGCCAATATTAACAACAATTTTCAGAGTACAACAGCACTTTAAGTGGGAAAAAAAAGAGACAAGGCTCTTGGAAGAAATAAAAGCAGCTGTAAATGCCAAGTTTATTTAATGTCAGGAAATCATGTATCTAGAGAGACAGGCTCATAGTAGTTATTATAAGTGCTTGGTAAGAAACATTTTTTCATTTTCTGCTGAACAGTTGGAAGCTTTTCCCCCCATCTTCTTCCACAACAGGACAAGACAGAGACTATTCTGAGTTTTCCTATGAAAAGACAGAGAGCAAGACGCAAGAAACAAATAGTTCATAGCTGGGGTATTTGCTTGCAGTTGCAAGACATCAGTTGTCAAATCCATAGGAAGAGACAGTAACTTAACAACTGAGCTTACAGCATCAGGCCAGAAACACCAAAAATGAGCAGAAGGCCAAACAGGAACATGAAGAGGCAAAGTAATTTGCTAAAGGATGGAGAACAGTCTAGTGGCAGAGCCAGCTTGAGTTGTGACTAAACCCAGTGTGTCAGGATTTATTAACCCAGGACTCCAGGATTTACTAAACTAACATCTCCCAATGAACTGCTGATATTCTGAAGCTTAGGTTTAAATACATGAAAATATTGTTGGAAGGGAGATACAAAAAGGGTTTCAAGCAATTAGCACAGTTCTTTTATTGGGTGCAAGGTTGCCAGGGCATCTGGAGAGTTGCAGCACTACTGGGCTAGGGACAGTGATAGATCCCCAGGCAACTCGTCTAACCCATTGCTGGCACAAAAGAACATTGATGCACTCTTTTTAGCTGCTGGGTTTTGCATGCCTCATAAAAATAACCAGGTGAGAGCTGGCAAATGTGCCTGATATAGGCTGAGAAACAGTCTTTGACTTTCACTGCATGTGTGGTATGCATCTGCATCCATACTGCTAAATATTCTAAGGTCACAGAGGCGAGACGTGCCTCCTGAAGTGAAAAATATACTGTTTTCAATATAACACTTTGAAGGAGATAGTGATAAAGACAGCTACAGAGCAGAGGAGTGCACAAGTAGCAGAATAACAGCAGCTTTGATTCTGTTACCAAGTTCCTCTGATCACAAAGATATTATATTGCCATGCACTGTAACTTATACTTTCTGTTTGCGGGTGGAAAAATGAGAGGCTGTACATTCTCCGTCCTTGGAGGCTTTCAAGACTGGATAAAGCTGTGAGCAACCTGGTCAGATCTTCAGCCAACCCTGATTTGAACAAGAAGTTGAGCCAGAAACCTCCAGAGGTGCCTTCCAACTGAACTATGCTGTGCCCATTGCAGCATGAGGAAGGTGATGTGTTGCTGCCTATGGTTAGTAGAACAGTGACTTCTGGCCCTTATTTCCTTCAGCTGGTGCTAAGTATTTGATGGCTACTGAAGACAAAACCTTCCATTTTCCATGCTTCACCAGAAAGCATCACTGGGTACAGCTACAAAGGCAGCTTAACCTAGTAGTGCAAGTTTTATCCGCACCCATTTCTAGTTCACTTAAATCATGAGCTCCAGAACCAATGGGTGCTGACACTTTGCATTGCACTGCATGGACATAAAATTTAGCCAGGCATTGAAGTAATGAGCAGAAATTTCTCTTAATCATGTCATATTCCCTTGAAGGCAGTCACAAAATATGAGCACAAACTATTCCACTAGTGCCTGTCATGCCTGGTTTTCTAATGCCTCACCTTATGAACAACCCAAACACGTAACTTATTTCCAGAGATTTTTTAGAGTTCTCCTGATTCTTCTTCATTTTTTCCATGTTTATCTTTACACTTAATGGCAACTATTTTCTCTTAATTTATCCACCAGGGTTATGTACTCTCAAGGCTACTCTTCCACAGACCCAGAGTGTTCTCTGATGATGAGCAGTGGCTGTAAATATGCTAAAGGTGAGAAAAGAAACAGGAACTTTGCTGCCCTAATAAAGCTGTTGGAGCTCTCAATGCAGTAAAATAACCCAGAGCATAGCAAAAAGAAAAGGAAAGGATGCATTATTCTGTGGATGTAGTTGACAAGCCACCAGAATTTGATGTGATTAGAAAAGCTAAACGCAGTAATAGCTATGTAGGTATTTTCCTGCTTCTTGATGAACACAGTTACTGCTGGCATCTAGCATGGTGTCAGGCACACCAACAGAATACAACAGTTCTCTCACAAAAATGGCCTGCCATGTGAATGGGCATAAGGCATGATAAGCTGTGTGGTGCAAATGCAAATCTGCATGTTTGAAAGCTGAGAACTTCATGGCTTGAGCATGTAAAGACCAGATACTGAAATCATGCTTCAGGGGCCTTCAGTTAGACTTCTTGTGGTGATGAGGAGGAGCTGATCTGCCCCAGCCCCACAGAGAAGCTGAACTAAGAAATAGGCAAATTGTAGCAATAGTGATAAACTGCTTGCAACAAGTAGAGGGGTGGGGAAGCACATCATGGATCAGAACTAATTGTGGCAGTGGGACTACTGCAAAAAAAGGGTATGGCCTTATCCTAAAGGACTTACGGGCACCAGCTTTCACGAACTTGGAAGTAAAAAAACCTGTACCTATGCAGGAGAGTGCAGAATACTTCAGCAAATATATTTTTAGTTTTATGCATGCTCTATCAGAACGGTATCTGAGCCAGGGCAGTGTCAAACCTGCCTGTCACGCACACTGATATAGTTCATCACCCAGTTGAACTGCAGGACTATCATGACTTTTGCTACCTGCCTGTGGTCTATTTGTTTGAATAGATACAATGACTACAGAGTCTGGGTGTCAGATATTGTTGCACTCTCCATATTCCAATTTTTTTCTTTGAAACCCCAGATATTTCCCACGGGAAAGCAACCTTCCTTTGAGCTGTCACTGTGCTGTCACCTCTGCACAGCAGGTGAGCAGAAGCTGCTCCTAATTAGGTGAACAGAGTAGCAACAAGGATGACCGCCAGCCACCCCCTGCTTACAGGATAATGAAGCAGGATTTGTAAATGCCATGTAATGAAGGCCTTGACAACAGCAGTTGACAGTCACACTTGGAGAAAGTCTATAATCCCTTTACAAAGGTGAGGAACTGGTAGCATGAGGATGCGGATCTGACCTAGCTTTCATCCACCTGGCTGAGGTATCCACAGCAGCAAAGATGGCAAGTCTTAGACAGCAGCATGAATCAACGGCCACATAAATGGCCAGCAACCCAGGTGGGTTTGTACGCTGCAGTGCTCACACAGGTGAAGTCCCAGGCAGAGGAGAAGGAGAAGAAAGACATGTGCAGAGCAGCAGGGTCTTTTCTGAGGCTGGGCAGACAGACCTCATTTGGCACAGCCACGGAAAGCCACGTTTATCATCCACTCAACATGGGCTCTGGGACTGTCGGCTTGAGTGCTTTCATTAGCAGCTTCGCTTCTGACAGCCAGCAAAGAGGGGTGGCATGTGGGGAGGAAGGAGGGGGAAGCAGCCCTGGGAGCTGGGAGGACACAAGGAGAACAAAGCAGGCTGAGACAAGGGAGCTGGATTACAGGAGGATCATGGGATTGTTTCAGTGCGAATGCCAAGGAGCTACTGCTGGAGCAGGACAATCTGTCCTGCAGTGACAGGGTTAATTTTAAATTGGCAGAGAGCTTCTCAGACTTTTTCACTTCCACCATCAAATCTCTGGGGCTGGCAGTTGCTAATTACAATAATGCGAGGTGACAGTCACATGAGGAGTGGCGGATGGCTGAGTGGGGCTGAAAATGCAGAAGGTCAGATCTCAGTGAATTATAGTGACAGGATGCAGAAGCCCCTTCCCCAAATTTTCTCTTCCTCTCTCCCCACTTCTTCCCCCCACCATCTGCAGCACCACAAAAGCAAAAAAATAAAGAAAAGAGAAATCATTCTCAGGACTAGAATGCAAATGGACAGAGGGCACCAGGAGCTGGGCCCAGAGCTGGGTTTCAATGGCTACGCTGTTGCTCCAGCTATCCAAATTCACAAACCATACGGCCAAAAGGGACCAACTAAGCATCTCTTTTCATTTCCCACATAACGGCTGCCAGATAGCACCCAGCTTTAGTGACTGATAAAGCAAGATCATTCTGAACTCTTAAGATTTTATTCCGACACAAAGAAGTCTGCACAAAGAAAGTACAAAACTGGCATAAAACACCAGGAGCTCTGAGTGTTCCTACTCAGCATTCACTTTGCACTGGCCTGAATGATCATGCAGAGACAGAGTCCCTTCCATGTAAAACTGAGACACTCCTAAGTCATATTCTCACCCCTTCCCCCCCCTTATCTAGCTCAGAGAAAACTGGTTTTGGCTCATTCCCATTCCCATGACCAGCAAGTGAATTACAGCTACTGCCATTCTCACATCAAAGATCAATTCAGCCCTGACCTCAGACTTACCCTGTGGGTCTCTGCAGAGTTATTATGAGTGATTAGTTCAAATTTTCCCCTCCAGCATTTCACAGCAATGTTATGATCAGTAGGTCACAGTCTCTGCTAGATAAAGCCATGTGAGAACTTTCTTATGATACCAGACTTCTCTGAAGGAGAAACCTGCTCACCATCCACGACGGCTGGTTTCCATAAGGACCACAGCTGACTGACGTCTTAATGCTGTTCAGTCAGATGGCTACAGTCACAGCCCTGGAAAAGGGTGGCCCATATTAAGCCCCAGGTCAGTAGTCCATGGATTTTGAAAATGCTACAGCTGGCTGCTGTGGCCTTTTCTAAAAGGTTTCCCATGGATTAAACGGAAAGAAAAGGTAACTGAGCCATACATGGAAACAAGCTTTGTGTGAGACTTTCAAAACAAAATAGGACTTGCGCCTCCTTTTTATCTCTTCTCAGATTATGAAGAAAACCTCAGAAATACCTTGATTGCTTTTTCTAACTTCTTCTGCATTAGAATTTAACATTTTTCCTGCCCTTTTTATCACAACAGACTTTCTCAATTCTTCAAGAATCAGCTGAAGCCACACATTTTGAGGCCAAACTTAAAACAAGTTGAGAGAGGTAGAAGGTAATTTTTCATAGATCTATTCAAAACTCCTTATGTCTTAGGTTTAGTACCAATCTCACTCAAATGTCCAAAGAGCCCGCTGGAGAAGAAATCTTTTTCTGAAGGAGTCATATAAAGTTTTAGAACATTTCTGCCTCTGATGATCTGATGATGACTGCTCTTCCAAGAAAGCTCTCCCACTATATCAAGTAGGAGCCACCAACTTCTAGACAGCACAGAGATAGCCAAGCTTGAATTTAGCCTAAAGACTAAATTACATTAAATTACATAAAAGCTATTACATTAAAAAAAGATGAGGAGATCTTCAATGAAAGGGGGATTCAGTTAGTCAGCTTGTGTATAAAAAGGTCCCGGCAAAATGTTGCCTTCTAGATCTGTGAGGAGGTTCAGCACTGACTCAGCCTGAGGCATCTGGCTCTCTCCTGAATCAATGCCACCTGAATTTCCTGTAGCCTCAAGGCTTTTTTATTCTCTTTTGGCAGCTTCACCTTCAAACACTGCACCCTGCCTGTCTAGGCTTAATACGGACTGTAGCTAGAGAGCTGTTACAGATTTTAAGTATACATGCTAAAAGAAATAGTGATAACAACAGCTACAGCAATAAGAAAAAAAACTTTTTAGCAAATAGTACTAGGGAAAACCACCTAGCTTTTAACAGTGACATGTAATTGGAAAAAATACCATGCCCTGTCCTGACATTTGAAACTGTAATGGCAAACACTCATCAAATTGGCTTTCCCTCATTGAAATGATCCTGGAAGAGTCACTGTAATTGCAACAGCTCTGTAATTTGCAACAACTTTAGGGAATGAATTTATTAGCCACAAGTGTTAAGAGATACTAGAACAGGGCAACTTTTACAGACTGATGCGCAGAGTGGGGAGGAGCAGTTGTATTCCTGCTCTTACAAAAGCCTGTATTAATATGATTAAACCATGCAGGAGGTGAAAGAGCAGGAATCATCTAACTTCTTCACTACTAGTGGACCTGAAGAAAAAAATGCATCACTTTTTCTGTTCATAAGCTGTGCATGACTTCTTACTATATGTACCTAATAGTCAAGTTACACAGTTCCTCATGCCCAGATTTGAGGAATGGCTGTATTGGAACTCATTAAATATCCCCTAGTAAATCTATTTGAAATTATTTCTAGGGAGAGATCTGTGGAAGTCAGTAATGATTGCAATAGGCTCCTGGGTTATTTAATGGCAGAATATTCTGTGTAGACATTCTAGGATGTCTGCACAAGCCCTGCAGTTGATAAGGATATCTCCCCTTGCACAATTTAGCTCTTTTCCTCTCTCCAGCTTTTCCCTGCTCAAAGCTTTGTGTGAGCTGGGAAAGGTTTCTCACAAAGGTTTGTGACTGCCACTTTTGTACGCAGTTTTGGGGGGTAATCTGATCCAGGAACGGTGATCAATCTACGAAACAGTTGTTCACTGATTAATTGAAAACTATGTTTTCAAAATAACAGATTTCAGAGTTGCAGATGGAAAAGATTTATCACGGCATCTAGCCGGTTTCCCAGACCATGAAAATTTGTTTCGGTTGTTTCTTTACTTATGTTTCAGTGCAGCTTCCTTACACTTTTCTCAGAGACTTTGTGACATAAGTCTTGCATTTCCTGTTTGGTTTGCTTCTATTACTTAACCCATGATTTAATACTAGACATGCAGGCAGGCAGCTATTACAAAAGTAATCCAAAGGCTTATGATAACCTTGGAAAAATAGCACTGCAGCTAGTGCTTTTTTTCTCCACAGCAGTATTCCAGGTGGTATCATATCAGAATTTTCTACAGCTACTTCCAAAGAGAAAACAGCTCTGCAATATCCTCTAGTATCACAGGATCTTAAGTAGTAGCTTCCCTTTTTCAAAGAAAGAGCTACACAATTAGAAGCTGAACCACCATCTCTGTAGGGAAGTGGCAGGAAGAAGGGGGTTGGGAAAAGGTGTGCTTTCCCAGGGCTGGAGTCTGATGCTGACAGTCTAGATGCTGGGGTTTAAAATCTGTTTTTAGCCCTGAGGTACCAGTGGACATTGGGCAGATCACTGGACCTACTGTATAAAATAAGGGTTTTTTAACCTTTCCTACTTTTCAAGAAGGTGGTTGAACTTGTCAAAGTACTCTGAGAATGTCAAGCGAAAGGTGCTAGAAAAAATATCATTAACAGTAGGAAGTCTTGACAAATGAACTCCAGCCTTCACCATATACATTACTCTGGAAGAAGGTAATAACTTTGAGCTAAAAAGTTGACAAGGATATATCTTTGTCCCTTGTGAAGCACAGCTTTCTATCAGTTTGATCCTTCTCCACATTACCAAGCCTTCCACATCCTCATTTCAAAAACATAACAAAGGCACCCCAAGTCCTCACACTTTTATAAAAACTGACAATGCAGAAAGCTTATAAAAAAGAAAAAAAAAAAAGTCACGCTGCAAAGATGGCGTGGAAGAGTAATCAGTAATTGAATCCAATTTACAGCTCCCAGATCATGCAGCCTCCCTGACTCATCCAAGCTACTCTGCTTTATCAGAACTGCCAGCATCACTCTGAGACAGTGTGTAATAAAATATGGAAAATGTGTTCAAAATGTGCAACCTCACTGATGCAACAAGCTGACATGAAAAACACTTTCTTCTCACTGTGAAATGCCAGGATGCCTTTGCATTAGCTTGGAAGCAGACATATATTGCTGCTGCTACTGTCACTGCTTCTGCCATGCGTAGTTTGTGGACACAGGACTTCAGGGCTCAGGGGTTACACAGTCAGCCTCCTTCACCAGCACAAAATGCAAAGCTTCACTTCTGGCTATAGTCCTGAGTAATATGGGATGGAATCACTCTTGTGCATCTAAAGGATGAAGTGCTGTGAGAGAACACCCTTACATGCCCTTCTGCCCTCATTACCCTCTGGGCTGAAAAACTGGTTGCCCGTGAGTCAGACCTTTGCAGATGCAGGAACTTCAGCATCACAGCTACTCCAATAAAACCAGATGACACTACTTTCATGCAACCCAGTTTTGTAGAAATGGGTCTAGTTGTACCTTTCACTGACCAAGTCTGAACCCTTGCTATTCTCATTGCAGCTCTAGCGTGTCTGTGTTGGCCAAATAATAAATAAAGCTTTTCTGTTCTTTCCCCTATTTTAGTATAGAGCTTGGGTGCTAAAATAAAACCCACTAAGCTGGCTACTGTTATTCATTTGAATAGTACTACTGTATCTGTGATTTTAGTTCAAAGCACTGCAATCTCTCTGCATTTCATGGCTGTAACATTACATGGTAAGAGAACACTGCAGCATTTCTCCTAATGGCTGCAAAGCACTAATAACACCTGCAGCACTAAGTAATGCTGCCTCTAGTATCTGCAGCAGAAGAGAAACACAGAATAATTCAGGTTGGAAAGGACATTCCTCTTAAGGCCTCTAGTCCAAACCGGGCCCAAAGCAGAGCTAACTTCGAAGTTAGACCAGGGAGCGGGGATATCAAGAATAAGCACTTTCATCCACCATCATTGGGCAAGGCAGAAATTAAATACTTGTTTGTGTGGATTAAATGCAGCATTTCTAAGAAGTGATAGGGAATAAAATTACCAGCCAATACAGATTCCACAGCAAGGAACTGATAATGAAAGATTGGTCTTAGCACCTCATATTTACTACTTCATTGACACTTTCTGCTTTTCCAAAGATTGGATGTCCAAGCTATGCAGCTGATGGTTTTGAAGTCAAATTAAAGGGTAAGCAATTTCAGAGAGGGACTGATTTTTAAGTGTGGTTTTATTTTCTCCTAGTGCAAATTCTAGATGAAGCCAGCCAAAGTCACCAAGCTGCAGACTAATTTGCAGCTCTTCTGGCCACTGGCTTTTCAACTGCTATGTTTGATTCACTGGCCAGAACAGAATAAGGCATAGTGGTTAACATGCCAGTGAGTCAATGGAAACACAGCTAAAATTGCAACTCTCGGCACTGGCAACATCAGTGGAATTATCTGGGTTGGAGCAATGGTGTGAAATGTTAGTGAAACAAATCTCATGTAGCCTCAGCTTTGCTCCATGAACCAAGCAGCTGTGAACTGCAGAGCTGAACAAGCATTATTCAGAAACAAAATTCATGTATGCACACTATTCTCTTTCTTTAACCCCTACAGAAATTTTCAAATCACAGTTCCTCCCACTCACAAATACTACCCTTCTCCAAGGTGACTAAAAACCATCATGTCCCTCCTGTAAGAAATTCAGCTCTCTTCTGGTTTTATTCAGTATCAGAATGAAGCATGACTATTAGTATTAAAAGTTCCCAGAAAGCACTGGATCCAGAAACACAGAACTGTAGATTTTCAGGCAGTCAGTGGTCAGGACATGTCTGCACTGCCACGACTGCTACAGGGAGTTGTAGTTCCACATCTGTCGTGCTCACTATCTTCCCTGCACAGCTTTTTCCCTGAGCCAAACCACCTCTTGGTCACAGAGCAGCATGGAAGTGCCACCCTATGCACTAACTGGGAACAGGAAGGGTAGTCTATATGTAGGAAGCGACAAGAGACACCTCAAAGCTTCACACACATGTCAAAGATAGGCAAAGGAAGACTGTGCCCTATTCTCCATAGAGCCCTCCTCCCCCTTCTCATCCCCTCTTGCCCCTGATTTTGTGTGGGTTATGTGAGGACTTTCTTCCAAGGAATGGTGCTTACAAAGGGTTATGTGAGGTGAGGATCATATATATGATAATGTGGCGCTTCCTGCTAAAATGTCTTCCAGAATGCCTCTCAGGCATATACAGCAGTGTGCAGTGCTCCCAGATGTGACTACGTGTCTAAGGAAGTAAGAGGGAAAACACATACACTATTGAGTTAACTGAAAAACTCACGTGAGATTGTGCAGTTCCAGTCTGCACTCTGATGCCCATTGGATAACTATGGGGTTTTTAATCTTAAATTTCCTCTCTTTAGACTTTGGCTACCTCTGTCCCCTATTGCTATTTAAGATCTAGAGGAGGGCAACTCCAAGAAAAAGGCTGTTCTGTGCTGTCTCCACAGCCCTCTTCCCCAGGCATCCGGGGCTGCTACAGCTGGAGGTGAGGCACTGAGCTAGATCAGCAGCTCTCAGCTGCCAGGTCCATGTGGATCTGCACCGGCTGTGACTATGGACAACCGAGATGTTGCTGCACTGTGCTCCTGGCAAAGAGCTCAACCTCCACTTACAGTTTTGTCAAACAAAGCTCTGCTAGAAAAAAAGCCATTAGCTAAAGGCACAAAAGCACCTGGCTGGTGAGGCTGAAGGCAGCTTTTGAGATCTGGGGCTGGTCAGTCAGTAAAGGCACCCGCCTCCTGGGATGCTTATGCTACTGCAAAGCAATGACCAGGCATGACGGGTTTGGAGATCCCTAGAGAAGAGCAAGTCCACTGTTACCCATCACAGATCTTCTTTCTGATAGTATCAGCAACAGAATAAAAGCCCATACACATATTTTTTTATGTGCATGGCCCAAATGGGGAAAAGAGGTAGTGAAAAGAGTGGAGGAGAAACTTGTGGCAAGAAAGTCTCGAGATCCTTTGTGGCAATTTCACCGGAAGAGACAGGATCTGAATCTGGAGCTGTTCCAAGGGTCACACGTTTCACTAGTAACACAGCATTGGCAACAGATCCATCTGTAGACTATGTTACCTTGACTTTGGACTGTTTTACTTATTAAAACATGCTCAAGTCCCACAGCTTTCTATGGGTCAAGTACACAGTTAAGTAAAGCATGCTGTTCCACTCTCCTGAATGGGGTGGGCTCCTGATAAAGAAATAACCCAAGGATGTGACAGATAAACACATTTACAAGTGGCAAGTCAGGTTTTGAATTTGCAGCACAGCAGTTCCTAAGCAGTAGCTCCATGTTTCTAGCCCATGATAAACGCAAGGTAGCTTAAAGGGCCTTGCTCAAAGATTTCAATAGGCTATGGTGACATGTGAAGGTTATCTCATCATAACTTGCTTATATGCTTTATCCTCACATTAAAACACCTGCCAAGTTCACAACTTCACAGTACTCACACACAGTCATAGAAAAATCAGTTCTGCATGGAAGAAGCTGATGCCCTTCTTCTCAAGGTGGGCTGCTTCCATGCCAAGCCAGAGTCTCAGTCATTTGGGCTCTACCTCCCCTCCAACCAAACCAAACCAAAATGTCTAAAGGATTTTTTTACAACAGAAGCAGTGAATTCCCCCAATTGTCCAGTTCCCTTTTTCCTAGGGACTGGCAGAATCATGTCACATATTTGGGGAAAAGAGGGTGGAGACACACACACATGACCACATTTTGTTGCCTGTTACTAATGATGGAAAATGGCAACTTCAAATAGAGCTTTAATTTCAAATAAAGTAGTTTTCAAACTTAACTGCTGTCTTGAGAATAAAAGTGTGAGGTCTGTGACATTTTTACTACAATGTGTATTTTGCTCTATACAGTAGCTCTGCAGCAAGGGATCACAGATGGTTTTTGGTGGGGGGAAGACCCTGCTCTTATGGCCTGCAAACTTACTGTACTTGCAGAATTCCACCTTAAAAGTAATTGGACGTGTCTGTAACTCAGAGAAGGTTTGCTAAGCAATGACACATTGCACTTGGATCTGGAAGCATAACATCTGGAAGCCAAATGTTAGAGGCGATATAAAAGGGCCAGCCCAACAAACCAGCAGGGCATTTCTAAGCCAGGAACATCCTCAGGATGGACCTCGTCCTTCTCTGTGTGTTCCTGCCTCTGGTGACTGTGGCATGGGGCCAGTATGGTGACTATTACTACGGTCCCTATAACTATGGAGATAATGATGAATGGGTCAACGTGTACCGGCAGGGTTTCAACTTCCAGTGCCCGCATGGGCAGGTGATTGTGGCCATCAGGAGTGTTTTCAACAAGAAGGAAGGCTCCGACAGACTGTGGAACTACGCCTGCATGCCGGCGGCCCAGAGCCTCGGTGAGCCGACAGAGTGCTGGTGGGAAGAGATCAACAGGGCGGGAACTGAATGGTAGGATACCCCCAACCATCCCTGGAGGGCACAGCCCTGATACCCTCTGTGGAATGCAGGTGCCAATACCGCAGCTAGAGCAATGCAAATGCATATTAATGCCGTCATAACCAGCAGCTTCGCTGCCCTGAATGAAACTGCCTGAGACTCATTAATAGTGATGCATGTGTGTGGTGATCAGCATCACATTTGCTTTCTCTGTAGGATCTCAGTGTGCTTTAGAAATGCTGTGTCATCTGGTCGCTCACAACTTCAGCTGCAAAGTGGTTTGGTCTTGCTATTCTTTCACAGATGAGGAAAATGAGGCATGAACCTTAAGTGAGGAGAGGATAAAGTCCCTCTTGAAAGGCCATACATTGAATCAGTGACTAAACTGGGGAACAAATTGTAAAACTCCTCACTCTATCCTCCTGCTCTTCTCACTAGGAAAAAAAATCCTATTGCACTGGCTTTTTTCTTTGTGTTTTTGTTGCTAAGCTTTTTGGCTTAGGCACAGTCAAAGGCTGTTTTCTAGTCATGCTAGTATTACAGGAGCCAAAAACCCACACTAACGAGTGATGATGGTGGCATATATATGCATGATAATGATAGCAGAAGATCATGTTAATTCCCTGGTACAGTCAGTTTGGGTTAACTAAACATTACATTTTCCATCAACCTCAGCGGCAAAGGTCATCACATTTTATGGCCACAATAATTTCTGGAAATATGTATAGTGTTTCATGTTTAGGCAGCATGTACTCAGTATTTATCTTCTGATTTTTTCATGAAATCTGAAACACAGTTTTGGAGAACTCTGAGTTTGAAATATTCTTTGGACAGAATGAAATGAATGCAAGAATATTTTCAAATACTTGAAATGGTTTTGTTCCAGAAGTTGCAATGTGATTTTTGTAGATTTCATGTTATATGGGAACAGGTTAGCAATGAAATGTGAAGCTTCTGCTTTTTAAATGATTCAAAATCTTGTTCTGAATTATTCATACTCTTTCATTTACCACGTGATACATTCCTATGGCTGATGCAATTGCTAACAAAAAAAAGATTGACCCTACACTTAATTTTGGAATTAGAACTGAAAAGAAAGCAGGAGGGCTGCAAAACAGGCAGAAAGAAGACACTGTGATAATCCTGGATGACTTCTTCATTTTTCATACATTGATGTAATTTCTACTTATTGCATAGTAATTTGGAATTAGAGCTTTCTATTGTTCAAAATAAAATTATTACTCTCTCTAAAAATCCCTAGCAGCAATTGCTTAAGTTCACTTCTCACAAACAGGATACTGTGTAAGTCTATACAGAATGTTTTCTTCTGCTATCTAACTTGGGGCCATATTCATCACCATGCTCCATATGCTAGCATGACTACATCCACAGTGTGTTATCTGAATCTCGTTTCCTTCACCTCTCAGAAAAATCTTTCCACTTTGTCCCCTTTCTTGCCTACATGTTTCCCTATTGCCAACCCTACCTTTTCTCCAAATGTAGTTCTTTTCCAATCCTTCTTTAATGTGTTTAACTCTGTTTCACTCTCATTCCTAGCTTTTGGAGTTATTTTAATTAGTTCTTCCCTAGCTCACCATTCCAGTCCAACACCCTTACATCTATCTGTCTTCTCTGCATAGACCTCCTTTCTTTCTTCTATCTATTTTTGAGGGAGAGGGGAATACACCAGAGTGATTAGGGAACACATACCCCTTTGCAAAGTTGAACTCATGCTCCTAATTACTTGGGCTACTTCTGTAAATCTCAGCTAGCTGTGCCTGGTTGTGTTCTGCAGTTTTCTGCACCCAGGGCTGAGCTGGTTGCATCTACAGTGCTTCGTGGAGAGATGCTTGCTGTAGGCCAGCACGTCCCTTGCTGTGCCCCGACGCTGCTGCCCAAGAACCTAGCAGGCTCATCCCAGACTGGAGTGAAAGTGTGGGCCAGCAGGCAGCCAGCCTGGAATGTCTGAGTGCAAACACAACCCTCAAATTAATGTGACAGCATGGATATAGCCTGTAGGGCCTTTGACAATCCCACACCACCTCTCTTGGCAGTCTTACTTCTCATAGCTGCCTCTCTTTTCTCTCTCTTTCATGCCCAGCTCAGCGCTATTTGGAGCCATCCCCAATTCTAAAGAGATTCACTCAGTAATCAAATGGGACCACAAATGTGAGTCACAGTCTGTACCATTAGTTCCTGTTTGGCCACCTCTGTTTCCCTGCTGATCTCCTGATGAAGCAGTCTGTTGGTGAGCAATACATCACCCTCACATCAGCTGACACAGCACCCATTCCATGGACACCTAGTCCATTCCCCATCCGTGTAGGCTGGACTGTAATATTCCTTCTTCAGCTCTGCCTCACAGGGTATTTTGTCTCACCTTGCACATCACATCCAGGGAGATCAATGGCATGTACCACCAATAACTACAAAGCTGCCAACTTTTTCCCAAAATTTAGGCTACATTTCCTTTGCTGTAAGTCAGGCTTTTTATTCCTTGCCCTAGCTTCATTGAGTAATGAGAACAAGCACACTGCATCCTTTGTAAAATCTCTTTAACTTATTAATAGGTAGCAGCTATGCCTTTCCCTCACCCACGCACCTTCACCCATGCTTTTTGTTTCAGGCTGAACACATCTCTGTTCTAAGCTCTCCTTCGGAAGTTTTACATTCCAACACTCCTAAGCAAGCGCTCATCATACATACAGCTCTCCTCTGAATTCCCTCCAGTTTCTCAGCCACGTCCCAGAAACTCTAGTCTGGCAGAAACACCAAAAAATTACCTCTGACAAATTATGTTTATGGCGTTTGACAAATCACCATTCCTAACTGTTGTGCAGCTGCACAACAGAGACAAACCCAAGAGAGGTTTCATTAGAAAAGACAACAAACCAAGAAAAGCTTGAGAGTGAAAATGAAGTCAGAATATAAAGCAGAGAGAAGAAAGAGTCTCCAACCCATTATTTTCTTTGGTCATTAGCATGGGGGGAAATGGCAGAAATGGATGTGGGGAGTGAAAGGACAGGAAATTTGGGGGGCTGGAGGGCAGGAGGGAACCACTGGCAGAGCTGGTTTAGGTAAGTTTGCTTCCTACACTAACACTAGGTATTATATGCACTTCTAGGATTAAACCTGTAAAACTTTGCATCTTGCAGATATGAAAAAATTATTCAACAGAAAGAGGGCAATGACACAGATCCACACCAGGCATCTAATCGCGATGCCTAGTTTATGACCTCTGCCCCCTTCCAGGGTCAATGGAGAGAAACAGGTAGTCTAAAAACTGTTCTCTGGGGCATGCCATCTCTCTCCAGAAGCAGACTCATGAATACCAATCACCTCTGACATTTGCCTAGAATTACCTACTGGCATTTCAGAATACATCTAACTATAGGTGCTTCACTTAATAGACGCATCCCTGAAGTTAAGCATGTATGTACATACACTTCTGAAGACAGCATGTTCTTTTGTGTTTTGCTGAATGGACAGGAGAAGCCTGTGAACATGTTACAAGACTCATAGGGAAAATTTTGGCAATAGATTGGATCAGATGACCAGGGATGCTTTCTCAGCTTCATTAATCTGTGAATACATTTAAAGTTAAGTATGTGTACAAAGGCTTTGCTGAATCTGTCCCAACACCTTACTCCTGCAGAGGCTATCTGCTATCCAAGATGCTATTCAATACTAGGAGCAGAATCTGTTCCTGGATAATTTGGAAATACTCCTGTCTGGAGCAGGGAAAAGTCTTCAGACTTCTGAATTCCCCTGATTCTACGCAGTCCTTCTAATTATTTGTATGCTGTGACATCTCGAGGGATCCTGCCTTTTCAGGAAGAATAAAGCCTATGTTTTTACCTCCATTTGTACTGGAGGAAGTTTGACCTTGGGTAAATATTTCACCACCCGAGAAAAGGTAAGGTCTGAGTGATTGCGTGTGAGACTGTTCTTCACTGCTTCACTGAATACTACAGAGCTGTCTCTACAGACCAGTCTTTGAACAAGGTACTTAAGAAAGACTATTTTTTCTTGCCTGAAAGTGATCTTACCAAAGGACAGGGATCACACAAATAAATGAACAAAAGCTTGCAAGTGAAAGACAAGCAACTCTTCCTTCCAGGAGAAAAAGTTTGTCTTACACCACATAATACAGATGGAGCCATGCCATATCCCCAATATACTCCCTCTTACCCATAAGGCACAAAGCAGAAGCATTTCCAGCCAAGTGGTATTTAATCGATGTTTATTGCCTCTTTTCCTTGTTTAGACTTCTGAGGAAGTGTTTGGGTAGGACTTGGAAAAAACAGATATCTAGATTCTCCCTCCTCACTCTCATTCTCACTCTCCTTTGCCTTCTCATTAAGCGCATGAACACACACACACATGCGCGCGCAGATGCTTCAAGTAGGCACACAACCCTATTTCCCACAAACTAGGTGCAAAGACAGACTCATGAGCAAAGGAAGTGTCTGCAGGAGCCTCCTGTTCAGATGCTGGCAGCACACCCTGGTACATCTGCGAGGAACTGTTTTTGTTCTCAATCTCTGACCAATCCCAAGTCTCAAATCTGAGGCTGTATTACCCAAACCCAATAATCAAGCTGCCCTTTCAAAATGTTCCCATTTGTGCTATCTACACAAACAAGTTAATTTTCTTCAAAGCCCTATGTTTATGTTAAAGGGACAATGTCGCAAGCTTTTAGCACAGCTGCAATGGACTGAGTCCAGTGGAAGCATCTGAAGAGGGGTGTTTCTGTAGACAGGCAGGCCTCATCAGCGACTGTCAAGAAGAAATCAACAGGGTGAATAGGCCTTTTGGGCGGGGAGGAGAAAGAAAGTCATCACTGACCCCTAAATGAAAGAAAAAAGATAGCTGAAGATCATAGTGAGGTTGCTTTTGGCACGTGGAAGTCACAACAACACATCTCACCACCCCACAACAGATAGTGAAGACTCCTAGTAGAAGTGGCCATTGGAGACTGGCATGGCCTAATCAAACACAGAAAAGTCATTCCCTTCATCTGAGTGCCAGTGTTTCAAGTGTCCTGAGCCTGCCCTCAGCCATTGATGTCTCCCCACGCATCTGTAACAGACTGACAATTAAATTAGCTTTCATCGTGCCACAAACCAAATTACACAGAAGGAGGACACTCAACAAAAACGACTCAGGAGAGCAGGACAGAGCCTCCCCTCCACCAAAAGGAAATTAACTTTTGGATACTGAAAGTAACAGATTTTGGTGAAACAACACTCCAGGAAAACAGTCTATCTAATGTCTTGTTCAAAATGCCTCCCACACTCTAACCATGGTCTTACAGGCTGCGTGAGGTTAGGCCACCTCTCTCCGTATGCACTCCAGGGAGGACTGCAGATGAAAGCATGCAGCATTATTTCTATTGGGTCAGTTTGCCCTGTCTGATAATATCTCCTTAACATATAGATTCATTCTGCTGTGACAGGCTCCAGAGAGATAGCTTTAAAGGAATTAATGATGCAAGTTTTACAGGAGCCATCTGCTCTACAGCAACACGGTGGGTATTTTTTTTTTTTTAAGTACCTAGAATGACACTCTCAGGTTACCCTGTTGTAAGGAACAAATTGCCCTTAATGAAGCATGACCCAGTGAGTACTGAGCTGTGTGTCAGACTCTGCACGTTTCCAGAGAGCTTCAGGGAGTGCGACATGATCAGTGCAGCAGGGGTTCAATGCAGGCTCTAACTGCACCACTTACTGCATCTTGACTTGGGCTTCCCTGACCGGATTTGTAGTGAACAGGCTTCCTCTTTGGGTTGTCATCCTCAGGACAACATGCTGCTCAGGCTAATTCCTGCTGTACCTGAGGGGGACAGGGAGCCTTGGAGAGAGGTTTACAATGCAGCACCAGCGTTAGGTGGGGCACAACACTCTGGGGCTTTGTCTAGCAAAGAGCAAAAAATAAGATGTAGGCATAGAGCAAAAATAAGATGTAGGCGTAACTACGAAGTGTCACCACAACTGGTGCCATTGCTGAAAACGATTATACTGTTGCAAGCAATATTTGTCTTCAGTCTGGCAAGCAACTGTTGAGTCAATGAGGTACACACTTGGTCCTGAGGCTGTATCAATGTTTGCAAATAATGTGGCACAATTTAAGTGGATCTGCAGTGAAACAGTTTGTGCATGGACCCAAACCCCACATATGCATTTTGAGTGGGTTTGTTTCAAACCAGCTCTAGTTTGGTCTTACAGGTAAAAGCTCATTGGTGAACAAGGAAAGCAGTCCTGACCTGAACTAAACCAATAACATGGATGCACACTTTGGTTGCTTGCCATGACAGAACTCAGACATACAACACTCCTTAACCAGTTCAGAAGAAGATTTGGTGACGCAGAGGCTTTTTACAGCAATTGCAACAGGCCAGGAAAAGTCTCAGCTCCCATAGCGCTGTTACTAGACAGAACTCCTCCCAAAATAAGGCTGTACAGTTTACTTACTTTCTGTGAAACACTGCAGTCATTGCCAACAGATGTAAACGAGGGAAGGGAAGAGCAACTTCCCATTCAACAGCACCTGACCCTCACCACCACCAGTCTTCCCACTCCCTCACCTACCAGCCAGCTCACCTCCTCTTCTCCCAGTACCAGATCCAAAAGGCAACTCTTCATGCATCGCAACTTGAGCCAACTAGAAAAACAAAACAACCTACCATTGCCAAGTTTAATCCCACACAGTCCCAGCCAGTTTCTCACGCTCCTCTGCATTCACCTTCTAAGAGATATCTTCCTCTGTTCTTAGCAATGTCAGGATTCCATGAGTGAGGAGAACCCAGTAACATTAACTCTGAATACTGAATTATCTTCTATAGCAAAAGTGCCACAGAGTGGGCCTAGGTTTTGGGGTTTTTTACTTGGCCATGAATCAAAGGCCCTGAATCGCTAGTTTTTATTCACCATACTGCTTTGCAGGATTTGCTGTGACAGGAGTAGTGAATTCAACAAAGAAGGAAGAAATCCTCACATATTAATTGTTTTCAGATTAGTGCATAGACCATCTGACTAAAAAAGTGTGTAGGGAGGGGTTGTTTGTTTCCCTTGAAGAATCACTTTCTGCTCATAGGAAAGAGGCTAACTGGGAAAAGAAGAGAGAAAAAAAGATTTTATATGAGGTCACAAATAAGCACTCCAATTTCTGAGAGCATCTCTTAACTTTTGGAGGAATATCTGAATTTTACTTGAAAATTAGATCTGGGGAAAAAATATCCTGTGTTATCTCAAAGCTAAAGAAAAGTACTTCAATGTCACTATTACCTTTTGCTGAACCCAATAGTGAGCTTGAGTAACAGATTGCAGGACTTTGTGTGTATGAGACAGAAGTAGAGAGGGAGAAGTGAACATGAGCTTAAAAGTATATTTCAAATTTTACTGTGAATGTTTTTAAAATAAAATGGCATTTATAAGACATGACTTATGTCCAGTTATACTCTCTAAGAAACTAATTTTTAAGGCAACTCCAAATATTATTTTTTTAAACAAATTTTTCATGAGAAGGTAGAATCGGGATCAAAAATAACCAAACCTTCCTGAAGTTTGGTGTCCAGATATGTACACGTGTAAACATAGGAGTGTTATGTTAGCTAGATTTTTTTCAATCCACTGTAGAGAGAAGGGTCCATCAGTGAAGTGTCTCTCAAAATGAACCTCTCTGTCAAAATTGGACTGTATTAATAGAGGTGTCAAGAAAATAAAAACTGTTGGAGGACAAAGAGAGCAGGAAAGAGGGCAGGACTTCCCAGACTGAATGTGAGCAGGTGGGGAGAGAAAAGGAGAAGGAAGAACCTGCCACAAAGACAAGTATGGACAGGAATATCAGATGCTGATCGGTGGGGATAGGAAATTGCAGGTCAATGCCGATCCTCTGAGGGGAAGTGCAGAGGACAAGGAGGAATTAAATGTTCCCATTATTGCACCTATGCAAAAGAGCTAGAAAAGCTCCCAGGGACCCAAGGACTTGAGCAGTGGAAATGCATGTAACTGGGAAGGGGGAGAGGCAGAAGATGATGAAGAGATACAAGGTTGGTTCTACTTTACACAGATTAATGCTCATCTTGCAACAGGTACAACCATTCCCTATATTTCTGTATATCAACCTTTTTTCCATCAGGATAACACCAATCATCTGCAGCTATCCAATATGTTTGCACAGAGTCTTAGCCATATGTTCCCATGGCCTATGTGCCAAAAAACAGAGCAACTTCCTATCGAAGTCCTGCTGAAATCCTCTGAGTGAGAGCCAAACTGCCTTACTTGGTGTGATACCATAGCAACCCAGAGTCCCCACCATTGCTTAACTCTGAAGGTCCTCGAAAGAGTCTCACAAAGCACAGCAAGTATGTGTGGCCCCAGCAACGTGGGAGATGCAGGGATACAAACAAATGTAAATACTCTTGTCTGAATAACAGAACACAGTGGAAGGGACATATAGAAGAGACCCCTGGTTCAAGGGTAGAAGCTGAAAGTTAGGCAGAGGAATTCATCGCTGCACTGGTCAAAATTGATCAGTTTTTCAGCTTTTGCATACAAACACTTGAGCCTCACACTTTGGGAGCGCTAACACCTGTACGCACCAAGTGAATGACTTTCCAAACACCAAACTCTGCTAGACGGTATGTTTTCCCTCCTTGGAACTCCAGGCTCATTAAAATAAACTATGAGGTCACTGAATGAAACTAGGGGAAATTTTTGGTATTTGTTAATCACAAAGTTACTTCTGAAAGCGTCTTTTCAATATATCTATGTATTTGATTTCATGGTATCGCAAGGAAAGTTTGCTACAGCTCTAGGCTGCCAGTTTTCCTTGATGAATGAAAAAGAAAGAAAAGGAAAGGAAATGGAAGAAACTGAATTCCTGTGATTTTCTCCAATAGGGAAACAATGAGGCTAGGAGGGTGCTTGAGAGAATGAGCATTCAATAGCTGAGTTAATGAGCTGTCTATTTTCATGCTCTCCTTGTCTTTAGTCTCCAAGAAGCAAGCTATTCAAACTGATTATCACTTGAATTACTTTGGGTATGAGTGTCCAGATGCTTGTAGGGTGTGCAGAAAGAGTCTATTCTACTTGAAGGCAGTGATTTACATGTATGACAGAATTCCCAAGTACACAGAATGCATGAAGCAGCCGATTTTTCTTTTGAAAATCCAGTCACAAAATTTATGTGAGTCTTATAACTTCCTAACATCTGAGTGTCAGTTCTCCTCGTGTGATTGTTATCAAATCATTATTTCACCACAAGCCTATAATGTTTTGAATTAAGAGTGCCTTCTCCTGGAGACAGGTAATTGAGAAAGAAATAAAATAAAATAAATTGCTAAACTTCTTTTATAAAAGAGTTTCTAAGGCTTCTTTTTTGTAGAGCAGCAGTTGATAAAATTACTCCAGTGAACCCCAAATGCTCAAATACCAAAGTCAAAGATAAAAGTATTAATGGACTATTTTGAAGTCAGTCTCATGATTTGTAAACAGTTGAGAATGTCAACACCAGAACAATCTTCTTGCCTGATTAGCGTCCTGGAATGATTAAATACTTAAAAACAGTTCAAACAGTTTTAGGTGCAACATAAATATTAAGACGTTATTAGTTAACTACTGCTGCTTTCTTATACAAAATGGTTACTCAATACACAGCAAATGCATACAGTGCTTCTCAATGTAAAGCCAAACCCTGAGCTTCCACCCTGAATCAAAATTTTAATTGCTATTTTCAGGAATGCTTGAACCTATCAAGGAATCTAATATCTTGTTTTCCTTATGTGTTCTCTTCTTTCTCCTCTTTCTTAGGTATCAAACCTGCTCAAACAATGGGCTGGTGGCTGGTTTCCAGAGTCAGTACTTCCCATCTGTGCTTGACCGTGAATGGCAATTTTACTGCTGCCGCTATAGCCGGAGATGCCCGTATTCATGCTGGTGAGTTCAAGCAGAAACCAAACTTGTTAGCCTCTTCTCGCCAGCAGTCCCCACAAATGTCTTTGGCTGCTTTGCCCATCAAAAACTTTGAGAAAAAGTTAACTGTGTTTTATGGGGCTAAGCAAGTTATTTCCAGTCTGGTAAGAGAATTCTTGAGGATCCATGGCTAAGGGAGGAGAATGAGGGCACAGTTAGGCTGAACAGCACGACACAGTAGCTAGCCCTAAATGAACAGGTCTGGGCACCAGCAGCAGCCTAGCTAAGCTGGAAACCATGACAGAAGTCTCCAAAGTGGAACAGCATTTCAAAGGTGGTCATATAGCTCCCACTATAAATCCAGCACAGGAGTAGGAGCATCTCCGCAGTACATAATTGTGCCACAATGACTTACAGGAGTGAATTTACTGCCAGTTACCTCAGAAGAAATATCCTCTGGCTGACAACCAGCAGTGTGCCCAGGTGGCCAAGAAGGCCAACGGCATCCTGGCCTGTATCAGAAATAGTGTGGCCAGCAGGGGCAGGGAGGTGATAGTTCCCCTGTACTCGGCACTGGTGAGGCCACGCCTCGAGTGCTGGGTTCAGTTTTGGGCCTCTCACTACAGGAAAGACACTGAGGTGCTGGAGCATGTCCAGAGAAGGGCAATCAAGTTGGTGAGGGGCCTGGAGCACAAGTCTGATGAGCAGTGGCTGAGGGAGCTGGGGCTGTTCAGTCTGGAGAAGAAGAGGCTGAGGGGAGACCTTATCGCTCTCTATAATTACCTGAAGGGGGGTTGTAGTCAGGTGACTGGTGATAGGACGAGAGGAAAGGGCCTCAAGTGGTGGCAAGGGAGATTTAGGTTGGATATTAGGAAAGATTTCTTTACTGAGGGTTGTCAGACATTGGAATAGGCTGTCCAGGGAAGTGGTTGAGTCACCATCCCTGGAGGTATTCAAAAAACTTATAGACGAGGTACTCCAGAACATGGTTTAGTGGGCATGGATAATGGTTGGATTCGATGATCTTGAAGGTCTTTTCCAACCTAAATGATTCTATGATTCTCTCCAAAGTGGTAAGAATACAGGGACAGATCTTTGAAGTGCTTTCTATCAATTTCTTGATTCAAATAGGATTCTGTTTTTATTTCTTTATCCATAAACATTACAAATTGTTTTTCTCTCACAAATTTTTCCTAGTTCAGAAGTGAAAAAAGTTTAACATATTAAGGCTAACATGTCACAGGAAAACTGCCATACGCCTCTGCAAAGGTGTAGATTATATACTCAGTGCAAGTTAGTTTTGCTCTTTACCTAGTGTGACTTAAAAAAAAAAAAAAAAAAGGTGGAGGAAAGAGAATATTTCATGCTCACATCCTAACGCCAGTACAAAATTTACCTCCCAAAAGTCTCTGAAAAACCTTGCTCTTGTTTGACAAATTTTACTCTAAAAGCATAAATTATCATTGGCAAAGTGAGTACGTCAACCAAATAGGTCTGGAAAACTCAATGTTTGTACACATGATGAAACTAGCAAATAATAGATAATCTCAATGTAGGAGGCCCAGACGGAATAATCAAAGGTAACATTTGCAACACAAGGGCTGTGTTAGCACAGAGGAGCTGGGAAGGTTGCTTAAGAGCTCGCCTGTGACAGTAGGAGGGAAAATGTTCTATGTGTAAAACATTCAGACCAGAAGTTCACTCAGAGAAGAACTTTGCACTCCCTGAGTCAGATGCTGCAGGGCACAAGGGTAAACATACATATCCCCAGGAACAGAGGAAAAAAGCTGAAATCTGCACTGCAACTGCACCTCATTGCCAGCACACTCATCTGTATGAAAATTCAGCATGGTAATCATGGCTGAAGTCCAAAAAGTAAATCAGAAATTATCAGTAATTTGAAGTGGCTATTTATGTTCCCACATAAGGAAATCAGAAGAGAATACATTTTAATCATAATTCAGCCACAAATGACCTGCTGGAAATGTCTTAAGTCTATTGTGTTTCTCATGTAGTATCTAATCTGGAATGACTGTAGCAAAGAGAGTCAATGTATACCTGTTTTCTTTCATCTTTGTATCAACATTCTTTAGCTGAAAATCGCCTTTTCCCACATTCCTAGCACGGAAGGCTTCTGCAAAGATTCAAACCAGTGTCACTTTTGTGACTTCAGAACATACCAGTGATGGAATTGCCTGGGATTTAAACCAGCACACACTTAACCAGAATCTTATATCACAAAAAAGACAACTTGTTTTTTTTTTTTTTTCTTTTCTTATTGTTTTCCCCTCTCTTAAGTGTGCTACTAGACAGAACCCTTCTTTTTTTCCTATTTTGGAGCCTCATAGAGCATCTAAGCTATCCAGAGAGAAACAGGGATATATAATGCATGACTAACACTAGAAAGGGATTTCCAAGGGTTTGAGGTATAGGTGCTAAGAAGACCATGATCTTTACTTACAGGCAGAGCCACAACTTTTGCTCCTTTAGCTGATGCTTCTCTCACCAGTCCACAGGCTCGTTGAAGGTTATCTGATTTAACAGCAGATACATGAAGCTGAATAAGAGCCAGGCGGAAGTCTAATGGCAGAAAAAAAAAAAATTAGTCAGCAGAATTCCCCCAGGAAAAACTCTTCAAAATTTGAATCCACTAATGAGCATTTAACAAAATAAATTTGCTTATATTTTAACATATACATAAACCACTTCCAACTCATTCTGCAGTCTGTGACTCTGGAAACAGTCTCTTAAAACAGGGAGAACATTAAAACCTAGGCTTGCTAATGGGAACCATACATGGCCATCACTCTGCTCAGGTCAAAGATCACAGAGTTCACATGCTAGTAACACTTAGCCTAGGCAGTATCCAGCCTAAGTTCTACTGTAAGATACCATGTGACAGAAAGGGAGACCACTAGTCAACCTAGACCTGCTTCTTCCTTCCCAGTTTGCTACATGCTTTGTGAGCCTATCTTTTTGTTGCACCTGTTGCCTGATGAGCACTGCATGTCGTAAAATGCCACTAGCAAACTAAACAATTGGATAATCCCAAAAGCACCAAATATGGGAATAGTTTGCTTTTATCCCTCAAATCACACCTGGCCTGGGAAATGGCTATAAAAAACCCATAAAGATAACATCTTTCCTGATCATTTCCTTGCAATTTGGTTTCTAGCCAAGAGAGAATCGCAAGTGTTATCAACACTGTCTCTACTGTGGCTAAGCAGGATTTATATTTGCAGGATCTTGAAGTATGCAAGTGGGAGAGATCAAACCAGCTTTTGTGCACACCCCTTGGACTTCCTTCCATGAATCTCCTAGTACCTTCGTCTGTAGGAAAACACATCTCCTTTTAAAAAATAAACACCACTCTCACTTCATAGAAAGTACCACAGTTTCAAAGGTACTTTGAGAGGTACCTCTCTTCTCTGTAAAACTCCCCTGCCGTACAGTCAAAGACCACTATGGGATAAAGAAAAAGTAGAAAGTAACATAGCCTCAGTGGTCAGGGAAACAAACAAACTGATTCAAGTGAAGATGGGATCTGGTCAGGAACAGTCAAGGCAGAATATCTTTCTTCCTACTTTAGTTCTCACTTCAGTAGCTAAGCAGCTAATTTCTAGAGGTTAAGCAAATTCTTAACTGCTCACTTTGCCACTCTTCACATGAGAGACTCTTAATATTTGGTTAATTGAGTAAACACAGCTTCACTGAGATTTTGAACAGATGTCACCATAGTTAGCTTCCAGACACACATAGATAACCATACTAGGAATCTGTCTAAAACTTTCCCCTATTTGTGGAATGTGTTTTAGCTTAGAGAAATTGGACACTTAAAGATTTACATTTCAGCATAAATTTACTTTTGCAAGAAAACCAAAAGCACATCTACTAGGAAAAATTTAAACTAACTTCCTTCGCATAATGTTTAAACCACCAGGAAACCATTAATCTTATTTTCCCTATGCCTCAGGTTTGGAGTTTGTTAAAGGGCAGAATTAAAGGTCAACCACAACAGAATACCTGTACTTGTACTCACAGTTTTGTTTAAAATTAGCATTGAGGTGTAGAAGTTAACAGAAATACAGCAAAATGTGCAACAGTACTGTAAAGGCCCAAGATCTCTTCTGGCCATGCTTCAAAAACTTCTTTAAAAGCAATTCTTGGGCTAAGCCTATAGGAATGCAAACCATGACCAGGTAAAAGCGTATCAGGGTACAACACTGGTTGGTATTTGTATCACTATGAAGCACGTTTTCTGGAAAACCAGAAGCTCAGCATGTCCGGTTTGTTCGGCTCAGGCGTTCCCTACCAGCCCGTTACAAAGCCAGCGTGCCCAGGGCAGCTCCCTCTAGGACCTTAATTATTTCACACCCCTTCGAAGCCTCACAGGCAGCACCGAGGGCCGAGGCCTTCCCGGCCCGGCCCAGGACCGGGGACCCGGGCGCCACTGGCCGCGGCAGCAGCCAGCCCGCGGCCCGTCCCCTCGGCCGGGTAAGAGGACAAGGGCCCGCTGGGGAGAAGCGGGGGCCGGCGGCGG
>JAVJGG010000031.1:7119372-7172205 GCA_035590195.1 Aviceda cuculoides
GGTGTTTGACACTCGCGAACGAACGGGGTGTCAATCGGCGGGTGGTGAGCAATCGCACTGTGCATCATTTTTATATTCCAATCCTTTTATTATTCCTGTTGTCATTTTATTAGTGTTATCATTATCATTATTAGCTTCTTCTTTTCTGTTCTATTAAACCATTCTTATCTGAAGCCATGAGTTTTACTTCTTTTCCCAATTTTCTCCCCCATCCCACTGGGCGGGGGGGAGTGAGTGAGCGGCTGCATGGTGCTTAGTTGCTGGCTGGGGTTAAACCACAACGTCAAAACTTCAGGGGTCACAATTTAAGGCTGATGGCACAGACAACTCTTGATTATCTACATTTAGCTGCCAGTGTACGTATATTCTAAGTGATCTAGTATTGAAGAAATAGTGAGACAATAGCATTTTAAATAAAAAATGCAAGAATCAGGATGATTTAAGCTACACTGTTTTCATTTCAGGATGATAAAAAGTTAGTAAAAGTCAATAATGATATAGCCAGTGAATCAGCAGATACTCAACAAGTGTAAGTAGTGCTATGGTTCATTCAAAGTATTCATAATCAAGTATTAAAAGTTAAAGATAATTTGCATTTGTACTAGCTGAAATCTCTACAGTTTTTTTCCTGAATATGCAAAGGATTTTCACTAATTAGTGCAATGGTAACTAAATTATAACACACCAAAGCAGCACTGCCATATACACTAGACTCATGTTACTAAAAACATGGATCTGGATGGTATAGATCTTCTTTTAAATCACAATATTTGTTGTTTAAGAAAACGCCTCTGCAGTAGCTCTCATAAGAACACATCAGTGCAACCTCAACTGATTTAATCTTTTATCTAAGAGGAAATATTTTGCCTAACCTTGAGAACCATCTCTTGAATGCAAATTACTACTCTTCCTATAAAACAGTTATTTTTCTTATTAAGAAACTCTGCAGATATTAATCAGACTGGTACTCCCTCAGTTCAGAGAGAAACCACAAGATAGGCTCAGTAACCTTCCTATGACCCATAGGTAAGGTAGTAGAGAGCAAAGTAACAAATAGTTGTATACTGTTAGCAGCTTACTGGATAGTCTTGAGACAATGGGAGAATAATTTATATATATATATATCCTATTTAATAAAAAAATACATTGTCATTCTTTGAGATTATTAAAACTATTAAATATCTGCAGTGTTGTAGCTGAGGAACAAACTGATTTCAATGTATTTCTTTTGGTCTTAGATGCTTAGATGTTTTCATCACCTGATTTTATTTTTGCTTGTTTAGATGCAAATTATTTTTCAAAATTAGTTTGACAAAGTTCCAGATCTGATCAGGGGTATCTTAAATTTATGCTAAACAGGTATCAGGACTCCAATAAGAGTAAAGTAACACAGAATCAGGTCCCTCTTGGATACAATAGACTGACTGTAGGGCTAATAAAGTCTGATGCTGCACATTATGCATGGAAGCCCATTCTTTAACAATCTGATTGTCTATGTTTACAATTAACTAGCTGAACAATATAAAGAATTCTCCTGAGTGAAAAATATCAATTTTTACAAAATTATCGATCACCCAACAGAAAGTAAATAACCATAACAGGTCACAAAGAACACAATGCTTTAAACATACAAGTAGGAATATAATAACAGAGGAACCTCGTTGCCACCTTTCCTTCTGAGAAGGAAACCTATAATGGGCAGAAAAATCAGCACTGACATAAAGTTCTCTTCTCAAACAAATTCCTGGAAAATGGAATTTGCTATATTTCTTCTACATCTTGTCCCTTACCAGTTCCAAAGGACAATGCGCTATTTCTACCAGGACACACTCCAGCAAACTCCTGGTCCTACAAAGGTTGTGTACAAGCATAGGCACTCTTCAGGTTCCCTATTTTCCACGAAACAGATTAGTCTCTTCTGATACACGAAAATATCACAAATATTACTTTCTATGTCAATCTTCACAATTTTTACATTGTGCTGAGTACTGCCCTTTGAAATGGGAACATCTTATATTTGAGAGCATTAAGATGTTCTGGGTCTGATTACAAACCTTTCCAAATATAAGGAAGCATGAGATGTAGTGGGAGAAACAGATGTTCACCACTTCTAAATAACAGTTCATTGTGGTAGTTCAATCTACTATGGAGGTTAATCTTCACTTGTGCTAGACACAGCTGAATAAGTCTAAGCCACATTGACTACCTAACTAAATATTTACTGACTGTATTGGGACCTTAAACTCACATGGTACCTCACCTGTGCATGTAGAAACATGGATTTTACCATCTTAATGGTGAAATGAATTATCTCATTGTAGGTGTCCCAAAGTGGACTTCTAGAAAGCTAAGAAGAAGAAACACATGCACAGTATTTTAACCTGGAATCATGTGCTGATTAAGTGTAAAATTTAGAAACAGTCATGTAATTTATTTGTTCAATATAACTACAATTACCTTTTATAATTTTACTATAATAGTACTGAGTGCCACTTTGAATATTTGTCTTCAGCTTACATTTTATTTTTTCATAATGTGAACTAAAGCACAGAAAGACCCATTTTTAGAAGCTTTTGACCTGAAACCATACCAATTGCTCACAACAGATTTTGAGTGAGGTTCTATATCTAAGCCACCGATTTTCTCACTTTTTGGAACAGCAGCTAAACTAGTACAGGACGTCAAAGGAGAAGAATGGAAATGAGTGAAAATATATCCTCTGAAGGCCCCTGAACTATTTTTAGTTCTTCCTGCCAGAGGCTGCAATCAAACAATGCACAATGAATATTCATTATGGAGATGAGTAATCAATTCTATTATTTGCTTTTATACACTTCACAAAACTAGGTTCAGAAGAGAAAGACACATCCGGTTGGATGATGGAGCAATGTCTCTCTTTCACTCCAGAGTGCTGGCAGTGACAGCATTCAGAAAATGAGACGTTCCTCAAGTCTACAAAAAACTAATATGAAAGATCATTTTTCCTGTTTTAATTAACTAATAATATTTTGTTGAAGGCAATAGAACTGTGCATATTTGTGTTATCAAAGGTTTGATCCTTAATAATTTGCTTTAAAAGGGCTTGAATTCTTTCAAGTTGTGACATATTCTGTATAAAATGCCTTGATTTACATCATCTTCAAGTTATTTTTATTGCCCTTTTACAATTGCTTGCATGTTACTCTTACACAACAGCTATCACTTTAATGAAAATCGATAGGGCCTAAGTCTTAGGAGGTTTATTTAAAAAAAAAAAAAAAAAAAAAGTGATGAAAAAGGCACTATAAAAGTTGTCTTTCAGTCTGGCAAGAAACTGGAAGGCAGAAAGAGACAAATATTTTTTACTCCTACTGGTTACATCAGCTGCTACTGTGTGAATGGCTTCTTTTTCATGTTCTTGTAGCTGTGAGCAAAACTGTCATGGGAAATTGTCTTAAACATTTTGCTTATCCAAAAGTACAAAAGCTTCCTGAACCTTCTTTAACTTTACAGGTCTGGTGGGGGTAGAACTCTTCCAAGATGTTATTTTCCACCTGCGTTCTCTAACTTTTAGAATTTTAGTCCAAATCCCAGCGTGTTTTCATTGCTGCAATGCCAGTATACCTCTGTGATTTTAAGAGCTTTCTGTTCAGTATGACTTTCACTATATAGCTGTCCCTACTCTTAGATGTTATTCACAGCAATAAAGGTAATTTATGTGACTCCTTTGTTTAATGGCAAACAGGTATTATTAATTCATGATCTGTAATGCTAGGCTGGAACCTCATAAACACACAATTAAGAAGACTGTTACTAGTGAATATTTACATTGAAATTATTAGGTGATTCATAACAACAGTGCGTATAGAATTTAATTTGTATTTCGTCCCAGAGTTAAGGCATCACAGAACATAATTAAGAGTACTTAGAAATACCACCTCCATCAGTTTAAAATTATTCCTGATGTTCTCGGTCTGTGATTGAGAACAACTTTTGACTATGAATGTCCTAGTTTTCAATTAATCAGCAAAGAAAACAGCTCCATAGCACACAAAATGATTAAAAAAAATGTGCAATTCTATATCTTCATGCACTCGTGGCTCTGTAGAAAAATCTAGAAAATAATTTGTTGAAAGAAGCACTTTAAGGAGTGGTATAATTTTCAGAAGGAAAACAAAATCTCCCATTAAACCTTTGTGTTCCCATTGCAGAAGTTTGTTTTCTTGTTTGTTTTCCCCTTCTCTTTGAATATAGACTGCACTTTTAAGTTCTTAACTTTGACAGTGGTTAATTTGCAGATATTTTCAAAATGCAAGCAATGCATTGTAACAAGTATTCCTCTATAGACTTGCCAATAGGATATATGAAATCAGGAGATGGGGAAAAAAAGTAGTCAACAGAGACCTCATGCTCTTGGTTTACTGTGTGGAGTGGAGCCCTTTTTTTAAAAAATCAGTTTTTGTGTTAAAGTTTCGAGTTTCTCTCCCCTACCAGCAGGAAAATACAAAAGCTATTGGGAGTGCTGTCTTCTGAACAATGGTAAAGTGCTTTTAGAGTTTAGTCCCCCCAGGTAAGTAATGGTTTTTTGAGCCTTCTATTCCATTTTTTTGTATGGGTAGTGAAATTGTGTGATCAAGAGCAAAACTAATCTTTGATAACATAATATAAAGGATGTAGGCAGTTCTGGCTCAGTGTCAGATAAACATTTACTCTGGGAATCCATGTAAGTCAGAGGAATCACTATTTGTGAGTCTTGGCCTTGGACGTGCTTAATCAGACAGAATTTTCTATTAATGAATTTTGAATAGTCATGACAAAACTAATTACTTTAAAGATGAGCAAAGAATTTTGGCAGGAAAAGAGGTGACATTTTCTAATGGTAAATAATATCTCTCCTCCAAAATATGCAGCAGTGCTGTACTATGTGCAGTGCATATCAAAAGGGAATGGGTTATGCACTAAGTGCATCAAATAAGAATTGCAAGGGGTTTTCACAGTTTTGACGTCTTCTAGTTATTCTTCACAACAAACCTATATGACTGATTTCATGATCTCAAGTCTGATTTTTTGTTTGTTTGTTTTGTGGTTGGGGTTTGTTTGTTTGTTTTGGTTTTGTTTTTAACTACAGTACAGGTTAATTCAAGCAGAGCAAAGATGGATTGAGAATAAAGCAGCGTTCAGGATTTGTTGTCAAAGCTATTGCAGACTGTCCATCTGAGCTGACTTAAGTCCAAATTCTTCAAGGTCATCTTCTTTACTTTTAAATATAATATAAATCCAGTTAATAGCCTTGCTATATAAACCCATTCCTGAGTATTAAAAAAGCATATGGATTATGCTCCATAGGATTGTTTTCCTTAATTACTCAATGCTTTTGCTGCCAGTCTGTAGTTGAAGGGTATCAGCCTTTCCTTTATATTATCTATTCATATCTCAGATATTTTTGGGGGGGATGATAGCTTAGTAAAAGGCTGTAGAATTTGTATGGGATCAGAACTGATTATAATCTCACTTGACATTTCCAAGCTATGGCATATAAAACTTTAAATAATAGCTACAATAATAATAATTATTATTATTATTATTAATATTATCCAAAGACACAGCAGAATTTTGTACAAGAACTCACAAGTCTCCAGTTCCCTGCCTTGTATTTAAACTGTTAGAACATGCCATTTTCTCTTTTGTAATGATAGTGGGCATATAACAATTTTGATGCTAGGAACCTAAAACATTTTATAACGACATACATTATATAATTGATGTGAGATAATGTAATGCTCTTGGGATGTAAAACCAAGTGAACCAAGGGAAAGTTTGTGCAGGCTAGGATTTAGGTTCCAAGCTAACCAAAACAAGGGACTGTAATCCTTACAGTGCTGTGCTTTGTCTTTGTAGCTAGAATGGTGTTGATAACACACCAGTGTTTTGACTGCTGCTGAGCTGTACTCATAGAGCATCAAGGCTGTCTCTCCAACACCCCCTCCCCAACAAAGGCCAGTAAGCTGGGGGTGGGCAAGACTTTGGGAACGGACACAGCTGGGACAGCTGACCCAAACTGACAACGGGGATATTCCACACCATATGATGTCATGTTCAACATTAAAAGCTGAGGTAAAGGAGGGGAGCAGGGAGATTGTTATAAGAGTGTTTCTCTTCCAAAGCAACCGCTATACATACTGAGTTCCTACTTCCCAGGAAGTGGCTGGACATCACCTGCTGATGGGAAGTAGAGAATAGATCTTTTTGCTTTTCTTCACTTCTCCATGTGGCCTTTGCTTTTCTTCATTAAACTGCCTTTATCTTGATCCATGAGTTTTTCATCTTATTTTCTCCTCTGTCCTCTTGAGGAGGGGGAGTGAGAGAATGGCTTAGTGGGCATTTAGCAGAAACATCAACTAAAAAGAAAACAAAAGTTTTTTTAATGACTTAATGCATATAAAAGAGATCATAATGAAGTTATGAAATGAATCTTGACAGGTCATGCAGTCTAATGCAGAATCACTAGGACATATATTTGTTTGACATATATCACATCTATTTGTTAAATCCCTTCTTAAAAACTAACACTGAAAGAGCTTTTGCAGTTTCCTTTAACCATAGCAGTGTTGGTGGAGACAGATTAGGTGTTGGGTCAAGAAGATATTCATAATATATCATCATAACAGAAGATGCCTTACAGTGAAAATATAGAGCTCTTTTATAAAGATGAAGAAAGGTGAACTAGCTTTGGCTGTGACTGCATTTTTCTGAATGAGAGAGAGTTTAATTTTTATGTTCTTTATATGCATATATATTTAATGTATACAATTTTATAGATAATTAATTTGTATAGTCTACATAGATTTAATAGTTTCTGGAAAAGTTGATGATTATAAATTAATATTAAACCCTTACCAACAGGGAATAATAGAAAATATTAAACAGCAGTTAATTAGATTACAGCTACTTACAACAAAATATTAAATAGATTTGGAATCAGAGTTCCTGTTTTGATGCACATTTTGAACAGTATATATTCATTACTACTAGTAAAAAGCTCCTCACAAAGCAGTAAAGAACTGCAGCTTTGGAAAAGATTTTGTTAAACAACTATTTCAAAATTCAATAGGTGAAAATAATTTTAAATAATTTGCATAATTTATAGTTTATACATACATTTAAAGTTAGGAAAAGTGATTGAATGAGTTACTTCACAACTGGCCACTCCAGAGGGAAAAATCACTGCATTTCAAACCTGTTAATCTGATGTTATAATCTCATTGTGGCCTTGTGGTGTTTCTTCTGATTACCTTTATTTTGTGTGTCTGGTCACATGTTAGTCCATAAATTTCTTAGTTCAAAATTTTAATTTTCTTTTTTTTCTTCTTCTTTTTTTTTTTTTTTTATTAGGAACAAATGAGAAGTATCTAATATTGTGTAATCCTTGTCTGTGTTACTGAGGGACCTATGCATACTGTAATGAATATTAGTATAGATTAATAATTTCTTCTAAGTCTCATGAGACATTAACTCTGCTTCAAATAGACAAACGGCTGTAAAAGGAATCATTAGGTCAATGTGCTTCCACCATTTCCTGAAAACATAACCAAGTTATCCTTCTTGATTTCTTTTTCTCAGTAGGTATAAGATAGCAGTTAGGATTGCAATCCTACCATGTTACTTACTCTATGAAACATTCAGAACACACCCTGCCTAAAATACGCTGCACAAACTATAGGGAAGTGCAGTAGAGCTTGAGCACTTTTATTGAAAAGAAACAAATGTTTGAAGGTAGTGACAAAGCCCCTACTTGCTCAAATGGCACAGGATTAGGCCAGTAGGGAATTTTGCATGTTGCATTTTTATACATTGTATTAAAGCTTGCTAAACATTGGATTTTTAAAAGCAAAAAAATCATTAGAAAAAATAAATTGTAAGAATTCAGTCAATAGAAAATGCTACCTGGTGCCAAAACTTTCATTAATAGATACCTGTTCAGTTGACCAACAACAAAAAACCCCCACCTTTTGGGAGCTGAAAATACATAGAAAATACATGAAATTCCCACAATTTTATCAACTTCTTAGAATGTTTAAGTGGAAGCAATGTCCTGTCAGTTACAATGTAACACTAATACTATATGACAAACTGTAATTCAGTGCAATGTGATTTGGTGTGCTAATAAAATACAACTTATAAATGTATATTACCTATGGCAAACTAAGTCCTGTCAAAACTAATGAAAATTAAAATATTTCCCTGTCATAGATGAGTAGAACTTATTTTTATGCTATTCCTTTCTGACATGTAAACACATTGTGGTACTGATAAGGTAAGGCTAAAAAATACTTCTGTCTGAAGAAGTGGAATTTACAGAAGGATCAAAGCAGTTTGCAGAAAATTGGAATTTATGATAGGGAGGCAAAGGATGAAAAAGTTGCACTTGGCTGGCTGAGGTCAGGTATAGCATGACATAACCTATACACCTGCAGTAGGATGCTACTGAGTTTCTCATATCATGCCTGAATACTGTCCTCAGAAACAATGTTGTCAAAAGAGTTTCAGCTGAAATAAAATGTTGATTAACAGACATGGTGACATTTTTCCCATAAGTGGCACCAGTGGCAGTTCTACATCTGGCTGGTATTTGAGAGATATTTCAGTTATTTTTCAAGTTCATCTCCAGTTGAAGATGACTAATGTACTAAGTATAAAGGATTGCTGAAAGCTAAGCCCCAGGGTTGCTTGAGAGCATAAACTTTAGCTTGTAGTTAATCTGACCAGACTTCCAAATAAGGGACAGGTATAGGAAATGGTTTCTGAATATTGTGTTCTTGGGAACATCAGCATGCGTACCAGCAGAGCTGACTGCTAGAAGAGTCTTTGCACACTTCCCAAAGTTTAATTCTCTGGCGCTATCTTCTAACTCCTCTAAAACTTTGTGCATATACTCCCACACATATCAGTGTTCCTTTGTCACTCAAGTTCCAGCCAGCATTGCTTTTATAACTGCTGTGCGCTTCATATCATGCTTGCTGTTTTAATTCTAGCTTTTGTAACAGGTGTGATTTCTTTTTCTTACCAAAATATTTTTTTCCTAAGGAATCCCTTATACTTTTGTTATGTCTAAAGAACTACTGAAGATTAAGAATCATAGTAGTGATCGCTACATATTATCTACACACATGCAAACACACAAATGCACACACACACACATATATAAGTATATACATATTTTAATGACCATTGTAATCATAACCACTTTGCAGATCAACAGCTCCCTTACCTTCCAAGGAAGAGCACGCAGCTTTCAGAGATGTTTCAGTAACTCAGCAACAGAGCTTTTTTAAAGTAGAGAAGCTGAGCTGCAAATCACTATAGAGCTCAGGATCTGTGCCTGGGGACTGTTCATGAAAAGGACTGCTCTTCCCAGGAAAAGGCCCCAACAGCAGAGGTTTGAATATGCAAAGGTAAAGCTAATGATCCAGGCTGGATGTGTCCTGGCACTCATGATCCAGGAAGGATATAAGAATTAAACCTCCAGTTAAGGCACTTGGATTTTGCACTTGATGATCTATCCTGATCTTCCCCAGTGCAACATTTGATTAGCTAAATCATAGATGGAGGTCCAAAATATTTCTGCTTAGTGAATTGAGTAGAGATAAGGCTTTTTTTTTTTTCTTTAAATCCCTTAAAGGCTGATAAAATGATCCTTCATTTTTTCTTTTATCGGCATAAATGCTGGTTCATAGAAACAATTGGAAAATCTTCTATTTACTTCAAGCACTCCAGTCTTTGTTCTCTTTTTCCCTGATGTTACAAGCAGGGTCAGAAAACTAATTTCACAATATCTCTTTTTGAGTACAATCATAGTACATATATTTGAATTGTGTTCTCAATTCATGTCATTGTCTGGTGGATACTTCTGTGGCAAAGGTTTTTGACAGAACTTTTAATGCCTATATCTAGTAATTAAAAGGCTACTTTTTATAAAAAAAAGGTATTATTTACCTAGTACACATGTGATCAATAAGTTAAATTACTTTCTTCCTACTCTAGTGACAGGAAAGAGTGTTTCGGAGGGATTTGGAAAAAGACTAATTGCTCACCTGTTTACACTGGTGGAAGTGAGGAGCACTTTTATGGTAATTAATGGAGTTATTTGAGTTTAAAGATAAAATAAGTGTACAGAGAATCAGAAACTAATCATCAGTCCTGCATCATGCTAGTGAACAGAAGTTTGAACAGAACTGAAGGGTAAGGGAGAAGAATCAGACTTGTTGAAGGCCAGATGAGCAACTCCGGGTGAGCAAAACATTGGAGGGCTTGTCTAAGTAATCTGGAAGTCATTTATATTCAGATTAATGTTTAATTTGTTCTTATACATGAAACAATTATTTTTTTTTAATTCATCTGCACTTGGCCATTATCACCTCCAAAAGAGAAGATGAACACCTCAAACAGTCCTGAATCAGACCCATCAGTGTACGAGGCTTTCAAAAAGAGATCTCTCTCCTAAGGGGATGTTTCAGAGTGCTCGTCCCATGAGCGTGAACTACTTCATAACTGCTAGTCAGTGTCAGCAAGTGAAAATTTTCATAGATTTTAAATAATTTTGTCTTTTAAACAGGAGGAGTCATCAGAAAATCAAGACAAGGTGAACATGGGAATGTATAAATTTGCCAATGTGCTATCGAGCAGTTTGACTGCAATCAAGTTTTTATTCATACTGAAATCCTTTATATTTTGATATCAGAATTACAATGGAACAATTGCTTTAATGTTCATGGTCATTAATGTTCACTTCACTGTAACAGCAGTTACTGTAAGAAACTTGTGAAAATGCATCTTTCATTGCATCACATCTAAAAAAAATAAACTAAATTTCTCTTTATTAAATTGAAAATTAAATCTCCATTCACAACATCATAACTGATTCTTACCTATAATTTCTACGTATAGAAATGTCTCAGGTTTAGGTCCTAGCAGGGTAAGACTTAGAGTGGATAAAAGATCTTAGAATCAAGTAATAAACAGATACAAATTGAGACTTGCAATTTAAACACTAATAGAAAATTAAGTATTATGAAATTAATAACGTATCAGGAAAAAAGATTTCCTATTCTCCTGCTTAAAAATTTCAAGTGTAGTATTTAAGAAAACTAACATGAGTTGCAGAAAACCTGATCTTTTTTAAAAATAAAGTCTTCCTAGTGAATTGAAAATGCTTTATTCTACAGCAGACATCTTATTACCTGTAGATTTATAATTGGAAAGAAAATAGCCTTTATATACACTGCATGAAAATTGATTCCTCTTAATTGGTTGGGAAATAAGCAATTGTGATTTTATGAAGGTGTAATCCCTAAATCTGTTGAATTGAGATTGCTTTTATTATGTGCATCTGATTTGTCACACACAAAAGTAAGAGATATCACTTCTTCATGTTGCTGCTCTATTGAGATTGAAATAGTTATTTACCATCACCATTTACTGCAGACTGTAGTATCTCAATGCCCAACATTTCTAATTCTGTTACATTATCTTTTCATAAGACTGTACTTTATTTTATAATTACGTAGTTAAGTCTGGTAAGGAGGAAAATTGAAACATCTATAAAAATAAGTGGGAACACTTTTTTTAGGATAACTAGAGAAGTAAAATATATTGAAATAGAACTATGGGGAGTATTTCAACCACAATTAAGGCCTTCTTGCAACATAACTGTAGAAAGCAGAAAATAAAACTAAAAACTGATTATCAAGAAAGGATAGTTTGTAATAGGATGAAGAGGGGGAAATGAGACTATTTAATATTTATTTCAGTTTTGCCTTAAATGACTGGAAAAGGAGTTTGGAAGACAGTGTAAGACTTTTGCTATCATTTATGAGGAGAGTATTTTGGATATAAACTATAATACACATATTACAATATGAAGAGAAACGCTATCTTCAAAAAGAAAATAAATGTCAGATTCATGTTATCTAATTTATCTATAGATTTTTCCTAGCTGTATCTCTTCTGAACTAATGTTCATTTGCTCAGTTTCCTCCATTCTTTACTAACAGTATTTAGTACTTCCAGTTTTCACTTGGGGTTCCACAGATGGGCTTAATTTGCCACTTTTGCCACAGACTTCTAATGTGACATAGCACAAGACATCTGGAAAGAATCATCTAAAAGTGACACTTCCCACCTCTTTTGTGTTTCATGGAGGAAATGAGGCTGCCCGTTCTACTGCTGTACATGGGAGGCAAGAAGCATTGAACTCACCTCACTCCACTGAGATCTAGGGAATGAAGACACACTGTTTAGAGGAGGACTCAACTTTCATGCAGCTAGAACGAAGTGAGATGAATCTTTGCTTCTTTCAAATATAGATTGCCTATTTCAGCTTCTAAACTAGCACTTAAATGGATTAAGTCTTTCATATTTCAATGGACTTCCAATGCCCAGCTGAGTTTCTGTTTGGTTCTTAGTATACACATTGCAACTTATCACCATCCACTGGATGGTGATATCCAATGGATACGGTCTCTCTTCCACAAACATGGTTGAAGAAGGATATGCCACTGTATTTTGCTTATACAGTGTCATAGATGAGGTCACTCTCAGACCACAGTAATATATATGAAGTAGTATATCAGGAAATACTTCTTATATGTGCAAACAAAACCGGAAAATAATGTTAAAGCAAGACTTTTCAGAATGCAAGAAATCTTCGGGCAAAATAAAAGAAAGAAGGCCTTATGTTGTGGACAAGGAAATAAAAAGGAGAAAGACTCAGATTCCTTCTTCCAGAGGATGTTTTGTTTTGATTTTTTGTTTTTAATATAGAAACATATCTAGACCCAGGGGCCATAACAAGATTCATTAGACATCTTGCATTTAAATATCTTAACATAACAGAGAAGCAGTTTAAAATTGTAAGTTCAGTCATTTGGGGTTTATCTTCAAGAGAAAAATATTTGTGAAAGGGGAAATGGTGACTGTCTTAAATAAATTTGTAGTACTGTTTAAATACTGTCATATTTTGTTCTAAGAAGTATCAAAGAAAATTAAGTATACATGTAACTAGCCAGTGTCAATAATATGTAAAGTTTAATTACTTTAATCTGAATTACATCTAATGTCAAATTCAATAAACAATGCCATCTGAAAAATGTTTTCATAATGAATTTCAAACTATTGACTGATCTTTTAATAGTAGTTGATGGTTAGAAATTCCAAAGGCAAATGGGATAACAGTATCTTTTAATGAGGTAAATTACAGCAACATTGCTGAATTTAGTGGCGGTTTCTTTTTCTTTGAAAGATCTACAACACAATAATAACTTTGAGCAGAGCATTAGAACAATCAGACACAAATGAAGTCATCTTTGCCTAAGAAAACCATGAAATAAAGGTAGTCTGCTGCAAGTGTCCTATTAGGATAAAACAGATGTCTAACTTTTGACTGATTTCAGGAGACAGATATTTAAATATTGCTGAAACTTGACCATCATTATAAACGTTTTCAGGGAGAGCTTTTGGAAAAACCTGGGGAAAAAGATGAAAAAATTCTTTTGCTAAGGAGCTTACTTCTAAGAAAAAAAAAAATCATTCAAGAACTATGAATGTGACTGAAAAATTACTGTTCTTGTCATGCTCTTTAGCAAAATGACAAAACTCACAGATGTTACTCAGAATTTCTTTTGTGTAATTCAACTTTTTTTTTACTTGAATAAAGCCTGAATTTTCTAACTTTATTGTTAAAGAAGGAATGAAAAGAAGGAAAAGTTTCCTACTATTTTAACCAAAGGAAAAGGAAGGACATTCAGGCAACTTCATTTTATTATTTACTGTAACCAAAATCCTTAAACCATCAGTAGAAAAGATTTGAAAAGGTAGATTTGTAAAAATGAAAATACCCCTTAGCTTATAATAAGCAGTATGAATTTGAAAACACCTGGAAGACTCAGATTTTTGTTTTGATTTTAACAGAATTCATACAATAGAAACATTCCTTTGTAATGAAAAAGGTAAAATTCTGGCCTTTTTTTTTTTTCACTTTCAATATATATTTTCACTTTTTTCTATTAACTGTAAATCAGACAATTATTTTTGATAACTGAGGAGTACAAAAATGTCTTGTTTCATAAGGCACTGCTAACATCTAAAATGTGAAGGTTTTTTTTATTTAAATTACACTAATAAAGCTCTATAGCTAGAGGTCAAAAATTTATATGCATACTTCAATAAGCATATAACGAAAAGAAACCTTATAAAGAAGAAAATGCAAAGTACCCTCCCCATATTCAATCTGAAACAATTATGCCCAGGAGGAAATGTATAAGAATGATTTTTTTAAATTATTTTTTATATACTTAAGTTAAAAATAATGTATAAATTACAAATGAATTCTGTATCATAATTACTTTACATTTTTTCCTCTGGTTGTTTGGGGTTTTTTTAAACTTAAACTTATTGGAAGAAGGAAAGTCATACAAATAAGTTAATACCAGAGTACCAGCTCTGTGGCTCACAAGCAAGTAGGGCCTAATTTGTGCAAACAGTTAATAGTCAAGTGACACAGACCCATTTTGTTGTCTGGCTTGCTAACCTTGAGAGAAGAGCTTTATACAAGGTTTCTGCTGAGCAACGAAGAGAGTTTTTTGACACAGGCAATCTGTGGGAGCGGCTGTGTTGCGGTTGTTTCTCATGAATAAGGAAGAATTGGTTGGTGATGTGCTTATTGATGGCAGCCTTGACTATAGCCCCTGTGAGACAGTGCTGTTTGAGATCCTGAGAGAAATGAGCAAGAAAAGCAGTAGAATTACAACCGCTAACTTCTGGAGCAGATTTCAGCTTGTTTAGGGCTCTGCTTGATGAGATCCCATGGGAGACTGGCCTGAAAACCAAAATAGCACCTGAGAGCTGGCTGACCTTCAAGGACAACATCCTCAAAGCACAGAAAGGTTCATTCTGACATGCAGGCAGTTGAGCAGGCGAGGCAGAAGGCCAGTGCAGACAAACAGGGAATGGCTGGCTGAGCTGGGATGCAGAAAGGAAGTGCAGGGAGGGTGGAGGCAAGGACAGGCCACCCGGGAGGACCACAGAGACATTGTTTGTATGTGCTGGGTTGGAGAGCAGAAAGCAAAAGTTGAGCGGCAGTTGGCACTCACAAGAGATGTCAGGGGCCAGAAGACAAGCTTATAGAAGTTCATTGGTAGCAGAAGGAAGGCTGAGGGAACTGTGTGCTCACTGCTCACTGGGGATGGGAGCTGGTGATGATGTACATGGAGAATGCTGAGGTACTCCACAAATTTTTTTGAAAGCTTTGCCGTGGTCTCACAGGCCCCTGAGCCCACATTCAGCCTTGCAAAAGTGAAACTGAAGGCAGAGTTAGAGAACATTTAACCCACTTAGACTCACACAAGCCCATGGCACCAGACGGTTTGCAATTGTAGGCACTGATAAAGTTGGCTGATGCCTTTGCAAGGCCACCCTCTATCACTTCGAAAGGCCATGGCAAGGACGTAGGATCCCAATGCCTAGGAAAAGGCAAATATCGCACCTATCTTCAAAAAATGCAAGGAGAGTGTGGGGAAACTGCAGCCCAGCCCGCCTCACCTAATTTTCTGGAATTCAGGTCCAGGAAGTCCCACGAAGGGGAAGAACAGCTAGAATAGAGCTGAAATGAGTTATATGGAGAATTTCACTAAACTGAAAGCATTTTAGAGATATTTTAAAATTGTTTGCAAAAATGGTGATATATCAGTCTCTCAGATTTGAATAAATGATAAAAGGCACAAAAAAGTAAATCGGCTACCCATGAGGCAATTAATAGCACATTGGCACCAGCACTGGTTCTCCCCAACTAGAGTTATCTATCAATTTTTTCTCTAATTTTTGTTTAGATTTGAGTATTTGGTCTTGTAGTGAATATTGTTTTCTTCAGAAAACTGAAAATCATCTACCAAACATTATAGGCTTTCAGATGAAAAATGTTTTGCATTTGGATGAATAAAGAATTCATTCTGAAAAAAGGTGGGTTTTTTTTCCCATATCTACTTCATGCCCAGTGAAATCACAGTGGAGCTGGAAACTTTGTTCTTTTGTCTCACATATTTTTAGTTGAAAAGAAAGTTGCCTGAAATCCATGAAATGCTGGTCTGGCATAAAATAGTCTTGTGTTTATTTTGCTATCAGTCAGCTTGTCTAGATTTCCAGACAGTGCTTTGCCTCTGACACAGTCATATATAACGTGATGTATTTGTATGTAAGACATTGTTGCTTGGATATGCACTTGACAGTCATGTTATAAAAAACCAAATTACTTCAGTTTTATTTTAGAGCACTAAAGAAATTATTTTCAAATTTTATATGCAGCAAAGAATAAATGAATATTTATACAAATACATAAAACTGATGCTCCTGTAAAATTCACAAAGTTGACAACAATGAAGTTTTTTGAGACTGATGATTTTATTATTGAAAGTGTTTAAGCCATCAGTGCCTATTTCAATTTAACAAGGTTCAATTAAGCAAAAAGTTTAAACAAATTAACAAATAAACAATTAAACAAAACTACATTTAAAGAGGGAGAATTAGGCAATCCTGTTATAGTGCAGATTGAGAGACTTATGCCTCTATTGAATTTCATTCAGTTCCTTATTAAATTCCCTGCTCTATACTTAGACTACTACACAGGAAAAAAAATCAAAGGAAGAACTCATTAGGCAGAATGTCTTCCGGTAATCTCCAAATCAACCAGTAAGGAAATCCAACAATCCATATCTATATTTTTTAGAAAAAAAAAAAAAAAGATGTTAGTCATTGATCTCCTTTTTTCTATTGTTTGACATAGTATTTCTTACACACTTGAGAACTACAACAAGCAACTTCATGAAGCCAATGGCAGGGTGTTTCTTTGGCAGAGACTTCAAAGGAATAAAGCAGAGATAAGATTTATTACTCCTTGTTTGAGAAAACACAAGGAACTCCACTATGCATAATGTCTGCTCAGAAGGACTGCTTGCAGAGCAGGTATTGCCTTTCTTAGCACTGGGGACTGGGAATTTACGTGAGGACAGCTGCCTCACTCTGCTTGTCGTATACTGTGTAGATCAATTCTGAATAACCTGAATGCACAGGGACAGGTTCAGATGAGGGAACTAGTTCCTTCTCACACTTTATAGGGCTGTGAGAACTGTTACATAGGGCAGTATGATGCACAGCATTGTTCTATAGGACAGTATTGTCCTAATAGGGTAGTATGGTGCACTCTTTCCTCCCCCAAAATGTGAATACCTGCTTAGCCATCTTACATAAAGATACCAATCTTCTTACAACCAGAATTTTAGTTTCCCTTCCCTTCCTATCATTTCCCTTCCCTTCCTTTCCCTTCCCTTACTCCTTTCCTTTTTTCCTAGTCAAATCATGATTCCCTGAATTCAGCCATGATGTGAATGTACTCCATGTTTTTGTTATGAGTGTTAATTCTGGTAAACTAAACTGTTAGACTGATCACGAATACCTCACAACGAGCCCTCATTTATTAAGGTGATTTACTGGCTCGATGGAACTGGTGGCATAAATAATACTCTATTATTTTTTTCCCTTTAATTATGTTTGTGTAACATAAAATCTAGGGGTCTCAACCTCTCAAAAATAAGTATTAATGTAAGAAAATGTAATTAATATTTAAATGTTTTCTTTTTATGAGCAAAAGACTCAGTCAAAACATTTTTACTTCATTCTATTTGCTTTAAGCAGATTGTTCTGAGAGATCTGAGCTCATGCCAGACTGGATTTTCCACTGCTGGTGCATAAACAATGCTAGCTATGAAAAACGCCACCTGGACTATCTTTGACTCATGAACTGGTTTAGTAAAAGGTTTGGGAGCTCCCTGTCTCATCTATGCTGAGCAACATCTCATTGCAAAATTGTTCATTACTGTTACTGTTCTGTAATTTTCACAGTGTGTGCAAATTTTAATTACAGAGGAATAGCTGCAGCCTTTCTTTTTTTTATTTAGCTGGTTCCATGGAAAAGATATGCTGAAGAATATAGGAAGATATATCTAAATCTAAGACCTTTATTCTTAACAGTAACTTTTTATGAGAAAGCATATGAATCTGAATCTGTTGATTTAATATTTGCACAAAACAAATAAAATCTTCTCTTAATGTATGCTTCTGTTTCTCTAAGCCCAGTTTATATAATATGTGAAATTTATAAGAATCCAAAATTATGAATCTTGCATGACCTTGAACTATAAAGTCTTATTTTTTAATTACTGGTAGCAGTTCCCAATGCTGGTGATGTTGTCCTCTTGTAAGTGGTAAGAAGTGGATATAGGGTAAACATCTGCCCTTATTTCCAGGGACATAATCTATTGAAATATTTTCTTGCACCTGTACTGGCAAAGGTGAATCAGTCAGTGAAATCTCTACAAAAATTGTCAAAAAATGTCTTTACGGATTAGACATTTCTTCTGGTATAATATTCAGCCTAAGGAACCCAGTCTTTCACAAAACCAATTGCATAGCTCAAAAAGAATGAAAGAAAGAAAAAAAAGAAAGGAAGTAAAATTCTGTCATTTAGCAGTGTCCTGAGACCACGAAGAATTGAACACCTGAAATAGACATGAAAGTGATTTCACATGAGGAACAGCAGGTGCTGCATCAGCAACTCAAGTAAAAACTGGATCTGAAGGAAGAAAACTCAACAAAGCTTGTTAGGGAAAACGTAAATTGAAAATGCTTGCCACATGTGAATGTTAGCGTGCTTTTTTCTAAAGATAGTGAATATTTAGTGTGGTATAGGGCTATGAAACATGGTATAAACCCAGCTCCTTCTGGCAGAGTTTGAAATTTTATACGGGGAGACAACATGAACCATCTCTGGGAAGAGCTATTCTGGCTCAGCAGCCTGTTAGCAGGACACTGGCTGCCAGGAGGCTTCACTGTGCTGTAATACTGCTGTATGCTAGCAGTGGAGCTAAAAAGAGAAGAAAACTTCATCTGAGCTTGGGCTAATGACTGGGTGAGAGCTTCAGAAATAAAACTAACCACGTCTCCAAAAAAATCCAAAACTTCAGAGAGTTCCCTTAAAAATGAAATTCCTTCATGTTTCAGCATGACACTCTGGTTTGAAGGCTGAAGAACTTCAGAACAGGGAAGTTTTGTGAGTACTCACTCTCCTAGATTTCCTGGGTTATCCCTGCTGAACAAGGTCTCATTCATAATGTAATTAAGAACATTCTGTGTGTACCTCTTATCAGCTACCAGCAACTGGTATCTTTGCCATAGCATTGAAATACTTGTCGTTATGGAGATTTTTTTTAGAAACAGCTTCCACTGTCCTTGAAATGTAAAACAATATATTTGAAAAAAGTATCTGTAGTTTATGTGAAAGGACTATGATTGGAATTATACTGTGTAGTAAATCTTTTGGTGCCCAAAGCTGATCAAAAGATTCTGAAGGAAACAAAAACAAACAAAAAAAACCAACAAACAAACTAGCAAATGCATCCTTATGCAAACCTCTTTGTAGAGCTTTTCTCACATGAAAAACAATCTCATCTATAATTACAGTGAAAGAGAGGAATGCTACACTTTGAGCATCTGCATTGATTCTTACTGATTCATTTAGAGTTTCTCCCAGACCACCTGGAAAACAAGTATACTAATAACAGTCATTCAACTCTCAATGTCCTGATGTTCTATTAATATGAAAGTGTCTGACTTTGCTTAATATTCCATAAGACTTTGCCATGTGATCAAATGCTCTGATGTCAATGTGACCATCTATACCTGGAAGTTAAATACAAGGAAGGTTTACAGGGATTATGATGTTGAATACCAGTACAATAAACATTCAGATTACCTAGAGCTTTTCTGGACAAGCAGGACAGATTCTATTCTGGACTATATAGCCACAAAATAAGTCTTTAATCAGTCTGTTTAGGTTAAAGGCCCAATTAATCCCTATTCAGCTAAACCTATAAATACATGCTGCTTTAAGATGTAAGATTAAATCTTGTTGATGAAAGGGACCATTTGCTCAAATGTTTCCTGAAATTGGTCCAAATAAAAAGAGAGAGAGGCACACACAAAGAGGTATAGAAGAAGGAATTAGACAAGAGATCTGGACACTATTTTCCACTAACTAAGATCTTCTTTGCCCAGAAAATAAAAGTTGGCAAATCTTTCCAATGATGCTGTAGTCCAAAAAAAAATGCAGGATAATGTGTTTCAAATATTTTTCTTTAAAATATTGAGAAAAATAGCAAGGAACTGTTTCAAAATATTGGTAATCACACAGTCTTGCAAGAGGAAGGATATATACCTTAGAGGTAAAGAAAACTGATTTATATGCCAACTGTTTTAGTAAAATCATAATTTTATTCAATAGTGGATCACAAAATTCTGTAAAATGATTGCCCAAGAGTAACAACAATCTTTTTTTTTTTTTAATATTTAACAACTTTTATTTTTTAGATGTCTCCTTTTGTTTTCAGAAGATCTGTTTTAGCAGAGACTTTTTAAAATTTAATCTTAATGTCTCTTTAGGATGCAAACCTGATATTAACTGGTGTAAAACACAGTTCTAGAAAAGTTTTTGAAAATCTGAGCTTTAACTATGCTTATTGAAAGGGCAAAAAGGCTTCTTCATATTTTTCTATAAAAAGCATTTATTGCACTGAACAAAAGATTTGGGATTTTTTTGGTTTTTACTGTAAGCAGAGTTTGGAAATATTTATATTATACTGTAGACTTTTCCTGATTATTCTTTTATGATACATTGTTGCAATTAATAGGAAAAGCATTAAACAGCTTAAGAAAAAGAAAACCCCTGTAACATTTTTGAAAGTGTTGATGTTTTAGAAAAAGTAGATGGTTACCTGTATGCAAGTCAGAAGGAAGGGCTGGGCAAAAGGGCAAGCATGTAAGCAGTGGAAATGGTCAGCTGGGCCAGAGCACTGGAAATCAGACCAGGATAAGTATTTTGATATGCTCAGGGTCTTTCATTATCACCCTTAGCCTGGAGTGAGATATCTAGTCAACTGCGCAGAGAGTTGACAGCCTGGTACATGAAAGTCTTGCTGGCTCACTCCTGCACTTTCTGTCAGACTCATTTTTTCCTCTGAACTAGTCTTTTGCATCAGTGTTGTGCATTTCTATCATTTACTGATGGTGTCTCCTGCCTTTCCTGATGTAGGAGCTGACAGGCAGCTGCAGATTCTGAAAGCTGCTCAGATCTGAGGGGCAAAATCTACAAATATTTTTAGTGAAAATGTTAACTGACAGAAATAAAGGCAGGTTTGTTCTTCATGAAACATTTTATAGGAAATAAAAAAAATGTCAGCGGCACTAAGATGTTTTGTAAGGAGCCTGACTGTCAGTGTTGAAGTGCTTTAGGTTTCCTTCTCTTGGGATTTGGATGCCTCAGTCCCAGGTTCTGTCCCTCCTCTTGAGCTACCCCCAGGCTGCAGCGGGGCACTGCCTGGGAGAGTGCTGCTGACAAAGGCCAAAACCTTGTCAATTTGTAGCTGAGCAAATGGTAACAATAATGGTGTATCAGCATGTTTACTCACCCTATTTAGTTCACTGTTGCAGATATTTCCGAGTAGCCTTCTGTAGGGAAAAGCAATACAGAGGTACAACAGCTAGCACAAACTTACTGGAAGAAAAACCTCTATGGAATGTCTAGTTTGGATATGGCAGAGATTTCATCTGTGTTTGCTCCCAGCCAAAAAGTTGTGATGTTTTTATGGTCTCCCCTAGCACTCCTCACCACAGTGGACTCTGTTCACGAAGACATGGAGTATTATAGATTTGGTTTTCTTCCCCCTCCAATAGTTTTATGGAAATGATGGAAAACCCAATGGCTTTACTGGGAAAGAATTAATCTCCCTAGATACCTATGAAATGTGAAAGTGATTGAGTAGGTATTCTAACTATTTAATACATTAGTGATGCATTACAGGATTAAGCAAAACAAAAACAAAATATGGTCATGCAGATAAGACTAAATAACTGAAGAAACTAGGGCAACTCTTTCATCTTTATGCTGTTTTGTGTAATCCAGGTCATACTGGTATTGATTTACTGCTAGCAAATGATTTGATAATTACTATGAAATGAAGTTGCTTTTTCACATTTTATACATCCATCTCAATTACACGCAAACCTTCAATAATTGCTGACTCATTTAGAAGTCTGAGCAGCAAGATAAGAACTGAAAAGATGTTGATACAGATTTTGCTTCTCATCTTGGACACTCAAACTAAATTGGGTTTCAGACAAGTAAGTTGGGCAGTATAGGAAACCTCCCTTATTATCATCTAACTTGGATTTGCAAGTGCTTGTGTATCTGCCATTTCTCAGTGGCACAATATTACAGTTGCCTGCAAATAGGAAAGTAAATTGCATCTAACATAGTACATTTTAAAGTCATCTAAACTGATCAATAATTAAGTTTCAGAATATCGAACTGCAAAGGGTGCTGTTTTCTTCAGGTTTTACCTAGTAAACAGTAGTACTCAGAGGCTTCGAAACATACTCAAGTATGAGTGAAGTCAGTAATACATCCAAAAGACATACTTCCGTTCATTACATTGGGAACAAAGGAATACTAATATTGAAAACATTCTGTTCTCAACAGAATTTTCCATGGTACCCTGTAACTTGCAGCTGTATATCTAGCATGACTTCCATATATAAAAATGCAATAAAGAACTGTGAGAGCAGCCCTATTTAGATCACCAAAGGAATGAGAAATTAATCAAATGATGTCATTCTGTGGTAGTGTTTGCTCAGCAACAAAATGACACAAAGGCACATCCACATGGTTTACTGAAGTTTAATTCATTTGGATACTTGTGATCAAAGGCTCTGAATAATTACAAAGAAATATCAAGGCTGCAACATTCTGGTTAGAATGAATCAAAGATGGAAAAAATAAGAAAGAAGGGAAAGGAAACAAAAAGGAATAAGAAGCCCAACAACTAAATTACATCCCCAAAATTGCTTTTTCCAAGGGGGAAAAAAGCAAACCCTGCTTTTTTCCCTAGAAAATGCATTTTCTGAACTATAAAGCAAAACAGTTCCTCTTAGTTATTCTTGCAGAATTTCTGTGACTGTCACAGTGCAATGGTGGCACCTATTGGTCTATGATATATATGAAAATCACACTCTGCAAAGGGTATTTTTTTCCTAAATTAATACAGTCCACTCTGTTTCTGCATGCTGAGACCAGCACTAGAATGACAATTCCTGCATTGAGGTGACAGCATGATTCGTAGTAATAGCTCTGAAATTAGTAATTTCTGATTCAGGATTCTTCCCACATGTTGTGACTGTATTCTTGAATTGAAGCAACTGCTACAGAGCTGATCTTTTAACAGGTAGTGGGTCTATCAGTTCTCTCCAGCATAACTGGATGGGTGCCCCCTTCTGTGCATGAGTCATTTTCTCTGATGTTTCCTGAGAAGAGAGAATAAATAAGGGGAGCATACATGTGAGAATAGGTAATGGGAGTCCTGTGTGAGTCAAGCTGTGAAAAATGGGGTTTGCTGTTTCTTAATCTGTCAGAAAGAAGAGTATACGGAAAAAGCTGAGGTGGTATGGGCAAAGGACAGGCATAGAGGACAGGCATAGATTCACATCTATCCCTGAGCTCACTGTCCTGAGGGAGGGAGCTAAGCAAGCACATCAATGATTTGTAGTTCTTTCACAAAGTTTGTGTGTGTAGGCAAAAAGAACGGTTCAACTTTCCCCAACAGTTTTTCCTTCATTTTCTTGTTAGGATAAAGAGCTTTCGAAGAAAAAGACAGTGAGAAAATGAGTTCGTCTTAACTACAAGCAATAAGTGATAAATGTTTGAGAGTATCCCAGTGATTTGAAATACAAAAACCAGATTCTGCTTTGAAGAAATAATGAACCTCAACATTCCCATCCTCCTTTTTCTTCCCCTTCCCCTTCCCCTTTCCCTTCCCCTTCCCCTTCCCCTCCTTACCCTTTCCTTCCCTCTCTTGTCTTTGCCTTTTCTCCTAAATCACTTTAATAAAAAAATAATAATAATAAAAAAAAGCATACACTTCAGCTTTTCTTACATACAAAATAAACTGACTCTGGGCTATTTTTAGGGAAAATAATTTACAACTTAGGTACTCTATTTAATTTTATATCTGTTTTAGGATTGGAGAGGTATATAGACTAGTCAACATTTGTAGTAAGGTGAGATCATTATGACTTACTACTACCTCAGGTAATAACTGCATTCATATTTAATTCAGAAAGGGAACTTACTTAAAGATATGAATGTTATACAGGCAAAATTTCAAGCAGCAAAATGGGTAAAATGCTTTCAAATGTGAGACAATGTTTTTAGATACAGCATATTAGAAGTTCAGGGGAAAAGTAAAGGGACCCCCTTGAAAGGGGGTTGTAGTGAGGTGGGTGCTGGTCTCTTCTGTCAGGTGGCTGGAGATAGGAGGAGAGGAAATGGCCTCAAGTTGCAGCAAGGGAGGTTTGGGTTGGATATTAGGAAAAAATTCTTTACTGAGAGGGTTGTCAGACATTGGAATAGGCTGCCCAGGGAAGTGGTTGAGTCACCATCCCTGGAGGTATTCAGAAGGTGCATAGACAGGGTACTCCATAACATGGTTTAGTGGGCATGGATGATGGTTGGACTCGATGATCTTGAAGGTTTTTTCCAACCTAAATGATTCTATGATTCTATATTTGTAGTGCATACAAGTTGCTCCCTCTCTCCAGGCTGTTTGAAGACCAAAGTCAAAATGAGCTACTGATCATAGTCCAATCCTAAAAAAAAAAGTTGGCCTCACCTCAACACAGTATCACAACTGGGGCTGGCAACCTCACAAAGGCTATGGAAAAATGAGCTACACATCCTGAGCTTCCCTGTGCCCCCAGGTGTGGTTTCCCTAAACTGAGACAGAAGCACAGTAGTAGACTGTATAGAGAAAGCTCATATGGCTCCTGTCCATTCTGTGTAACAGAACTCATGATTTTACACTCCAGGGCTAATAATCCAGCTGTTCTCACTGATGCAAAGAATAACCTACCTGCACGTAAAAAAAAAAAAAAAAAAAAAGAAAAGAAAAGAAAATTGGGAAAAAAAAAAATCTGTGCTTGAATCTTTGTTTCCAGAATTCAGCTTTGAAGTAAACTTTCCCATTGAGATGCATACACACTGTTTACATGCCCGTTGGTCTTACTTGTCTGGCTGGCTACTGGCCAAACACAACAGCAGTGCCTTGCTTTGCATCCTTCAGCCTCCTTGCAGCCAGGGGAAAAAGAAATAGGGTTTTATTATTATTATTGAAGTTTTAAATGACAGGAACTCTGTAACAAAGTCTTTGAACATTCTTCTACCCCTTTTCAGCCTACACTGCCTACAGATGTTCTCTACCTGGGGGTTTATTTACATACCTGCCCAGGCTCTTCCCTCAGAGGGAAACTCTAACTTTTAAGCAGTTCTTCCAATCTCTCTTACTCCTCTAATACTGCATGTGTTTTCAGAGAGACAACAGCAATCTTCTCTGACCTCTTCTGTTGTTGTTGACAGTTCTGCTTCCCTCAGACGTTGTCTTGACAACTGGGAACAGCTTTGTCTCTGCCTTGCAAATTGGCATTCAGAGTAATCAATTCCTAATGTAAATGTTTGGGGTTACTGATGTCTTGCAGTTTCCATCCCAGTTGCACATGGACTCCTATACTGCCCTTCTATTTCCAACAGCGACAACACTCCATTTTTATGCTTGGGAAAGAATGCCTTATGCAGTTCAGCTGCTACTGTCTTTCCATGCAGAAAAGGTAGCATTTCAAAGGCAGGTGAAGCATTTCTCCCTCTAATCAGGGTAGAAATCCCATGAGCTCACATTCTTCTGGGAGGGGAGAGCTGTAAAATCTCTGGGAAGACCTGTCACCTAGCTTATGAAAAGCTTCTGGTGCATAGTTTGTGAGTATGTGTTCATTATAAAACCACTTTGTACCCTGTATCACCAGGCTCAGTCACTCCCTCTGGAACCCAGTTTGTTCTGTTCAAGCTACTGGCCTATCTTAAACCTTCCGTATCCACTCTTGGCCTAGAAAGTCTCTCATACAGTTTCTTCTACTTGAGAGCCTTGTTTGACCTTACTCTCTTGAAGTGCCTCCTTACAATATATTTCTTCCAATTTCTTTCAAACTCTCATTCTGTCTTTGGAGTTAGCAAGGAAGATACAAGCTCCTTCTACATACAGTTGTCTAAATTAGGATGTTATGTTCTGGACAGACAGACAACTAGATAGGAAAAAACTGGTGGTTTAACAAGCTCAGAGGGGAGTAGTTAAAGGGTGATACCCTGCCTGGTGCCCGTTACAAGCAGAGAACTGTAACTAACAGTCTACCCTGGGACCTGTCCTGCTTAACGTCTTTATCAATGACCCCGAGGAGGCAACAGAGCACACTCTTGCCAAGTTTGCATATGACACCAAACTGGGGGGAACAGCTGATACGCTTGAGGGCAGGACTGCTGTTCAGAGGGATATAAAGAAAACATTTTCCTCTACGAGGACAGTGAGATAGTAGAGCAGGTTGCCCAGTGAGGCTGTGCAGGCTCCATCCTTGGAGGTTTTCAAGACTTGACTGAATAAAGCCCTGAGCAGCCTGGTCTGACCTCATGTTTGACCCTGCTTTGAGCAGGGGGCTGTACCAGAGACCTGTTGAGGTCCCTTTCTGCCAGAGTCATCCTGTGATCCCAAACAAGAGGAGTCCTCTGCTGGAGTGCCCACACCATGCAGCTAAACTCTCCTCTCCAAAAAAGTGGTCTCCCGCTTATGGTCTGCTGGGAATGGTCTCTTTTCTGTTTTATTCCCTTTACCCTGTCTAGACAGTGTCTGGGAGAGTGCTAGTTGTTATGCCAACATACAAGCAACATGAACTGCAATATGGTAGTGTGAAACTCCATGCTTTGGACCCACTTTTACTGCTACAGATGTGACTTGTCTGAATTGTTAAACTTCAGTGTACAGCAGCTGAACTTCCCATTCCCTAAGCCCAGGAGTTCTCACTCACAACTTCACTCCCAGGTTATTGTCACAAAACCTTGTTCACACATCACACTTCTGGTCTGTATCTTGCACTCTGTTTAAGATGCATTTGACAGAGAGAATGTGTTTTCCAAACAATCTGCAAAGCAGTTCTGGGCTGCCATGGGTGGAACCTCAAAATGTATATGCATGTAAGACACAATAGAAATGTGTGTGTGTATACAGTATCATCATTTATTACAGTTTCTGCCCCAACCTATAATGGTATTTATTCTGTTCCAGAAACTAGCTGTCAGTAAACTATCTGTGGAGAAATGGCTATTAACATGCTGCTGACTCCTGTTTCTTGGTTAAAGCAGCCTAATTTCATGCAAAGGCATCTATTAGTATATGACTATGTGGAAAAGTAATACCAGGAAAATATGCAATGACTGTGGTGCCTCATGGATCATGTGTGATACATAGGAAAATCCATATTTAAAGACAATCCACATTGCAGAATTTCTCAGCACTCTTCAATTTTAATGTGCAATGAATCCTTCATTATGAAACCAAATATGGGCAGAAAGACATTTTTAAGAAAACTGACAATACTGAGGCGTAACAAAACTCTTTGTTTTAAATTAGCTCTTACCTTGGGTATTTGATCCCTTCCTCTTCCAGTTGTCTCCATACAGGGTGCTCTGACAAATATAAAAGCAGTAAGACAGCTGATCCTTGTGCATGGTCTTTCTTGGCTCTTCTTCTTCAGGACTGTGTTCCTCCTGAAGTGAGCTGGTCTTCCCTACAATGAATAAAGACAGTTTTTCCCCATGTATATGAGCCATGCAAATGGTTTGTTAGAATTTGACCCATTTTTTACAGCTGGAACATTCCAATGTTTTTTGAGTCCTGCTAATACTTACTGGAATACTAATTTATGACACCATCACGCTGACTGAAACCCACACTTCAACACTTTGCTTAATGTAAGACATAGTTAAAGCCAAATGCATGCTTAAGGACTTTGCTTGGTAGGATCTATATGCTTACTCTTAGAGCCCAGCAGTTCTGTTTTACAGCTCTTCTCACCATTAATTGCCAGTTTACCTGTACAGTAAGCCCATATTGAAAATAAATATACTAATTTTTTTCCAGTCTCATAGTTTTGCACTTCCTATTTTATTTTTTTTTTTACAAGTACTTTGTTTCCTTCCTCACCATGCCAACTCTTGTCATGGATTCTGCACATTTTTACCATACTGAAAATAATTAACATTCCTCACAGGAGGCAGAAAAGCTCCCATTATTTTACCTGGCTAGGGAATGCTACCACTGTGTGCTGATTTGAACCATAAAGGAAGCAAATCCATTGCAGATGCAAAGACAGTGTTATTAAGTGGTCCCGCTAGAGCCCAGATTTTTCTCTTTGCCAGGAAATTGAAAGCTTGACTCTATACTCTCAAAAGCAAACACATGTCACTGAACAGCCCCAAGTCTGCACAGACTGTTTATGACTGTTTCCCCTCTCCAAACAACCAGCAGTCCAAGAGCCAGAAGGTCTGTCTGGAGCTGTGGCTGCTCTCTGTCACAGTGACATTGTCCAGGCAACTATTACATTTTCCAAGAGTTATGGGGCTTAAAGAACTTATTCATTTTCTGACTCAACTTGCCACCAAAGCCATATTGAAACTGATGAGATCTTGTGCAGGTTTCTCAGAGATTACTAACAGCAGAGATACAAATCCAGGAGGTGAACTCAGAATAGATGTGGGGGAAACATGTGCTTCTGGGAACGCAATTCCCCTTCCCTCTTTTAATTTTTTTTTTTTTTTTAAAAAGGTATTTAACTTTTTTTTTTTATATCCCAGCAAATGCAACCTTACAGTTCAATCTCCAGGACCATCTTCCAGAGACATCTTAGGAGAAACACATTTGCTTAACATTGGAAAGCTGGCTAATGTTATTTCAGACATGTCTTTCTCGAGTAACAGGCATAAGGTGCCCTGAGCAATCTCCTGCTGCTTGTATCTGTATTGCACTAGCTCATGTAGGCCTCCAAGAAGAACTGTGGCCCCACGCTGTTGGCCTCATGGCTCCTCAGCCCTCTGAGAGTTTGTGGTTTTCACTACAACATAGTGGAAACAGAAAGGCAGTGAAATATCTAGGTGAATCTATGACCTCAGAGCCTGGAGCTTGAACTCAATCCCGAAACACACGTTAAATGGCCACATAAGAAAACTGTTAATCTCTAGAGCAGCTCCAGAACACCTCTAGTTCCCTGGAAGCCCAGCAATCTGGGATCTATGCTGGGATCATTGGCAGGAATTTCTGTAGACAGAAACTTACTAAGATCTTCTTCAGCTTTTTAGCATAGTATGCTTTTTAAAAGGGGATGACCACTGTCTTCCAGCTGGAGGAAGAACTGAAATTGATTAGCAAGGCATATAATTCCCATGTTCACTGAATGTAACATGCAGGCTCATGGCTCTTGAACCAAAATTTTCCTTTAGGAGAGGCACATTCTTGAAGCACTTGTAAATAACATCTGAAACAGTAAGGCCATTCAGGAGACACTCCTTGTCCTCAAAGGTCAGAAAGTTAATGTCAAAGCTTGTGTTTTCCTCTTGAAATGGAACAGCTCCTTCTTTTGGCTGTGGCATTGCTAGAGAAAGAGTTCAGCAGCGAAGAGGAAAATGAAGGTTAAAGAGGAGCCATTCATCTCGTTAGGACTGTAGTTGCACAAGAAGTGAAAAGTATAAGGCACTCCAAAACAACACACTTTCTATCAGGGAATAAGTATATTCAACAGTTGGAGCAGGAAACCATGAGCTCTACCACTGACTGTCTTTGATACTTTAAAAGACTCATTTCTTTTGTCTGCTTGATATCTGAAAGCAAGGCATATCCACAGTTCCCATTTACTTCTCTAAGGGGCAGACTGTACAATACTAGTAAGGCCATGGGTGTGACTCAATCCTCTTATCGGTAAAAAAATAGACTCATTATAACTATTTCTGAAGTCGATAATTAAAAGAGTGCTAGGGATCACTGTAGATTAGTACAAAACATTCTTCTCAGTGCTAAACGAGTAACTCTTGTGTTTTCTATTAATCTCTAACATAGTGATTCTTCACCGTGGAAAATAAACAACATTACTACTTTCAGAATAAAATAATAACAACAGTAATCCTGTTAAAGATTTAATGCCTTTTTTCAATATGTTTCCTACCCCGAGCAAGATTTATAGGATTATAGTAAAATACATTAGAAAAACGTGGGGATGGGTGGTGCAATGCAAACCAGTCAGAAGATAAACCATCTCACATCAACCCTATACCAGCTAAAAAACCCATTATGAAAATACTTTTTTCTGTCAGGTTTTCCTGCTCTTCCCCACACATGCCAATGCACTTACATCCTTTCTCACAAGCTTTTCTTTCCCAGGCTTTAACATAAAATTACCTGCTTTCTCCTCTCTTGACAATGCCACTAGTGCTCCAAGTCTCTTGTGTCCAAACATCATATACCTGATACTAACCTGAAGTGGATTTGCAAAGCCAAACCAGAATTCCTCTGTTTTCTGTATTAATTCTTGCAAATAGATCATATGGATTGAAAAGACTGCCACTTGCTAAAGGACTCACATTACTGTTTTCTCCCCTGTGAGTCTTTCCCCAGACTTAACACCTATGTGCATATCTGGGTTTAGTAAACAATCCCACTAAATGCAAGCTGCTCTGCCTCCTCGGGGTTTGTTTGGCACCAAATTACTCAGTGCCTAGGTCCCACGATCAGTATAACCCAGGTCTTCTCACAGCTGCTTTGCAAGCCTCTCTCCAAGGGCCTTCCCTCATGTACCCTCTCAGGACAGCGTGGTCCTTAGAGGCCTTAGATCACCCCAAACAGCAGCAGGAACTTTGTTTCAGCACTTGGCAATTCCTAGGCTTCTCACTGCTCCCCTAGCCCACTTTTCTTAGCAAAAAGGTCAATGCCAGAAGCACTTATAGGGCCCTCGTGCAGGTGACTGTGGATGGCTCTTCCCAAATGGGTCTTGCCCTGGGCTTGGACTCCTTGGGAGTCCAGACTCCCGTGGGCAGGCAAACCCTCACCAACTAGGGCAAAAAGTTTCTTTCACTTGTTTCATGACTCCTCTCAGGTATAAACCATACATTGCCACACGTGGCTTACAAATGCTACCACATTTGTAAATAAATAATCTGTCTGTAGGGCCCTGGTAGGTGGTTCACAGTTGATATGCATTAGAGAGTAAAACACTTAATATTTCCAGTTAAGCACTTGACAATAAGGGTACACACCAAGCTACAACAAATGCTGAGGGAACCACTGTTCTGTCCCGGGCAGACCACTTTGAGAAGACCCTTAATGGCAGAGTTAAATTACCTTTCTCCCTTCCACAACAAGAAAACCACGTACTGAATATACCTAAGCATTAAACACTAGAGCAACACTCAGTGCAGACACATTTTGTGCTACTCACCCCCAGGATTCCAAAAATGGGGATAATAGAGAAGGGTTAGGTCACACCACGGAGCCCTGCTATGTGGACAACCAATTGCATTTCCTTCTAAAGGATACAGTGCAATCCATATGGCCTTGAGATGCATGGGCTTAAGGGAACAGTTTCATAAATGAGTACATCAAACATCAAAGAGAACTGAATTAGACAGACAGACCACACAGACCCAAGTGAACTTGAACACTGCTGTCATAGCACTATTTATAATTTTTCTCTCCAGAACAAAAGAAGTCAGTAGGCATCTGTCTATGCAACAAGACAAACTTCAGAGCAGCTCAAGTCCCCAAATCATTTACTTCTGGTAATTGCATATATTTGTTTTTCGAACAATTCTTAGCAGAGGAGCCCTAAGAGGCTGAGTGGTAATGTGGAGAAGTTAGCAGAGAGGGAGGGGGAGAAAGAGAGGGAAGCTAAAGGAAGGCTCCCTACTGCATCTATTCACTTCAGAATAACACAGCCTGCTTCTGCAAAAGGTCTGTAAGACCCTTCACAGTAATGCAGGAGCTTGACATCAGATTTACTTTTCAACTGAAAGGCTCATGAAACAAGTTCAAAGAAATGACTCTCAGTTCTGTCTCTGAGTAGAGCTGAGAGCAGCTTTTTAACCTTGTCTCTTGCCCAGTCTCATCTGCCCAGCGCATAGTGCTGGTCAAGATTACAGAACATTTTCCTTGCTGAATGCCAAACAGATGTTATGAAACACATTTGGTGGAACATATATAAACACACATCTTAGTGTTTTCTCATAATAATAGCCCGAAAAAGCCCCCAAACCTGGAGTTGATGGGGGAATGCAAAATGAAATCCTGGTGCATAGCTGGTCTTCATGCCACATTTAAAAAACCTGCTGTGACCCAGGAATCTTCGAAGACGTGCTATCAGACATTCAGGCTCCAAATTAGTCAACTAAATATGGGGACTCTCCTCTGGCAGAGGGAGCAGCCAAATCACTAAACTTTCTTACCCTCCAAAACAGAGTGTCCACCTTCTGCCTGTTGGGGATGGTACCTACCATGTGCTAATTTGCAAACTGTCTTTGAGGTATATGCTGAGACTGTACTAGTTGGTCTGGACTAAAACTGTCCCAGGGATTGTTCTAATAATTTATATGTCAAGGCAATCAAGTTATAGTGCCCAGAAACATTCTCTGGTGTTGTTTAATTTACTAGCATAGATGTAGCCCCAGTTTCTTTTGGCCTCTGGCTATGGATCCAGAAATACTCCTAAGTTTCCAGATTCAGATCCATGGCTTCACTGATAGGAGACTCATGCATGCAAAAAAAGTCCTCCTCAAGGGCTTGACTTCTGTGTAAAGAAAATGGATAAAATACAGACCAGGTAGCAGAGGTCAGGCTTTGTGAAGTATACTCTAGCTCTCATTACAGCTCTGGGCATGGAGTGCAGGGCCCCAAAAGTAGCTTTTTGTGAACTGAAGGGCTTTCAGCAAGTTGGCTATACCGAGGGACCAGCTTATGCTCAGGTTAAGGTTCTTGTATAGGGCCATAAAGGTGTATTACAGATTCAAGTCATGGGTTGTCTAAGTAAAACAGTATTCAAATCAGAACTGTAAACTGTCTGACACTGACAAATAAATATATATTTGGGAGCACAAGGAGAGATGTCCTGAAAGCAAAAATTATAACATCAGCCTTCAATCAAAATAACAAATAACTTAGGTTTGCCATGGTTTGACGGAAACACATTCAGGTGATGATCTTTAGTCTAGGAAAAACCACCAGCTAACTGGTGAGAAGCCATGAGAAACAGCTTTTTGTAATATTTATATTTATTTTCTTTGTCTGTCTCAGAGCCAGTTCCCTTAAAATCCATAGTGGTCTCATTTTGGACTTTTCATGGGTGCTGGACTGAAAACTGTAGCTCTAATTTTTCCACTTGCAGAGCATACTGATGACTCTATCTATTTATCCATCCTAACAATTGCTTGTGTATGTGGTTTCTTCTATTTCTCCTATTCTGCAGCAGCTGTCTGCATGACCTGTGAAATACTGCTGTTCATCTCTTACCAACAGCACAGCACTGCAAGGGCTCTGCAAATCCATGGGTCCTTCGTCAGAGCTGTGAAAACAGATGCTGTGACCAGGCCTGATCTTCTGTTTCCCAAACACCGTTGGGGATGGGTGTTCTTGTAATACAGCTCATAATCTGTTTGGTGATTGCCATGGCCAAAGGACAGGAAGCATGAGAATGAGATATGTTCAAAGAAGTTGACTGTTGAGACTTAGGGATCTTATAAGGTGATGCTTGAGTTTCACACTCAGTTCCCTTTTTCTTTTGTCAAGGAATAATGACTTGTTAGGAATGATGTTCCAACTGAATTATGTTTTTCTTTCATTTTCAAAAGCTGAAAATGACCTGGAATTAAGTCACACTTGCTTTGCAAAGAAGATGTAAACAGCATAAGAATAGGGTAAATAAAGTGATCAAAAATACATTTAAAATATACAGAAAGTGGTAGCAATTTCAGAGGATTTTTTTGTTACAGCAAGCGATTCTAACAGAAAGCAGCCTAATATTCCAGAGTCCCTCAGTTTTCAGGTAAACCTTTGGTTTCTGAGCACTCCAAGAGTTACTTGTTTGGGGTCCAAATACCCCCAAAGCATCGCATTTTAAAAACTTAAAACCATGCAAATAATTATATTCCTAGTGAGTAAAATATTTAAGCTTGTGCTCAAACCCCACCGATATAACAAAATGTAAACGTGCACATGAGTGCTTGACTGGGATGTGCTAGGATCACCTTCAAGGATCATTCAACTACTGCTGCTGGGCTGAATTAAGTCAGAAAAATGGTTGTCAGGATTTGTGTAAAGACATCTTAACCCTGTTAGTCTCAACAGGAGTTGAGCCTTCCATTTCCACAGGGACAGCATCTCCCTTACAGGGAACCTGATTCTTCCTTGTGCTGCTTCAGAGTGAAGCTGACAGAATTCCACTAGCAGCTCTCACATAAAATGGTGTAATACAAGGAAAGACTGAGTGCCAGATTTCCATTCCTGACCTCTAACATAATGTTGACATAACGTACTGGTCAAGGTCCCAGCCCCTTCCTGCATCTGTTTATTATCTGTAAAACCAAGTACACTATTACTTGCCTATTTCCCAGGGAAGCAGTAACCATAATTTGATTAATAAGTGCAGAAGCATTTTGAGCTTTTTAGATAAAATACACTGCACGAATATTGTCCAGGCCCATATTTTTACATTATAAATTAGTCAGAAAGTGGAAACAACAAAGGGGGATGGATTAATTGCTACATTCATTTAATATACTTCATAAACGGATAAATGCTTGTAGTTATTTGACTTGGCAACATTTACAGCACTCTACAGCAGCAAACCAACCAGACTCATGAGAGGCCGAAGCAAATCCCTGCGATAAAGACTTAAGTAGTAGACAAGCTTTACATTCTTGTTCAGGCTGTTTTTATCCCAGAGCTGTAGGTGTATATATATATAATACTCCAACTTGCTCTTAACAGTTCTAAACTTACTGAAATGTAGATTACCACACATTAGTTGTGCAGAAGAGAAAGGCAGTCTCATAGGTGAGACTGCATCTTGTGGTGCTGTCAAGAAACAAGAACTTTTAAAGAAGCAGGAAAAAACTACTATTTGAGTTGCATTCAGTCAACTGGACTTTTCTATAAGATGGTAAATAATATTATCTTCTTTCTCCCTAACATAAAGGTTAACAACAGAATATCCAGGACACTATGGAGAAGACATGGACATGATGATGTACACTTATGACTACTACATCCGTGGGGCAACCACAACTTTCTCTGCTGTGGACAGGTTTGCTCTTCATCTGTTTCATTAGTAATTAAAAAAAAAAAAAAGTCTTCCTTTTCTAAACAGTGCATGGCTACACATCATCTGCTGTGGTACTCAGCATCAGGCTAGTACTTCTGAGGACCAAAGTTCACAGTGCATGTGGCTAATTGTCCAGGGTGGTGTATCAGGAACAGGGCATCTTCATGCACAAGGGGATCATTTGCCATGTCCATCTGAGTAGTGAAAAATATAGCAATGGTAGGCCTGGCTAAATCTGTGCTCCGTAAAGCGTAACAGATCTTCAGTATTGTTTCTCATCTACCTCTAGTTCAGGCATCTTTCATTTAACTCAGTAAAACTCAGCCTGAACACCCTGATTTTTCAGGGGATGAGGGACTTATTTAGGCCCACTTTTCTTTGCAGAGAAGCAAGGAATCTGCCTGCATGCAAAGATAAGACAATACAAACTGCAATGTGAATGCTGCAAACTGCCCAATCCATTACAACACAATTCTAACAGATTTGAGGCCACGCTGGGAATTAAGGCAATGCAGCACACATCGATCCCTTTCCAGAAAATGAGTTAACTACTTTTTCTTGATGAGTCCTGGTCGTTACATGACATTTGGTAATCCTCTTGAGTGAGGCCCTATGGCTAGTGAAGTTGTAGTCATGCAAATGGATTCACAATTGCTCCGCTCAGTTAAAAAGAAGCATCTCTCCCTCCTTACTATGCAGAACTGCAAAGTTTTACAGTTTGGACTTAACATAAACCCCACAGTGCTGTCTGCCTGGGACTACAGAGATCCTAACAGAGCAGGTTTAAGGAGACTGTGAGCAGTCACTGAAACTTGATTGTGGGAGAGGGATCTTGATTCTTTCCTCTCAAGCTGACCTCTAATACATTAACTGTGAGCTATTTCTTTGCTGTTGTTATTTATCAGTCACCTCAGTCCGGTATATTAAAGCATTTGTTATCAAACACAGCACAGACAGCAAGGCAAGGTGCGCTGCACTGGCCCACTGCTGCCCAGACTGGCTACAGGAGAAGGGGGGAGAGAAGAGAGAAGTGGGAATTTAAACGCACCAACATTTCAAGCTGTCTCTAATAACACTCGAAGGAGCCAAGGTGCTTTTGCCACTGTGATGCTCTTAGCTTGCCCGAGTTCAGTAGGGAACCCTCAGCCAAAAGATTACCTAAAATAAGGAGGCTTTTCCAGAAATGATAACACATTGTCAGACTGCTACAGGTCCACAACCTTAATTTTCTGGCTAAAATTCATTAGCCTGTTTATTACCAAATGGAAGCCATGCCTGCAAATTTTTCCTACAAGTGGAAGAGTAACTTTCATAGCTAATTGACTCAAAGGTATCTATTTATCCCTTTAGATAAAGAATTTACAATGTTGCAAGGGAATCTGTTCTAGGTTTTTTTTTTTCTCTTAAATATTCCCCAGTGCTATTCTTAATCCTTGCTGCTCATGGCTGTGGCAGAGAGTAGGGGAGCTAATGCAGACAGTGTGCTCCCCTGCAGCTGGATTCCAGCCTCTATCAGATGTGGACCAGGCTAAATTCAGGAATCACAAAGATGAGCCTGGAAAACAGAGCAGTTGAGGTAACCAATGCCTCTGGGCAGATTTCTGTCTGTGACTGATGAAGGCTTAACACAGCCTTCGGAACGGGGTGGCAGTGGGGCGACTGGCCAGGAGCGGAGGCAGCATCACAGGGATGTACATCGGGAGTACAGGTCCTCACAGGTTATGGGACCACAGTACCTGGAACGGAAAAAAGCCACCAACAACACATTTGCCCTGCCACTACCATGATGGCAGAGATGAACCTGTAACAGCAGCAGCAGGTGAAAACTGTAGAGAAAACATTTTATAAATTGCAGTGTAGGAAACTTTTCTGTGTCAATGAACTTTCTGGCCCTCAGCTTCCAGAATGACTAAAACCAACTTGTGTTGCCTAGTGTATGAAGTGAAAAAAATTCCTGCTACACCAGTTCATAATTCAGATTCACACCATAATTCTGCTGGAGTGGTATACTTGCAACAGTTGGCAAAGTTTGTCATCCTAAATGGTTCTTTGCAGCTGGCTGAGGCAGAATAGGAGCAGAAAAAGCTATTTCAGGTCTTGGTCTGCCAGGAGCATGCACACATGTTGCTTGTCTGTGTAAACATGCTGTAGATTTTGAGACTACTTTTCATTTTCAAGCACTTCAAACGTGTGTCCATACTATTTAGCCCATGACAGGCAATGTTCTCGAGCTACTGAGAGGCACAAAAAAAGCCTCTGAAGGTATTTTAGTTTAAGCTTTCCTAATCACTTCAAACAGTTAGGTATTTTCAGACTTTCTGAATAAACTTGCAGAAATTATATCCTCCCTTCCTACTCCTTAAGACACTGCATCACTGAGGTCACTGCTGATACACAGATATTTGAGAGAGCACGTGATGCCTCTGGCAAAAGCTGTAGAAAGTTTAGGAAAGTGGTATGCCCACCTCCTCTTCTGTAATCACTCTCTGTGAGTTTCCATGCCTGTGTGTCAGGAATGAATGAAGGAGTTGCTGTTCATCATCAGAGGTTTTAAGTGCTCATGTGTTGAAAACAGACTTTAGAAATAGTTAATATTTACATTTTTCAGTCCCATTTTAAATGGGTCAAAAAGAGAAAACAATTTTCTATAAAGCAAGACAAAAGCAGCTGGAAAGAATTAGCAGAGGCCTGAAGTATCTCTGGAAGAACATTTGGGAGTGTGGTGGTACCGCTGACGCAGGCAGGATGACCTGTGGACATAAGTAAGGAAACATTTGCAGGGAAAGGCAGTATCTTCTGTTAGACAGACTGATAGAGTCAAGTTTCAGAGAAGGGCGTGGGGTACGTGAAGCTGGTTGTAAACAACTGAAACTGCCCACATAGACATACACATTGTAAACCCTTGGCAAAATAGCTTCCAAAATTTTAAAAAAAACCAAACCAAACCCAAACTTCAGAGTAGCTTCAGCCTGAGCTCTGAAACATGCTAAGTTATGATGGCATGGCTCCCTTGTGGAGCCTTGTTACGGGGCTGTGGCCTGGCTGGGTTGGTCTCTGGAGTCCAGAGAGCACCACTGGGGCACTCACAGCCCAGCCTGCAGCAAGTAGCTTGGACAGGGACGGGGGGATCACCAGACGTGCTTGGTAGGTGCCACAGCTTGCCCTTCACTGCGAAGTATAAAAACAGCACACGCAGACTATCATAAGCTCATTTCTTTTACAAAACTGTCCTCTGCTCCATTTATTTGGGTGATCTGAATAGCCAGTAATTTCTTAACTGTTCAGATATCATCACTGAAAGACAGATTGACACCCAGATATTCCAGCAATAAGTACATTTGAAATGCCTGGACAAGCTGGGTATCTAATGAACTCAGCCGAGCTAAATTATAGGGTATTTTAGGTCCCTGATAAATTTCATATGACCAAAGAAAGAGGATTTTGTCAAACTCAATATGAATAGGAATTCATAGAATTTTTTAACTGAATTGGAAACAGATTATTCAGCAATATTTGGAGATAAAAGATATATTCCCTATAGCAACAAAAATTCAAATCTGACAGCACGTGACAGTTGGAGAGTAAAAGTGACAATTCAATATTGACTCCCCAAGCCAAGGAAATGCATGAAATTAGCAATTTGGCGGGGGGGACGGGACGGTACGGGACACACCTATAAACTGGTGTTAAGGATCTGCAAAGGCAAGTCCATATATATACTAGAGTATTCCACATAGGGCAATTCCTGCTGGGATCTGCACTCCCACTGAAAAGCTTGTAAGGGATCTACCAATTGAAACAGGCTGATAACTATTGAATTAAACACACAGCACCAGTGGTACAAAGTAATTGCCCGCCTGCTGAAAAGCTGCACATATATGCTTAACTTCAAACACAAGTAATGCAAAAAAAGATAAATTAAGACACTAAATGCACACTTATTGGCCATCAACAGTGTGTATATCTGCTAAAGTGTCTGCAAGTTCAAGTTTAAATTACAGCTTCAGAAATAATTCCATTCTAATATTTTAAAGCATGTTATTAATTCAGGTAACTAAAATAAATTTCTTTTAAAGAACTTTTAACTTTACAATATCCCATTTTAGAAAAATGGCTTGACCCCAGCTTTTGAGCTAAAAGTCTCTCTGACAACAGATGCTAGTTAGGCAGACCTTAATTTTGACCCATATAATCCTGTTAATCCACATACAAGTCATCTTTTTTTTTGTCTCTCTGGGTAGCTTAGTGACCAAAAGAGTAATAACTGTCTTTGAAAAGCATTCACATAGTCCAAATGAGGACTTCCTAAAATAAACCTAAAAATGAATCTTGCATTTCATTAACCTTCAGCAACAGTTTTATGAAGAAATTACAATTAAAAACCATCTAGGAAAGGCCTAAAGAAAACCAAAAATAAACACTATATAAGTAAATGCAGACTTGCTGATGAGTATGAGACAGACCCAGTTCCAAATGACACTCAGCACAAACTGGTGAAGTAGCATAGTAAATTTCCAATAAAAAACCTCAGTTAATGAAAGCTGAAATGAGGCGCTTTATACCTACACAGAGCTTAAGAGTTAAATTAATCTTGTTCAAAGATAGAGTCACCCAGCCAATGAAACCATATAAGAGCAGTTAATAGCAAAATATGGGCTCAGGTGTTCTCAGCACATCCCTGAGGGGCAGCAGGTTCTGCACCAGTTTCCTCCCTGCTTGGAGCTGGCCACCAGAAAACCAGGACTGTGCAGGGGTCTTGTAAAGCAAGCTCCTATCGAACCACTCCAGCAGCAGTACCTGTCCTGTGCCTCAGGTTATAGGAGATAACTATTAGCAGAATCCAAACTTTCAGAAACCTCTTGGAGTACTATCCATTACCAATTTAAATGATGGTTGCCATCTGCAAGGTCTGTACTCGAGATCTAAACTCCTGTTAGCCAGTACCAAGCAGCCTAAATTGAACATTTGCTCCACAGCAGGACAGGATTTGATCTTCTGAACTCATGCCTTTTTGTCAGGGGAAAATTTAACACACAATAAGCTAAGGTGGAAATCTGCAGCCTGTTGCACCTATTGGACACTAAATCACTGGCTTCCACTGTTGAATCCTGCTGCTCCAGTCACACTTCCTACTGACAATTGTTAGCAGGTATCGTATCACTCTCCTCAGAGAGAATACAGACATCCAATTACTCACAAACCAGGAAGAGCACAAACTCTCCTCACACTCATAAACATTACTCTGCCTCACATGTGACTTGTGGAAATCAAGGATGAGAAGTGAATTTAATTTCTCTCACTATTGATTCCTTCACATCTTTAATAAAGGACACTAGCTAGAAGACCTAGTAGTGGAAAGAAAAAAACAAGAGTGAATTTTGCTGTGTGGATAACTCCCCACTTAGAAATGGCTTGAAAATCACCCACTTATTTTACTTTGTACACATTCCTGAGCAATACATGACAATGACTTTTGACAGAGCCATCCTTTTCATCTCAGTCACTGATTTAAAGTCAGTTCAGGATTGATCACCATCAAGAGGCATCATCTTCTGAAGGATACTCAGAGACCTAATTATTCAGAGACCTGATTTTTTTTTACCTTGTCAGGGATTGTGAAGGAATTATAACTATCAGACATATTTAATCTCATTCCAGCCCATAAACCCACAAAGCACTCAGAAGACAGTCAGCTAATGGCAGACATGTTTTTGTTGCCACGATACCTAGTGTAAAGTTATTCTTACTTGTATAGTCTTATCTTCTGCAGTTCTGGCTTACTGATATCTCTCTCTTGTCTCCTTTTCATGCAGGGATCGTCAGTGGAAATTCATTGTCTGCAGGATGACAGAGTATGACTGCCCATTTCAAAATGTTTAAAAAGATTGAGTGTACCCCACTTGGAAAGCTCGGGGATGGACAGGGTGGGATGAAGGTCAGCAATTACAGGAGAAGGGCAATTAGGCTCACAAAAAAAATACCAAGACTCATCAGCTCTCTGCTGAAGATACAATTATTCCCTCTGGAGCTAATCAATAAATTGCCAGCCCACGTGCTTGCAACAGTAATTTTGGAGGATTCCTTCAAGCTGCACTGGCAGTTGTATCCCCCAAATAAAATTGCTTCTGACATACATGTTTATGATACACAAGTCTATGGCATAGGCGCAGTTACCTTTTTTATATATACATATAGCCATTCTGAACACATACAACTTCCTTTCACGTAGAAACTTTGTATAAATTGCTTCCCAGCACAGTCACTCCGAATGAGGTGGAAACATACTATAAGCTTTCCAACATCCACTAGACTTTTCTGTCTTCTACTTTGTACTTGGAACCAACCTAGCGATCCCTACCAGCTTCTCGGCATTTAGTAGCTGGAAGTGTGCCGAAAGCAGCATCAGGAGGTCTCTGATGTACTGCATCTGGCGTTACCTGTTACAGCCCCCAGCGTAACTCTACTGCAACAAAGGTCTGCCTGAATAGGGGAATTTCAGGTATTTACAACACTGGGAGACGTCAATACCTGATTGAGAGCAGATCCATCAAAAAAAGCAGCCTAACCCAGATTTAGTGAGAGTCTCTTTTATATTGTCTTAAAAGTTTCTAATGATATAACTAGCCAGGAGCTCTCCTCTGGGCAAACCCAGGAGTAGGTCAGGCCACTTGCATTCTCAGTAAATATGTATACAGCACTTGTCAGGAGTCTACTTTTCAGGTGGATTGTGTTTCCACTATGGGTGCCTGTAAAACATCAATCTGCCCTTGGTAATATATTCTTGGCTTAGAAGAGACAAATAAAGCTAATGACTTAGGTGACCTCAGTTCCTCCAACTTGCAGTTCTCATTCCCTGTAAAGGATAAGCTGACCATGTTTCAAGACTGCACAGCACTTGCACAGCTGTAATGCAACAAGAAAGACTATTGATCCCTTCCAGGAAGATATGAGGTAGGATTTTTGCTCTCGAACAAACCAGAATTTAGGGCTCAGTTTCTTAGCTGATGAAGTCAATAGCAAACCTAGCAGTGGCTTTGGCAGTGCTGGCTCAAGAGCCATGTTGACCCCATGTACCAATTTAAGGTTATAAAGCTTCACAGGAAACAGTGGTGTCAGTCAGTCAGTTTCCATGTTCCAAGCATTTTTAACATATTTACTAACATACCCTCAAGTGTGAGCATTGAAACTACACTTGTCCAATAAAAGAATAATAGGTTTTGCATTTCTGTAGCCTTGTTCTTTCTTGATTTTACTTATACCAGCTTATTAACTTGCACACAAAGAAACCCTCTGTCATTTTCAGGCACCATGATGGTAATTAGGGAGTTTCTGTGAGAGCCAGTTGCTGTGACATGTAAGTAACAGTGGCAAAGAGAAGTCAAGAGGCCTAGGGAAGCTGGAGAAGCTTGTTAGCTGACACTGGTAGACAGGCAAAGGAAGCCAAGGGAGTTCCAAACAGGAAAGCACCAGAAGAGAAGGCACCAGGGAGTTGATGGAAAAGGACAGGCACTATAATTGGGGGAACACCTGCTCTAGATGGACACCTATCTCCCACACAACTTTGTCTTGACTACTTAGGCTGCTCTTAATTCTGTGCGCACACCATGGGATCATGGAGGCCTCTGAGGGGACAGTGCAAGATCAGCTTAAGCTGGTATAGATCCACAGCACCACAGAAAGAAGCAGTTACGCTCTCTTGTCCACTGGAGCTCACTGTCACATTGTCCCATATACCACCTTTCTCCCTCATCCCTGTCCCAATCACTTCCACCCATGCTCTATTCCCAGCTCCACCCTAGCAGTGCATCTGTGTAGGATACATTTCACAGGACTCCTCTTCAGAAAGTTAAGTAATTCTCAGATGAGGAAAGGCGTGGGTGTGAAACAGAATGTATCTTGGGGGAAGGCAGAAATGGGATGTGGACCAAAAAAAAAAAAAAAACTAAAAAGCAGAACTGAGGCAGAGAAAGAGTGGTTCCTGTGAAGTCCTAGGACAGCTGGTTAGCAAAGCCAGGAACTGAACTTAGTTTTTATCTAAGTTTTTATCTAAGTTGCAGCATTCACTTCCAATGTTCAGGTAATCTTTTCGTGTGGGAAGACATTGCTCCAAAGCTGATAAGGTTCTAGCCCAAATTCCTCAGCACAGAGAGAGGTGATGACAAGCCTGCCTCACAAAAGTTTGCTGGCTTCAAAACCTGATCAAGCCTGCTTTGACTTTCCTAAAGCCATTCTGGAAAAGAAAGCATTTCAACCTGCTTAGGACACCTTACCAAACCTGAACCACCTTTCACTTGTGCTAACACAAACCAGATGCCATTGCAGGGAAATGAAGAGAGTTGTGCCTGTTCAGACAAAGTGCAACAGAGCGCAAATGCCCTGGTACAGGGAGCCCACAGCACTTCTCCATTCTCATGTGTTCCGTGGCACAGAAGCACCCCACCTACATTTATACTATGTGGAGTAAAAGTCACCCCGATCTGAGAGTCAACACACAGCCTATGCATTACTCAAGTCCCACCATTATTTTTTAATAAATAAAACATCAGGAAATAAAGTCTTATTTATTTAATAAATAACAACAGTATGGATGGAATTCAAACATCTGAGAGAAAAGCACTCTTTCGTAAATGCTGAGCATTGCCCCAGTCATGCTACAAGGGCTACAGATGGCATACTGTCAGCACTGACAGTGATTTTTTGAGATAAACTAGGCCAGGGTAATCTTTGCATTCACAAAGGGAAATGCAGCAAACTTCAAAAAACAAGGAGAACCTTTTGAGCTTTTCTAACTCTAAATAAAAAAGGTGAAGAAGAAAAAGTGGGGTGGGCTGGCTGGGGAAGAGAAATACCAACACTGACTCCTTTGTGGGTCTCATTTAGCCTGAAACTCGGTGAAGTCTGGTGCTAAGCCAAACCCACATCCTCCATTTGATCCACTTCTCTTAAAGAGAGGTTTGAGTGAGAGAACTGCATAAGTAATTGGGGAAAACACAGACAATTCTATCAACCCCAAACAGTCAAAGAGGAGGACCTGACTGCTCCTCCTCCCAAATCTCAAGATTAACTTAAAAACCATGGGACTTCTGTGGGAAAAAAAGAGAGCTCTATTTGTTTCATATATTCTGATTTCTCAGTTTGCAGAGTATATAAGCACTTCCAACATTTTTCAACATTTTTCACTTTCAGTATTTTTCAAGTGCTTCAAACAGCATTTTTCAATTACTTCTCAACAATGCTGAGCCTAGAAATGTGTTTTTTAGGCGAAAGCTGAGATTTTTATTTAATCACTTGACAATGAGAGCTGGGATTAGTTTTACAGGACATCGAATACTATGAGACTAATGATAAATGTATCAGACACAGCAAAACAGCACTGATAAAAAAAAAAATAGCAAGCCCATAGGCATGTTGAAATAAGGCACACTTCCTGTAAAATCAAGAGAGGCCTTTCAACCTCTTCCAGTCCAGTGTTCAGGATTTTGTAATATGAGATAAAACTGGCAGAGAGTCATGGCATCACCTAAGCAGAGAGATGCCAACACAGCTGAAGGGAAACCAGTCTGTGGATGAAGCAGAAGACCTGGCAGAAGACCAGTTGGCTCTCAGGAAAACTTACTTAGACTTGACCCTTGACTCACAATGATTGAATTCTTTTCTGGTTTTAAACTTTATTTCAAGCCCATGTTTATCGCACCAGCAACATGTTACTGTACTGGCCTGTATCTTTAAAGCCACAGTACTGTTTGCAAGCAGAGAGTATGAACATCCCTGGTAGGGGCACTTTGTGCCAGAGTTGTTGGTATGAACTGTAGGCAAGAGTTCTGCTAATAACAGATTATCAAACAGAAAACATTGCTTGTGCCTAGATTTACTTTTCAAGACACAGTAGTTTACACAGAGGACTGCTACCCTGTTCCTCACTCTTTCAGGGTACTGATATGTGTGTAGCTGATGCTCTGCATAGTAATCTGGACCTATGCATCAAGAAGTTTAGAAAAGGCAGCAGGGCTGCCCACATGCTGAAAATGAAAGACATGCACAAGTGCCTGTGGGTCAGAGCCAGCAGGCTTGGCTCTGCCTTTCTGAGCTCCATGCCTGAACAGCATTGATTTCAGTCTTATCCACTGAAAGCAGTGGGCCTGCTTGTGAACTTTGGCCAAAATCAATGGAGTTCAGTCTTAAGCAAGAGTCAGGCATCTAAATACTTTTCAGGATCTTAGCTTAGCTGGTGCATCTCTACAAGGAAGACTGGAAAAACTGGACTTTGAGTTAGAGAGAATCAATTGAAGAGTGTGCCGAGATACACAGGAACAGACGAGGCACTGCATATTCTGGTCGTACTTTCTCAGACATAAAAATCTAACTCAGTTAATCTCATGAAGACTAGGACACATTCTGCCTTAGGTTATCTTCAAATCATTTAATAATAATAAAGAGAAGTTTTGCTGTAGGAATTTCCTTCCTGTATATCAGCTTCACAGCAGTCATTATCTCACTGACTTCAATGAGAGCTTTTCCCTTGTGCTCTGTTATACCCCATATTTACAAGTCTGAGCTTAGCATTAAAGCCATGTCAATGGGATAAATCCCACTATGTAAAAAAAAAGGCATAGCTATATTTTTGCAGGATGTGAGCTTTAGTTTACATGCAGGATCAAATTCTCCAGGCCTTGCCTCACCCAAACAAGTCACCACACTGCAGAACCTGGTCCTAAAAAGATCAGCCCAAGTTGTGGAGCACACAGAAGACAACAGAAGTGCACAACAAGAGATGGTTCTGTCTGAGAGAAAGCTGAATGACAAGAACTGAAGCGAAAACAGTGAAAGAGAGACGTGAAGCCACCTGAAGGATATGCCATTATGTAATTTCTTAAAATAAATGCATGCTCCTCTATCTTAGGAGATGAGATGACTAGGATAATTTAATACCAACAAAATTTCAAGAATTTGGAGAAAGCTCCTCAAATAACTTTGCAAAGAAAAAAGCCAGCACGGTATATCAAATACCTTCCTTGAAAAGCAGAGGATTTGCCAAGTGAAGCAGAACCAATTGATAATGTTGATATAATTCTTTTAATCTGTGTTGGCAGCAGCTGACCAAAGAAAACAGAGATGAGAACAGAAGGAATAAGCTAACAATGAAGTGTGAGTAGAAGGAAGAGGTGTAATCACAGATGAAGAAAAAGGCAAGAAAAAACCAAAAGCAAGTAAATTCTCAGCAAACAAAAGAAAATGGGCCTTTGGCACAACATCTGGCCCCAGAACTGAACTTCTAGCTTCCCATGGTTGTGTGAGGCTGCATACAAGGTTTTGCTTCAGCTAACATAAACACATTGCTCAAGCTACTTCAAAGTTCTAAGTTACTTAAGAGACTTGCTTGGGTTCAGACCCATACTAAAGTGAACAAGCTTTTAGTTGGAAATGGATATATTCATTAGCAAAAACACTGCCATAATTACACAAGTCATCCAAAATAAAGCGGTTTTGTCTTCCACTAAAATCTAACAGATGCCACAACTATGTCCAGGGGTGAATGTAATTCCCATCCACTGGTTTCCATCCAGGCGAGCCCACAGGATTTTTTCCTCCTCAACCCTTACTTCTGTTTTCGTTTGGGAGGCAGGGAACATGGCCTTGTAAAGCATCTAAGATGGCCTTTTGTGGGTCTCACCTTGGTAGCCCCAAGCCAGGGTATTATAACCTGGGAGACAAGCAACCAGCTTCTCCTCTGTCATTTTCATGGTCAGGCTTCTCTTCCTCTAGTTTCACGTGATTTTGCACTGAGGCTGTCTGTGCCCATGCTTTCACTATCTCTCTCCTGTGTTCGTGTTATTCTTACTGCTACTGAAAGATTTTGGGGCAGCAATCTTCTCTCCCTGCCCGGCCTGTCAAATCACATACAAACTAACTGCATGCAGCACCACAAAAATGATAAAAGACAACAGCTTAAAACAGTATATCATGGTGTAATTTCAGATACACATCCCCACTGCCCAAAGTCCTGGTCCAAAGCCCACTGATAGTGGTAGAAGCCTCTCCACTGATTTTTATAAGGTTTGCACTATTCCTTATGTAAGGAAATAGGGCCGCCTCGCATGGAGAAAGCTCACATATCTTTCCCAGTCCTAAGCTGGCACCACGCAGCGAAGCAGGTTTTAATAAGATGTGAAACAGTACTGCTATAATAAATAAATAAATAAATGCTGATGGTGATCTTGCAAGGAAAGTTCCTTTCTTCCTTTATCTTGATTTTACCTATTCAGAGTAAATTTGGCACAGGTGGAAAATCTGAGGTGGCCTTGGACAAACTCTTAACCACATAACAGAGAGAGCAATTTTCTGACTTCCCCTGGATGGACTTGTTTGGGGTCTAGGAGAATAGATGAGCATCTGTGGCTTACCAACAGCTGTACTGTTGAGGCAAGCAAACAAAGGGCATAAGTAATGCTAGCTGCTGTCACTTCTCTGCTAGAAACTGACTCGTGACCATAAACTTAATTGAAGATCAGCAATCAAGTAGTTATAAAATTGTAACAGGCTTGTACTTATTACAGCTCACAGGCTGGACTGTAGCATGAAGAAGATATTTTTCCAGGGATCTTATTTGCTGAATGTGCTGCACTGGGTTGGAAAAAGTCATGTACTCCAATTTCTTTAACTGCAGTCCAGGGAGAGATCTAGGTGAGAACAAGACTGATGCAAACATCCTTCTCTACCACTTAGAAATGCTAAATCTGAACCTTTTTAGAAGCACAGCCTGCAGTTTGCTCTTTTTCTGGTTCAACATTACCTGCTTTCCAGATGCCTCTCTCTGACGTCTGCTTTTGCTGCAGGTGGGAACTATGGCATACACATCATAGACTCTGCCCTTAACGTTGCAGCACAGCAAACATTGAAACAGGCCAATAACCTGAGCTATCATTTGCAGTTACTCTCTGCACTATTTAACAAAGCAGACAGGAGAAAAAGGGCTTTGAGTAACAAAGTGCTGTTCAGCAGATACAGTAAATACATAGATCACCATGGCATTAATCTGAAATGATGACTGGGAGGGTGCTATGCACTTACTTCATACAGATACAGCACATTTGCAGGATTACTAGCAGAAATGTATGTCATGACTTGAGGTTATTGTTTTCCTCTGTTAAACTGAATTTGTCACCTGGTCCCCTGGCTAATATAAATGGGCTGGATTCCTTAGCAATAGTGGAACTTCTCCTGCTTGGTGTGAGCTGAGCATGTGGCTGCACTGCTCGTTCAGGGCCAAGGAATCTCACCACCACTGTCTCCATCCAGCCTCTGTGCTCTGCCCGATCAGTGCTGCATGTCATGAGCCACTCCACAACATAACTAGTTTGACCTGGCTCCTGTCAAGCCCCTTGAGATGCCCATTTCACCCTCCTTCCCCTCACACCACAGTAACAACTGTAATGACTAAACACCAAAAATCGTTAACATCCACAATGAAATCATTGACACCATACAGAATTTCAGATATTTAAACACAATCCAGCGGGACCTCCACGTGTTGTCAAAAACAACCTTACCACATTAGGAACCACTATCCTAGTGCCTTTGAACAAACCTTTCTCTAATACCAAGAGTTCTTCTCTAAATTGACATTTGGATTGACTCTACTTTTATCGTATCTTCCTTATACTAGCAGCCATCTACACCTAGTGGTCAGCTTAATAGGTTGGCAGAGATTTCTCAGACTTAGCTGAATCTATTCAGGGATGGAGAGTAGAATAGAATACAGTAGAGTAGACTAGACTAGACTATTTCAGTTGGAAGGGACACAAAATGATCATCTAGTCCAACTGCCCGACCACTTCAGGGCTGACCAAAAGTTAAAGCATGTTATTAAGGGCATTGTCCAAATGCCTCAAACACTGACAGGCTTGGGGCATTGACCACCTTTCTAGGAAGCCTGTTGCAATGTCTGACCACCCTCTTAGTAAAGAAATGTTTCCTCGTGTCCAGTCTAAACCTCCCCTGGCGCAGCTTTGAACCATTCCCATGCGTGTGTCCCCCCCTCGGATACCAGGGAGAAGAGCTCAGCACCTACCTCCCCACTTTCCCTCCTCAGCAAGCTGTAGAGAGCAATGAGGTTGCCTCTCAGCCTCCTTTTCTCCAAACTAGATAAGCCCAAAGTCCTTAGCTGCTCCTTATTGGACATTCTTTCCAGCCTTTTCACCAGCTTTGTTCCTCTCCCTTGGAGGCATTCAAGTACCTTTGCATCCTTCTTAAATTGTGGGGTCCAGAACTGCACGCAGTATTCTAGGAGAAGCTGCACCAATGCTGAATACAGAGGGATAATCACCTCTTTGGACTGGCTGGTTATGCTCTAATGCACCCCAGGATGCAGTTTGCCCTCTTGGCTGCCAGAGCACACTGCTGACTCACACCGAGCCTGCTGTCAACCAGTACTGCCACTACATTCACATCCACCACCTTCCCTTCATCCACTAGGCAGGTGACCTTATTATAGAAGGATATCAAATTAGTTAAACAATATATGCGTGCACTTGTTCTCCGTTTGTTGTGCCTGTTGATCTCATTACTTGAGTTAGATTTAAACAACTCTGGTTCTGCAAAGTCGGATGCGTTCACTTGTACCACAACACTCAAATTCTACATACATACTCAGCAAAGCTAATAACATATTTCCATAATGTGCTGTATGAATACCTGCAAAGATAATGAGCTGTTGTTACATCTTTATGAGCTGAAAGTTTACAGCAGCAATGAATTAACTTTTTTGATCAAGCAAAAAGAAAGAAAGAGCAAGTGACTAATATATGTTATTCCCCTGCCTGCTCCATTAAAAAATTGACTCAGTCTTCAGTCTCTTGCTTGAAGGACCATGCCAAATAAGCGAAGAGGGTAATGATGCAGTGTGTGATGAGCAGAACTAAAGAAAATCAAGACATAAATGCTTTCAGAGCCAAACACACTGAGTAAAAAGGATAGCCCATCGAAGACAGGCCTCTATTTCCATGCTGGTTCTGAAGTTTCCTTTGTCTCCGTTTGTCACAAAGGGTCTTAGATGTAACAGAGAGCAGGCTGCAGTGTGCTGCTAACACACTGGAGCATCTTGTGAGAGCAGTCTAATTCCAGTTGGCCAGAGCTTGGCATTAAGTATTTTATCATGCTTCTCCTGTTGAGTTAATTAAAAACTATGAAAAAATGGCTAGTGCTTCAGACATAGCTGTCATCAGACAACAGACTATTTTCTACTGTTATGTCTTCCTTTCTGCTGAGACCCGCTTCTTCCTGATACAAAGACTAATGCTGTTTGACACTCTTCTAGAGGAGGAAGGCAAATTAGCCCACCATGGACATTCTGCCATGATTAGATATATTTCTGTATCCCGGTTAGTTTGCTTAGCATTTGCTTGGGTGTTGCTAGGTGCTACTTCGTGCAGTGTACAATGCAGACAAACCCCCAGTGTTCTTCACTCCTCACCTGTAATGAGATACTGTACTTTCCTGATTTCTGCATGGACAATGAAAAAAAACTCTGTCAGAAATTGGGTTTGATAGGGGATGAGAAAGGATAAGGTGACATCTGCCTCATTATAAGCATCAGCTTGGTACAATGGACATAGTCCCCCATACCCCACACCAAGCTTAGCCATGGATTTGAATGCCAGAGCCAGGCACGTGCCTAAAATAGCATAAGCTCTGACAGGGAGAAGGAGAGAAGAAATACATACCCTAAAACCATGTGCAGTCAACTTGACAGTAGGAAGAGAGCTAATGTTTTCTTTAAATGTTACACTGATGAAGTGTGAAAACTCCAATTAAAAACAAATTAAGAAGGAATGTTCATCGTGAGGCTTCACTAGTGAAGCACTCAATTGTCTGAAACCTTAAAAAATGAAGAATGCTTGTGTGGGTACAGGATAATAAACCTGAAGATAATTCCAGCAAAAACAATTACAACTGCATGTTTCTTAGGGGGCTTTCAGGTTGAAAGTGCAGTGCAGAAAAACCTGTATCATCTTCCAGACTTCACCTGGGCAAAGCCCCTTAACTGATTCCTGCTAAGTCCTTCAGTTGAAGGAACAAAACTAGTATTCTGTTTAGAGGACCATGCTCCAACAAGCTGCTCAAGCTGCAATTTGTGTCTTGAATTCTGTGCAAGGCAAAAAGATGTCTGAGTCATGCCAGACGCTGTTTCACAGTGAAAAGAAAGAGGTGAAGGAATGGTTGTAAGAAAGAAACTCCACAAAATAAGGGAGTCCTGGGGAGTAAGCATCCACAGCAGGACTGAGTCGTGATTAGTCCCATGAAAAACCCTCTTAGAAGTCACATGAACAGTTCCACTGTGAATAGTCTCCACAGAAAGAGTGCCCAGTGGTTAAAGTACTAGCCAGGGACTTGAGAGGCTGAAGTCCAGTTCTGCTTGGCCATCCACTCTCCGTGTAAGCAGAGTAGGTCACTTGGGTTATGCTCCCATGCCACATTGCAGAACAAGGCTAAAGATCACTCTGAAAGCTTTGAGTGAGACGATACCTCTAAAAGCCCAAAGATGCTAACACACATTTTCAAAGCAAAACTTTCATTGTGCCCAGGCTGTTAATTAATCCAAGCACATACTTCAGCTAAAACAGCTTGCCTGATTCCAGGATAGCTCAGTTAAACACTAAGACTGTGCTTTGTTTCATGTGTAACTTAGACATACGAAACATGCCCTGTGTCTCTCTGCACCTCATCTCTCCTTCCGTAAACCAGGGATAGTAATTGCCACTGGCATTTTGCACAAATAAATGCAATGACAACAGTGAGGCTTTAAGATACTATGATGAGAAGAAGGCAGACAGATACCTCTAAATATGACAGATCAGATGAATCACAGCCTAATAGCGCTGGCTCCATGCTCTGGCTTTTTGCGCTTGCCTAGAGTACTGCTGCTGAGAGCATCGTGCCTACCTCCTCAGGGGTCTGCTGCCCCGCAGGTCCCTCCAGAGCTAACACAGCAGTGTGGCACCTTCCCAGTCAGCACAGTCATCACAATGCACCACCCAGTGCTAAGCTCCCCATTCAGGTGACCATTTCTAACCCATCAAAGATGGCTACTTCTTCTGGGAGTGGCGGGTGTGTAACAACTCACACAGCCAGCAACCAACACCCTACTTACTCTGCCTTTTGCTGCTAGGCCAGCTACCACATACAGATGGTGTCAATAAGCCAGTCGTGAATTGGACTTGGCTCTCTACACCCTTCAGGAATCACTTGCTGAAGAGATAAGGTGCACCAGTGATCTAGGCAGGTGTCATCTTTTTCAGCCATGCCAGTTACCTATTTTCTGGGCTAGGGTCTTTCAGGACAGAGCTGTAGAGCTACTCCGCTGCCCCTAAGTTACTAGGGCTGCACTTCTCATCCATGGGTGTCCTGGTTTCAGCTGGGATAGAGTTAATTGTTTTCCTAGTAGCTGGTACAGTGCTGTGTTTTGAGTTCAGTATG
>JAVJGG010000031.1:7172305-7183879 GCA_035590195.1 Aviceda cuculoides
TATTAAACTGTTCTTATCTCAACCCACGAGTTTTACTTCTTTTCCCGATTTCCTCCCCCATCCCACTGGGGGGGGGGAAGTGAGTGAGCGGCTGCATGGTGCTTAGTTGCTGGCTGGGGTTAAACCACAACAATGGGGTACTGACTTCACTTCACACTTTCCCAGCCATCACCGCACATCTCCACTGCAGCAAGGACGGAAAAGGTTCTTAAAGGATCAAAGTGAGACTTTGATGAAAGTGCTTTGCAGACATTGATCTAAGGACCTGTCAGGCATATCCCCCCTGACCAGAGCTACTATGTTTATATTAGAATATAAGACATATACTTTGTATTTAGAAAGCATGCAAGCTGTGAGCCACTTGCATTGCTGTGTTATTACCAACCCAAGCAATTTCATGTACTTCATTCTACACTCTTCATGGGGTGTTAGAATCTCTAACTCAAACCCACCATAATAAATCATTGTTATTTTCCTTTGTTCTTCTATTCTGTCTTACCTCGCACCTCTCATGCCAGGGAGTAAGAGTGGCTAACGCTGGCATACGCATGATTTAAACAGTTAACAACATACTGGTTTTACTCAGAAGGGGAAAACCAAGTCCCTCCATCAGGGAAGGATGCTACACTATGCAGCTGCTTAATTACAGTTTCTTACTCGTGCTGATTTGGTGGATGAAAAACTGTCTCTTACATAGTCATATACAGTCCCTCAAACTTTGTGGCCCTTCCCATAAGGGAAGAAAGGTCTCCTAGGTTGGGAAGGCTATCAAGAAGTAGCGAACTTCACATGCATGTGTGTGTATGTGGTTTTGCCTCGTTCCACACAGGGGGACTTCCATGATTGTGATACTGGGCAAGGTTAACCACCCCTTAACCTCCTTCTTGACCTAGGACTGTTTTGCCTACTGCCTCCATGCATCTCAGAAGAGAATAACCTCTTGTGCAAGCCCACAACAGCATATACAGTGTTACCATTCACTGAGCCCCAAAGAAGGAGAGAGTAACTTGATCAATTTACATTTTCAACTGTAAAAAGCAATTTCCTTTAACAAATATTAAGTTTTTCATGCAGAGGAGGGGGGCTTCAGCAAAAGAGGCAATGCAGGCCAGAAGACAAGGCAGCCTAATAGTTTCCAGCAAGTGGAAAATTTGAAGGCAAATTCTTACTCTAAATCAGGCAGTGGAGGGACTGTAAGGCTGTTCAGCCTATACCCTAGGTAAGCTTAACCACTGTCTTGCACACAGTCTGAACCGGACCACTAGCCCGGGGAATGCCTACACAATCGGGTCCTGTAGGTGAAAGGTGCCTGAGAACCCTGTCAGGTTTATAAGGTTGGAGCCAACTGAAACTGAGCAGCTGGGTCTGTGCCTAGCAGCATAAATTAGTCCAGGTTTTCCTGGAAGATTCATACACATACAAAAATCAGGTATGTCTGACAAAAACAGCTGCTGGGTGGGGTTTGAAAGGAAGTGCTGAGGCACCTAACTGGGTACTTACGCTTCTTCGTGGAACTGGCTCTTCAAAAACATAGTGCAATTGTATGTGCATCTCCTGTGGTAGCCCATACAAAAGAGATCATACTCTGGGCTCCAAGCTCTTGGTACTGTTCATTTAAAGAATCTCACTCTGGAAAGTCCCAAGCCAGACACTGAAGGTCAAGGCTAGATGTAACTTGAAGATGTTGACATAAAGCTGCTTGATAGAGTAGCCAAGAAAATGTGAACCCTTTTTAGCTCTGTGTTCTCTAAACTTGCCTCCATAGATAGCTAGTGACATATGGACACAGTCACTGTTCTAGTTAGCACAGCTTTTCACAGAGCTTAAAGAAACTTTGAGTGTGGAGCAGTGTGAACTAAGACCCACCTGCTGGAACTGGCATTGGCTAGTGGATTAGGGTAAATGCTCATAAACCAAGTCAAAATGCTCCACAGCTAAGAACTTGACATTAAATCATATTCTTCTATGGAGGAGGTTGCTATGTTTTTGTAATGGAAGGTTTTTCCACTTTGGAAACATGGAGTGTTTAAAAGGGGAAACTCGATAATGATAATAATAAAGACATGAGAACATGGTAAAGGCACTGCATTTTTATAAGGCCAAACTATAAAGATATTTATAACAGCCAGTACCTTTATAACCTCCAAACATAACCCACAAACAACCATGAAATGAATATGCTTAGGCGACTGCTGGGTTTAATCCAGCACTAACTGAAATCAATGGAGGGACTGGGACTGGACTGGGCCCAGAACTGAGCAAATGAGAAGTACACCACAGAGACTGGTGATCCAGACAGCCTTCATACAGTAGGCTAAGCACATCAGACACTAACAGACCTTGCACAGGAATTCTCAATGGAAAATCCTCAGTAAGGCAGAAATTGCCTCATTTTTGAGCTATTATGGGCATATTTTTCAACACCAAAGCTAAGGTCCCAAAGCCGTAACTAAGGCTTTCCACAGGGCTTAGTGGGTTCACTGTGAGTCAGATTAAGTACAGCATCATTCCCTTCTTTGCAAATCCTGTTAAATTGTTTCCACTCTATCACCACTGTGTTTCCAGTAAAGATGAGTTAGCACAGATTAAAGGAAGCAAAAAAGAAAATCTCAGTTGCTTAGCAGTAAAACATATGGACAGTTTCTGCAAACAGTTCAGATGTTTGAGCGTTTGAGTGCCGAAGGCCTGTACTCAGGGTGTTTCAAACAGGACTGGACAAGAGAAAACTTCCACAACTCTCTATGTTTGTCACTGATTCTCAGTGGAGTATCTCTCCTTCTGAGATTTCTGTACTTCCACAGACACTTTCAGTAAGTGTTACATAAAGAAGATCCACCTCCAGATCTCCCAGAGGTCCAAAAGATTTGTCTCTCTCCCTCTGCCTTGGCCTTGTGTGGCCTCCAGGAGTACTGCCTGTTTGTGACTAGCTGGGAGAAACTCCTCCTACACTTCTACTTGCTTCTGATACTCTCCTTCTCCTGCCTCTGTCCTAGATAATAAAGACTATCTCAGCTGACAAACCAACTCCCCAGGAATTCAGCAGGCTTTAGATCAGTGTCCACATGGGGACAGAATATAAAGTTGTGTTAATTTAAGGGAGTTGCTATGATTCTGATGTATATGTGTATGCAGCGTAAGACGAGTTTTTGCTTGATGTAGGGAGGCAGCATGAGGACGCACTTGCAGACACACACATGCTGTACAATGCTGCCTTTAACTGTGTGCTTGCCAGAGAAAGCACGTGTAAAAAAAATTAAGCAACTTACTAAACTTGGCTAAAAAAATATTCAGCTGGCATCAAGCAATGCCTCTCCATACACATATATATTTCCCTCAAGATAGTGCAACTAGTTATTAAATGCTCTTATTGATGTTAACAGTAGAGCCTTGGTAAACCTGGAGAAACGTCTGTCTTTTTTAAAGATCAGGTTGAGTTTTCTAGGTATAACAGTACGCTGCACTTAAATGCAGAAGATGTAAAACACATGCCAGAATCTATGCTGTGTACCAGCTGAGTAAATTGACGGTCTTAAACAATTGATAGGTGCCCATTGTAAATGTTCTTTTTTGACGATGGGAAGTAGATGCAGGAGCTCTTCTTTTGCACAAGTTCATTGGGGGAGAAAAGCTGTTGATTTATCAGCTGCTGTGCGTACTCATCAGGGACTAAGTGCAGTCAGGGGCACCATTCCCCTGTCTGCAGCCAGTGCTTAACTGGCTCCCAGGTAAGAAGTCTGTAGTGGAGACAATGAAGACACTCAGCTCCTCCTTCAGGAAGCACCAAATGAACACAGCCTCTTCTATAATGCATCGCTCACAGATAAGAAACCAAGACACCGTAACTTGATCGGGGACCAAATAACGATTTGCACGGAGACCACAGTTCCTGGCACCAAACCACATACTGCAGAGTCAAACGCCCTGTCTCCTATCCTCGGAGCACAAGTATCTCCAGCACCCAGCCGAGGTGGCGCAGAAGTGAACTAACAAGTAAGACAGGGGAGGCGGGGGAAATACTTTAGTCTTCACCTGAAACACATCGGAAAATTCCCTCACTGAAGCACTTCCTCTTGAAGCTCCGAGCAGGCTCCAAGCCTGAAGCCTGGCTTCAGCTTTGCATGTTTTCTCCAACAGAATTAGCCTGACAATGCAGGGAAAAATGGCAAAGGGATTTGTTTACACTGTACATGGGCTCCCCGCTCACCTGTTACATGATTAGGTGGTTACATAAATGGCCCAAGATGTCACATTCCTCACCCAGGCACTGACCCTTGACACAATCCAGGCAACGTGACTCTGAGTAGCTGGAGGGTCTATTTGTGAGAGGATTTGTCTAGCAGGGCTGCAGCATAGAGCGTTCTTTCCATTTTTAAGAGTGTGTTCATCAGGGGATCATCATTTGCAGACAGAGAAATTCAGACGGCAAAATTCAGACAGCATTGATGTGAAGTTTCCATGATCCATTCCAAAACTGGCTGCACATCAATGGGATCTCAGTAACGTTTCCCTCACCTTCCTTTTTTCTCAGGACCAGTATAACGGACAATCAATCACAAGTTCACCAGCTTGCTTCCTTGTCTAAAAACAAGTAGATGATGACCTTGCATAAGATTTTCTCTCCCACCCCTCCTTCCATGCTGATTATTGGATCCAGAGCCCAGATCTGTGAAAACTTTAACACAGACTTCAAAGGGTTCTGTAATCAGCGCTTTTTCACCTATCCCTTTCAAACATGCCCAGCATTTTATGCAGCACATAGTACTCAATAAATCCGGTGCCATTCGCCTAGAGACCTCAAAGCATTTCCCAGTCATTAATATCTCATGATAACAGAAGCAAATATTATTCAATGGCTGATTCCATGGCTCCCGAGAATGAGTCTAAGTGAGGGGAAAGGATTTATCCAGGATAATACTGAGTTAGTGCCACGACTGGAACAGAAAACCCGGTCTCTTTACCCTAAGGCATGTTTCCTCTATTTGCACACTGGATTTATTTCAAAAAGACTGTGAAGGCAACATGCAGTGAACACCATCCCTGCTTCTCATGGCATATTCCTGAGGGTGGTTCTCACTCGTTGCCCTCTAACACACTATCAAAGCATGTTGTCCAGTTTTCAGAAAGAGCAAAGCACCTGGGCAAGGCTGACAGTAATGCTAGCAGGTCATCTGTTGGTCCCTAAAGAGGCACTCACCTGCCAGCTATAGGTCTTTCAAGCATAATTGTCCGTTAATTCACAGACAAAAAAGGAGATGTATAATAGTAGCTATGAACAGGGTATAGAGCTGCACTGGTGCTGTATTCACACAACCAGGAACAGCGCTCATTTAGAGATTATGTATCCCACAAACCGATGCCCCGCTATTCTGTGCACCATCGGCTGGCAGATCTTCCAGACTAGAACTCACCCATTTGGTTTTGGCCACCAAAGAAGGAAGGTTTTCTTTTTTTGTTTTCTTTTTTTTTTCTTTTTTTTTTTTTGTCATTTTCAACAAACATCAAGAAATTATGACAAATGTAGACCAAAATGAAAGCTAATGTCACCTGTTACAAATCTTTCCAAAAAAGCCTCATATCTCCCAATCAATTATAAAGCTCTGGCCTGCAATTACAATTTATTCCCTGTCTCTAATAAAGGTGAGTTTATACAAAAAGAAATCTCATTACTCATCAATTTGCAATATGCTCCAGTTTCTGACGACAGACTGGACCTAACTGATCTAGTATATTATTTCCCAGAAAAGGAGTGGCAAAAAGAGGAGGGCAGGTATTGGATTGTCTGTAGGGGATCTCTTAGAAGAGCTGTGTGACATGATATCTTGCAGCTGTTTCAATGGATGGTCTCTCTTGCACTTTCAAAGACAAATGATACAGCAAACAGTCAAACTGCTGCTAACTCTATTCTAGTTTACAGGAAGTCTGGGATTTAGGGGAAGGCAGCACATGGATGATTTGAAAGTTGTCTACAACTCCTGAATTTAAATTTAAGTTACAAGCCCATCTAGCACTCAATGCAAAGCTCTGGGAAAGAACAGCTCTCATTCTGCAGAACCTGATAGACCCAAATGTCTGAACTGTATCGGAGTCTCTACCTTGTTGCATTTGTTCACATGTGAATGCGACAAGCCCTCCAACACAGGAACTACCTTTTCAATATTCTTGTCTTTCATTTATTTACTTGTGCCTAGTCCAATCCATGACTAATTCCTCTTGGGTCTGCAAGGGATGGCCACAGTCTGTTTAGAAACAACCAGCATATAGTTTTGCTTAGCACATTTAGTAGCATCGTATTCAACTGCAAGGATTATTTATTTCCAAAATGTAACATTTAACATTAATGATACTTGTTTCTTGAAAGGTTGCAAGAATAACACTTTAAATTGTGTAGAAAATTATATAAAAACCCAGTGTAAACTCCTATAAACTCAATTGCTTCACCTCATTACACATTTCCAAGAGATGAGCTACTTTTGATCTGTTAGCTTTTTTTCTGAACCTTGCAGGATTTTTACTTCAGTTGCAAGAACTAGCCAACAGAGAAGATATTTGTACAGATATTTGTACAACTTTGTACAAATCCCATCAGCAGGGATCTCCCAGTTAGTAGTAGGTCAGTCACCTAGCAGTGAATATCACTGGGACCCTCTTTTCCTCCTTTCTTGGGTGGCCAAGAAAGCTATCTAGCTACAGGTGTTGATAATGAAGATAGAAAACGTGTAGCTTTCTGGTATTTTCTTATTTTTACATGTTGAACTCCTGTATTTTAACACTCTTGCATTTTGGGAGCCAAACCTGCAATCTAGTTTGTGAAAACACTTTCCCATAATGCTTGCTGAGGAGGATGGGTTTCAGCCTAATCAGACTGGGAAAATCACTGTCTGGAAAAGTTGTGCTGCAGTCACATGTCCTCTCAAAATCATATGGACTTTCAAAATACCTTGTTCTATGGGGTCTCACCAGGGGAAGCCATCTCTAGCCTTCTGCTGCGGGGAAAAGCAATTACTCTTACCGCAGGTACTGTTACAGGCCAAGCAGGTCATTAAAAATAGCTAATGGCTTAGCCACTAAACCTTGCCGCTTGCCCATGCATCCTATTACATTCTCTCAGCCCACTGGAAATAAATTTAACTAGCATAAGCTAGTCACATAAGATGTGACAATCAGTCACATCCTTTCATCAAGGAAGAAAATTAGGGGAATAACTGGGTAAAAGATAATGATTTATATGTCCCTTTCTGATGCAGGAGCAAAGAACCGTGTTCACACCATAACAACATCAAATCCTTTCAACATAACCTAATCTAAATTTCTGCCAAGCCATAATTCTCACCTGGGCTTTTCTCTCTTTATTATAGGTTTAAAAAAGGGAGAAGAAATAAATTATAAAAGTGTGTAGGTGTCTGTGGATACACAAGGGAACAGTCACCCAGTTTGTTCCCTATTCATAATAAATCTTTGTATAAAATGATAGGTCAGAATGATTTTCAGGTTAAGAACTGATCTCATGAAACTGGAAACTGCTAACTGTTAGCAAAATTACCCTTGGGTCAAAATTTTGGTGGTATCTGTGCACTCACTTTTTTTCCCTTGTGTCTTCTAGTTTACTGTGAAAGTGTCAACCTGTTTGATCATTTTATAATGACAAAAAGGTAGATATAGTAGAGATGAAGAAACAAAAATAAGATGGCATGAAAAATAAATAAAACAGAAATTAGTAACAGCTACCATTAGTATACAAACTAAAATTCAACTGAGGGAAAGCACTTGCAAAGATGAGGAGAGAACTGGGTAAACCTACCTGTGGCAATGAATGATTCACAGGGGTTGTAACAGGATCGATAACAATTCAGGCCCACATGACTAATCTAAATCTGGTCCAGTTTCACAGTGGTCAAAAGCTGGTACAATCTAATGTAATGCTCGGTGGCTGTAGAAATCAGCTGATGATTTAAATCTAATTCCACTCAGAGGGCAGAAGTCAGTATTGTAAGGATGCTGCCCAGGAAGCTCAGAAGTCCAAGGGTTATTTACCCAAGCAAAACCTTTCCTGCTCATGTGTGCTCATCATCTAGCTTAAGGGGAAGCCTGACCAAACTACAGAATGCTGCACAGCCACACCTACCTATTATTTATGTACTGAAACTGTAGTAAACTCCACCATTAGGAAAATAAGATACAACCACTGAGAATACACATACAACATTTCTAATCAACTCAGAAGCCATTATTTCTGTCCCCAAGATGAGATTCACTAAACATGGTACTTTCTCATTCAACATTTATCGCCTTTCATTAACTCCAGATGAAACATGAAGTCTCTAAAAACAAAAATAATATTCCCTTCATTCCCCAAATGCTGGCTTTGCAAACTCAAGCACACATTTACCAGAAAATTAAGCCTTTCTACCAGCACCGATCAGTGCAGTCTGCAGTCCGGCATTATGTGACATAGTCATAGCTCCACAGCTCTCTCTTTAGATGAAGGTCATGTCATGGCTGTCCATCAGCCTCTGACTCTGATGGGCTCAATCACCACAGGTCAAAACCCAGTTCATATCCTGTGGATTGCATGGGAAGCACATAACATTCAGTTCTCTCTCTCACGAAGGCAGCCATTTGGAGAGTTAGAAGGAAGCACAATCTGTAAATATTTATACTGTTTGTCAAAACTACAATGCTCACAGGACTCAGAATGCACCCTACAAGCCAGTCTGCAAACTACAATAGCATCACATGCACTTGCCACAGAAGAATGGCTCCTTCACACCCCTTCTCCACTCAGCCAAAATCTGCTGAAGAAACCAGTCAGAGAACCAGCCTTACTACCTAGCAAATGTAAGTAAGTAAAGGTGTGTCAAGCCTGGGGGAGGCAGGTATCTTCACCTGAAAATCACCTGCCCCAATGAGCATATATGGCACCTTTTAACGATGGCCTGATTTATCCTATCTTGTCTCATATACAAAGTGTAGGCAGCCAGTTCAGTTTCATAATTGTACTTCCCTGCATAACGAAACTGAAATGAAAAGCAACCATGTCTCTGACTTCATACTTCAGTACCCATCCTGCCTCAAATACGAGAGTGCCAAGAGAAAAAATAAGTGAAACATACTTTGCATACAACACTCATCAGCTATGAAAACCTCAGCCCACTGAAAGGTAGAAGCGTGGCAAAAAATGTCTTTTGTAGATACCAGTTTGGGAGAATTATATATTGGAATTTTAGAGGGGAATGCACACAAAAGCAGCTGTTAACAAGATACTGATAAAGTGCTGCAAGATGCAGGCCAACCACAGCCACTAATGTGGAATGCTGTTTCTAGGATATTCCTCTTACAGTACTGTGAGGCTACACAAACAGCAGTCAGGAAAAGCATAAAAGCATACGCACCACAGCATAAAAGTAAAGACCTTTCCAAGTGGAAATTTGCAGCAAGGGTGGAAGAAAGCTCCAAATGTTCCTACAGCCTGTTGACTTACCACCAACAACCCCCATTCAGGCTGATCTTCTACTGAGAAACTTATGTTAAAACTTGCTGCTGTAACTGATTTGCATCAGAAATGTGGAGTTAAAAAAAAGAAGTCTGTTAGTACTTAATGAAAGTAAATCCACCCCATGTCATTCAGCACCTTCTTTGCTTCTCAGACCTTTCAAATCCCTCCTTATGACCCATTTGAAATTCTGATCAAAAGACACCTTCAGCAAGTCTTTATAGAATAAGCACAGGAGCACTGTGTATCATAGCTTTCCAACCTTCTCAGCAAGCTCATGTTCTTAGGTTGGCTGTTCCCCGCCCCCCATCTATTTGCCTTTCTCTAGAAAAGCAGTGGACTGTGCCAGCTCTGTGCTCCACCAGAGCAGAAGCTGGTCAGACCAGCAAGCACCATCGCCATGGAAGGAAAGGGAAGCCTACAGCCTCCATACAGAGAGCTCAGTGCCTGGTGCCTACCATTCTCTGCTTTCACTCAGATTTCTGTGTCCGCCCGGCTTTTCTATGCTTCTCCTCCAAGAGCTGAAGCAGGAGTAACACATGCAGGTACTGCTATGCCCTATCTGGAATGCAGCTGGCTTAACTTGCATCTTTTTGCCAGCTAGACAGAGAGCATTTTCATTTTCAAACCATCACCTGCAGTGACTTCACAGAAAGAACAAGTATTATCCAGCACTACTCAATAGCATTAATTATAATACAAATCTTGTTCTCAGGCTCGTTCGACTCCTCCCAGGCTTGTACTGGTGCCTGACTCACAATTCACCACAAATTCCCACTCTCCTCCACCACCAAGGGCCGAATAGTAATTTGATGGACACTGGGGATACCACCAGCAGGACAGTCTTTCAAGCCTGTTGGCATCTCAAGAGCTATTGATTTTATTAGTGCCTCTGGCAACTTAGAAAGGACAATCTCTAGGGTTTTGTAGCAGGAATGTAGCTCCCAGAGTGGCTGCTAACCTGTCTGCCTTTCTGTGCTCTTGGAACCAGCTCTGTGGATGGAGGACAACAAAGTGACGCCAGGCACAGCTCCAGCACAAGAAGTGGCTGCAGAGGTTTGTCTTCCTGCTGCAGGCAGGCTGATGAATGAGAGTTACCTGCAGAACCTACACCCTGTGTCCCACAAAGAAAGTAAGCGACCTGCTTGGTTTCCTGGATATTTTCCTTTGTTTCACTTTGAAATTAAGTCTGAACACTGTTTTTAAGATCAGATGAGAAAGCTAATTCTACAGGGTAATACATAATTCAAACTAACATCCAAATGCATTCAATAAGACAAACAAAATTCTACTTGTGAGCCTGTCATTTTCTTGTGGCAGCAGCTTGTTTGCTGCTTTTTGAGTTACAGCTGTACACAGCTGTTTGTGATCAAGTGCTGCAGACCACTTAGCAGCCACCACAACTCTTCATATACCTATTCTGCACTTTCCATTTATTTTGTTCCCTGTTAGGCTTTTATGGCCTAGCTGTTACTATAATAAGAGTAATCCACTCTGGAGACTTGGTGGAGGTTCAATAGCTCAATATGAGATGGGTTTGCACTGGGGACCATATAAATAATGGGAAAACATCCAAACCTAACCTGCAAACTTAAGGGACACCTTCACAATCATATTGCTTCTAGCCAATAGGATTTATATTTTTGCATTCATAATTAGACACCTCACCACTGCCAGAGAGGGATAGCAATAAGCATTTCATCTTACCTTATAACAGAACTAGAACTTAAATATACATGTCTAAGTATGATCCAGACTGGCAACATGAGAAACCTTGGCTGGAGGCAGGAGAATGAAAAACCCTCAAACCATCAACTCAGAACAAAACATGTCAGATGCAAGAACAGCCTTTAAACAAGCATGGTGACACTGTATTTTATTTTAAATTTGCTGAAAAAATGGGACCACAGCTAGAAAACTCAGACAGATGGATTTTCTTCTCTGACAAGCCAAACTAGCCTGCAGATTAATAATTCAAAAGAGTATTTTTCCAGCACCCTAAACCATTCATTTTTCTCTTCATTAAACTCACACTAATACTGCATTCTGGGCTGCATCAAAAGAAGCATGACCGGCAGGTCGAG
>JAVJGG010000031.1:7184329-7203183 GCA_035590195.1 Aviceda cuculoides
GAGTTGTTCAAAAAGCGCCTAGACGAGGTACTCTGTAACATGGTCTAGTGGGCATTGATGATGGTTGGACTCGATGATCTTGTAGGTCCTTTCCAACCTAAATGATTCTATGATCTGCACCAATGGTAGTTTTTACTTCTTTGATCCTGTACTATAGATTGTCAGTGGAGATTTTTAACAGATTTCTTCATTGCCTTTGGTAACAGAATGCATTTCATCTTGTGCTTACATACAGAAAACATCCTGAAACTCTGATGATTGTCTACAAAAAGTGATGTTTCTTCCTCTAGTGTTAATGTAACCCTTATGCTTTCCAATTCCTTTCACTAAATTGCATATCTAAGGGGAGGTTAAGACTACCGCTTTGACCTAGCAATAGGTGTAAGTTTTGTGTTTAAGCCCTGGGCTGAAACAAGGTTTAAAAATTTAGTTCTCCACCTGTGGTCAAGCAGGCCTAAAGAAAGGAAAAGAATGCAGGGAGGAAGAAGGCAAAGAGAAAGAAGAGGAAATATAAAGGAGGAGAAGGAAGAAGATAGAAAAAAACAAAGTAGCAATGAGAAAAGAAAAACAACTGTTTGGTTAATAATGTCGTTGTATTTGATACGTATTTCAATCTGTGCATTCTGCAACATGTACTTGGTTTGTTTGCTCACCTCTGTTAAAGGTGAGGTTTCAATTCTATGCCTAGTTGAACTCAATATTTATAATAAGAAGCATGATTAAGCAATCACTGGGAAATAAAATCTCTCTGGAATAGAAGGGTAATTCTTTAGAAAGGAAATCACAGTAGGCCCCATGAGAGAAGTCCTTCCAGATTCAGATCAATTAACACTTTACATATCACTATTACAATACCCTGTATTGTTTATGCCTTTTATATGAGAACTGGAAAGTAGGGAGAAAATAATACTTATAAATTCCTTAAAAATACATATAGTCAATTTTAAAATAATCCTGTGGCATCCATGCTGTATAACGGCTATAAATATGGTGAAAATGTTTAAACAATACTTGTGACTACAGGTACACATTAGTCAGGAAATAAACATAAACATAAACAGTGGCATATCTGACCTTCCAGCATTAGCTTTTTAAAAAATTTTAAGCATCCAGAATGCAAGTAAGGAAATGAAAGTTACTCCACTTATTGCCCTTAAGTAGGATGTGTAGACACTTTTGCAAATGCCATGAGGTGCCTCTGTGCATCCTTAGGGATATAATTATGTTTAAAAATGTGACATCCTTCACTTAAAAGAGGCAGGTTCTGTAATCAGGCTGCTGGAAATGTGAAGTTGTAAATGTATCAGTCTCTTTGTTCTCCTTCTACCTTGACACAGGCTTGCAATGTTTTGCTCTCAATAAATCACTTTCTTTTTTTAAAACACAGGTGCTCTCTGTAATGTATCACAGTGTCAGTGGCTGATTGTTAGGCGAAGATTAACTGTTGAGCTCATCTAGATTGCTAAAGTAAACTAGATAGATACCTTCATGCCAATCTGTAAGAGCTCATCAAAACAAAATTGCACAAGCATATTCTTTTGACAATCTTTTTCTGGTAAACCTTTGTCCTCCATCCCTCAAATTTATTCTCCCATTACCTTCTCCCTTTGAACCAGATGATATCCCCTTTTCTCTCTTCACAAAATGCTTACTTCTCTTAACCTCTACCCAATTCTGCCACATTGTCATTTATCTTGCTCAGCCTGCCCAAGCAAACTCTTTGAATGTGACTCTGGTTTTCTTTTTTTGACTTACTAAAATGTAGGATACCCACTCCAAAATCTTGGGACTCCACAGAATTGCTCCATGGGCTCTACCTGGATCTGGGTGGGGTCTCAACATCAGCAACCACTTCACTGAAGGAGCAAGGATTTTACATACCATAAAACGCTCAGACTGCAATCAGAAAGAGGTCTGCAGTGTCTTGCTGGTCCTCTGTTGTGTTAGACACATTCCCAGCCAGACAGCCTGACCCTGTAGGGTGATAATCTAATTCCCCTCACTCTCCACTTCCTTGCGCTCCTCTCATTATTACAAGTCCTGTTACTGCTTTGAAAAGCACAGCACCTTTTGAAGGAAGCCATCTAGATTGCTCAGAAGCCTGCATCCCTCCAGAAAGAAAGAAGCCTGGAAAAATGAAGCATTGCTCAAATCACCGAAAAAACTTTGGCACCTCTGGTGTAACAACAGCTGCAAGCTCCAGAACACAGAAAAAGGTATGTTTAGATGGGTGTACTGTCTTTATGAAAGAAGGCATTAGACTGTCCTTCCTCTGAGGACCCTGACTGCCAAGCTGACTTACACATTCAGAAAATAAACTGAAAATATACCTTCCTCATTCTTTCTAATAGACAATCTTACCTATCAGTCTGCAAGTAGAATAAAGCAGTATAACCACAGAGATGGGCAAAGACCATTATTTCATTACTTTGGGTCAATCAGAAGGCAGTATTCACTTACACAGCCATGTCACTACCTGACAAACATAAAAAGATACAGTTTCCCACTCATTAGCCCCTACATTTATATCCCTCTTCAGCCTCACAAACTCCCAGTTTCTAAACTGGGACAATCTTCAATTCCAGATGCTAAGAGCAGTTTGGGGGTGGAAAAATGAGCCCCAGACACAGCCCGGCAGCAGTCTAGATTGTAACATTTCATCTCAAAAGGCAACCTCTTCAGATCATGGAGAAAACCTTCTTGCCCCAATGGAAACCCTTTGCCCTGGGTGCAGTGCTGAGGCCTGCAGACCACTGGGGTGCCTCCTTCCCCGCCTCCCGCCCTCACCTCAGGTCTCGCAGGGCTGTTTCTCACACTTTTTCCTCTCATTCCTCACTGCAGGGCGGCATTTTGCCCTTCCTTACACACGCCTTCCCTCAGGCACTCGCCCGTGGCTGAGGGGCTCAGCCGTGCCCTGAGGCGAGTCGGCTGGAACCGGCTGGAACCGGCTCGGGGCAGCCCTGGCCTCTCCTCACAGGGGCCGCCCTGCAGCCCTCCGCTGCCAAAACCTTGATGCTGGCACCAAATACAGATCACAACTTATTTTTCACCGGGGACTGGTCCATGACTGAGAGCTAAGAAACACAAGTTGGAAGGAAAATAACCATCTGCCACAATAAATAGTTATAACGGATGTGACAGGAGGCGTGCACACACTAATAAGGAAAACATAGAAACAACCTATACTGACAACGCTTGCTATTTACTTACACGGCTGCGTCTCTGCTGGCCTTCATCACCACCAAACAGATATATCTGCTCAACCCTCTCGGGGGCAAGGCAATTATCCTCTGTTTCAGTGAAGCAAGAGATGGTTTGACCCTTGTCTTACAGGATGTTCAGCACAAAATCACTACACTTTCGGTTGCCATCATAGTCCCTGGGTGTTGAGATCAGTCTCCAACCTGAAGTATTCATTCACAAATCATCACCAAAACCTTCAAGTCTGGAAAAAAACCCCAATAAACTACCATTAGCAAATGAGAAATTTTAAAATTTTCACCCTGTACCTATGACACAGGTTGACAATTGTAGAGCTGTGCTGCTCCAGTAACACTACTAAGGAGGTTTTTAGATTTCTACCGATAGAGAAATGCTGTGTGTTTTACTTCTAGATGTAGGAAATTAAATTGCTCTAGAAACAAAAGAGAACATGGAGCAAACAGCAGATATCAAATATATACTTAATTGAGCACTTTATGTTAGAAACTAAAGAACCTCTGGCAAAACCATCATCTACTGCTAACTGGTGTACCTCCATGAAGGCTAACACACTGAGCAAATTTATACCTGTTCAAGGTCTGATCAACATGGGTATGCACATATCTGCTTTCACCGTTAACATATCATCCCATACAGTTTTCCCTGCAGTTGTACTGAAAGTCCGAAATGCAGCTGTATCTCATTTTGAAACATCTTTGTGTTTTCATGTCAGTCACTTAGCAACTCGTTATGTGAGAAGAAAAATAAAGTATCTGCCTTTAAGAAGAGCAGCAGTGTCATGGAGATGGCAGCCCTCTCTTTTTCCACACCTCAGATACATTTCCATCGCACCACAATGAGCTTTTAGCCTAGCCCCACACTCAGGGAACAGCTTTGTCTCCCCGCTGCCCTGATACTTTCCTTGTTATGATAATGAAAAAAAAACCCAAAACAGGGCATCAGCTATGCTAATACAGAAACTCTTCACCAGGGATGTAGTTGAAGTCATCCTAACCCCCAGCACAGAGGACATTAGGAAACTATTAGAAGTAGGAACTTTGGGGATAAAATGGATAAAAATCATTAGGCAACAGGTAAGAAGTATCCTCTACTATGTGTCCCTGAGGCAGCTTTCCCCCTGCCATCTCCACTCTCAGCAGGTAACTCAGCAGAACAGCGTTCTGGTACCTCTCTCATCTGCTGCAACTTGTACCAGCATTTTCTGTAAGCACAAGCTGAAATTTCATACACAAAATGGTTATTAAGGCCTCTTACTATTGTAAATCATATGCAAAATAGCCAGAGCAATTTCAGCAGGGTGTTTATATGCATTTGAACAGCTGTTCTAAAGTAACAGCTCTTTCATGCACACAGTTACTTCTTGTGTCTTGAAGTGATGAAGATTTGAGAACAAAATATTCTTGCATGGGAAGAATGCCACTACTTGGTAATTAAGCATGTTGTAATTCATGGCACTAGAGGAATGCCAGCAAGGCAGGATTGTCCTCTGAATAGGATAACAAAAAAGGATTCAGAAAACAAACCAGGTTTTGCCATGTTTTCCTTTTTAGTCTCTTCAAGGCCCTGTTCTCTGTCTATAAAACAGGAAGAACAGTGCTCCCTCGTGAAATAGAAAAACTGATCTCACTTGTAGTGTCCAGACTCTGCTGCATATGTTATTAAACATTATTGCATACTACTAATAAAGTTGAGTTTACTGTGGGGACAGGTGCAATCAATGGACAGTATCATGACATTTCCAAGAACACAGTGGAAAAGATAAGAAAAAGCAAAACCTGTAACAGACTGGAGATCTCTGAGGAAAACATGCTTTGCACAAATGGTTGAATTATCCTGGACCATTTGTGATAAATGGGCTATGGATTCTGGAAAAAGCAGTTGGGTAAATGTGACTGGCCAGATGGAGGAACATCCCCTCAAATAGCAGAACAGAAAGTGCCACCGCGAACATTTTGGTGGCCCATAGAACTAACCCTTCTCTCCTACATCAAGTCGAGACCCAAAAAGAAAAAAGGGGTAGAAAACTTGATCATCTGCTACTTAGCTTTACAAAGATGGAAACAGAAAATTGATGAAACAATTACTCTAAAGGATACTAGTTGAAACATACTAGCAAAAAAAAGGTAACAGAAAGTGCCTGTAGCCAGAGCTCCCCTGTAAAGTGCTGAAAACTTCAAGGGTCACTTCAGTGAACTAGAAAAGCACGCAAAAAGCAGCCAAAAGGTTTAATAAACTGAAGTACCTTGAGCAATCTGAGGGATTAACCATTGTTTTCTCTGGAGTTTACAACCTTGCCTGCAGGAAGGAATAATTGAAAAGTTATTCTAGTGGTTATGAGCTGCTGCGGTCTGAAATGCACCACATGCAGCTGCCTGCTCAGCTCCAGTTTTCACTGACGCACAATACCACCTAAGCAGCCACTGCCTTCAGTTTTGTTCCTCGTGTACTAGAAAAGAGACTTGTACTTTTTTCTAAAGGAACTAAAATGCCATTGACATAACACTGTGGCCAGAAAAGTCCTCAGTTATCTTGTTGGATTATGTTTCTCTTCAGACACATGAACGTGTAGATATCGCACTTAGGGTCTTTTCCAACCTAAACTATTCTATGATTCAATGAAATTATACAAACACCTCTGCAAAATAACGTAGCAAAATTTTCAGTTAAGAACAGAATAAAACGCTTTAAAATGAGACCCCAACACTTTAAATAATGGAAGTCTGAGAAAAGATAGCTTAACATATGGCTTTGCTTCTCTGAGTAGACCACATTGCTCTCTCCTGCACAGATCAGAAGTTGTTAAAACTATTACCATCAACAGAATCTGCGGTCCACTGTGTGGAGTGTGCAGAGTTCATGGAAGTTGGAAATATGGCTGGCATTTGAATAGGACAAGGGAACAGCAAAGACATCTAATATCTGTTACAAATTCATGTGGCCAGATGCCAAATACATGGTGGTCCTGGACAGAGGTAGGATGTAGACTCTTTCACCACTCATACTGTAGTGAATTGCCATTTACTTAACTTAGCACTATGTCTTTATTTATTGCTCTGACTTCCCCTAAAAATAATCCTGCCTGACCTCTTCAAAGGCTACATTAAGTAGAGGAACTGCACAGCAGGACCACATATTGTCAAGGCAGCCACTTTGGACAATTGGTAAAGCAACACCTTATTAAAGCAAAGATGCGAGTGTGAGGCTTCTGATCACACCAGGATAAGTTTCCTCTTCCTGGTTTGGGATTTGATCCTCAGGAAAGAGCAGTCCCAGGCTGTGCTCATGCACTGTCTGTGTTTACAAAAGAACAGAGTGGAAGCTGACCTTGCCTGCAGAGAGGACCAAAGGGCAGACTCCTGAAGTCCCCTGGCATGCTTACAATCAGCATGCTTGTTGTTTGCAGCTTTCTTTTCAAATTTAGAAACAGAGCCTTTTCTCATCTCACTTGTTCCTGGCTGCAGAAAGGTCTCCAGCTATTTACGTACGTTGCAGAGGTGCCAAAAGACACACAACATGGCTGGCAGCTTCCAGGGCGCTTGGCTCCAATAACGCTGCAACTATCCAGAGTTTTTTGGAAGCTACTTTATTCCAGCAAATCTTTTTTTTTCTGGGGACACTTTGATCTGAGAACTTCTATGTATATACACTTCCTAGCCTGATACTTTTTTTTAGAGTTCATAATTAGACAAGGGGTGCAGAATGGCTTCACATCCTTGATAGCCTGTTGGCAGCTCATTTATTTATTATCCATGCATGAACTGGCTCAGATGAGATATAGATTTTTTAACCTATCACACAAAATGTGAGATGCACTGCAGTTTGGTAAATGGTATAGTTATTATGTCTTTATGTATACTGCATCTTTAAATCTACTGAAGCAAAGACATACGCAGAGAGCAGGAGCCATTTGCTCATTCTGTCAAGCACAGAGTGGTTTAAAGTTACAATTCATACTGGTTTGGTTCGCTTCTCCAACAAACACAAAAATTTTGGCTTTCTTAAAAAATGAAAATTATGAAGAAAATTTGTAGTGAGATTAAAAATTTAACTTTTGTTTCAATTAAGAGCCCCAAATTGAATTATTTTTCACTTCCCTCTCTCTTTCTTTTCAATTTGGGAAGAAAAATCAGAAACAAAATATGATGGAACTAAACCATAACTTGTTTGCATCACTTCCTTCTATGTTTTTTACTGAAAGAGTCTACAAATAAAGGAGAAACTGAAAAGACTGAGGAAAACATAATTTGGCTTTCCATTCTTCTCCATGTTACTTTTTGCTTTTCCTATGAACTCTCCCATGGTTAGAACTCAGTCATGGCGAAACATTTTTGTCCCTTACTGTTTCTAGGTAACTTCAATTAAAAGCCATGCAGAGGGATAACGAAACATTGCCAACATATCAGTCATGCACTGTATGATAAAAATAAGTTCCTTTTTTGTGTGTTTATGTTTTGGTGCTTCTGAATGTCAGAATATTCCGCAGTTCATAGGAGCTGGGAAGGGTTACTTCAATTACTTTTTTGCTACCCTCCAATGCTGTCTTCTTTTCCAGTTTCCCCAGCATATTGCACTTCTCATATGCCCTTCTCATTCAGGTCCCCTTCCAATATCACCACTGGCTTACACGTCAAGCAGAATTCTTCCTGCAGCTTCTCACCAACCATCTCAAGATTGTCTCTCATCACCTCCTTTTGGAGCAGACCCCCCTCAGGTGTGGACAAACTCCTAGCTGCCATTGCTTCCTGAGTTCCCACGTCTGCTGCTTCTTGACGCTGTAGTCTGATGTGAAGGTGAACCTCAAACAAGAGGAGATGACAAGTAATGCTTGGGCCTAGCAGCTGCTTCAGCCAGTCACCACGGATGATATGCAAACCTCAATTGGGAACTGGATGGGTATTTTAAGAACCACAGATGCACCATTGGAAAGTAGCCCATTTAACCCATGGTGATACCAGCTGTGAGGGATGACATACAGCAGCATGTACACTTTAGCAACTGAGCGCTCAAAAGAATGTGGTATTTCTTAGCACAATCTAAAGCACACTGACACAGGCTGTTCAAGCCATGATGGAGTGGCATCTCATATAGACAGTAAATACTAGTGGGCTATCTCTGAGCAGCAGAAGAATACAGGGTGTTAGACGAAAATGTTAGCATATATGGAAAACAGGTGCATCCAGTCTGGAACCAGAAAGCTCAGAGGTGGATCATGGGGGAGGGAAAAGCGAATTGCAAGGGAGGAAACAACGAAATAGAGAGAAAAGAAAACTGGGGGCTGGAAATCACAGTGAGGAAAACCCGTGCGCATACCCCCGATGGAGAGAGTCCCCTCCCTCTGCTGAGCTTCCGGGCATGAAAACTTGGGCAGAGCCTCAAGAAACCCTCAGCAAGCTGACGGCTCTGACTGAAAATATGAGTCATCAGCCCCCAGGATGACTCACGGCCGCACTCCTCCACCCTGAGCCGCAAACGAAAATATAGATGAAGAGGAAGGTCGGGCTGAGGACAGTACTACAAGCCAGGGAATTTCTCAGCCTCTCACTATGTCAACACTCATGTCATGAATCTTTTCACATTCAGCAGTTGGTGGCTGAGGAGGAGACAGCAGTGACCATCTGGGGAAGGAGAGAGCGGTGCCGTCCTCCCTCATGTTGCCCACCAGGGAGGGAGACATTTTGGCAACAGAAGTAAGTACCTGAGAGACAGAAAAAGGGCAACTGGTACTCAGTAGCTAGTTAGCAGGTGAACCAGGAACATGAAGGGGAAGATCACAAAGGGTTTTCCATCTCTTGGCTAATGGGGATATGGCTGTGAGGATGGCGCTACTTAATAGTTTGCCGGGCTGAAATCTTGGCCTCATTAGAGTCACTGGGAATTTGGCAACAGACCTGAGCAGAGCTGGTTTTCACCACGGCTTTGGAGCCACATGATACAGAGAAACAGCAAAGGCTTGAGGCCCTGGTGAAGATTGAGCTTGTTACTGTCTAGATGGGCACACCCCGGCCAGATCTTCCTGAGCACCTCTGCTCCGTGCCACAGGGAGCTCCCAGCTGGCCCCGGGCACATGGCATCACTCTGCAGGTGCCCCAGCGCTGGGCAGAGCGGTTCCACCCCAGGCTGTGCCTGCGCCCTGCGGCTGAGCAAGGCCATGAGCTGGCAGGGCTGTACAGGCTCCGGGAGCTGAGCTTAGACATCGCCTTGGCAATTGCCACACAGCCAGGCCATAGGAAGCTGCCTGCAATCCCTCTGCTGCTAGACTGTCTGCTACAGAAGCAGCTGTATTGCACTTAATTTCCATCACCTTTCTTTAAGTGCAGACTGATGGGGAGGAGGGGTAAGGCTGCTTGTGAGCCATTAATGCTTGCTGGAGCGGCACATGCTCCCACATCATACCACACTGCTATCGCTTCTCACCTCCCATTTAGTTCAATGCCACATCCTCCCTTGTTTCTCTGTTATATTTGTTCAGACTATGAGTTACTGGAGCTGTGAGTGACTCTAGCTCTTGGGCACTGTTTGCCCAACAAGGCCTCCATTTCCTTTGGCACTTGGATCTACTGCTGAGGTATATTAAATCATTCCCATGCTGTCTTGTCACATAGCACAGAGCTGGCTTTCTTTGTACTGAGTCTGTTCCTGGCATCTTCAGGACACTGGTTAGATCATTACTATTCTGTTCCCACAAAAAAGTGAGTTGGGTCATTTAGTAGCACATAAAAAAATTATTAACACAAATCTGAGCGGCAACATTTCAGCTTTTTCTCCCAGATCAGTGAAATTCAGCATTAACTCTAAGGGCAGTGAAGCATTCACTTCGTTTAAGTACTTCATCCTCTCTAATTGCCTTCAGCATGGAATCCCCTTCCCTTTCCATTCCTTTCTAGCAGCTTTTGGCCTCCAGCTAAATTAATACCCTTTCACTCCCCTTTTTTATCAAAGCATTGTCCTGAACATGGGGCCAAAGGATGTCAAGATAGATATACTTTTGCAGATACACTTAATGCTTGTGTAAATGAATGAATGCTCTAGTCGAAGCGCGCTTTATGGGTACCAGACAAGTTAAACTGGAACCTGAGTAGCGCAGCATTGTCTTTGTGCCTGTCATTCGCAGTGTGCAGCAAACACCTCCCACCCCAGGATGGTTTGCATTTCATGATTCCATAGACAGCAGTGGTTAGTGACTACCCGTTTGTTCTCAGCCACAAGCTCTGCTTTGCTGTATGGACTCAGAGCTGCATGGACTCACCCTTGCTCTTCAGAGATGCTTCCCTCTTCTCGTTCCTACACAGATTCAGTTTTCACTGCCTGCCAGCTCCATGCTGCTGGCGCCCAGCTGAAAGGAATGGTCAAAAGCCATCAATGGCAACTCATTACATGCATGGAAACTCAGCCAGGAGACAGAAGCAAAAGGAACAGAAGGTTCACTCCAGTCTGGGATACTGTCACAAGGCTAGAAATATTTTCCCCTTTCCAAGGACCAGCCTGTATGTGAGAAGCAACTAATACATGAATGCTGTCCTGAATACTTTTAATATGCTCCTGCATCTCACAGAAAATTTAGGAAAATTTGAGGTAGCTTGAAGGCTCGGCTCTCTTTGTCTCTGCTCTTGCTGCTTTGTTTTCAATGCTTTTCTGAGGTCATGCTCCTTGGCTTGTAACAGTATGATTTTCTCTATAGCAACTAAGCTGCTCTGCATAAAAAAATCAGAAATCAAGGTGTTAAAGGCAAATGGCCCATCTAGACCAGTACCTGGCAATTTGCATCACAAAATGGTTCTCTCAGTGCAATGCTCTGTCTCAGAAAACTATTCTGATGCCACACTTCATAATAAGACAAATTGTCCCTGTGACATAGTAATCCCACTTGTGTAATGTTCTCTGATGGACAAAGGGGTAAAAGAAGGAAAAAAAGAAAGAATTTATGCCTTGTGGCAACAGTCCTGATGCTAGATAGCCTATTTTAGAACTGCAATTTGAAGAGCTCTGCTTGTTTAGCTCAACCAAGCGCAGGCTGGCACAAAATATGATTATCCCAGGTATATTTATAGGGGAGATACATCGGGGAGGAAGGAGAGCTAATGAAGAACAAATGTCACGGGAATAAATGAGCCAGAATAAAATTAAGCTGGAAATTAGAAAATGGTTCTACCTGTGGTGTTCTGGAAGAGCCTCCCAGGAGTGGTACAGCGGGCAAAAAAACATGGCTATTTTTAGGAAATAACAAAATCAGTTTAGGAAAGTTTTATCATTGTATGGCCTGAAGGCTGTGATAGCAGGGGATCATTTTGGGAATCTTCTAGCCCTATATACTTCTCTTTCTAGAGCATTTACATTTCTTCTGAAAACAGGCTCCCACAGGCCTCTTAGAATACTCTGACACAGGCTTGTCTCTGTAATGCACAAGGCTTTTTGATCAAATTTTAAACCAATCTTGTTTACAGTGCAGACTCTGCAGACTTGAATGAAAAAAACAACAGTGAATTCCTCGACCAAATCGATCTGATGTTTGACCAAAAGATGCTTTCTGATTCAGACAGGAATTAAATTGCATGGCTCGCAGTACCCAAGAGGCAGTCTGAAGTGATCACTGAATACCCATTTATATTAACTCAGTTAACACCACCACTCCCCCCCGCCCCCGCCGTGTAGCACAAAAGGGTCTCTGTGCTGGTGCATCTTACAATTTTAATTACAGTTTGCTTTTAGACATGCTAAGTCCCAGTCTGTGATCCCTCTAGCGGTGCTCACCACGCTCGGGGGCCCGAGAACCAGTGCAGAGCCGCGCAGAGGAGTGCGCACTGCCACGGGGGTGCCACCATGACCACCCCACTCACCAATCTGGTCAGGTGCCACCTGAGTAAAGGCCACAACACATTTCCACCCCCACTGCTCTATCTGTAGCCTGCATCACCTGCTCTGATGTAAGACCCAAAGGAGAGTGCCCCCAAATTTCGCATTTCTCTCCCAAGTACATCACCTGGCGTAACAAACAGCATTATATTGCCTTACAAATCTTGCCAAGCTGATACTAGGCAAGCTTTGGGTTAAATGGGAACCGGGCCCTTTCAGTACACATGCATATTTCTGCATATATCATACATGAGCAGATACACGGCTGTAGGGCAGAGGACCGACACGCAGCCTCAATCACCCCTGCAGTGTGCCTGGCACCTGGGGATGCTGCATGGGGCGCCAGAGCCACCACCGCTGCGTCCCCACTGGGCTGCCGGGGCTGGGTGAGCTGCCAGCAGCCTCCCTCCGTCACAAAGCCAGCAGCTACGCTCAGTGTCCTCTCGGCAGCACCGGGCTCCGCAGCTCTCTGTCAGGTCACGTTCAGGCATCCCACGATAACTGCCGTGATACATATTTTTAAAAAAAAGCCCGGCCCTGGTCAGGTCCCTCCGTTGTCATTGCTGCCTGGCCAGAGGGGGAAAACCCAAGGAGGCACTTTGCTATGTTTCTATTTCTGTCTCCTGGACTGCAGAACACCTCACAGCTTAGCCAGTTCCTTGCTGAGGTTCGACTTTCACAGCACTAAATATAGGAAATATGCACTCTGCAGGGGCTAAATTTAGCTTTGCTGCGTTAGAAGGGGAGGTACCTCGTTACTGGAGGCAGGAAAGCAAACCACTGCAGGCAGGGAAACTTGGGTGACGCAGTAGCAGCCACTGCTCTATTGTGCCAGTGCAGGAAGGAATTGAATTAGAAAGTTCAGTTCTGGTTTGATTTTCTCTTTTTAAACAACTCTGTTCAATGCCCTAGTGAGGTTTTACAGTAGTTCACTTCCTCCAGAAGAAATGACATATCTCCATGTTATTCCTGTAAAAACATTTAGGAATATTCCTTATTTAAATCAAGGAGAGACTTTAAAATAATATAAATTAAAATTCAGGGTCGGAGGCATCTGAGCTTGCTATGTAAAGCCTTATATAAAGACCCTCACACACAGTAAACCATGACTACCAGCCATAAGCCTGGGCAGGCTTTTCAGGAATGTTAATCTCTGCTAAGCGAGGAGGACTGGCCTTCTCACAGCCACAGTCTTTCACCTCTAAATCACCTATTCCAGCATACTTGGCAGAGGAGCACACGACCTGGCCTCTGTTCCCAAGCTGTGCTATTCACCACGGATTAGACAACATGCCTCGGTTCCCCTACCTAACCAGCTGCGGGTAGCAGGATTTCTCCTGTGCTGCAGAGCATTTTCAGAGCCAAATGAAGAGTTGCAGCCATTAACTCAGGCTGGATGGCATCTCTTTAGAAACCACAAAGGCCTGGGAAGATCGGAAAGACAGGATTCCGACCAAAATACTATGCAGAAAAAATGTCTGACTGCTTGAAAAGAGGTTTCCCAGCGGGTGTCATCCCACGCGGATCAGCACAGGCAGGTGGCTGCCCGGAGGCCGCAGACGCCACGTGCCTGCAGGGGGAGGACGGCCGTGGCTGCGGCTGCGTCATCGTGGGAGATGTAGCTCATGGAGATGGCCCCGTGCTCAGCCGCTGACCAGAGGAGTGGAGGCAGCTGGTGTAAAACTCTTTTCAGGAGTTACGATGGGATTTCAGAGGTGTGAGGGTTAGGTTCTTTTTGAAATTTTGCAGAGAGTCCCATTTCTCCACTACCATTCTCATTTACCTCCAGTGTTCTCCAGTACAAAACAAGGCAATGAGCCAGAGCAGCTTCCAGGTGAGGAACTATTATGTAATAGGAAGCCAAACCAAAACACCACTAACATAGTTATTTCATCTTCATACAGACAACGATGATACACAAACTACATGATGGAGAAGATGACCTGTTCTAAAAAGAAAGTAACATTGGGATCCACCACATGTTCTTGTTGGAAGCAAGTATAATGACCAAAAATACCCTTTTCCAAGTCCACACTGGATTCAGCCCTGGTTAATTCATGACACGTGAGAGCTGCACAACCATTTTACCATGGAATGCTGACAAAAGTACGTTACTCACTGATACCTAATGTCTATACGGGGAAAGTGAATGTGCCCAACACTTGTTCTCTGGTACAGACTGGCCCTTTTTCACCTACTCTTATAGCCCAACTCCCTTATAGCCCCAAACGTTTTGGTCCTTGCTAACTTTCAAGCAATGCATGTGAATTGTCTGGGAGAGTGTTACTTGGCTGGGGCCAAAACAGGTCAGTGACAATAGCTGAGCATTATAAACAAAATCATACTCAGCATCTGGGAACAATCTCTGGGACTGTTTCATTTATTAGCATAGATATAGTCACTGAGTTTAAACTGAGGAAACCAAAACTGTCTTTCCCCTCAATACATCTAGTAAATAATGTTAAATTAAATGCTGTTTGGTCTGACTCACAGGCTACAGACATTTACCAGCTCTCTTGCCAGCAATTAACTCATACTCTATCGCTTCAAGTTTTGGTCCTGGGAGCTGACAATGGTGTAACTGACACACTGAGGTGTTGGAGTAGATGAGTCTTTTCAGAAAGGCAACAATCAGCAGCATTTTAAAATTCAGGATGTTTATCCTTTCCATCAGTTTACACTTTCTTTTGCCTCTTGGTGTGCAAGCCATAATCCCTTGGACTCATGCACAGGCAGCCTTGAACATTCAGAAGGCCTTACAAAAATGCCTTATGATTGCATGTTCATGAAGTAGCTATTGACAGATAGAAAAGGAGAAACTATTTCCAAATATAAACTCCTTGCAACAAAATTAGAAAGCATGTGGAAAGGAAGGGGCTCCATACAGGACCACCTCTAATTTGAATATTTTTGTGGTTTTCATTTCTGTACCTGAGAGGCTGAAGGTTGGTTAACTCCACTCCTCCTTCAGTTAAGCCTCTCATGACCCTGATATTTGTTCCACATTCTGAATATTTCAACTGGTCTAATGAAAGATATTACCACTTCCTTCAAAACCTCTGCCCTCTGATACCAAGGGGTCATGAGCACAAACCTGACAACTAAAACATTACAGGTGATACCCCGCTTGTACACTTCCTTCTTGAGATCCTTTTCTCATGCATCTCACAAGTGCCAATGGAGACTTCAGACACTAATTATTCATAGCTATACAACATGGACAGTGACAGCCCAGCTGGAAATAAGCCTAATGAAATATGCAATATAGACTCATTATACCTTAGACTAATATTAACAAAACAAGCAAACAAAAAAGCCAAACAAACAAAGCACATGATTATGTAGAGAAACGAAAAAAGAGAAAAAATTAGGCAAACAGAGCCAGGTCCCCAGGATTTCTCTTGTTCATAGACTCATATCAAGAATATTTTTGGTCTTATGTAACAATTTGAGGCACTTCTAATGCTACACGCCATAATTCTCAGTCCTCTGTACTTTCAAAAGGCAAAGGATATTTTATCCCGTACTGGTTTTAGTTGTTGATTTTCTGTGTAATAGCTTGTATGGTGCTATGTTTGGGATTTGTGACCCAGTGTTGATAACATAGGGATGTTTCAGCTGTTGCTGAGCAGTGCTTATTCAGCATCAAGGGCTTGCTTTGTTCTCACCCTTCCCTGCCAGCAAGCAGGCTTGGGGTGCATAAGAAGCCGGGAGGGGACACAGCTGGGACAGCTGACCCCAACTGACCAAAGGGATATCCCAAACCATATGACACCGTGCTTAGCAATAAAAGCTGAGGGAAGAAGGGGGAATGTTCAGCGTTATAGAATTTGTCTTCCCAAGGAAATGTTATGTGTGATGAAGCCCTGCTTTCCCAAAGATTAAAAGCAATGGCACCTGCCTGCCAATGGGAAGTAGTGAACGAATTCCTTATTTTGCTTTGCTTGCACATGGAGCTTTTGTTTTACCCATTACACTGTCTTTATATCAACCCACAAGTTTACTCAATTTTGCCCTTCCAGTTCTCTCCCCCATCCCACTGGGAGTGTAGCGAGCGGCTGGGTGGGGCTGAGCTGCCTGCTGGGGTTAACCCACAAGACATCCCTGGCCCTGCAAGACATTCAGCAGGTAGCCTTTCAGTGGGTTGTGTCTGTTGGTATTTCAGCTGTAAAAAAAGGATATAATTTCCCTTGCACTCTATACTACTATGCATTTTTAGACTTTTGATTATTAATCACACTCTTGGTACTTATTCTAATTTTTCATCTTATTGGATTTAATTCTTAATAACAACACTTTCCCTTTTTAGCTTAACGTTTCCCATCCTTATCAACATGAGTATGTACTCTCTTTTAGCTGTCACGTAGATGAATGTACTAATTTAATCTTTAAATCAATGTCAGCTGGAAGAGAAGTTTTATGAATGTAACTGAGAACCCCCAGTTCTTTTGTTGTGCAAAACAGCTTGTTTAGCTGAGCTTTGCCTTCTCCAAGAAGAACGTCTTTAAGTTCTTCTCAATTTCAGTTCTGTATTACTAGATTCAGAGTTACTTTCCTATTTCCCTATTCCCTTCTCTGTGTGTGCGAGCAGTAAAGGCACACAGAAGGAAACACTAGGGAAGTCCAATGAACTCTTGCTTAGGTCATCTTTGACCACAGAAGCTTCCGTACCAGAAATTCCCTGAAAAGAAAACATTTCACCACCTGCCTATGTATCTGACAGGCAGAGTGAAGGAGAAATGGGATTGGAGGCTTTACAGCCTGTAAACAATCTAGTTGGTGCTATTACAATGAGCTACTAATATTGTATATCTAAACACACATACAGAGGACTATCATCCTGATCTAAAAATCTGATATGAAACATATATAATGTCTGTAACATATACAAATAAATGTTTATGTGGTTAGGTAGGCCTACAGCATATCATGAAATCATTTGGCATAGTGACAACTTCATTGTCATACTGAGGGCTCTTCCTTCGAACATGGTTTTGGGTGTCTATTTGGTATAGACCTTTCAGCTTATTTACTTCAGTTGCAAGCTTGTCCTTCACAGAGTGTTTTTCTGTTGCATACTTGTTTACTATCTGCCACAATGGTTCTTGCTGCAAGACTGGAGTTCCTGGATGTTATTGTGATGACAAAGAGAATTCTTCCCTAGGCCAAAAATATCCTTCCTAAAGCTATCAGCTGAAGTGATTGTTACACTTACACGAGGCCAATATCTCTGAATAATTGATGAAACCACAGAGAGACATAAGATGTGCAGTGTAGTTAAAGGATCACCTATGTTGATGTAAGGTGTATATAAGAAAAGATGTAACCCATCTTCAAGCTTACGCAGCCAATGCCATCTCCTTTGAAATCAGGAGTGATCGGTTGACTCTACCTTGGATAGCAGCCAACAAATCCAACATTGAGAAGGACTTACAAAAATGCCTTGTAACTCCTTGTCCATGAGGTGATTAATTGCTAGACAAAAAAGTGTAAAAAATCTTCAGATATAAATTCTTCACAACATTAGGAACAACATGCAAAAGAAGGAGTTTAATACACAACCTAGCTTGAATACTTCTGCAGGTATTCAATCTTGTACTTTAAAGGAATTTTACTTAATCTGACAACATCCTGACCCAATGATCTTGCTGAGCCCGAGATTAAAATAAAACAGTGAATTCATATAGTATGTCAATGATCAGAGTATACTATGCAATGATAATTCTATTAAAATAGTTCACAACTAGAATAATGAAGGCAAAAGATGTACAAGCAAATACTCGACACATATATTCAAGTTTTCTTTTTATCCTGTAGAAACTTCATGTGTTTTTGTCCAATTTGTCGTATCATTCTAGCCTTAAGCATCAACAGTAGAAGAAAACAGTAGAGATTGAGACCAAATGACCATAATTTGGAGAAGGAAAGAAGAAAGCAAAGAAAGTACAAATGCTATCATCTTGTAACAAGCCATAAAGACGGACAAACACGTTTGGATCGTATCAGTCACAGGTGTTAGATGCACATTATTTTGCTTGCAAGTGATAAAATGAAGGCAACTGGTAAAATAGCAGAGCCTGATTGAGGATAAATTACTAGAGCTAAGGCAGTAAAATGGATCCATTAGTAAATCCGTTTGCTTACTTTCTGCGCTTCAGTCTGTCTGAGATGGGCTCAATCAATCGTTACTTTGCAAAATTCTTTTGGATGAACCAAACCTCCTAATTCTCTGGTTTGGGTTCCTCACTGAAGAGGTACATGTTTCCACACTGAGAAGGGCTGACTTTCTTTAAACAGGAGGGAGCTGGGCTCTGCATTTATGACATTAGTTGATCTAAAGTTCTAGTTTCCTAAGAGCTGAAGAAGAAAGGTTTCAAAGCTTTCTTTGATCAAAGCTGCGAAGAGTGACAACATTAGAAACAGCAGGGGAAAGAATAAAATGAAACAAACAAAACAATATCCCAAGACTTCTGCCTGCCAATTCAACCTCCCAGTGCCAAAAATGGAGAATATTGACTTACTTATTAAATTCTTTTTCTAAAAATCAGAATTATGAGTTACAGCTCTCCAGTTTTTGAGATATTTACATATCTAACTGACTTGACATACACAAAGCATAACTTTGAACTTCACAGGACCACTATTTGCAAGAAAGGAAGCAGAGGTGGATTTGTCACCAGCAACAGCCCCAGCTCCCTCAGCCGTTCCTCATAAGACTTGTGCTCCAGGCCCCTCACCAACTTGGTTGCCCTTCTCTGGACACGCTCCAGCACCTCAATGTC
>JAVJGG010000031.1:7203283-7255633 GCA_035590195.1 Aviceda cuculoides
GGGTCACCTGGTCATAGAAGGAGATCAGGTTGGTCAAGCAGGACCTGCCTTTCATAAACCCATGCTGACTGGGCCTGGTCCCCTGCTTGTCCTGGACTGGCCATGTGAGTGCTCCCAAGACAAACGGTTCCATCATCTTCCCCGGTACCAAGGTCAGGCTGACAGGTCATGTGAGGAGGGAAAGAACCTACTGCCACATGAAGTCCCCATCCAGAACAGGCACACATCCAACACCAGTTGAACACCCATCACCTGCACAGGGTTTAAATACATTCTGGTAATTTAAAGTACAGGCAGGCAATAAATAAACCTCTGAAATTAGTTTCAACATGAGGGAAAACTAGATTTCTATTGCTATTAGAAACCTGAGCTCTTACTCCAAACCACCCACAGCAATTTGCTGTAATCACTGCTGACTACTTGTTATTTTCTTTGATTTCAGCAATCTTTATATTTAATAAGGTAGCTTTATCTTTTTTGAAACTTCAATTTGTTACAAGTAAACAAGGTAGAGAAAAATCAATTATTCAAAGTATTAGAATAGCGGTTTTCATTTTAGTCAAATCTTTCTCTGATTGTATTATTATATTTTAAAAAATGAACCTATTTTATATCACAAATGAACTTAAAACAACAAATGTTAATAATTAACTATAATACTATAATACTATAAATTAAGCAATTGAAAACTGTCATTGAATCACTGAGCTTTTGTAAGTAGTTAAACAAGTTAAATTTTTTTATAGAAAGAATGGGGTGAAATACCTTTAACTAAATTATCATATCCCACTTCATAAATAAAGTATAACTTTATTTATAAAGTACAACAAACCATTTCCTGAATTAAGAAAGTTTCTATTCATTCAAATGTCAGCACCTACAGAGTTTCTATATTGGCGTATTCACTGCTGTTACCCAGAATTCTGTAAAGTAAAATTTTTACTGAATACTTCAAAACTTGTTCAGTGTGGAAAACCTATTAAGTCATATTAGAAACAATTTGGAATGTTGGTTTTCAGCATATGAATCTGTGTTCCAGTCTCCTTCCAAAATTAACTTGATACAATTGGTAAGTAAAAGTTAATTATGCCGTAAACATGAAATGTTTCATTCACCTTTTCCTAAATCTACTACAATACGAATATTAGAATGCGAAAAAATATTTTTATATAATTGCTTAAGTATAGACAGCTACAGAATATCCTTATTAGCTAACACACACACACCCCCTCCATTTTGTGTAAAGATTTTTATTTGATTACAACAATCAAATAAAAATACTTTATAGTTAGTGCCACAACTCTTGATTTGGGAAAATATAAGTTAAAAAAAGTAATTAAAGTCACTGAATTAAAAGACAATTTTAAGCTCATTGATTTAAAATTGAAGTGATTTAAAATCAGTCCCTCATAGATCCTGTTGAGTGACTGGTAGAAAATTATTTAATCTGATGAAGTTTCTTTCATCCTAATTTGAGAATGATTTCTGAAAAAGCTAACTTTTTCTAATTTATTGTATTAAGCATAATCATTATCATTAATATTATTTATCAAATAACTGTGGGTCAGCAATGCCTTATCCATAGATCATTTTTAGTTATCTGAGAACTGAAATTTTGAGTTGAATGTTCTCAGCCTCAACTGTATACATTATGCAAGTCATACTCCAATCTTCCATTTGTACACCTGATAAGCACCATTCTTAGGTTCAGTTTCCCAGCAGAAATGCTTGTGTGTGTGAATTTTTTTCTACTTGTATTCTCTACCTATTAGCCACCTTTCCTTAGATACTTACTACACAGACCTCTGGCAAACAGCCACACAGGAGATCTCTAAGAAGCAAGCAGAAACAGTATTGTAGGAACTGGAGTGAAGGTCCCTTTCTTTCAGAATATATCTGGACTAATGCTTTAATGCTAAATTGAAAAATTAAAGTGCAAATCATTTCTGAGCATTAGGACACACTGAATCCAGAGGCAGCTGCCTTTCCCTAGCAGCGGTGCGATATTTGTGCACAATTTGTATAGAAACGTCAGCAGTTCTTTCAGTGTAAAGTTCAGGATGAAGCAGCATACGGTGTCCTGTCACTAATCACCCCAGAAGGAAGCTCCTCCTAAATAGATGAATCAATGAAAGAAACTCAACATTCAATGAAATCCATCCTGCAGAGATTTGAAGTATGCGGGAGCGTAAACACAAATTAGACAACATGCTATCCCCATACACGAAAGCTGTTATCTCTACTTCTATGCTCTACTGTTACAGTACAGCACCATTCAGATTCTCCACGGAGATAAAAACATACCATGAAAGTGACATTTCCATGACTGCGCATGATCAATTTAACCCAATGTGTGGCACATGAGACAGGCGAGAACTGGTAGAGCACAGGCCCTACCAGTTCCTAGCTGTATCAAGCTGCTCCTGACTGAAGTGAAGGCAGGCTCCGCAGTCAGCGGCAGCGGTGTCTCCTGTGCTCCTCAATCTGCTGTAAGGTGCTCGCTGGTGCACCCGAGGCCCTGACAGTGTGCTCCCATTGGGCTTCCTTGCCTCATGGGGTGGAAGCACACTCCCCCCAAGCTGCCCACTCCCCACGCCCCAAAGCACCCGGCATCCCACCGCGGCAGTGCAGCAGGCCCCCAGACCGTATTCATTCAATCAAGCCTGCAACGGCTCAGAGTAGAGGCCGTGCTGGCACAATACTAAGTCCATCAATAACTTGTACTGAGACAATTCCCATTACAAGTTTATTTATAGGCAGAGCAGACATATAAATATCCAGGACATAGGCCAAATACCATAAAAGAGCCTTTTCATTCTCTCATTCCACAAAGCGACACCTAGCAATCACTGCTCAGTAAAAGATATTAATGAGGTGTTGTTTCCTGCTCATGGAACAGCTGAGTAAGAGGCCAAGGACATTCCTGCTTCTGTAAAATCAGAGCTATGGCACTGAAGCACAGGGGCTAGGGGCTGCAATCAAGCATTACTAATGTGCTCAGTAGCTTAGGTATTAAGTTAATTAAAGAATAAAAAAGGCATGGAAAGAACACGTAGGCAAAATGTAATGGATAGCCACAGGTGGGAGGAAAAATCAGCTTTGAATTCTCCCTAGAATAATTTCTTGCATAAGACTTTATATAAGCTGACAGCCTTTCACATTCTCAGAATAGGATCCCAAAATTCACTGGCAAGGTCTGCACCCTCTGGTAAAAACGGCCTCAAGACCGCAATCACCAACTGCCATGCTGTTTATTATCAGGGAAAACAGGAACATCCAGTTTCAGGTGGGGTCGGAGCACAGTTTTGACAGCGTTTGGGACTCTGAAGTCACCCACTGGGTCAGCTTAGAACCTGGCAGGCCTGGAGAAGCACCTCGCTCCCGCTCTGCGAACTGTGTGGAAAACAGCTCTGCCGGCAGGGGCAGGAAGGAAAGCTCACCTGGATCAAAGCCTCTCTGGAGTCCAGGCTTTTAAAGAAAACTGCAGAAAACCCACAGCAAGCAATCTGTGCCTCCTGGAGCTGCCACTCTACAACAGTACAAGCGCAGGCAAACCCAGCCAGCACCAAAGCACCCTGCTAAGCTGGCGGTGTGTACGAGCACGCACTTACTTGCCCACGGCCCTAGAGAAGCCTGAGCTCAAACAGAATACTCTAAGATGAAAGGAGAAACCATGAAGCCTGTCCACCTTTTGCCATGCGATCACGTTTTCGCTCTGGGGTGCCTTTATGCATTTCAAGCCACCCAGTTGTTTTTATGGATGAGACCTATGCTTAGCACGTCATTTCAAAGTGAGTCAGAGGCACAAGAAGCACAAGAAGGTATAGGTTTGGTTTCACATGCTGGGCTCACACTCATCTCTTTTTTTTTTAACATTATTTGGAACCATATGGCCAACTGAAGAAATAGGGAAACCATAAAACCAGCATTATTTTAGAGCAGTGCCCAAGGGACTAGTCACCTGACATTCAACATTGCCAGAATTCCTGGTACAATGAGGACAGTTACATTTCCTAACTTCGCTTCCCTACTCCCTCAGAAGGGGAGCACACACTCCTTCATGGAAGTTAAGAAGGGGATTTGGTTTGTATTTTTCCTTCTAGGGGAAATAAATCTTTCCCTCAAGATCTTGAAAAAAATCTTGACAGTATTACCTGACCATATCCCTAAATACTCTGAATTCTCAGCACAGAAAAGCAAATCCCTACTTTAATAAAAAAAAGGGCCATGATTTTTAATCTAACCTCATGTTTTGAGAGCCTTCAGCTTCTAATAGTTCAGGACTGGAAAAGTTGGTTATCATATACCCGAATCTCTTAAGAGCATACATTTTAAATAAAGAAGAGGAAGAAAGTAATGATATACTCACTGAGCAGGCATAGCCAATATAAGCAGCATGCAAAAGGTTACAAGAGGAAATCAGTAGCACAAAACATAAATTCAGATTTTCAGAATACTTTTGTAGGGCTTTCTGAAAAAATGAGCCTCTTTCTTTGCATAAGGAACAACTGCGATGACTTGGCATGGAATCTCTTAATTGAAGCCACTCCCAGACAGGAAAGAAAAACAAAACCTGCCCTGGAAAGAACCTGCTGTGCAACCCCATTTGGAAGGGCAGGGAGGTGTCATCTCTGCATACAAGCTGAATGATCCCCAGGTATGAAACAGAGGGAACAAAGACAGGCAGCCTTTAGAATGTCCCAAGTGATCCTCACAAAGTCAGGAGGTTCATTTACCTCACCATTTCATACTTCTGGTATGGAATATTATTTACTCTTTCATAACATAAACTATAGCAGACTTCTGGAAAGCTCCCTCAGCTTAATCCAAATCAGGGTCTAGATGTGCTTAAACACTTTCACAAGCCAGTATTTCTTATTTCTGAACCTGCAAAAATTACCAGCTGGGAAGTCCTCTTGATCCCAATCAGGATTTTGAGGTGCCAAGATGTTTGACAATGGATAACTTTGGACAAGACAGGTTGTTGTTAGTTTGAACCCAATCATTTAACCCAGATGGTGTGGAGAAGGGTCACTGTTTAACAAGTACAACAAAGAAGGTAGAAGATACAGAGAATTACATCTTTCTGCCCTGCTCTTGTTCAGCTGAGTATCTTTTTTTCTTTTCCAATTCCTTTAGCGGTCAGGTAAAATAGGGACAATACCACACATCACATAGAAGATGAGACAAAACACATGCAACCCTTTGCGCATGTTGTATAAGAACTATTCATGTGTTCACTTGTCCACACTGCACCAAGCAGGCCTGAGCTCCGATTGTCGTATTGAGGGGAATGAGAAAAAATTCCTCTGGAGCAGGCCAAGTCTGTGGTGAAAGGGGTTTTAGAAGTATCTAGAAAGACAGTACAGGTCATCCAATTCATTCAGAAATAAGATCATGATGTAGCTGATCAAGGAAAATACTGTTATTTTTATTATTCTGCCCAAACCAAATTAGTTGCCCATGCTCTGGCCTGGAAATTAGAATCATTCAAGCGCAGTGATTTGTAACCCTTTCAACACGCTCACCCCTAGAAGACTTGCCCCTGGGGAAACAGACTCCACACAATTAAAACAAATCTACCGTCGGGTTTTCCTTAGTCCCATTTTGCACAACTCTTAGAAGCAGCCCAGAGAACCCCCTTCTGCTGCTCAGCGCTCCCAGCGCTGCGGGGTCTGATGTGCAGCCAGATCCTGCTGCTCGGCAGCGCGTCCCTTAGACCCTGTCTGCGCTGGGGAGTCCAGCCGCTGGCAGCGGGCAGTGAGTTTGGCTGCACGGGGACTGCGTAGGCAGGCAAAGCTGGTGTTGGTGCTGGTGTCCAGTCCAGACCAATTTCAAGCAGGAATGAAGTACACTTCAGTAGGTATTGGCAGCTTATCAAGCCCAAGCTTGTGGAAAGCCTTGCGATTCTGCCCTGCTGTTGTAAGGAGCAAAGGAGAACAAGTCTCTCTGTACTGTGCAACTGTGCCTGTAAACAGACTTAACACACAGCCTAGAAAATAGAACTGAAGAGTAGATGCTTCTCAACAGTCAGCTGCTAAAAAGAGGGAGTTTCATATTCAGGCACTGTTCTCTGAAATTAAGGTCTTGAAAAAACAGCACTGACAGTCATTTCTTGCTGAGAGCATGGCACATTATCTCTGGCTGGTACACCCTGTTGATTTTTAACCACCTCTGTTCTGCCTCACCAGCTTCCTGACTTGCTGGGCTCCAGCTACAGCCACCCAGACAGAGCAACTGGAGCACAGGGAGCCTCCATGGCATAACAGCCATCAGGATCATGAAAGCACAAAACCTGATTCTCACCTGTTTGAACTCAATCCTCCTTCCCCCTACTATGAAGATGCCTAAGCAACGTCATGCCCAAAGTCAGCTGAAACTGAATTGCTGCAAGGAAAGCTCTGCTGAGGGGGAATGGTTTTCAACAGTTTTTTGGGCCAGAAAGGACCAGCAGACCACCTAGCCTGACCTCCTGCATGACAAAGGCTGCTGCAGAGAACAGCTGCCGGGAAAAGGCACCTCCTTCTAACCTGGCAGTGAAGTACTGGCAGGCCAGGGCAGGTCCAGTATCAGTCTCTCCAGTCCCTGAATGGGAAGAACGAGGGGTATTCGTAACATGGCCAGCAACATATAGTTTCTTTCCTCACAACAAAATAAGCCAGCTCAGGTTGCCCTTGAAATCCATTGCATTAGGCTGCATTTTCCCCAAGGCAACCAAGCCTCTAAATCCTTGAAAATTCCCTCTTCTTCTCTCCTCCCTCCAACACTTCTGCCCAGCGAAAGGAGTCTTAACGCTTACCTGCCAGTTTCTGCTCTTTGCAATCTCTCTTTTCCCCTGGTTCTTCAGGCTAGCTAATTCTCCAACCTTTTCTTCCCCTAAGGTAAAGCTTAGATCACCAGAGAATAGGTAATAAGTGAGTAGATAAGCCATTGAAGACTATGACTTACCTGGACTAGATTGCAGCTACCTCGAGGCACTGCCCCTATGCAATGTTCCCTGAAAGCTCTCTGTTCCCTCCCTTTTCTTTGTACTTACCTGCCCTATACTGAGGTGGTGAGACCTTGTACAGCAGCACTGTAACATGGCCCATACTCCCCACACAGGCTACCTACGTTACAAGCCAAGTCTGAAGAAAGGGGGAGCAGCCTCCGTGACCCACCTGTCTCACCCCACTCAGAGAAGAAACAAATGAATATGCAAGAGCCTACAGAAATTAAGCAGAGCTTTGGACCCTGATCCAGCTGATGAGCTGTGAAGTTGATTTGCAATGAGAGCTGTGCTCCCTCACAAAGAAAAAACATGGGAATGAGATATATTGAGTCACAGGGCACAGAAGAAAGGAGAGATCAGGTGGGAGCATGAGTGTGCTTCAAGGCTGAAGAACAAATCACGATTGTGAGGCTCAGCTAAGTCTCTGATGGAAGGATTGAGGCACGAATTTGGAGAAAGAGCCAAAGTGTTTGCAAACTTCCCAGCTCCAGCTCCCCATGAGGCAACTTCTGCAGTTCTGCAAGGAGCACCAGATCTGCACACCTCCAGTAGACTTCACTGCCAAACAATAAAACATACATACGACTATTACCTAAACATTAATAACTATAGCAAATTGCAACTGAAAAAATGCTACTGCTAACTCAAGGCAAGAGTCCAGCTCCTACTTATTTCACAGTAGCTATTTCCTAATGCTTTTGAGACCCAGGCCATACAGTTTATTTTACATCTAATTGAACAACAGAGCTCTATCCCCTGACAGAGCACAGGAATCCAGCAAAGACAAATGGTGCCCGAGAGCTACAACGCCCTCTCCACAGCTGGTTTGAGGAACAGTGCACTGCTACAGCACTACTTCTTGCTGTTTTGCCAGACTTGTTTACTCTTTTGTGATAGGAAAGCTAATTATATTTTCCAATACTCTCACAACCTTTTAAAAACCTTAGGAGAGAAGCACTATGCAACAGCAGTGTTATTACTTGCAATGAATATGCTGGTTGCATATGATGAGAGAAGACAAAATATCTCACTGGTGGACCAACAGAGAGAAGAGCTGGAGCAAGGTAAGGACTGGGATAAACAGGCATGGCAGTCCCCACATTTTTTAGCTAGCAACAATCAGCTGACTATGGTCCCATTTGATTTGGGGCTGCATCAATACCTGTTTAGCTCTGAAGTACAAACTGCCCCATCAAGCAGAGATTAGGTCACCTATTCCCATGTATGCCTTTGATAGTATGATACCAGTAACCACCTTTTCATTCTGTGTAGAAAATGGGAAAAATAATTGTTGATCTCAAAGAAGGTAGTATAGGGTGTCATATGTCTGTAAATAAGCCAGTGCACAAAGAGCAAACATCATCTGAAACTAGACCTGGCACAAGTAGGTAGCCTTACTGGTCACTGGGACATCTGGCTAATTTGGGCTGGGTTTGTGTATGAGAGGACAGGGAGGGCATTGACCAGGTCTGGCATTCTTTGCTAGGCCAGGAGGAGTGCGGCACATGGGGCCGTGCTGAACCACGGCGGGGGGGATACAGTGGCTCCTGACCATGGTGAAATCAGCTGAATTCAGTGCAAGAATGAGATAGCTGAAATAAGTGCAAGTGATAACCATGGGAGGGAGCTCTTTATTGCTGTCTTAGACACAGTGGGGGTTTCTGCAGCTCTTAGTGAGAGATAAAAGTAGTTTGTAGAGGAAAAGTGAAACAGCATTTAACAGTCACAGCCTGATCTCTGAAATTGCAAAGAGTAAAATGATGGCTAACTTGGGGGGGACGGGAATTTTCCCATCCCCTCTTGCCTCCCACATTGCATCACTCACTGCAGTGAGCTCAGGTGAAGAACACAGACATGCATTTGTCTAACACATGCTTTCATAGTCATTATGAGGGGGAAAAACCCAGAGAATGAATAAACCCCAAGGACTCTCTTTTAGAAAGTTCAGAGTGGAACATTTTCAAGAGTGGGTGTTTGCTGCAGGCCGCTGTGAGCTGAGCTCTTTTTTCCTTGCCCCTCTCATTTAAGCCTTCATTTGCACGGTGACTCTCCTGCTCTTACTGGCTCACTGAGCAAATGGCTAAGGAAATACAAAAGCCAACTGAAAGGAAAATACTTCTTCTCAGTCTGTGTCTCTTTAAGGCTACAGCTGCATGAGCACCAAGTTTCACTCCATCGGGCAGATGAGGATCGAGTGCTGTGATCAGTTTTAAGAAATTCTAGAACACTTTGTGGAACAGGATGTGGCCCAAAATGGTCAGATTATAGTAACCAGTGTGAAGCAAGGCAATGTACCTCAGCAGTGGTGTGGTTAGAAAGTGTGACAGTGCTTCATCTGAGAGACGAAGTAGAAAAGTACCTGCTCCAGAGGCTATTATAACTCTCTTTGAAGGAAGAAAAAAGTATCCTCATCGAAAAAAAAATCCATGGATTTCACTTGCAGAGATTCTAGAATTATCTCTTCCTACCTTCTTCTCTATTATTCTTTTTTCCTGGAAGCCATAGGGGTTAACATCATAACTGCAAATGAAAATTTGTCCAATTTGTTAAACTCTTGTCATAGGACCTCATGAAGTTTTGGTTATTAAAAATGCTTACAAGTGTAATTATTGTTTTAAACAAATGCATTTATTAGAAATCAGCTATGTGGGGAAAAAAAAAACCCAAAGAAATAAATCCCAACGATTCTTTTTTCGAAAGTTCAGGAAGGTGACGTTTTCAAAAAAGGAATTTTGCATTATTTGTTTGCCTTCCCTTAATTTTATTTTATTTTTTTAATCCACTGGGCAATTTTGACCAATGCTAAACAAAAGGCAGAAATCCCCACGGATTTTCCAAAACCTTGTGTCTGAACAGGAGAAAGACTCAACACAGTGCCTCCCCTGTGGGGAAAAGCCAGCAGAATAGAGGTATTTGATGCAGCAGGTCTGTCAGCACACAAGAACTAAACAGCCACAAGCATGTGGAGAGCATGCACGGTTTTCTTTGGCACATGAAAACACATGCGGAAGCATTAGAATAATTCTTGGGTGGAGGCAAGAGAAGTTAGCAGATAAAGGACTGAAAGTTGAATCCAGGCTTACTGGTTCTGCTTATTGCTCTGCTGCCTGGAACCTGCTGCTTTATTTGTGATTCTCTTTTACACAGCCCCCACTCCAAACGTTTATTAAAATAGATAGGACTGCAAAAGTATTTAATGGCAGTGATAAGAAAAATTTTGTGTACTTGTAAATAATAGCACATGCACAACAGACGAGAGTGAGGCACACAAATATCACAGATGTGTGCTTTAATACCTGTAACTCCCCCTTTCCCCTAACAATCTCAGCCCTTCAACGTATTCCCTGTGATGACCGTCATGGAGCAAAGGGATCCAAACACATACAGAATAAACAAGGGGCTCTCTCCAAGGCATGAGATACAGTTCAGGAAACTGTTCCCCGTGGAGAAAACATAAGCATCTGAGCTTCTTCAGTTTTCTGAGGAAAGCTCAGGTTTACCCAGAAGCAACATATCGATTCAGATCCATCTCCAGTGTCTACAGACACTGACTATCCATGGTTAACCAAGAAGTATATTTATTTCTCACACAATAGGCTTGATTCTTCTCCTGAAGACTAACAGAATCAGACTTGGTTCCCACATCCTTGATCCTACAGATACGGCACGCACAGGAAGAAGTGCTAAACAAAATCTGCACACTCTGTTTTACGTGAGAGCTGAGGAGGAGAAAGCAGAAAAAGAAATAACAAAAAACAAAACAAAACAAAATAATAAAAAAATAAAAATAATTAAAAAAAAAAAAAAAGCAATAGGGTGGACTGAGAATATTTCACAAATTCCCAAAGGGATTTGGCTCTTGTTTCAGCACATACAATATTTAGATACTTTCACAGAATTGAGCTGTAGTCACCTCTGTGACTCTCTGCAGCAATAGCATTGCACGGTGTTTAGTTAGCTTCCTGGTACGCATCTCATAAAGAACCAAAACACACAAGACTAAGATTATAGAGATGAGGATCAGAGTCTTCCTTTTGTAAACTCTTGGGTGACCGTATAACTGCTCATTGAAAAAAAACAAAAAAAAACCCCAAAAAACCCAACACTGAATGAAAGAAAGACCAAAGACTTCTGCTGTACCGAGAATGTCATATTCATGTCGAATCAGCTTAAAACTTCAGCAAAACAGGTGCATGCCTGCATACAGCTGACTGTAGAGTTGACTATAGAGTAGCCCTTATATGTTTGGTTCAAGGTCCCTTTCAAACCAAATCATTCTCAGTCTAATTTTACATACCCGAATGCTTCAAGTTGGACGACTGATTTTGATACAACTAACTCATTTAAGAGCACATGATACATCAACAGAGGAGCATGTTAGTAGGACCAGGGAAAAGCTGGCAGTATGGTAGTGGAAACAGATGGTCTACAAGCAAAAACTCTATCATGATTAAGAGAAAGTATTGTTAATAGGGTTACATTTCTAAAGGAGAAGTTCTGCCAAAATCAGCACAAAACAGAGTAGTTATTAAAAATATGATTTAAGTGATCAAATTAGATTAAAAGTCATTGTATGTCAGCTGATAGGTGAGCACCAAGCATGTGTTTGTTTCTACTCCATTACAATATGAATGAAAAAGACCAAACATAAACTGCTATTTCAGGTACCTATGAAATCAGCATGAAAACTACAGAGCAAAAGTGTTGAAAAGCAAAGGAAGAAGGGGGGAAGGAAAGTCATGTAAATATCACAGCTGGATCGCACTTGCTGGTAATTCTTGAACCAGCACTCCAACTGTTAAGAAACGCTACAAAACCAAAATACATTAGGGTCAGATTTATCCCACCTAACTTCGCTCACTTACTGTGTCTGGCGTTAAGATACATGCATATGTTGCTTCTGTAGAGAATAGACACAGACGTGTATTTCCAGAGGGTGGCATCTCCCACCCAAAAAGTTGTCTGATACACAGATGTGTTTACACTGAGGTTCTTAGGTTGCCTTTTGAAGTCACTGAATACCCTGATTTAGTCTTCGAAAATGATAGTGACCTGCTGGCACGTCTTCAAGGGGCTGCTGAACATTCACTAAAGACACTCATTTCTAGGATTGCATAAGAATTTACTTATTTGTGAAGATCTTGACCTCTCTTTTTTGAAAGCTAACTACAGTATGAGAAGATGCAATACTTCAGACTCTTTACCCTGGTAAGTAAACTCAGATATTAGGCCCACTGCTCTGCTCACTCCATATTTCCTTTCCTTCAGCAGGGTTGCTGACATGAAACAGGGTATATACAACCATTATTTCAGTAGAAGTTTCCGGGCCCTGTTAAAAATGAAGAAAACTACTGCATTCAGCAGTTTCTTCGGAGCTGTGCTAGAGCAGGCCCTGACTTTGCCTCCTGCTGCACGCCAGCAGTCTCGTGTCCCTGCACCACCCTGTGCCCCAGCCGCTGCACTGGTTTAAATGGAGGCTCTGCACAGACGGGGGCTGAAGGGAGAGCCCTCGAACTCCCCAGGCAGGAGTTGGCTGTTGCTGTCCTCTCCCAGGGCTGGGTGGCCCAGCCTCTCCCCATGTCATATAGGAAGCCGAGGAGACTAACTCAACGCTCGTGTGTTTCTGCATGTGAGCGTGCTCCAGAGGTTAAATACTGATACGTCTACACATCCATACCTGCAATATCCACTGTCCGCACCTGCTTTCCCTCAGCAAAGAGCACGTGTGTTACCGTAAGATGTGGAGGGGACAAGGAGGGGCAGCTCTCATGGCGCACACAACATGGTATCTGTAGCCAAGTGTTTGGAAAGCATCATGGTAAAGTTAGTCATCGTAATCCACAATTCAGACTTTATTAGAGAACTCCATAATCATACCATCCGTTTTGTCTATGGATGTATCACAAGCTGCAAATGATCATTTTACTCCAGAATGCTTTGGAAGCAGCCTGTGATGAGTGAGCCATACAAGAGGCAGTCAAGCCCCAGGACAAGTATCATTAGCGTTCAACTTATCCAGGGCGGAGAAGCAGTAATAGGAGAAGTACTTTGGGCACTTATTAGCTGTGTTTTCAGCATGACTTACCAGCAAGAAAACAGAAAGACTATACATCTGATCATCTTGCGCTAAGCTTTTGCCACAGCACAGTGGCAGCACACACTGGTGTTACAGTACATACAAAATTAGCCTTATACAACATTAGAACATCAGAGATCACCAAATATCCAGACAGAGCGGTGAGACTCCAGCCCACAAAACTCTCCTCCAAAGCACAGACTTCACTGGACATAAGCCAGCTACACAGAACAAACAGCCCAGGAGGCCACAGCAAATGAGAACTAAAAGAGGGGAAAAACTTGCCACAGGGCAATTTTTCCATCCCATCTTAAGAATTGTGAAAACCTGAAGAAGCAACAGGCTTTCTAACACCTCAGGGATGAATCTACAACCTGCCAAAGCTTTTGTGGGAAGGATTGAGTTTTTCTGAGCTGGCTTATGCTCAATACAGCTGATGACCCTTCCTCTCAGAGCTGTAGACAGTGGGTATATACATACATGTACATACCTAACAGTGAGCAGAAGTAGGGGAGCATCGCCTCTCTTAATGGGGAGAAAACTTCTCTCTGCCCTCAATGATGAAGTTGCTATCTTGCATCTCAAAGCTGACAAGTACCAAAAAGTTAGAATATCTCATTTAAGGAGTGATTTCAGGCAGTGTTCGGGAAAACACCAGGCTGCTACACTGCTTGGACACAAACTTAACATAGATTTCCCAGTAGTGCTGCTGAGGTCAGTACAGTTACTCCTCTGTGTGGCATCAGGGGGTCCTTTAGGGGCTTTGGTTGAAGGTTTAGCTTCCATTTTGTTGCAAATTCGTTAGTGTGGCAAGTGGGTTTAGCAGGCATTCAAGTAAAGCAGCAAGTACCTTACACCTGCTTACTGTCTACTTTTGCCATTGCTTTTCCCTGGGTTGTATGGTATATGTAAGATGAAAGAACCAAACCAAAAGGAACAAAGAATGTGTGTGTGTATATACAAGTAAACCAAGCAGCGTGTTCTCTACCCACAAGACCTACAGACTGTTCCTGAGGTTACAGACCAGCCATTACAGCCTAGGAGTCATGTCTTTGATCTCAGTTCTTAGCTCAATCTTAATTTGCCTGAGAAATCTTGAGAAATTGACTTCCACATGTTGCATTTCCCCATGCAAAGCAATTTACATTGATGTTACCAAGAATTTGGAAAACTGGATGTAACCAGCTGAGGTGAGACCTGGAGGTAATTGCTGGGGAAACCAGATCTGCATGAATGGACACTTGCTCCAGGCTTTTGCACTGACAGCTACTCCACACCACTGCCTTACACTCTGAGGCATCAAGCAGCCTGGTGCTTACCTACTCACACCAAGCCCAGCTGGATCTCCATGGGCCTAGCAAAGCATGGCTTTTTCTACCAGGCACAAAAGTGCTCCAGAGTGTAAAGCACAAGAGGAGATTTCTGCTCAGAGGCTCTGGACAATGATGGCAGCTCAGGTGCTGCTTTGTGTGTGGCCTGGAGGTCCACACCTTGCTTGAAAAATATTTGCAGGTACAAAACTGCTGGCATGTAGCAAAGCTGTCCAGTAGCTCAGACCACAACATAGAAATGACACCTAAAACTGGGTAATACGGCTAGCAGAGACTGCAGAAAAGGACGCTTTTGATAGAGGTACACTTAGAACAAGTTGACAGACCTGTTATCAACACCATGTTTACATGGAAGTGCAATGAACTTTCCTATAAATTGTGCCTCTTTGATTGCCTGGTTACTTTCATGGGCTCCATTCTTTATACTAGAAAGACCACACCACGGTGGGGTGGGGGGAACAAAACAACAACAACAAAACAACCCTCAAACCTCTTATTCCTCTTTGAAACCACTGAATTTTAGTTATGCTTGACTGGCAGGAGGACTAGTGGATTTGGCTTTGTATGTAAAAGTGCGTTCACTCTTCCTTCTCCCAGCACATAGTGATATCAGCTTTGGCCGTATCAAATCACATAGAAAACAGAAGAGTTTTGACAAGCTCCACCACGCATAGGAAACAGGAGTGATCCTCCTCCAAATCTACGCATTAAAGTGACCATCTACAGCCTCTATGGAAAAAGCCAAGGCGTTCCTCTTTCCATCATCCTTTAGCTCGCAGTTCCCCTTTAAGTGGTCCATTGGTCAAAGAGGTAACTCTGAATGTTACTCTGTGCCTCTGTGGTGCAGCTCAGCTACACCTCTCTGAATCGAGGTGTGAAAGGACAGGAACATTCATTAAAGGTTTCCACTACAGAACGAGAGCTCTCACTTTTTGCAGCTTGAAGTAAACCCTACTCACAACACAGAAGCAAGTGCAACCACAGCAGGGTTTGAGCAGGAAAAGCCTTCACAGGGGGGCTAGTGAAGGACGGGTGGGGGAACGGAGGTGGTTCTCTGTCGCCAGAAAAAGTACTGCCACTCAATTTTTTCCACTTATAGTCAGCCCCCCCATGACGCCCCCAAAGCGAACACAAGAACTGACCACTGAATGACAATATATAAACTCTGTGAAAGGGGGCTGACAACAGCCACTTTCTTCTCTGCCTTGACAAAGAAGCCACCAGCAATGAAACTCCACGCTGCAGCTATCCTCATCATCTTCTGGCTTGGCCTCTTCGCTGCGCACACAGTGAAAGGTAAGTTTACAACCCAAGAGGAAGACAGAAATTGCTCCAGATTGCACCAGAGGTCTGATGAGCAGGATTCATTCTCAGCCAGAGCTGATTCATAAGATAAAACTTGCAAGAAATCCAGATCAGAACCGCAAGAAAGGCAGCTTTATGGGAGATTTCATCTGACGTCCTGTCAATTAGTGGTTGGCTTCTGCCCTAATGCAAGGAGAGGTTCTGTGCCTTAGAACACTTAAAGGGTTTCTGTGCGTTATTCTCTCTCTTAAAATCATGAAATCTTGAAGACACAATGTCTTTTAATATCACTGATGCCATATAGCAATGAGTTCTATAGGTTAATAACATTTAATGAATAATATTTGTTCAATAAGATGTACTTTTTTCTTTTTCCAGATATACTACTTTTGTGTGTATTTTTATTATATTATTTATTTGTCTTTCTCTTAACTATATACCCTCAATCCCTCTAATGTCCCTATTTTAAAAAGTTCTTCCAGTTCCGTATCAAATATTGCCTATTTGCTTGTTTCTAGCCAAATATTTTAGTACAGACAGGCAAACTATGAACAAAAACTGCAAAGAGCAGCAATGGATTTATACAATGTCTTCTCTCTCTTCCTGATTTCATACAATTTAACCTCTTGTTTGAGACCATTTATGAGCACTGAGATGAGCCATGATTATTAGCCATGCTTTAAATAAGTTTGTCTACAGTGATGTTTAGGTCTGTAACTTTTGGATTAGGCTATGTGTATCATATGAAGCCATGAACATACACACATAAGCACATGTCATCTTATATACAGATTCACGCAAACAAGCACATAATCACAGAAAACACTCACATGCAAGCCATATGCAAACCCACAAAAATATGCAAAGAGAAACACACAGAAAAGGCATCTTCACAAAACCACACCAAAACCAAACTGAGACCTGCGAAGATAGTGTAGCTACACACTGAGTATATTGACCTAGTGCCCCTAGAGCTGGATCATACTACGTTCTTGTATGTTGATTAATGTTACTGCTGTTCATCTCGGCAACACGTGGCTTCATACCACAGACTGCCAGTTCATAATGTCATTCTCCAGGTTGTATAATTTGCCATAAATATCACCAAGTCTGAAAAAGCACGCTGAGGTGCTGTGCAAGGGATAGATAAAGGATTAGAAAGAAGAATGATAAAGAAAAAAAAACACCAGGAAAAAAGGGTAGTTACAGATGCAGAGCAGTTTGGTTTCATTCCCAGGCTTAGAGGAGCTCTGCTGGTACTCCCTGCATGCATTCCCCGGAGATAGTTTAGTAGTAGAGAATATTTCCAGGACTAGTAAGGATTGCTTGACTATCTTCGAGCTCTTCAATGCCACATTTTGAAAACCAGTCTGAGTGAGCCAGTAAGATACATATTTGTAATGAATCATCAAAAAATACATCATGTTACTCATGACTAAAGCAAGATCAGAAGAAATATTCCTTCAGGCAAACAAAATCTCAAGAATTAGCAACTCTGCCAGTACCCGTGCACTGGCTATGCTACAGCGTCTCCAAAGGCTGATGTGTCTTTGCCTCAGCTATTCCAATTATTTCAAACAAAGAAAAGCTCACAGATAATGAGATTATGTGAAGCAGGTTTTATATTTAGCAAGTTGTACCTGAACAGCTGTTGGACTCTTCTCAAGCCAGTTTCTCTATAAATTCTTTAAAAGAAACCTCAGAATACAGTAGTATTCTGTTTGTCCCCCTCATGCCTTCCCAAACCTGTCTTTGATGGGTGGGAGAAAACCAGAAACTAGCAAGCGGAGGCTTCCAGTAATGTATACATATACTCCATCTCACTTCAAAGAGCTCCCATTTTTAGTTATCAACACATAAGGTAACAACTGCCTAGAGAATTTTGCACTCATACTGCAATCCTCTTTATTAATCACCAGTGCCTTTCCCTGAAATGTATAAAAATGTTGGAGGAAGGAGAGGATTAAGTAGCAATCCATTGCCTATGAAACCAGACTTACACCAAGAGTGTACAAGTACTTAGTGTTTTTGCAGATGTATCTCCCTTTCTTTCAACAATTTTTTTTAATGCTAGTTTTGGATGCCCAGCATGAGACAAGTAGCCTTGCTTTCCTTTCCTTCACTTGGAAAGTAGGGGGAATTACTGATCTGCATTCAGATGGCATTTGGAAATCTACCCAGTAAAGGTACCGGTTCTAAGTGCTACTCCATATGGACACTTACTTGCAGATGATACAGACCTGATTACGAATGATGCTAAATACCTTTTCTGCTATAGAAGCAGTGACTCCCTAGGGACACAATGATTATACAATTGTTCAGGAGAACGGGTGAGGATTAGTATCTTAACTGAAATAGCAATAACACTTTAGAGATGGTAGAATGCATCACAAAAAATACCTTAAGCTCTCTTGTATAACTGGTACTGTGGCTGTACATCATGAAACACTCATGTTCTAACCACAACTGAGAATCTGCTGGAATTCATAATTAAGTAATTATGGCTAAATACATATATAGTATTGACTGTCTTTGTCATTTATCTATCTTTCCCCTTCTAGGTAGCGTTGCAAGTCAGTCCCTGCAGAAAATCAGGTGTGTAAACCTGTCTACACAGCAACTGAACATCCGAAAGCTTGTCAGCTATGAAAAGCAGCAAGTTCCAGTAGAAGCCATCATGTAAGTATCCAGTGCACAGTTCACCTTCAGACTCGTCTATGCAAACATGCCACCATCAAAAGGGAAGGGGCAGCAGAAAACATTTCGTGGCCCAACTCACGAAATCTGGCTCGTTCAGGTCACCCTTCCAGTTCCTCGATGAAGCAGTCACCTGGCAGCTGAGGGAGTGAGGGAAGAGGGGTGAGCCTCAGAGAGCTGGGAGATGTACGCTGCTCACAAACGCTGGCAGAAATTTCACTGAACAGCCAGATCTTTTGTGCCCAGAAAGTGGGGAAAAAATCTCAGCAAGGGGTCAGGGTGGAGCAGTCAGAAGCCGAACACTGTCAGAGGCACTGAGTCAAGCCCAGGGGAAAGATCACATGGAAGAGTTTGGGGTAACTCTGCCTCCTGCTAGGAGCTGTGTTTGGTCCTTTGATCTCACGAGCATGCATATTTGTCAAATCTGGGATCCGCTCCTGGGAGGTAAGCGTGCATCATGATTTCATATAAAGTCACAGAATATCAGGTATGCTCCTTTTTTTAAATAGCAGTATACCTGCACATGACCATGTATGTTACATACCTATACCATAAATAGGGAACTAGCATTGCTAACTGCTGTTATTCCAGCTAACAACTACAAACTCTGGTATGTGATATGATTTTACCACGTTGTTCCTCATGTTCTGCATAAAAACCAAGAACAGTAAAACTGGGTTTGGAGACTGGAATTTAATGGCCACCTGGTTTGTTTGTTTCTTCCTATAGGTTTATCACCACAAAAGGTATCAAGATCTGCGTAAGCCCCAAACAGAAATGGGTGCAGGCTGCTATGAAGAAGATAGACCAAAACCGTACCACCAAAGGCAGATGATCCTGCCCTAGGCAAGCATCTAAGGGCAACTAAATGGAATTATCATCAGTGCTGCACATAACAGAGAAGAAAGCCTTAGTATCTGCTTTTAATTCCTATTTATTAGTTGGCAATAAAATCTCTGAACAAACACAAACTCACCAGAATCTGTTCATCACTAGTTGAATGTCTGTTGACTTCTTCATTTTATAGCTTGACTCTGTTACACTGTTTATTTTCTGAAATGCTTGCTAATATTTACGTACAACTGAACATAGATATCTTCTCATCCTTGCTGTCCTGACCAGTATGGCGCTTAAGGGTAAATAGCAGATAGTTTCACATACTGTAGGGAAGAAGATGAGCTCCCACAGAGCTGGATGAGTGCAGACTTCCATCCTGATGGAGATCAGAATGTTCTGCATTGAGTGCTGGGTTTGAAAAGGTGCTATATAATTTAATGGTTACTCACACGTATATAATCTATAAGTAAACTAATCAAATGCATCAGACTATCACCTGATCAGTGCAATATTCAGAAGAAGATCCTTGGGCCTTCTATTTTTATACACTGTAGTGCACTATTAGCTCAGTCCACAATGATGTAAAGATACTCTCACCAAGGGATGACCTGGAGTAATTCAGTGTAACTCTATTCAGCCTTGTACTGGGGAAGACTTATCCTACCCACTGACTTCCGTGAAGTTACTTCAATTTCACCCTCATGTGAGACAAACCCAAAACAATTGTTTTACTTTTCCCTTTGCTTTTCTCTAAATAAGCGAGAACAAACCATGTCTGGAATCTGTATTTCACAAACTCATAGGAACTCCCTGCCCTAGAGAACTATGTATCTGTAGATGTCTCAGGTTTTTAAAATTGATAAATTTTACTAATTGAATGTTTTTAATTTTAATAAAGTTACTATAAACCTGGAATCAAAGGGCACGTTTGTCTGATGTATGTAATGCTGATGGAGTTTGTTGAAGCAGGTACCAAGATGACAGCACAAATCTGAGAACTTTTGGGCAAGCTAGCTAGAGCTGACACTACTGCCAACTTGTGACTAGGACCGTTCAAAAGCAATCTGATTCTGAGCTTTCTACACCATGTTTCAGCTGTAAAGCCCATATTTCAGACAATACCTATTCAAAAGTTTGGGTACTTAAAAGTCAGACTTCATACAACGCTAGGATGATTGCCGCGTTACCAGAAGCAGATACAGAAGAGCTCTGGGCAGAGAGAGAAAAAACCTGGCGTTTGAGGAGCTCAAGGGGTGGAGGAGAGGTACAGGCAGAGGGGCTCCAGGAATAAACTTCCTCTTATACCCCCGCATGTGTGTAGCGTGCCCTGCTGCTAAACTATGGGCTTTTCATCACAAATAACCTCTTAGTGATACACGTGAAACTACAGCACTTCCAAACTACACTATAGAAATAAGATCATGTTACTCAAAGCCAGCCTTCACCGTGTCCTCTGGTCAAGTCTGCAGACAGAAGTTGTCTCCTGAGGCTCATGTTTTGTCATAGCTCAGTCCTGTGTAGGGAAATGCATTTAGTTTTCACTCTCCAGGACAGGTTTTAAAGCAGTGCTGCTGCTCAGGCAGGGACGAGAAGGATGACTGTACGAGTGACACTACAGAGCAGAGCCAAGGCAGGCTACCGAGCCTCCATTATACAGGGTGATGCTTCCTTACTGAAGTTCTCAATATCAACTACACTAGAAAAAAAATAGTTGTTCCTACAAACTTTGTAAGAAGAGCTTTACGAGTAGAAATAACTGTTGAGATAAGATGTTTCTGGAGTATGGCAATATATAAACTGGTGCTCATTAAGTTTAAGTCACCGACCTCAAGGCCCCAGTCCTTCATGTTACAGACAACAGAAACACTTCTGTTCCATTCAGCATCATGAGACTATCAGCAGGCTACAAAACCAGATCACCTATAAAAGCTTTTTTATGGTGAGCTCTCTCAGATGAACACCATCAGCTTCCACTGATCAAATTCATCCAGGACCAGTACTAACATGCTTTTGGCAAGCAGAATTTTAATGCCTTTGCTTATACTCAGTAGTACCTTATCCTGGAATTAATCTTGCTGAAGTGAATATAATTTTTTTAATTAGGACTATCACAACCTGAGGATATATTAATTAACCATTACATAGCAATTAATACTTTATATCTGCTCATCATTACAGTTCATAGCATGATTAATAATGATTTTTAAGAGTGAATCATCCTACTTAATAATTACATCTTGTTTGTTATACCTTGCAAGATCTGTAATGATCCTTGTGTACTTCTTGGGAGTTAATTACTACAGGTGATCAGTGCTCTCAACATCTCTTCCTACTCAGCCATTAAACCCCAGGCACTTCCCTATCTTTCCCTGACCATTTCTTACCCCAGTCCTTGCTGTGGTCCCAGTCGTGTGCTATTTTTGTCATCTCTAGCTGTGTATAATGTGGAACCTTATCTGTAATGGCACTGCTCCTGCCTAGCACTGTTCCCTGAGGCTCTCAAAATGCTTTAGAAAGAATGGAAAATATTATTAAACCTCCTTTTCTCACACACACACACAAAAGGAAAGTGCAAAATGAAAAACTAGATTGCTGCTGTTGTGTTGGAGGCAAGAAAGAACCAGTGTCTTGGTCTCTTCAACATCCTTAGGAAACATCTCGCTTAGAAAAACAAGAAGTTAGGCTCCGAGGTACACTTGAAGATCTGGGGCTGTGTTGCCCTGATGTCCTCCCTGCACCTGGCTGCCCACCACCCTGTCTCCAAGCGAGGCAGGGAGCAGAGGGCTCACAGTGATTGCTTCCCTTCCTGCTCACCCTCTGCTAGATTGCAGCCTGTAACATGAACATTAATTTCCTGTGACTCCTTTTGTAAGATCTGCGCACCGCTTTGCCAGAAAGGACTCTCCAAATACACATGGCAGACCAGGGAGCAGGAATATTTGAAACAAGTCGACCATTTCTCTTCCGTCGCGCACTGCTCGCACAGTTTCCAAAGGGACTGAAGAGATGCGCTGTGTTCAGATCTTTAGCGCACGGGAAAAACAGCAGAGAGCACAGTGGACAAACCCTCAACCTGTGTATTCACAGCTTCACTAACTTCAACAGAGGCAGACAGGACAACTACCCACCCCTTTGGGCATGCTGGCTTTTTATGTTAAAAAAGTGTACTTCCTAGGCAATGACTTTACATAGCTGCAACTGTATTCTTTTCACTGCTTATATATAATTAAGGAACTAGAAAGTTAAAGGTTTAAAATGACAATCAGCTTTTCTGGAAACTATCACTGCAACATTCAATCCCTAACCCCCAGTGATGAGCTGGGATATTCCTTGATTAGTTTTTTACATGCCTTCTGACTATCATTTGTGTTTTGCTTTACACTGGAGGTTATCATCAGCTGATCACCTATTTTAACAGATTGCTGAAGACCCTACACAGGAAGAAGAAAAGGGAGGAGGACTGGGTACCTGTGTACAAAAATTAATGCATGAGTGATACTATTTTGCCAAATATTGCTATGTGACATGACAAGTAAGGCATGTTAATTCAGCAAATACAGATATTTTCTTCTCTCATCCCTGTGAACAATGTACCACATGGATTTTGGAAAGCTAAACCTTATATTTTAAATTTAAAAGTAATTGATTACTCAAAAAAAATTATTGGCTTTTGCTACAGAAGACGCTAATTCAAATTTTATGGCAAGCCAGTACAGGAGAAGGTGAGGGGAAAGATAGGGGGGTAGCAAATAGGAAAGGAGTGACAGGGAGTTATTTCAGGAAAAAGTGGTATGAGGTAGCTGCCATTAAGTCCTTAATAAGTCACGGTCTTCCAGCAGCTCACTTGCTCCCTTGATTTATCATCTCTGCTCTGTGGCATGTGCACTAGGGAACAGAAGCTTAAAAGGCGTGCCATAAACCTGGAAGCCCCAAGCTATACTCTTCCATTAGCAAATTTTTAGGAATCAACAAATTGAAAACATCTGAAGTTACTACACTGCAAGTAGTTGTCAGTGTAATTCAGAATATGAATATTAGCTGGGCATTTGATTCAGACAGCATGATAAAACTCTATATAGCATGCTTTAAGATCAGCACCACCACTGCTGCGTGCCCCAGTGAGCCCACGCGCTCTCCAGGTACGTCTAAGACCTTTCCTGCAGCAACTCCTGACCCGTCCCGAGGGCACCCTTCTGACTCCCCTTACTGCCTACCGCAATGCCTGCGCACTCACTAACACCCAGAGCTACTTCTGTCTGCCATTTTCCACCCCATGCTATCCACCCACAACTTGTATTTTGGTTAGGAAATCTGAGAAGGGAACAGACCTGCCAGGACAACTCCTACAGAGGTTGCCCAGAAGATTTAAAAAATATTTTATGTCATGGTTCACCTTCCCCCCATTTCACCTGACAGTTAAAGGCAACAGAGAGAGGGCAAACTGTGCCACAAAGCGCTAATGCCAAAGCAGAGGAAAAAACTACTTCACCTGATCCTTCTCACCCTCTAGACTAGAAAACATTAAAACAACTGAACCATCAGGTTCAGACTGACAAAAAGTAGTGTTTCCATATTTGCACAATCTGCCTGTGTGTTTCTACATTCCCAACAGGAAGTACTGCAAAAAACCCTCTTCTGCTAATAATTTCATCATCATTAGAAAAAGGATACATTAGCCCATAAAAGACTCCATCTAGAAAATGGCCAGGGCACACCATGGACACACTTTCCAGCACCTGATTTCCAGGGAGTTTGAGAAGCCTGTTGTATGAAACAGTAAATAACTACCCAAAACCAAGTATGAGATTGCAATTTAAATGAACCTTCTAACTATGTGAGGCTCATTTGAAACATTTCCAGAGCATGTGCTGGTTCAAGGGCTGCTTATTACCCCTACTCTGTTCCCTTAAATAGACCACAGAAAATGGGGTTACACAACAGGCCCTTTCCTGCAGCAGGTTTATTTTTCCTTCCTGTCTGGCTGTGGCTTAGAATAAAAGAGTCTAGACCAAATTATTACATGTTTGTTATGCAAAGAAAGAGGCTGGTCCTGTCACAAGACACAAGAAAGGGACTCCAAAAATACAAGCTCATGTCCTGCTCTACTAATAACTTAATTGTTCATTTTTGTGCAGTGGCTGTCACTTGATTTGGGCTGATTATTATGTATCATATTGAGTATTTCTTGCATTAAGCCCTTAAACACTGAAGAAAAAACAATACCTCAAAAGCTATTTAGAAACTGTAACACCTGAAACAAATCTGATAACTTTTTCATTCCTTCTGGGTTTCTGAACCTTTTAGCTCCACACTGGGGTTACAGTTTCTTCAAGACCCGTTAGGTGAAGAAGAGTTTGGTGTAAGAGTAAGCACTAGGACTTGGAGTCTCCCTGAAAGATTGGTGTTGGAAAGAGTGACAGTAAGGGTGCACGTATCCATGTGCATCCATGTGTTTGTGCACGCATATGAATACGCATGCAAGACGAGGCTTCTGTAGGCTTCTCAGTGGGGAAAATACCTGCTTGTCTCCTACCATCTGCTGCCTCATGTCCACCGTGGTGCCAGCTCCCACATGTCCGCTGGTCTGAGACCATTAGAGAGTTGCCCTGGTATTCCCCAGTGGGACATCACTGACTCACAAAAACCCTCATGATAATTGCCTAGTGCCTCTCTGTGCGATGTGAGAAGAAAATACCTCTGTTAGGGCTCCAACCTACCTCCAGGGTCATCCTAACGCTGCCTATAAACAAACCCTGAAGAGGAATTGCCATGCTATGATTTGCCGATTCCTATAGGCCTGGTACTATCCTTGGGGTGCTTTTTCATGAGGTGCTGGCTGGTACGCGTTTGATTTAAGGCCTTCTAGCATGACCTTCTCTCATGAGGGAGACCTCGTCTGCTCAGAAGGGCCTGCTGTAATGATATCAATCGAGTCAAGCAACTAAATCAGCAAAATATTGCAGGCCTCCATTTCTAGATTTTTATTGTGCTAGAAAGAAGTGTAGTGGTAATTACTTAATGGATAAAATTAGTAATATGATTATAAAAAACTTACTCTAAGGCATATGTTTTATGGGCTATGATTCAACTTCTTTATTGAAAAATCATCCAATTGGAGAAAAATAGCTGGAGTAGATGTCACTTTTTAAACTCAAATTGGTTGATTCCTCCTTATTGTCACTACTTGTAGTGAACAAAAGTTCCAAGAATGTCTAAATTCAGTCTTTAAAACTACAACCACTCAGAGAAAATCTTGGAAGAAGCTTTGTGGTTACAGATGAGCATTTTTGTAGAACTATAGCTGGGTGGTTTTTACCATGTCAAAAGTCATTTAATCTCAGGACTTCAGCTGACGGTCTGGAATTACATGAACATATTTGCAAACTCTCTACAACATATGTTTTGTTTTGAAGCCCCACAAACTTCTCTGTGGCTAACAGAGCCCCTACTCAAAAGTGGGATTCACAAGGTGACTTGTGGCAACGGTTACATTCTGCAGGTGAGAGTGTGTCCTCCGCACTTTCCCCCAGCCAGCCCAAGCACTTTGGGGTATTGGCCTGGGCTCCCCGGAGGTCAGGACAAAGCATTACACTTTTGATAAGTTCCACCCCTCAGAAGGGGCATGTGGTACCCCTTCCAGAGCTGCTTCTAAAGATACCATTGAGCGTAAACACTGGCTTACGCAGCCATTATGATTGGGGCACTTCATTCCCATTTCCATTAACAAAACTAGCTTTCCTTTGATGCGTGTTCTCTTTGTCAGTGGTCTGTTGGTCAGAGAGTGTCATTCTGTGCTTCTTTGGGGCTCTTTACATACAGTGTTCAAAACATAGACAGCACAGTATAGCAGAGAAGCAGCTAAATTAAAACAGGCTAAAATAAAACTTAATTCAGAGAACTTCAGCCTCAAAAGGGTTTGAGCAGGAAAGGCCTTCACCAGGGTGCTACTAACAGGTAATGGACAGGAAAGACATGGTTCTCTCTCACCAGAATTAAAACTTTCTACATACGTACCCCTTTCCCACTTCTCCACTACCTTTTTTGGCAAAACCAGGACCTGACAACTGAACAACGGTACATAAACTCCATGAAAGGAGGCTCGTGTTGATCACTTTCTTCTCTGCTTTGACACAGAAGCCACCAGCAATGAAACTCCACAGCACAGCTATTCTGGTCATCTTTCAGCTTGATATGAAAGTGAGACACAAATTTGCAAGCCAACAGGAAGACAGGAATTCCCAACCACATTGCACCTGCAGTCTGATGAGTTCAGGATTCATTCTCAGCCAGAGTTGATTCATGTGATCAAACCAGCAAGAAATCTTCTTGAAGGCAGTTGCAGCATAACTTGCCTACCTGGGACATTCATCTTAGTGGTGGGCTTCCACCTTAATGCAAGGAGAGTTTCTGTGCCTTAAAAATCTCTTATTTGCTCTCCTGTAAATGTGAAATCTTGAAGCCGTATATATAGATAATGTCTTTTAATGTCACTGATGCCTTATAGCAATGAGCTGCATAGATTAATGACATTTTATGAAGATTCCTGAGTCAGTTTCAGATACAGTCTTTCCCTTTTTGCTGTACATACTTGTACTTTATCTCTTATTTGCCCATCAACCTATATAGACCTAGTCTTCCAGTATACTCATTTATCAGTCCATCAGCCCTCTGACAATGTATCTTACCTTTTTGTTGGGTTCTTATCTTGCTGATAAATACGTTAAAGATGTGAGGATAGTAGAAATGAAAAACAGTATTCAAGACAAAGGGGTACAAGTGATTTATATAATGAAGTCTTATTCCTAAATTTGTACAGTTAAGGCCTTAAGACCACTGTTGCCCATTATTTACAGCGGTGATGCAATATAACCTCAAATCCACGGACCACAGCTGCTGCTGAAGCTCTCACATGGTGTCCATAATCACAAATGTAAGAAAAACTTTTGCATAGACTCGAGAGTGCAAAAATCACAGGCACAAACTGATCACCTGTAGCCTCATGCAAACCCATCAAAATGCAAAGATTAAAGCACGAAAAAATACACATTCACAAGACAAGGGAAAGCCAAAACCAAGGATGCCTCTAACTTTTTCATGAAGTGACCCATGCATGCCCTGAGGTTACTGCCACTGTTTTTGCTGCTGCTTATTCTCAGTGATTTCATGGAGAGTAGTTCTATATCTGATCTTCCCTGTTTGCAGCATTGTAAGTAGCTTTTCAGAGCCAAGTACTTCTTGGGAGGGAGTACTTTCTGGGAGGGATAATTTGCTATAAAACATTTCCATGTGGGGAGAGAGACATGCAGGAGAAAGTCTGTGGAAAAATACCCTGGGATTTTTTTGTTGTTAAGTATAAGGGATATGCAGAGGTGACAAGGTTTAGAGGAGTAACCAGGGTAGCTAATAGTTTTGTTGACTAACATGCTAAGGAAGAGAGATTTTGCTACAAACAAAGTGAAAAAGAGACAAAAAAACATGGCTTGGAGACCATGTTGTAAGGACACTTTTCAAGGAATTTGCTGTTGCTTGCTAGTTGCGTTTGTTTTTTCGTAAAAAGTTAGTGTTAAAGGCACAGCAGGCAGCCATACCTTTTATGAGAGAAAGAACTGCAAGGAGTAGAAAGAGAGGAGATGTATTGGTCCTGTCATGAGAAGTAGAAATGAAGAAGGAATGACAGGCGAGAATAGTAGCAGCAAAGAAGTGTGTGTGAAAAAAAAGTGAATGACAGGAGATAAGAAAGGAGATACATGGAATTATAGATGCGGACCTTGGTGCTCATGGCATTTCCTGATTTGTCTTAGAAGGCTGGTTCCTGCAGCATGAATTGAGAACATGCTCATAGATACTACGAGCTTCTTGGTAAGAGCTGCCAGACTTTTAGGCTGTCATCTCCATCATAGTAAAGCCTCAGTGCATTCTCTCTGCAGAACACATTTGTATGGCGAAGGGAGGACTAATGACTGGGATCACCATCACTTCACTAGCAGTCACTACAGAGCTGTTGGCCTTCTGACACACTTCTTTCTTTTCAAAACTGCACACCAGGGAGAGGAGGGGGTGGCTTCTATTTCTGGATGCCTACCTTAAGACATATTAACCTTCATTTTTGGAGCTGCTGTGTATACAGAATTTATAAGTGCTGTACAGTATTGGAAGTTGGCACTCAAAATAAAACCACAGCAGTTGATAAACTTGGAGAAAAACAGAGCAGTTTTCATCCTATGTAACCATTGCTCTATCCTTGGAGAACATTTTGAGATGTTCCTACTAGTGGTACTTAGTGCTACTCCACAAACATACCTGTGTTCTAAGCATAGATGATGATTTTTGCCAGGTACTTTTATCCTTTAGCTTAGTAAACTCTTTCACCAGCTGTTCACCAGCTATTTGCTGTATATGAAACTCCCCAGAGCAGTTCACAGTCGCGGGCAGCAACACCAACTGTTCATACACTGCACAAGTATAATTATATATACTCATATCTACTCTATATATTATATACTATATAATTATATACAATTATACTTTTGCAGTGTATGAACAGTTAGTATTGCTGTCTGGTTTTGAATGGAATATGTGATGACAAATGAATTTAAAAGGTCTCATTGTAACATTTACAGTGAATCTTGGGTCAGAAACCAGAAGTGTAATGGCTGCTGGGTTCTGCTTCCCTTCTGCAGGTTCCTTACTACAGCACACCACAAGATCTATGTGAGGACTGACCTCCAGTGGGTACAAGATGCCATGGAAATATCAGATGAAAGATAGGTCAAAAAAACTTTCCAGCAGAGGCATAAGCACCAGTCCTAACACACACAAAAGGCAAGACAAGTTCCCAAACCCTCAGGCAAAGTCAGTCCAAAGAGCACACCAAGAGTACCTCCAAGACCACACCAAGGACTGCATTTTTTCCAAAGATCGTGCCCACTCCTGATACTCCTCCCAAGACTATATCATCTTCCAAATGCATTCATGAAGCTCAATTCATTCCCAAGCCCACTCTCTATCCAAGCCCCAGAAGCTTCCCCAAATGTATCCTCAGGGCCATGGTCTCTCCCAAACCAACTCCCAAGGCCACATCCATTCCCAAGACCATTTCTAAAGTTATATCCACTCCTAACCACATAGTCTCCCCCAAATGCACTCTCTTAAACCCACTCACAAGTCACAGTGCAAACCTACGGCAAGTGACTAAACATGGCACCAAATATAGCAAGAACCAGCAAACTCACCACCCGCACCTTCAACTACTTGAAACTGCTACTCACTAAGCAGCAAGAAAGTCTCTGAACAAACACAGGCTCCACTCAACCCTACATCTCTGCTTGTATATTCTGGGAATTAACTACTATATGAGGTTAATAGCCATCTAGCTGTAAATACATCATCAAAGAATCCTGCTCATGCAACTGAAGATGAGATTTGGTGGTTGAGACTTTGCTGAAATTAAGAAAAAGAAGTCTCAGGTAGACCAAAATATTTTGCAAATTCATGTTAAGCTTGGCAAACTACTGGGTTGAGAATACAAATAGTAAATCCCACAAAAATCCTGAAAGGTTTGACTCTTTCAACTATCTATATTTGTATTTCACATTTAAATTTTGAAAATATATTTACATTTAAATTTTTAAAATTATATTTTTACCATTTAATATCTTTTATATATAATATAATGTTTAATTTAAAAATGTCTTTAGAAGCTAGAAAATGAAATAAATCACAAAAATTAATTTCCTGGAAAATGAATTGAGTTTGTTTTAATAAAGTTTGCATTTTGGCCTAATTTGAGACCAAATGAGGAATGAGTACTCTTGCAAACCCTCCCAAATCCTGGCATTGATGCTAATATGGTGTGGGAAGAGGTACTAAACATGTTAGTTGTTACAACTAAGGAAAGAGACGTGAGAAGTCTGAAATCTGGCTGAGGAACCGAGTAAGTTCAGTAATTCACTTTACGCTTATCTGTTACTAAATTAGTCCAACTTATCCCATACCGAGTAATTACAGAGAGCATTTTAGAGGGCAAGTACAGAGACGGAGGTGATCAGATATCTGAGGGTGACAGAAATAATGTTCTGATTCATTTTTAAAGCCACTTGACATTTACACATATGACAAAGTGGTGGGCTGGCGCAAGGGGGCTAATGGAGGGGAAAATACATCAAATAGGGAAGCCACAATGAACAAAGCAATTGTTGCATGAGGGTGGTTGGGGGAAGATCCAATAAAACCTCATTTTTACTCAGATAACAACTGTGGAAATTATCTTGCTTGCTTCAATATTTAGTGCAGAGTCCTGATCCCTGCCAGGCACTGCCCTCAATAAAAAACACAGACACTGTCTTCATACAAAAGCAGGGAGAAGAGACAAGGACACAACTTAGCTGCATGTTCGAATCCTAACTTAATACAGTAAAGGATTATTTATGACCACCTACCACCTAGCCACCTGTTAGATCTTTCAGCAAATGTTTAAGAGCTGCCCAGGGCATACACACAGCTGCTTTGAACTTGCTGTAATATAATTAGCTCATCCCTTAGAGAACTCAGTAAACAAAGAAGAAAGGATATCCTTAAACCTAGGAAGCTTGCAATTCTAGGAGTCAATTAAAAGAATATATTTAACAAATCAACTAACCTACAATTTTTTCCTTACAACTTCGAAGCAGCTGCTAAATGAACTAAGATCCTCCGGGGAATATGAACTCCCTTCATATACAGAACAGCATCAAAGGAAGGAGGGGATGTCTACTCTGCTGTAGTCTAAGCCCAGCACCAGGTAAAGACATCTGAAACAGAGCATTACCACAGCCTCACACTGTAATGAATTTTTCCCCTCTCCCTTTCTATTATTTCAGATTAAGTTTCCCATGGATGTAGTCCCTATCTACCCTCACTGTTCCACGATAAACAAAAAAAGCCCTGCTCTGGACTTCAGCTGGAGCAAGCAAGGCTACTTCTAAGGGCTACATGAAGTCTCCCTTTCTGTCTGGCTATACCCACCAACCTGTTATCATCTTGGGCTTGCTCTTGCTATCAACAGAGCAGTCCTCAGAGGTGGCACTGGAGGAGGAGGGTGCCCGGAGGAAGCTTTCTACAGTACAGTGAACACGAGCAAAAACACGCATCTTCCAAGTCTAACATTCTTAAAAATACTGCCAGACCCTCTTTTTAAGATGTAGATCTTATGGACAAACCATGCAGTCCTATTTATTTCTCTAATTCTCATCTATCAGTTCAGCTGTGATTCTGAGGCACAATAAAGTCCTTCTGCCTATTCACTTAGTGTGATTTTTTTACTTGGCAAGCACCAGTCCTGGCTTCTTGCTCATTCCTGTGGCAGACAAGTGTTGCTGGTGCTCTTGCAGTCAAGTGGTAAACAGATCCAGAAATACTCACTCAGTCCAGCAACACCATGCAATCACTATAATTTTACTGAAGCAAAATTATTCCCCTCAATGCCAGAAGGAATTTAGCAGAATGCAAATGAAGGACTTGATCAGTTTGGCCCAGAAGTTTTAACTGGCCAAAATCACGGTTGCTTTAGCTGAGTATTCCCATGGGAATTCTTTTCACTGTTGCTCAAGTGGGTTACTGGAAAGCGCTTCCACACTTCAGAAGAGCTGATTCAGATTTGATGGGGGGAGGGCGGTGTGGTATGTGTTAGTCTGAGATTGTTCAGATCAACTAACCTTTAGCTCCTTTTCTCTGCCAAGTTCTCTTGTGGATTTATTCAGCACGGTATGAATGACTGCCTTTCTGCATCTGCTCCTGGGTGGTACGGGCAACCACAATCGCACAAGATTCATATGCCCTTCAGCCAAAGCCATCCTTCCAAGTCTCCAAATACAAGCTGGTACAGCCAGAGAGGAGTCGGTGATCCTCTGCATACAGCTAGGTAAGACAAGGCAGCAAAAGAGCTGCCAAGAATGAAATAATCCTGCATGAGACTGCATTTTTATGTGAGCTGCTCCATCTCTCTTTCCTGGCCTCAGATCAAATCAGCTAGAATTACAGAGCTAACTGTAACCCAGTTATAAACCCATTCCAGACATGCAAAGGAATGTCTCTCATTACTGTAGGCCAGATCCTTTGGTGTAAGATGGATGCCCAATCAAGCTTTCAACTTAGCTGACGCATATATTCCTGCAGTTTAAACTCTCAGATTACAACTTTAACTGCTTAATCTCTTTCTGTTCTTAATTCTGAAAACACTTGAACTGATTTTAAGTTAACAGGTTTCAAGAAGAAAGTCCCAGCACCCAAATAGATGCCTGCAGGCATACTCCATCACTTGAAATAGCTAATGAAGCTCAGCCTTGCTGGAGGAAGAAGGGGTGTGCATTTGGGAGGTACAGTGACTGTCTGGGTCTCCTGTGCTTCCTCTGGGATGCAGGGGTGCACAGTCCTTTCATCAGGGTCTCTACAAAGCCGCTGGTATGCCGGAGACAATTCTCTGTTAACTTTACTTGCTTAGCTGAGCGTAAGCAAAATTCTCCTTACACAACCACAAACAGTCCTTGGGTCGTCAAAAGCATGTTCTTGCTTTTTGTTAGCTATTCAGCAGGGGAGTTTTCCACTGAAACAACAGTAGATCCCATATGTGGCATGATGAGGAAAACACAGCATATATCTGAGTGCATTGCATGCTGATAATGAATGATTTAGATTTTAAGACATCTTGGACTGCTGCTAGTGATGAGAAAGAATCCTTCCTAACAATTGAAACAATACAATATACATCTGAAATCATGAAAAACTCCTTTTAGCAAGCTGTGATATAGGATTTGATGACTGAGGGACTCATAATAGGCTAAAAAGACTGTACTACTCCCATATCAGTGGTATGATCACACCTTTTGTAGATGAGTAGCAACAGGGAGTTGTGAAAACACCTGGCAGGCTGTTCACCATGAAGGAAGTACTTTTGGCCAGCTGATGGACAGCTATCCATGCCAATAGTTTTGGACCTCACTGGAAGGTCTAGACCTAACTCAAGGCCCAGAACTGACTTCCCTACACAATCACCCTCTGGAAAAACTGAGATGCTGATCACTCAGCTTTTTCTATGCTTCATAAACCCCTCTGAGCACTTTCATAGCCCACACTTTGGGCAGCACAGATCTAGATTGTATAGATTAATCTCCCTTCTTGCTTCTTCTGCCAGTACCCGTTAAACACTGCTGTAAATCCTGAGAAGGAAGGCCAGTTTCAAAGCTGTTCAGGCTGGAATCACTCTGTGGAAAGAGGACATCAGGTTCTAGGCCTCTCAGTCTAGATCATCTCAATACCACCATATTCAGTTATAAAACCAAATTACTTTCACATGAGGGATAGTCTCAGTGGTCACCAGCTTGTGACTAACAGGAAAAGCAGCCAAGGGCTGTAACAGTAAAGATGCCAATAGTGTTTCTATAGCAATCTTCACAATCCTTATCCCTTTTACAGCTGAGAAGGTGGGATGGTATATGCAAGGTGGAAATTCAATCTGTGCTTGCTTTGTGTCATGCACTTTCCCAGCTAAGCTCAGGTGACTGAAAACATAATGCTCTCTCCCTTCTAAACCAGATGATGAGCATCAGGAAGAGGCCAAGCTAACAACATAAACAGGATGCTTTCTGCTGAGCAGAAAGAGAGGCCTTATTTTGAAATATTAATTTCAGCTATTTGCCAGAGGCAGATAAGCCTCTCCTCCATGTTTATGTGATCAATGCTAAAATGATCTTGTTATTCTCTCATTTTCAGTCAGTGTTTTTCTTCATAACTTTATGTTACCCATTGTTTAGCAGAGTACAATAAATTGAAGAATTTTGTTATAACAATATTTCTTTGCTGGGAGTTCTGGTACAATAGACCTCTATTACTGTTATTTTGCACCAACAGTATCTTTCATCCAAATTGCCTCCAAGCAAATGAAGCCTTACAAATGCTTATGAAGTAAATACAGTGGCTTACTTTTTCCACACAAATGCACGAAGAATTAACAAGCACTGAAATTCAGTAGCTGTGTGAAGCTGTTCTCTAGAACTCTTCGACAGTTTAGGATGGAGAGACAAATGCTGAGGGCTTGCTGCTGAGCTGGGGAACGCTGGTAGAGCTGTCTTGAAGTCAGTCTAACAGAGATCAGCGCACTGACTTGAAGCTGCACTATTCCAGAACTGTAATTACAGCTCAACACATCTTTCCTAACAAAGAAAATTATGATCCCCTAAGATAAAAATTCAATACAGAAATGTTGTATTTCCAAAGATCTTTGCTTGATTCATTGCCTGGTTACTTCCTACTGGCCAAACAGACTCTCAAGAGACTCCAGAAGGACTCCAACAGTCTTCCACAAGACTCCCTCAAGCTCGGACTGCCCCAAGAGTTTAACAGGAGACCGCGCAGCACTGGGAGCTCAGTGGGACATGCTGCAGCAAGGAGAGGGGAAGTGTTGACAACTGTGGCTCAAATCTGGTTTCTCGGAGCTTCCATTGCCCCTGCCATGGGGCCAGCAGGGAAGACAGTGAGTCTTCAAAGCTTCTGTGTTTCTGGCTCAGCAGATTATGCATGAATCGCGTGTGGCCTGGCCCCAGGACAGCCCATGTGTTCTGTCATTTGCTTGGAGCAGTGCACTTTGAAAACCCACAGTTTCGGATCATGAAAGCTTTGGGGTCCCCAACATCAGGGAAGCAGATATCATAGCATCACCCTGAAGCAAGTGTGTGCTGGATACACAGACTTTGTTTGGAGCCTGAAAGCCCAAAGAACCCTTGCTCAAGGTGGCGTGATAATGGTTTACCAATTCCACTCTCTATACCAAGGAGTAACAGCTATCCTTAAATTCTTGACAGTAGTCTGGAGAATCCCTAGAACTGAAGCCCCAGAGAAGCTGGGATGTGTTTCAAATAAACAAATAAAATGTCTCAACTTTTCCTCAAAATGGAAAAAATGTTTTCAGTTGTACAGAAAGTTCTAGGGTTTTTTCTGTTTCCAAGTGGAAAAAAAAATCCCCTTTTTCCTGAATTTCCTATTTTTGCAAGGGTCAATAATCTTGAGTTTTCACTATCTCCAGCTCTAAAAACTTAACATCTCAATAGCCTTTCCTACCTGAGAGTATCTTGCTGCATAATGAACCTCTGCTAAGACTTTATGACAACTCCAGCAATTAGGTATTGATAAATGATACAGAAGTTGAGTGGCACATCTGTTGTTACACTACTAGTAGGTGTTAGACACAAGAACAGAGCAGAAGTCTTCATTCCAAGTCATTCCTGAGCCTTAGAAAATGCTCCAATCTGCCAGGCTCTTGTCTTTACTATTGCTTTATATAACAGTCCATCTAATTAAAAATATCCCAAGTACTACACAAGATTTTCAAGTAGTATAAATCATCAGTTGCTTACCTACTATTTAGTGAATTCCCTAAACATATGTCAAGTCTCAGTCATCTCCAGAAAAGATCTGCTGAGGAGAGGCCTCTAATCTGTCTGTAATGCAAGAACTTTCTTATTGCAGTCCATCCATACATCTGTTTTATGTATTGTTCATACAATTTTGTATGTATATCCACATGAGAGGACAGAAATATTTTCTACCTTGAAAAAAAACCCCAAAACCAGATGATGAACAAACATATGTGTAACGTTAGGAAGAAAGCTGAAAGTTAGTTTGACTGTATGAGACTGAGTTGATTCTCCATTGTTCTGTGCTTTGGTTCATTACACTCCTGAAAAGAGTGAATGCTGTACGAAGAATTGGGGTTCCATGTAAATCAGTCATAAACCTGTCCTGATTCAGCAGTGTCTAACACTCAATTTGAACTAGAACTGACTTGAGGGGGACACCACAACTTTAAGCAAGGGAAATTTTTTCAAAGCTGTTCACTAACAGGTTTTAGCCCTGTATGTCTTTTGGCTTCAAAACTCAGAAGAAGGAAAGTCACAAAAATGTGATAAATTGTCTTTTTTCATTAGGTCAATGATGCACTCACTAAACATGCAGATCACTGCCAGCCAGGGTGGCTAACCACTTTTTCTCTTATTTTTGTTTCTAAGGTGGCAAGCCTAATGGAAATCCATGACTTAAAGGAAGCTTTCAGAAGTTGTAAATTGTTACAGCCAGTCCTACTACATTATTTATGTAGAAAACTCAAACATATATTGCCAAGTATATAACAAAATTCCTTAAACCGCTGAAGTACCTCTCCTTCTCTGTCCTTACATATGTACTTTCAGAAACTGAACATCCTGTCTCAGATGACATAACCAAATTGCAACTAAAAACACTGATAAATTGTGGCTCCAAAAAAAAGACATCAGCTCCATCCTCAGTGAGGGCAATGTTTTTAGAATGACAGCTATTTCTGAAAAACAATTTGAAATAAATTGTGTATTAGACAGACAGATACACACTATCTAGACAGAAGCATAGATGATTTGCTTCAGAATTTTCAGAAATAACCAGCACTGTCTCAACCTCCCCCTCATTTTATATAAATAGCTACAGATACATTTTACACGCATTCATATATACAGGATAAGATTCTTACCACTGTGCACTGCCAGAAAGGGGAACAGCAGCATCCTGGTAACTGCAAACCAGCCCACAGTACATACCTATACAATAGGTCTATCATTAAATACAGATTTAGCTAGCCAAGACCCCATGCTTCTGACATTCCAGCCTAACTTTCCACAAAGGAGTTGAATGGGCTGCTCAGCTTCACAGTGATTATCGGGCTTTTTATCCTGAGCTTTTCCAGTGAGTAGGGGTTTTCCCTTGACAGGCTATTTCAGGTTCACAAGACAGCCTGTTCTGTGACTTATTTTGAAGTCCTGTCAGCAGATTCCTCATTTCAGGCTCTGAAATCTGAAGGTTAGTCCCTCCAACCTTCCCAGATGCAGCAGATGTTCATTGAAAGCTTTTATCATCTTATGATGATAAAAGCCTATTAAAAAATGCAGATATTTTTTCCACTCTTAAAATGAGGTTTAGAGCTTTTAATGGGATCAAAAAAATAGCACCAGGTCACAGTGCTGACTTAGTACTTTCTCTTTGCCAAAACTCTGGCTTATACTGGAGGCCAGCATATCTCTTCAATCTCCTGAGATACAATCTCACTTTATTTTACAGGAGCTGAGTTTGTCCTCTGCTGGTGCCGAGATACAGCAAGTATGGCTACATCCCGGTATTAGTTTTTTATCTGTCCCTAGTTCTCTCCTGGCAATTGTCCCTTCCCTCAAGCAGAGCCAGCTAAGTGGCAAGCAGCTCTGAGGACGGATCTCCACACCTACACAAAACCCCACAGGAAACAGGCTGGGTTTTGTGTGAACACAAGGTGAGCCTTGTGTAGAACTACGTGTAAGATGGTGTAGGAAGAGAGGACTTCAATGATTGCTTTCACCTTAGTTTTCCTACCACACCTTCTGTTCCAAGCTGGTGCTGCTGTCCCATTTATTTCTGCTGCTTTCCCTGTCACCCTCTTTTTAGTTATTCGTGTTTCATATAAATTCCCATCTTTCTTATTTTTAGATCCATCTCTTCCCACACTGTGCTTTGCCCAAGGCAAGAGCAAACATATAAACCAATCTCACAGCCAAACCCTGAGCTCCTTTCTTGGTCTTTGCTGCTCAGCCCTTCACAGGTCAGTCCGGCTTTCCTGCGCAAGGCAGTGCGGTGTTAGAGAACAGATAAACCAGGAGGAAGGAGGAGGAGGATGTAGTACAGTGGGAGCTCCAGCCTTTTCACCACCACTGCTCAAAGCACGGGGAAGGAAGGGGTACTCAGCTCCCTTCGTGCTCTCCAAGCCAAACTGGATTCAGCCCCAATGTCCTGTTTGTCTCCAGCAGCCGACGTACCCCTGTACAACGTGCCTTTCCCCTTGCCTCTAAGAGATTGGGACAGGCCTGTTGCACCTCTTGTCTAAGCAACAGGCTGAGATCTTACTGTGCTGCGGGAACACTTGTCCTAAAAGGCAAGGTTGCATTAGGTAATGTAACTCCCTGCAAGGTAGCATGGCCCCCAGTGAGCTGGGAAAGGCACGGACAGCCACGCTGCCAGGAGCGGCAGGTGTGAGCCAAAGGTAAACGCAGCTCTCTGAAGAGCACGGCTAAAAGCTGGTCACCCCTGATGTTGGGCACCCCTGATCTCACATTTCAGCCGTGCGTAAATTGGTTTTTGTCTGTATTAAAGCAGCGAACCCTGCAGCAGCCCATGTCCTGTACCGGCGTTATTTATTAATGAAACTACAGACCCATACACGATACCCATAGGAAGGGATGGTTGGGCAGGGTTATTGGAAGGGCAGTCACGGTGTGTGTCAGCTACATGAAATGTGAACCCATCTACCTCAGTGGAGCCAGAACCAAGACTGAGCAGGCGGGCACATCCCTGAAGCAGACGTTGGATTCGGTTGCACCAAATAAACACTATGCTTGCTACTTTCTTTGAGAAATCCTACAGAGGGAAGAAAGAACAGATAAAAACCAGTAAAATACTTAAAATATTAAAATAAATATTAAAACCAGTAAAGCATTCTCCAGATGCAAAAACCATTTGTTTCATTAATGAAACATCTGTGAGGAAACCCTGAGTTGGCCAGAGAAGCTGGTAGGATCCCTTCTACAATTGTTAAGGTGGGGGGCAAAGGGGGGAGCAAAAGGGAAGCAGAAGCATGAGAAACTAGCAGAGCATGGCCTACCAATACCCCTGTGTTCTGTTCTTCACATTTGACTTGCTGAAAAACAAGCCTAGGGCTGAAGATACAACTAGCCAATTGTAAAATTAAATACGTTCGCTCTTCTTCATGCTTGCCAAAACCACTCAGTGGTTCATGGTAGCCTTAGGTTCATGTGAGCCAAGACTACAAAAAGCAATGCTACCTCGGGACTCCCAGAGCAAATCTGCTTCAGGACACTGTTCTCCAGCTTCCTACCTTTTTTGAGGCTGTGCAAAAGTTAGGTATATGCTTAAGGATATCTGGGCAAGTATGAGCCTTGGGTGATGTAGTTACAGAACAGATCCCAGAAACAACTTTGAAAGCTCTGAGCCTCAATCACCAGGGATGCTCCTCTGATTTCAAGGGAAGTATGAACATGACTGAAGACTAGGAAATTACAATCTTCTCAAAAAAAAGAAGACTTATCTTTTTTTGGTGGGGAAGGACTAGGTACTTTATAAGTAACAAATCAAAGCTTGGTTCCCCCAAAGTCAGAAAGGATTTGGACCCAGGAAGCAGTACAGGAGGAACTAAGTTTAGTCTGAAGCAATACTAGTTTAAGTATTGCAGAGAACTGGGATATACAGACAATGATACAAGTTAGAGAGACCATTTTTCAAACTGTCTTCTGCTTTATAACAGGCCCGGCAAAATACATGAGTGACACTGACTACAGCCTGAAAGCTTAATAAATAGCAAGTATAGTCCATAGGACTTGAAGGGTGGGGGTGTGTTTTTTTGTTTTGTTTTTAAAGTGGGAGGTTTTTTTCATTTTCTTATGAATATATATTCCACCAACTTTAAACTAGCGTAGACTGGTGCACCTGCCTGGTTGGGACTCCAGTTCCCAGCCCAGCAAAGCAGTGCAGGCCCATTTTCATTAGAAACATAAATTAATAGGCCAGACTCATATACCAAGCTGGAGTAGCCAAGACACAAAGACACATACACCTATCTGCCAGTGCTGTTACATGACCATGAAATCCAGTGAGCTGACAGCATGATGAACAGCTAGGGAAAAGTGACATTTCAAATTGCTGCAGTATGATTTACCAGAGCTTATCTGCTGGAGCCCTGAGAGACAGAAATAAATTGGCAAGGCTGGGAAACTGCTGCCCCAACTCCCTTTGTTACAGCCCTGAGGCACAGGGAGTGGGGGGGGAATCTGTTAATTGTATGCCTGGGCACACTTCTAGACCTGACTTTTGGCTCAATACTCGCTGTTTTTTTTAAAGGTTATTTTTCCAAATGCAACCATAGATAGAAGCAGCACCATGTATGTAATTTGTATGAAAAGCAAACATTTATGAGGGAAGTAGCCATGAACTGTCACAAATACCATATTTTCACTGAAAAAAAAGTACCCCGAGTCATAAATTTTCCTGTTGGACTTCTTCAGTGGAACATCATCAAAAGTCAATTCCTTCCTAGTGCTTTTCACTAGAAAGTATATTTCACAAAAAATACTGCCTCAAGACAGCCTTTAAATTCATGTTAGCAAGATCGGATTAAGGAGATTACTGTTTGCAGGTATCAGGGAGCACAGACTCTGTCCCAGCTACTCCTCAATATTGAGTCTCTCCACAGGAGATGCACCTTCTGGTGCAATAAGGCTCAGATCTCCATGTTGCAACTGTTATTATACAGCTATGAACAATAACTGAAATGTGCTGAATTCACTATGACTCCACTCCGGCTTAAGCCATCTTCTAGAAAGCAGCGTCAAACACAAAGTGACTGTGACATCCAAAGTACTCATTACATTCAATTCCAAAAGGGGCTTCTTTAAGTGGGCAGGCTTCAGCTTAATACAGAGATAACAAGAGCATTGGGGAGAGAAGCTTGAAGTGAAAAGGATTCAAACTTAACTCATGCCCAAAACAAAGTGTGAAAAAAGGAAACAAGAAATATCAGACAAATCAGACCTTACCACAGCAAGAAACAAGAAACAAAATTATAGCAAACACAAAGCTTTGAAGGAATGAGTGAAATGAAGTGATAAAAAAAATAAGGCTAAGTCTTCAATTTTAGATGTCACTTAAAGGATGTTTTTTTCCTGCGACATAAAATCTAAAAAACCCCTTTTGCATCAATCTGGAGTTGGTTGCGGGAGAAAATAAATCACTACCACCATTGCAAGGGAAGTATGGAAGCCAGTGGAAAGGCTTCTATCCAAGTACACGCCAGACAGTTTTTAAGGTTGAGAGACATGGCCTTTGTTCCCAACAGTCAGAAGACCAAGATAATATATATATTTCTCCGAGTTCCAAATGCTACTCTACTTGTTCAATTCTAATTCCTTTTCCCTGATACCTGGTTTACAGCTTCCTGTATGTATATAATGCTAACACAATAACTCATTTTGCTTTGGATTATTATTTCCATACAGTCCACAGCAAATGCTAGAGAACATTCAACTCTCATTTCAACAGTCATTTGGCAAGAGGAAAGATTTATTTGATGATAGATGACATTTTTTCCAACAAGATTAGAGAGTGCATGGGTTATTCTTCTGCTTCCAATTACAGACGCCATTTGTCAACACAGGGTAGCAGTTCAAAACTCATGACCATAATTAGTTTCCTTTCTGACATCTCAAAGACTTCCATTCTGGTGTCAGATCTGCACCAAAAATGGAACAATTTACATGTTGCTTCAACCCAGAGACAACTAGGCTAACGCTCTCTTCCAGAGTGTCTGGTATGTCAGAGCCCGAAACACAAAGTGTAAATGAAAAAAATAGTTCTATTCTCCAGCTGACAGAGCAAACATCTCTGGAATGTATTTTACGCGAACTGTATATACATATAAGGAATCATTTTTACTGCCAGCTTGACTTTCTTCTAGCTTTTTATCTTAAAAGGAAAGCTGAAGATACTGTTCTAAAAAGAGAAAGACATGCATAGATTTATGGCAGTCTGCTAAAAATCAGACTGACTCAGGCGATGTGCAAGGAGGTGTTTTCAAGGAAAGGTCTCCCTCCTCTCCGATCAGCAGCTGCAGGTGATGAATGCCTCAGCACTGCCTAACGCAGCGAGAAGCAGACTCTCGGAGTCTGTTTGCTGTGCCGCCAAGCAGAGCCAGCTCAAGGCTTGTCATCCATACACACTGAGTCAGTTTGGATGCCCAAGGATGAGAGAGCAGGGACAAGCTGCTCCTGCCACACAAAACCATGGGAAGAACCTGGGATGGAGAGCTGTGGGACATGAAGCCCCAGCAGCTGCATGGCCGACGGCCAGTTGGGTGGAGGCCGTGGTCCCAGCAAGGGCCAGCCACAGCCTCCAGGGCTCGCACCTCTCCAGCAGCAGCCTGGCCTTGCAGGGCTTTGGCACAGGCCAGGCAGGCAGCCATCCTACTGCCCACAGCAGCCTACTTACCTTGGGCAGCTGCCTACTTCTCTTATACCTACAACTGGCCCTGCAGATAAGGACAGAGGATGATAAAGCAGAAGGATTTCAGCAAGGCTTGGAGGCCACCCGTTTCCCAACGTCCTATCAGTGACGTTTGCATGGTGCTCCTTCTGTACCTCATTTATGCCTTCAAGTTCAGCAGGAGAGAGACCGCGCAAGCCACAATTACCTAAGAAGTGAGTCATAAGGTTGTAGCACTGCAGCCACTCATTCCCAACAAAACATTTTATGTTCTTAACCATCAAAAAACGTTATATGTGCCTAAACAGTACTCTGAGCTGGAGTAAAAATGAGCTGGAAAACCAGATGTTTTTTCCACTGATTAAATTCAAGCGAAAAAAACCTTTATTCACAACTATTAAGCCAAGAAATTGTGAAGAGAAAAACCCCATTTCACACTTACACTTTTGGTTTGATGTAAACCAATGATTTCTGTTCCATTTCAATTTAAAACAGAATCATGTTTTATATTTTTTATTCATAAACAAGGAAAAGAGAAAAACATTTTAAGACAAAGCAAAATGAAAATCATCACTTCTGTTCAAAATACTGATTTAACCTGAAATTTATCAGGTAGCTTTTCCTCGAAGGAAGCCCCAGTTTCTTATTCAAAGACGCCATTTCCCCATGGAAATTTTCGGTAAAATTACTACATTGCCAACAGCAGAACGAGCCACAGGTCTTACTTCACCCTGTATGGGACTATCCTACTACACACACATGCTTCTTCCAAATCCTTTTCCTCCCTTACATAAGGCTCCTGTCTGTCCTGTTTGTGTCCCCATGTTGCTCAACATCTTCCCCAGCATTAATACTTATGCTGCTTTATGCATCACATTTCTTCAGTCTCACCACACCCATTTGCTGGCTCCCCTCTTCTCCGAAAAGCACCTCCCTCCTTGCCGGTTCACGAGCCTCGTCGGGAAGGCAGGGTTAGGTGAGGAGGAGCTTTCTCTTGGCAAGGAGGAGGCTTTGGGGATATCCCTTTCACCTTAACAGTGGCTAGACCCCATTTGGGAATTAGCTGGGTATCTTTACAGATTAAGTGGAGGAACACAAAGAAATTCTTAACGAGGTCCCTCCAAAACAGCAGCAAGACAAAAGTCTAGTTTCCTGTTATTGTTTATGGCTCTCATCAGAAGCCACAACCGCGAGCTGGGTCCCCGGTGTCCTTGGCAGCGAGGAAAAGGCAATTCGTGCACCATATGCTCCACAACCTACAGAGGCGAGACGAACAGCAAGTGAACGCGTCTCTCATCCCATTTGATAGGTGGCATAAAGCCAAGGAGTGACTTGCTGAAGTTAACAGTCCAAGGGACTGAACGCAGCTCTCCTGGCTCTCAGCTCAGCTCCTAAATCACACTTTCTCTCCTCATTCGCAGCCTTCCTGGCAGAACAAAGGAATTTTTGCCTCAAAGAGCAATCCTGTCTTGGCTGGGGAATGGACGATAGAAAGCTTAAAAGTATTACGATATCATAGCTCAGGTAGAAAAATAACCTTCCCACCATGTAACTGCAGCATATTTCTTTCACAGTTCCTCTTGAACTCATATCTCCCAGTGAAAGGGTTTGGGGTTTTTTTCAGCTTTAATGGAATTGAAAAGTGATGGAAAACGAACAGATGAGGAAAATTACTCCTGCATGGTATCCAGCCAGAGTTACTGTCTCAAGAGGATGGGAAGGACCCTACAAGCTTCTCAGTTGGACCTCTAATCATAGAAAATCATAGAAAAAATGTCCAGCTTCTCAACTGAACCTTATAAAAATATCAGTTATAATGGCAATAAAAAGTCAAGGTTATCAGCTTTGGCAATTGAAACATTCCTCGCTTTGTCAGCATGCTTCAGCTGTATCTGAAGAAACCAACCTACCTTTTGCAATGACACCTGTCCTTGACTTGCCTCATGAGATTGTTCATTACATTATAAGGAGCTGCTAGTTTCTTTCTTTTTTTCTTCCTTCTTTTTTCCTCTCTCTTCAGTACTTATTTTCCCCAGAATTGCAGTCTTCAAGACAACCAATAATATTTGTGAAATCACACAATGCATTTAGATGAAAATATTTTTTTTTCAGTTCTCAGAAAATAGAACTATTTTGTTTTGAAATTTGCAAAATTAAAGATTTCAGGTTTTTATTTTAAATATCACAACTTGAGATAAATATCTTTTTAAAAAAGCAATTTATTCCTTTAATTAAAAAAAAATGTTTCTTTTCAAATGAGCCATACTTTGAAGTTCCATTCATCGCAAACCAGAATACTTTTGTCAGAGCCACCCAAAATTTTGTATGTATTTTATGTGTGTGTATATACATACATAGATATGAAATCAACCTTCACCGAAAGCCTGCAGGACCACTAGAAGCACATCCTGTCAATCACTTCTGAAGAAAAAAAACAAACAGGAATATCTAAATACAAAGGTATACCTCTGACAATTTTCTCACCAGGAACTGCTTGCAAGTAAAACCACATTTTTACATGTTAGAAAGGAAGCGGAAAGCCTCTGCAAAATTTAGAAGATATTGGCAGGTATATTGTGTCCACTCTCATGTACGACTGTCTGAAGGTAGGAAGAGAGATGAAGATAAACAATCAGCAACCCGGGCCGCAATAACTTGTGTCCTTTTAACCTAGCACAAAGAGATCAGGGAAGTAGACAAGTTGGACAGCCTTGTGAGATGCAGATTGGGAGCATTTTTACACTTTTTACAATGTACCAGCTTCCAACTAAACTGTGATTGCAAATACTTTTGCTGGAAAAATTGAATACAGGAGCCCCTCTGGATTTGTTGATTGAATCCTTTTCTCTATGGGCTGAATCAAGTCCTAAGTCTCTCAGAAATACCTGTTTAAAGGTGAAGAACTACCTGAGGGGACATCATCAGCTTGGTTTAGTATCACAACAGCCATAAGTCTTACAAAACTAAACACTGCCTCCAAAACCCCATCTTTAAGTCCCCCCAAACATTTGTACATTTTCATGAGTTAAAGCGAAAGCTGTTTGGAGAAGGGAGCAGGTGTGGAAATTACTCTAAGTGTCCCTCAGCTGTAACCACAGAGCTGGAGCGTACGTGACGCTGGTGAGACAGAACAGGCAGCCTGCAGGAGCCCTGGCCACCGTGGGAGCCCCATGGTATAGGTAAAGCAACTGTATTCCCCTGAGATTACCCTGGTTTAGAGGAGACAGACGGTGAAAGAGAAACAAATAGACTTCTCCCAAACCTGTCAGATTTCCAAGGCAGATGAGGGGCCTCCCTAATCTTTCAGTCTGGTAGACAGCAGTGCTTCCCCAGAAAGGAAGATTGTGAAAGGCAGTGCCTGCAACAGTGAAGAAAAGGTGTGGGGCTTGTTTCATCCATTTTTTGACACCTACAGTGAAGATGTCTCCACCTCAGATGGAGAGAGAGACCACTTAGGATCCTCTTTATAGTCCAGGACAGGGGAAATGAGCATTTCTACGATGTCATTCAGCTGCCTATATAGTTAGAAATCTACTTTAGGAAAAGAGAAAATGAACTGCTGATGTGTCTGCTGTTCACTTTTTAATATAAAGAGAGTCCAAGCGACCCACTCAGACTGCAGGCATCCACACTGGGTCAGATGAACGGTGCTTAAAAACGTGTATAGGGTAAAGAAGCAGCATGTACAGCAAAGCTTTTTTAGTTTTCCTTTTAATAAGGGGGACCGTAAAGTACTGTCAAGATAACTATTTCCCCCCATCTAGTGGTGGGATTGCATTTTAAAATGTCCCACCCATCTTAGCTGACTGCATTTTGAAACTGATGAAGGTTGAAAATAGCACCATTGCTCTGCAAGCTCCCAAAAACCTATGGCTGTGATTACTGCAAGTCCCATAAACCAGGTCTCAGATTGGAAACAGTCCTCACCTTCCCAGTTCTTTGCTCCAACCTCCAGATCATGCTACCTCTGCTTTCAAAGGTGCTTAAAACATATGAAAGATATCAACCTACCATACTAGTCATTAATTTACCTATTTATAGACTGGGTACTAGGGATTGCCTCTTCACGACTACAGCTTATGACTATTTTTAGCACTCCTGAAGAGCTTTGTTATTCATCTGCAGAAACTGCCATTGATGGGTCACATCTGCTTCATGGTCAACTCACCCTTTAACTGTTTCACCAAATGCAAACGAAATAAGTTTTATTTCTGGACTTGGAACAGCTTTGGAGGCAATAATCCAGCTCTGGATCAGATTCTCAGCAATGTTCAGCTGAGAATGATGGTTAGAAGTTTCTAAGCTAGTCCTTGTCCTTACTATACATGTTAAAGTTATACCGTGTTCCTAAAGGACAAGTCTGAGTTGTGTTTTATTAGAGACTGTCAAGCTGTTCAATGTGAGATGGTATGTCCTCTTTAATTTTGGAGATGTTCTTAGGGATTTTTCAAACTGGGGCTTTCAAAAGAATAGCTTTATTACTAAAAATAGAAAAAGTTCCCAGTGTGCATTTTCTAAAAGAATGTACCTACCTTGTATACCAGTTTTTATACTGGATCTATGCTCCATACTTAATTTCCTTCCAGTTAAAGTCAATTGATTCAAATACAGTAAACCTTCTGTGGGCCTAGGTAATGTTCTCTGAAGTCATTAGTTTTGAACTGAAATACACTTGAAAGACCAAGCGCACACAGCTGAGAATTCGCACAGCACAAACAGGTACATAAAATACATCTCATGCAGACCATAAACAATAAGTCAAAAAGCCTACAACAAGGCTGAATGTGGAAAAGTCTGTTGCAAGGCTATCTTAAGATAGCACAGAATTCAGACAATTCATTGTGGGTTTAAATGGGGCATAATGAGCCAAAAAGATATTTTTAATTACCTGCCTTTCCTTTACCTCCCCACAGTGCATGGTATATTACTGCAAACTGAAACGTTCATAGATAACCACTTACCTTCCCAGTGGGTATGTACCAACAGTAAAGTCCCAATACACCATGTAGTTAAGTATTTCCAAGATGCAGTCAGATGAATAGACAACTAGCTTAATATTTTAGCTGATCAAAATTCAACTCAGGCCTTCTCCAGCAAAGCTGTAAAAAGCTTGCTGCTAGTCTACAACCATTGCATATTCAGTAACTTTTTTCCCCCATTCCTGTTCCTCACCTAAAAAAGATCTTTGCAAACAAGTGACAGCACAAGTGGTCCTAAATTTATCCTCTTTCACCAGCTCCAGGTGAGACCTGTGACATGGGTTTTCTACCTCTCCTCTTCGCATACTCTTTTGCTGCTCTGCTGCTGCCTGACCAGGACCTGGGGACTAAGAGGAGAAAGGATTTTCTTTTAAGAATTAAATCACGTTTTTCTATCCAGCCTTAGCCTTAAGTGAGAGAAAATTACAATGCTTTATACAACAGAGAAAAACAACCCATTTCTATGGCAGAGCAGGAAATATACTGTCACATCACAATTGATGGGGGGTTTATTAAATCTGGTATCTAATTCATTTCATCCTCTGACTTTTCATCCAATGGTATGAATCTGTTCCTTCAACTTCTGTACTGACAGACTTTTATTTATCTGGTTTTATAACAAATAGATGGAAAAGAAATTACTGATCCTGGGTACAAAATTGCTTTTGCCAAAACTTAAATTCAAAATCAGAGCAAACAAAGCCTGCAGCTGCTCCCTTGCCTCCAATGCCAACAATAATAAGCAGTTACAATAAAATTAAGCCTACCTGAAACAGAAGCAGAAGGTACCAGATCCTCAGCATAAATAAATCACTGGAACTGAAAGCACTATATTAGCTGGCAAGTTTTGTTTCACCTTCACCTTGAATCACTGTCCTTTATCCCCCAAACCTGGGAATGTGCCATAGAATAAAGGACTTACAAGTGCCTGTACCAATATCTCTCTGAAATCTTGCTTTCACACAATTTACAGTTAGCAGCTGAGTCGTTACACATTCCCTCTGTATCCCTCTAAGCCAGTGGGAGGCAGTAAGACAAAACTCTCACATATTCCTCCATGTATTCATCCTTTGAGAAAGTTTATTGCTGTTTTGGAAAGGTCTGCATGCAGCAACAGGTAAAAGCCAGGGGGGCTTGTCACAGACCTATACTTGGAATCGTAGATGGAAAAGTTAGTGAAAAAAGGCCACAGGTAGAGAGAGGGGGCACCATGGCAGTCACCACACTGAAGCTGGCAGGATCATGTAAACCTGTCCTTAAATAGTACACCTGAATTTGCCTCCCCGCCATGGATTTTCAACACCCCTTTCAGTGCAAAGCCACTTCTTTTAGCTGAGCTATCAGCCTGAAATTAGAAGAATAAGCTGGCTTTCACAGGATTCATTTTGGGGACCATCAAAGCATCTGCAAAATGTGGTAAATATCACAGAGCACCAGGCACCACAGATCTGCCACAGATGCCTGTGAATACGTTGCCAGGTAAACATGTATGCCTACAGCCTTGTGAGAACACAGCATTCCTTGGCAAGTAACTGGATTTAACCTGAACAGGCAAGGATTATTTGCTTATTTTTCAATTAAAATTAAAACCTCACAGGCATCCTCACTTATACTTGGGCCTTTATGAAGGTCAAAGAAATGGAAAGAAACATTAGGTTTTGCAGTTACCAGCAATTAAATTTGCTATTTGCTCTTCAGCCTGCAGTTTCAGGGATAGGATGACCTCAGGTAGCACTTCAAGACTGTCAGCACCAGACTTGGCTTTTGAACTGTGCTCTGGATACTACACAATTAACTGCAAAACAGATGTGCCTAAACAAGGCAAATTGCATTGACAGACCACTGTCCAAACCCAATGAGGTATAGCTGTCCTAGAGGAAGAGCACAGCCCTAACAACTACAGCACACAAAGAACCTCCACAAGACGGAAGAATCAGAAGCTTTTTAGCCAAAAAGACCGCGGAGAACCCAAGAATTGTCACGGGAGCGAGAAACTGTGATTAGTTAAGCATTCAAATGCTATTAAAACTCACTGCTTGAATTACTTCCTCTCTAATGCTCAAAACCACCAGAGGAGAGAGACCAGCCTCGCAGAAGTTGAATTGTAACCTCTGGAAACCCCCACGCTTCCGAGAGTATCATCTACAGCAAGAATGCTAAGGAAGGAGTGTGTTAAGTTTTGGGGTCAGTGTTTCTGATCTCTCCATGATCCTTCATCAGAAAGGCCTTACCCCAAGCCACTCCTTAAAAACTAAAGACACTAAAGGGAAGGAAACTGAACCAGTGTGCATATTCTCCACTCCAACCATTCAAACGGCCACCCATGGTTATAGATAAGTCTCCTCAAACCACAGGTTACTTATTAACTCAGAAAAGCCCTACGACACCACTCTTTTCTCCACATTTCTCCTCCTCTGCAAGCCAAAGCATTACTAAGCACACAAAGCAGTCAGCAGCAAAGCCCACTTCTTTCCTTCACTAACTCACAGCACTCTCATGAACCCCCTTGCACACAAACCCTATCCTACCCATGCACTTCACACAGACCTTTCCCTACACACCCCATCCTTCCGTGCAGCTAATATTTCCCCTCCAAGTATTCAGCATCGCATACATATTTTCCCCCACCTTACCACGTATTCACACCATGAAGAAACACTATTTCCTGGCCACAAGACAGCTGTGCTCTTTCGAAAGCCACGCTTTCACTTGTGAGGCCCAGACCCTCCTCGTACTGCCATTTCTGTTACAGGAGCAAAGTCCTGCAAGCATTAGTGACTGGTCCATGTGGAGCTCCTGTCTTTGGGTCCCAGCTCTATGATTTCAAGAGAGCTGGTGATAGTCTGAGTGAACTGTAGTGACAATGACATATTTCAGAAACCAAAATCTTCTGCTGATCAGCAGAAAAGGTGCAAGGTATAAGTAGCAATACAAAGAGGCCTGAAACGTGACTTGGAGGAATGATTTCCTAAATGAAAAACACCAGTCTCTATGGAAAGATGAGCCCCACAAAAAGGCAGGAGTAGCCAAGGTTCTTCTACCATCACTACTGGAGGTGCCCTGCGGCTGGGCCAAGGGCTGCCGTTTCTGTGGCAGGGTGGCTCCTTACACTCTGCGGATGGGAAAGGTAAGCAGGAGACGGAGAGGAGCGGCTCTGTGCTGAGGGTCTGTAATGGAGGCAGACCTTTACACTGGTCACAGCAGCTCTCCCCAAAGGCCCACAATGGATGCCTATGTGCCAGTCTATTCACACCTGACTGGTAACACCAACTCTTTTCACATTGGCCACCATAAAACAATCTGTGACTATCAGGTACTGTCACTACAGGCGAAATTCAGAGCCAGGACTAGGCAATGCAGGAGCTTGTTTGCCACTCCTAAGCCAACCACTCTCCTCTAACACACCCTCTTGGTCCAGGTATTCAAACAACTCCATAAAAGAACATGAAATGCATTATTGTCCACAACACCATTGCATGAGTGCATAAAACACTGAGGTATTGGATGTCAATCATATTTCATGGCAGATAAAATTTCAGTAGAAATTAATAAATAAACCATTGGAACCTCAAAAAAATCTAAAGTGTCATACTCTAACTTTTTTAGTTGACCTGGATGGTTGTTTTATCCTTGACTGGTTGGCTTTCAAAAAAAAAACAAAAACCAAAAAACAATCCACCCTAAAAAACTGAGTTTTCCCCAGTAAGACCAGAAATAAAGTTTCTTCTCTTCAGGATGTTCTTCAGCTAAAAAGGTGATGGAAACACCATACAGATCTGTAAAATATATGGGTATTGGCTGAGAAATCAATGTTAACCTTTCATGTCTTTGTAAAGGGACAATATAAACAGCCCTTGCAATCAAATTTCAGACACAGAGAGGATGTGGACAGTGGCAAGTTTCCACTTAACGGCCTCAGAATAAACAACTCTGAACAATCAGACTTCTTACCAGACTTTGTGGCAGCCAGCCCCAGAGTTAGGAAAATTTCAGTGCACACCAGCCAGCCTGGCTACATTCAAAACCCTGAGACAAGTGGCAGAGAGGTCATGATGGCATCAGCCTTCTTACGTGAAATCTTGCAAATTTCAGATCATTGTAATTTCCCATTTAAACATAAAACTCTTTGAAAATGCAAGGGGGCACTAGAGGTTTTGAGATAAATCACATGCTCCTTGGACTTACTGTGTCTTCCACAGCAGATGTAGCCAAAGCCGTTTCTACATGTCCTAGTAGATACTGGCTCCTGACTAATGAAACAAGCATTTGGATGCTAAAAGATACCGAGCATTATCTGGTACAGTTAAAAGAGTCCACTACTCCAGAATTTGTTTCTGTGCATAGCTCAGCAGAACTTCAGCAGGTTGATCTATGTACACAGCTTAAGTCCTTCCTCTCATTTGTGGTACTTGCCTGGAAAAAAATTTTGACCTAAATATTTGCTTTTGCTTCCTGTCAGGGGATGAACATCATTCAACAGCACCTGAACATCATCTTTAGTAGACACTGTATACATATGAAGTAAGACTTCAGCTCCTGTACAAAATAGGCCCGTTGCCTATTGAACAACACAAGCCTCCTGAATGCTGCCCCACTGGTAGCTATTAAGTGAGTTTTACCCTCCCTGAAGGAGAAGGAGAAGCTTCTGTACACTGGGAAAACTTGGACCCATGGATCCAACCAGCCTATAGGAGTAATAGGGCGTGCTGTTCTACAGACACACTTGAGAAGTGCCTAAAAATATATGGTAAAAATTCCTGGGTTTGCCTCTGTATCTCTATAGTAACAGCACCAGTGAAAAACACTTTTTGAATACGGTTAGCAGGACTTTCATCTGAGCCTGCCAACAGGATAGTAATTACAGGAGTTCTGGTGGAAGCATATACAGTTTTCAGCAAAACAGGAGTTAGACTAGCTGTTTCAAGAACCTGCCTTCCTTTCCACAAAACATATACTTAACACAAAAAAATACAATTCTAGCTAAAGAGAAATGACTGGGGTTTTTTGTTTGTTTAAAGACAGCCAGAAAAAAGAAAAGACAGAAAAAAAAGTAAAAGGTGGAAA
>JAVJGG010000031.1:7255766-7289532 GCA_035590195.1 Aviceda cuculoides
AAAGGGGGCAAAAGAGGAAAAAGGGGGCAAAAGAGGAAAAAGGGGGCAAAAGAGGAAAAAGGGGGGGAAGGAAGGAAAAGGAGAAAGAGGAAAAAGAGGGGAAAAAAGAGGAAAAAGAGGAAAAGAAGTCATTCATTTGGTCATAGGACACTAGGACAGCTTGTCAGGTACCAGGGTTGAATGACACAAGTTGCACAATGAGAAGCAAGAAATGAAATCTAGATCATTACATTAGTATCTTGAAAATCACTAGATAAGCCAGGGACCCATGGCAGTGATAGGAAGATACATAACACTTCACCGACCAGCCGAGTTACTACAGAATCTGATCATTCTAGTGGTGAAGTACGGCGTAGTGCCGAGCTGTGTCAACATGCACTAGCAAATGGAGTGCCACAGGTGGTCTTACTGATTCAGGGGCAATGATGTGTAATCGCAAGGTACCACCTGACTGGAGCCCTTTAATCTTCCTCTAAACTTCCAAGATCCTCAGCAGAAAATGCATAGGTAATTCCTTTGTATGCTCAGAGGCACAGTTGTGGCTCTTCACCTCCACTCCCATGGGTTAACCACACAGGCAGCTGCAAACATCAGTTTGCTGGAAGTGCAGAGCACAGGCTGAAAATCAATAAAAGGTTGATACTATCATATTTTTAAACAATTAAATGTTCTTTTCAAAGAGAACAGCAGCCACTCAAAATTCAATTGCATTGAGGAAGAGCCACTAAGGACTAGACACTGCTTGTAGGCACAGCTTTGAACGCAGCAATGAGCATCCTGTACTCTGTGGCAGTCCTATGAACGCTTGACAAAATACCCAGAGCCTCACTCTACAGTGATGAGACTATAGCTGTTCCTGGCTAGAGGAGCAAAACTCCTCTATGGCAGCAGCAGATTTCAAAGTCCTTGCTCTATTACAGTACAATAGCAAATAGCCTGGTGACAAAGCTTCATTGCTTCCCCATTCAAACACTATTTATGCCTCCCTCTTCTCACCCTTCAATTGTATTTTGGAAGAGTTACACATGAGAACAGTTGGATGTCTTTTTTTACTTCATAATTGTCTCCCATCACAAGAAATGCCAGAAAAGAAAGAAAGAAGGAAACAGGCTCTTAAAAAGCAGGAGTCAAGTCCTTAGCTAGCAAAAACTGACTGGCTCCAAATCCCACTTTTCATCAGCTGAGTATCTAGTCACAGTCTTTGATTTGTTTTCTCAACAAATGATGACCTAGATTCAAGGAACATACCGCACAGCTGCTTTATAGAAGGCATGCAATTTGCAAACTAAAAAGTGATAAGTGCATATAACAAGACTTTTGGAAAACAAGTTTCTTCATATTTTCCCTCCTCAAAGAAAACAACTAAATGCATCAGGCTAGTGTCTCAGGAATTGGATGGATACAATGTCAGTACCACGAAGCACAGTCATTAGTGGTGCCCCTCACTGAAAGTGCTCACTAGTCAACAACTTCCACTGTCCCCTTTGGGATCAGCCAAGCGTGAGATTCTTTTGCAAAATCTGGCCCAAGAGCAGTTTGCACGAGCTTTGAGGTAAAGCCATCTGACCACCCAGCCAGACCACTGAATGCAAGCAAAGCTTTGAAGAAATGACACAAGGCATTTCGAAATTCCCAACCAGCAGCAACTTGCACAACACTGGTAGCTCCAGGCTGAAAGCAAAAAGACCTGACATGTTCATCCTGGTACTCTGCAGGAACAGACCTCAGATCTGTGATGGGAAACCCTTGAGCCTCCAAGGGCCCTTGCGAAATGACTGGCTTCAGTTTTATGCCTTTGAGTCCACACTGCAAAATGGTCATGTCAGCAGTCCCCATAATGCACTTACCAGCACAAGGACTGGCTATTCTGACTGAATTCTTCTCCCATGCCCAGGCACCAGGTGTGCTTATTGGGAATTTACCTTGGCTCTTCCTATGCTACTATAGCCTGCAAGGAGGTGAATCTCATCTTCCGACTGTCAGAACAACAATTTTTCCCAGCACAACAATGCTTGCAAAACAAAAACAAATCCAGACTGGCAAACTGAGGAAAAAATAGAAACCAAAGTTGTGCCTTCTGGTGTGATAATGGCTCCCAAATGATTATAGCTCCAGGAAAAAGTGTTTGGGTTGTAACCTGGCGCTGAAAGGGTAAATCAAGAAGTAACGTACTTAAAAAGCTGTGTCATTTGATCACCTTATGAAAAGGTAATATTGTCTACCCTGTGCATTTATAAGGGGAGAACTATGTTTTGAAAATGCTTGTATTTCCTACTTCGATGATTTAAAACACTCATTACAAACATGAAGATCATTGTGCAACCTGTAAATGTAGTGTTTGCCCTTGGTCCTCCTTTTATTTTCTGCTACATCCTTATGCTCCTTACCTTAAGAGGTCAAAATGCTTTTTTTTCCACATACTCTGCTGTGCCTTGCTCCTGGGGAGACCGGTCTGGTAGCCAAAAACTTGCTCTTGTCAGGGATGCAGCATTTCCCAGATTCCTTTAAAACCTCACCACCTGCATTTGAGATTTAGACTTTCTGAAGCTGTCTCCTGTTAAATGAAACATTGTCCAACTCAGCACAAAATTTCACAGATCTAGCATTTAATAAGATGTCAGTTCATTTTTTTTTTAAAGGAGGGATGACCAAAACTAAGTACTATCTGAGAGCTTACTGATATGACAAAGCACTGTACTATGTATCACTGTAATTTTGCTATGGAAATATAATTTATTTACTGGTTGGATCAGACCTGAAGTCCATTCTGATGTTCTGGCCACTCAAAGCAGCCAGTACTAACATTTCAAATGAAAGATGTAAAAGACCTGTAAGAAACAATAACCATGTCTGTAACACTTTCTTCTGTGCCTCAGGGAGGAGATAGCTTATGTCTCTGAAGAATACAGATGGAACAGACTGCTAAGTATTTCTCTCATATCGTTTAATCTGAGGTGCTTTTAATATCCATGCAAGTACATAATTCTTTTTGACCTGCTGAGCTCTTGTTCTCAGCAGGAGGGAACCACAGTGTTAATTTTTTGGTGTGTGTTCTTCATTAAATTTCTAACAGAATATCCATGTATCAGAGTTTGCTCTGTGTTACTATATTATTTTTTTCAAACATACAAAGCAGCTCAGTTCCCTTTTTAAAACTGCAGCTATACACTTCATTAAGCTTTCTGTGATAACATCTATCCTAATGTTCTGCCTTCAGAGCAGATGGCAAATTCAGAGCCCAGGCAGGTGAAGAGAAACTTGGATTGCTTTTGCCAATGGGCATTATTGTAGCCTTATCCATGTCAAATTTCAGTTCTCGCTGCACTGCCAAGATGTTTAATTCCTCCCGGAGTGTCTAACAAACCTCAACAGCTTTCACCAACTGAAACAAATTACCATGATCAGCTAAATTCCCTAGCTCACTCTATCTTTCCTTCTCTACGCTGCTAATGAGGATACAGAGTACTACTGACCAAACCCACATCAGCCTGCAGACAATTAACCAACCAGACCCTCCAGAGTCAGCACACAATGAATTTGGCTTCATGATGAAGACTATTCAAGTAACTAGCTGCAAGTATTTAGTGTGATGCAGAAGGATGCAAAACTGAAAATAAAGAAGGATTAGAAGCATGTCCCCGTTTTGTATCCTGCTGGCTTTGCTGCGGAGAGCTGCGAGACCAATGATAACTAATTAGATTAACTGGGTAGAAAGAAGTTAAGAGGAATTGATATCCATGAAGACATTAATGCATTTGGGGTTGCAGGTATCCAAATGATCTGGCACTGTATCAGGTGGTCATTTCTCTGCAATTCCTAGGATCACCTTCTTCATCCATTTTCAAAGAGATACAAACACCATGTTAGTGAAAAGCTGTCACAACATGATTCTGGATGAGGTTTTTCTTGCCAGCTATCACATCTGAACAGAGGCATCTCAAGACAAATATATATGGAAAGTGCCACAGGAAGCTATGATTTTCCCAGACATACAACCGAAGTGAGGAACCCCAGTTATTCTTCATGCATCATTCTACTTTTTTGCCATGATGGGAGAAAGCTCAACAACACAGTGGTCTTTAGCTAGCAATGCTCTTATTTAGATGCACAAAAGACAGACAATCTATGGGAGACTTGCTGGATTAAATGAGCCACCCAGAAGCAGCAACAGAAGTGGCCTGGAGTCACTTTTCTTCCCCTCCTTTCCCAAGCACTTTCATTCTCCTCTTTTGGTTCTCTCTCTCAATTCAGTGTCTCAGGGCAGTGGTCCAACAAGCACTCCTCTGTGTCTTTAGCACAGCTGTGATTTCACAACCCACTGTGTACCCTACAACTCACAGTGCCTTGCAAATTTATGGCTGAGACCTCAGCACTGAGGCAAAACGCACTTCAGTGAAAGGAAGAAAACAGACACTTGCTTGGAATAGTGAAAGCCTCACTCTTGACAGAGAGAAGGTGAGAACACTCTTCTCCTTAGTTTCCACAAGCCGTTTCATTAAGGATTACTTTCATCTCCCCTGGGTGACCCCATATCCTTGTATAAAGATGATCCACTCTACATGGACCCCATATACACACCCAGGAACAGGAGTCAACTTTCTGTTACTCAGCATGCCTCAGCTTTCCAGTTCATGTTTCCCAGGTGAATGGTGCCTGGGCTGTGGGTCACATGTTTGAAACAGGACCTCCTCAGAGAGGCTGTGAAAACAGCTATATCGCCACTCTTCTCATGTGAAACTTATCTCTTAGAAGTCCCCAAGTTCAGGAAGCCCTAACCAGTCAGTACTTGTCACCAGGAAACACTGCCTTCAAATCAGCCCCTTCCTAGATCCGATTAGCAAGTTATATTTGTCACAGCCCCATCATCATGTAGGGTACAGCAGCTAGTGTTATTTTAGCACTGCCTCTCATCCGATCCAAGATCTCTGTTGTTTTACTATGTTGAAGGATGCTTTGTTGTTTCTTCAGCCCATCCATTTATCATGAGCAACTTAAGCAAGAAAAAGCTCCAGAGTTCCACAGAGTGCTTTTCCTGAACAAATAGAGTTAAGCCATAGAGTGGCTTGTTTCTGTTGCTCTTGTGGCTACCCCACCCTACGTTACCCCATGACACTTCAGAAGTATTTCAGAAGCCTATCCACATAGAAAAACCATCTAGCACTGTGGTCCTATCACATCATACTTGCCAGAGACATCATTGCTCTCAGCATCAGGGTGTCAGCTGGTACCCATCTTTTCAGTAAGCATCCTCATCTCACTCAATGCCCAAAGCCATAGAGAAGCCCTTCAAAATCAGTACAGAGCCTGCAGTTATCCTGTCAGGCAGGATAAGGCCCAGCACAAACAGCTGAATCCAGACTTACCTTGACCACCGTAAGTGGGCAACAACATAATCATTCCGTGCCTGTGGGCTACAAGATACACAAGGGTTCTGCAGAGCAAGTGGGAAGCTGCAGGTCATGTTCAGGCATGCTGTCCTTCTGATGGACACACTCACTCCTCCCTGCTCTACAACAGGCCACTCACCCATGGCTACAGGACAATTAAACAAGAATGAGAAGTAGGATATTTCCTAGCAGTGAAGGCTGATTAAATGAAGTTAATAAATCTCAGCAAGCTGACGCAGCGTGATCTCCCTAGGATTTCCCTACTTTGTTGTTTGTCAAACTGTTTTCAATCTTTGGACATACACTTCCATTCAAAACCGTCATCTCCTGTCCTTAGTCACACAGGATCCCCATTACCATGACAGTCCTCCAAAATCATCACCTTCCCATTGCTTTTTCTGTCATGACCAAAGACACATTTTTGTCTTCCTAAAACCAATCAACCGCCATACACACAGGGCCACCCTGCTCACTATTCCTTTCCACCCTTCAGTGACAAACATCCTCCAAATTATCCTTCTTTTCCCTCAACAAGTCCCTTATTTTGCACACCTAAGGAACAGATCCACTCTGTTATTCTGCCAGAAATGATCATCCCTACCCTTGCATCAACATTTTCCCCACCCCATTTTAAAATGGGGATAATCAGTAGGGAAATGACTTGCTCTGGCGGTATTCAAAATTAGTGCAGTGCTGGCTCCTTTAAGTCTTTTGCCCTCCCAAATAACTGAAAACAAGGTGGAGACTGCAAGTCACACACAGCAAGAATCAAAAGCATGAAAAATCACTTGAAGGTACCAGTTAAACAGCACAGATGCAGTAACTCGGTCTGCTCCCAGACCATTTTGTTTCACAGAACATCCTCCAGACACTGAGTCTCTGTCAGAATGACAGGTACAAAGCACAAAATTAACCCAGAAAGGCAAGACCGAACAGCTGGTGTGGGAGAGGGGAGATGGCAGAGATGTTTTCTTCTGTCTTATCTTGAGTCTGAAGGAGTATGAGGCAGAAATCACGATGCTTCCCATCACAACGCAACAAGGCAAGGCACTGCCTGGCGCTGGCCAGTGGAAGACAGATAAAGTCAAGTCAGATGGTAACCACAACAGCGGACATCACCGAGACAGCGAAAATCCAGCACTGCCACCCTCTTTGCATTTTACCCACACGAGGTAGAGGCAGAACCTGGTGCTTGGGGTTTTCTACCCCTCTTTTTCAATACTCCTCGCACTGCCCCTGCCAGCCCTGCTCTGTTGAGTGACCAGGAGGGGAGATCGGCTGTATTTGGGGGCGCTGCCCTGCCGTCGCCGCCGGGACGGACCCCCCGGGGCAGGCCGGCGAGCCCCGGCCCCCAGCACCGCCCGCGGCCGGGAGAGGGAGCTCCCGCTCAACTTGTCTGCCGTGCCGAGCCCCGGCCCGAAAAAACGCCCTTGCCGAGGTTTTCGGGGGGGGGGGGGGGCGGGTATTGCTCAACAGAGAAGGAGACCAAATCCTGCACGAGTTACCTGCTGTGGGCGGGAGGGAGCCCGAATGCCGGGCGCTCACTTCCCTCTGAAACGAGATGGCGTTTGGGGGCCAAAGTCAGCTCCTCGGCGCACTTCTGAGGGCAGGCGAAGCAGCGGCTCTTTGCTGAACACGTCTGTGCCTCTGGTGGGGGCCCGCCAGCCTGTAACACGCTTTGCCTGTCCTGCGCCATGCTCCTGCGTATCAGCTGTGCCTTACTGGCCCGCTGATTCCCCGTGTTCCCTCAAGTCACTCAAAAAAAAGCCTCCACAAGAATTTACTCGTGCCATGCTATGCACCATCCTCGCTTTTGTTAGATAAGGTTGTCTCCCGAGTTTTCAGGCTCTTCTCTCTCACTCATCCCTTGTTCACCTGCTGGGACAAATTGCTGGCTGCGCATCCAAGGACTGCCTTGTTTTTATTTGACTGGGGATAAAAAAAAAGACTGATGTAGGGAGAGAGTAGTAGTAGAAGCGACTTCTGCACTGACGCCTGAAAATAGGCCTGTGGTCAGAGAGGAAGGTGAACAACCTGTCCCCTGACCTCCAAATACCACAACCCTTGGCCACCACTGCTGTAGCACCCCAACCGTTGGCTGTCACTGCTGTCATGGAGAGGAGCCACGAGGAGAGGCCGTGAACGAGTGTGGGTGCTGCCTTGATGTGAAGTGAGGGCAAAGTCTTTTGTGATTGTGTGGGGTCCCACAGCCTTGCAACAGCAGCAGCCTTGCCACAGGGGATGAGCAGCAATACCAGCACACAGCTAACAAACGTGGCTATTTAAGGTCTGCGTTTTTAATGTGGCAAAGGCTGGAAAAGCCAGCATAGGGGGGAAAAAAAAAGACCTGGAAGAAAATCACTCTGCAGTCACAGGGAAGTCAATGCGGGAGCAAAGCTCTGCTGTGATGTCCTCTAACCCAAAGGAGACACAGAACAGCAAAGAGAAAGAAGCCACTTCCATTCTGGTTTGTTCATCATTAGTTGAACTAGAAATCAACCAAGTTCCAGCAGCCAAATCTTTATTACAGGCTGTGACATAGCAGACCAAAAAAAAAAAAAAAAAAGCCCAGAACAAGTTAAGCTTGTAGTACAACGGTTCAGGAAAGCTATCAGCTATTTTTGACTTGTGAGCCTTTGATCTGACTGTAAATTTGGTCTGACTTTCAGTTCTTACTAGTTGCTAAGGATGCTATAAACAAGTACTAAGACACAGCTAGAAGCTACAAAGTCAGCTTTAAGGGTCTGGAAAAGCAACAGTTCAGGAAAGCTATCAGACGCGTGCTCTGGGCAGCACAAGAAAAAGATTATTCACAACTTAATTTCTGGCCAACCCACAGGTATTACTACAGGAATTGACTGTGATAAGCTGGTAACAAACAGCAATCATGCTCCAAACGAGTGTCATCACCTCAAAATCTGTGTTTGAAGGCATGCAGCACAGAGTACAGTCCTGTATCTCAGCTGGAGAACATTCTAACACTCCTACCTTATCATTTAGTACCAACCTATCCCTAAGTTCATAAAGACTCAACAATGGGCAAATTTGCAAACAACTGTATATCCAAAAGTAGGAAGCAATATGGGGTTTACATCTGAAATAAGATTCCTAAAAGTTATTCTTTCAGGAAATTCCTATGTCATAAAATTCATACTTTCAGTGTGGAAGACTCCCTCCATCCTCATAACCATTAGATTTTTATTTCTGATTACAAACACTACTGAAAGTTGTATTATGTAGCTTTGGGATTAAAATGAGTGATTACTCTCCAAATGAGTGACAGATGAAACAAATACCTGAAACAGAAGGATAGAGAGAAATCATCTCTTCTCTCCCCGGATGCAAGCTCAAGAGAGGGCTCAAGAAGAGATGACAACAAAGCAGTAACATAGACCAAAATATTCAGAGCTTCTGTATAATTAATTTGTAACAGTGAGAGGAAACTCCATTATTAAACACAGAAATAGGAAGGAGGCTAGAGAGGAAACTGTTACTGGAGGCATGCTTCAGGCAAGAGACAGAGAACTCCTCCAGAGCTTCCTTGCACTTTGAAACAAGACACAGAATGAGAAAGAGAAGCCACTAGGAAAGAAGCCTCATAGCAAAGCTGCCCACATGTAGTATCAAGGCAAGGCACACATTACTCCATTATTAAAAAAGGGATCACCAGGTCTGAAAGAAAGAGGCAAATTTCAGAACAGGGAGCTCATGTGCCAGCTACACCATTGCTTTCTGACTACTGACAAAGTGCAGAGCAGCAGGCATCTCTTGCAAAAAATGCTAGGAAGTTCCCGCAAGATGTTTAAAAGCATGTAACGAGACAAATCTCTGGGAGATTATAGTATATTATGGGTTAGTAGCACAAATAATCAAGCCCCAAAGGACTGTGCGCCACTGAATGGGTAGCTGGAGATGGGGACAACATCAGCCAGTGGTCTTCAAAGGCAGCTGGAGTTTACCAAGAGTATGTAACAACTCCACTGTTCTCTGTATGGACCGGGTCACAGTCCACAGAGGATGAGATAGTTACAGGTAAGTAAGGTTTTGGAATATTCCATTATATTTCTATCTAGATTATATTGGTTTTCCTGATATTGCCAAGATCTGTTCAATACACTGTTGAATAGAAGGAGTGACTACTGCTGGCACATGAAACCTAATAAAAGACCTCGTTTATCAATAACAGAAAGACAAAATACATAGCTAGCATTGTCACAAAGGCACCCATCGAACGTAGGTAAAGTTGTAAATAACTTTACCTGCTATGTAATAAGAGGAAAGACCATATTAGGTTCTAGGTAGCCAGACAATTACAAAAAGCACAACAAACAAGCAGCATGGTCAGCGCTGGTGCAAAAATATGAACTTTCAATACTGTCGTCATGGATTAAAGTCACAAAAATCTGCCACAGTGATTGATAGGAAAATTAAATAATCCTCAGAGTCTATCAGAAACGTTTCTCAAAAAAATTCTAAACTGATCTATTGTTATGAAAATTCCCTTTCCTAACTATAATACCAACCAGTCTTTATAGTATGACAGTGTATTAACTTTGTTATTATGCATTAGTTCACATTATACACTGCAATGTAATGAGGTAGTGGAATTTACTGGAGGCTTTGGTACTGTTCATGCTTAAGTAAAACAAACTAAAGTACAGCCTGGCCCTGGAAATAAGGGCTTTGCTTCTTGGAAGCTTAGAGCTGTCCGTGAAGGATAAAAGATACCCCTGGACAACCAAGATAACGCCAACATCCTAGCCCCTCTAACACACCTTTGAAACCCTCTCACCATTGTCTGGTATCATACATAAGTAACTCGAGCAAAAGTGACTCCAGGGACATCTGGATCAATAGACAAGCAGAAAGAATATTGCAGAAATATAGTTGCTTTGCGAAGTTTTACTATGATCAGTAATCAGTAGTGTGGGTGTTAGTGATTAGTCAAAGCGTGTTGTACCTGAATGCTTGAAGGGTGTAAGAACCCTGTGTAAAACCACATTCTTGGTGCCCCAATTTGACTGGGAAACCTCATGCACATGAATAGATATTTACCCTTGTAATTCTATACTTTATGCCCTAGCCCCTCTCCTAAGTCAGCAAAGGCCAGTTGCAGATTTTTGTAACATTATCGAGAGTTGGAGGGTAGACAGTTCCGGGACATATTACCTGTACGATTCCCTTATCAAGTGCTAGCATCCTCTGGAAAAGAGAGTAAGTGACCTAGAGAAACATTTTACACAACAATGGAAGAAAAAGCCCAATTCACCAATGTGAGGTTCAAAGTCCTCCACAGGCTAAAATTGTGGCATTTTTTATGGCTCCAAGTCCAGATTAAATGGCAGAAACTGGAGGAAACCTTATGCGGTAGAGATTCTGGGAAGATGAAAAACAGAAAACTGATTGGTATGGGAGGTGGCTGCGGTAGACAGTGTAACTTTGTAGAAGACAACAAAAGGTTAGAGATCACCAAGTGATGAAGCGCAGTATGTGTTGTTCAGTAACCAAAACCAGTAACAATGAAATCCTAGTTTGTTCTCAGTTCTCTTACTTCAGACAATAGAGCTGCTGTCCACACAGGGTATGAGAGAAATGTTATTCACCGATTCAACCTGAGTCATTAAATAGAGAAGCAATTTTTATACCTACCTCTAAGGAACATGTATTAGCCCCTGTAGGAGACAGCTGTTCTGCTCTTCACAATGGCTCAGTGCAGCAGCTCCTGTGTTTGCACACAGGACACACGCAGAATGTATGGTCTGCTTCTGTGCCTGCGCAATCAGAAGTCAGTAATGCTCATCGACTTTGCTGTTCCCCAAGAAAACATGTTTTCAAATGGTAAGAGAACAGTGTAGTACCTAACTGCAGATCTCTGCATGGACCCAGAATGTGAATGGTGTACTTTCTATGTAGGAATCAATAAGGAACAAAAAGAATATCTGGAAATGTGTCTGTGTTGCTTGTCTAGTGTGCTAATTTGTTTAATCAAAAGTAAGAAGCCAAACTATCAAGAAGGCAACATTATGTGAACTAAGTTATAGGCTATAAGGAAGGGGAAAAAACCAAACTTGAAAGAAGTATTCGAATAAGACTAAGATTGCCCTATGTTGAGGGGAACTGCACATCACTCTCTAAAATATCTTTTTGTTTTCTGACATTTTGTTATTTTTTGACCTATCATGTATTGCTCTAGGATGCTTCCCAGTAAGGAAAAAAATACTTCAAAAAATCATAAATGCTTCATTGTTAAATGGTTGTGTCTCATTCCACTTTCCTACCGCTTTCAAACTCAATAACCTTTTGACTTAATAGGCATTTCTGCTGATTTCCACCTGCGTGGTAAATTGATATTCAAAGCCTGTTTCACTCAGTGAAACGATATGACTGCACAGATTATCTTGTAGGAAGGAATAGAGCTGAAGCTCTTTCAAGGAAACTGGGGACTGAGAGATTTCCTAGCAGTGGGTGAGCCAAAGGAATATGGTCTTTGCCATCTCAGAGACGTAGGCATGTGCGCATGGGGTAACATGACTCTAGATCCCCAGAATTTGTTCCCAAAGTGTGTGTCATAAGCCTTCCCTTCCAAATCTCCAAGTTAATCTGTCATGTGAAGAAAGCCTGAGCACCTGCCTCCACTTTAACATTAATCTGCTCAGAAGTTTCCAGGAATGAGGAAGAACATGCAGGTTATACAAGCCAGAACTGGCTCAGGCTATAAGGAAAGAAAAAAAGAGATTCACAAAATAGCCAGAGGAGTTACTGTAATTCCCCGATTTCATCAAAAGCAGCAGAAAGAGAGGGAGATGGTTTAGGACAAAGAATTGCAGTGTCTACCTGCTGCTCTTCGCACACCTGCTCCAAAGCAGAGAAGGAAGTAGTTGCCTTTGCACAGCCAGATCTGAGGTCTGAACAGCCCACATTTCCTCCCTTGTTACACCCCTGCACAGCCATCGAGTTCTAACACACAGTGTAGCCCTGTTTTACTCACTACAAAACAAATTTTTCCAGAGTGATGGGGCTTCCCACTCCCCTTAGGAAGCAGAACAAAGGTCTCACTGCCCAGAACATTTCTGCAAAGTTCAGCCAGCATATTGTACACTCGTTTTCGTTCCCTTCAATTTGGCTGTGCCTTTGTGCCCCACTTTAAATAGCGGTTTTCCTTCCTCATGGCCTAGTGGTTGTCATCATTTAACTTAGCTCTGCAGAATTCCTCCTTTTTTTGTTCTTCATAAAACAGTCTCCACAGTTTTGCTGTTTATATTTCCACACTGGGAACCACGGTTACTTCTGCAGCGTAGCAATTTTTTCTGCACTTTACTTTTCATCTCCACATTAATCTTTTCAACAGGAAGAACACCATAAATATTTGAGTGACTCAGTCTGCTGCTTCCACCAAGCATACACATGTCCTCTGCAGCTCCTAACACTGAAGTACCAAGCCCACTCCATCTGTTGAGATCAGAGCAGGCTGCTGGGAGGGCTGGAACAACAGAGAGACAGCCATCTGTGCTAATCGGAGTTGCTTACAAGGTTACTCCCACCTGGAAAGGAAGGAAATAGCAGGCAGGCATAGTAGGATAATACACTTTAAGCTGTTCATTGGAAAAGTGCGTTACCTCTGCTATTCTGGACAAAGACCAAGTTGGATAATAATGTTCTGCCAGCATAAAGGCAGCTCGAAGTTTAATTTAGCTAATGATCTAGGCACAAACTACACTGGAGGAAAAGATCCAGCTGTGTGTGAATTCTGGTTCTAACTCTTCCACTGACCACTGGAGAACTTTAGGTAAGTAACTTGAGAAACCCAAATCGAAAAGAAAACTCCACACTAGCAGGACAGTAGTAGTGAAGCGTTAGCACTAGTGACAAGCTCAGCACCAGCAGACCTTTGAACTGGTGCCAAAGACAAACTTGTCGCTTAAGACAGAAAAGTCTGATGTGCTCGCCTGCGTACAACAACCAACACAAGAGCATATTAGTCCTTGACTGCATTTTTTTAGATACTACTGGAAGTCAGATAATTAACTAGACTGTAAGCATCCCTCCCTCAGGTTAAAACAGACGAGTCATAGCTGCTTCTAGAAGCAATAGCACACAAGGGAGCATTGTAGCTGTCACGATACCTGGTCAGCTTTGACTTTCCTATTCAGCAATGGTGACAAGTGGCCATGATACAAGACCAGCCTGATACTGCAACTCATGGTCTGGGTCTGCAGCAAGAGGTTCAACTCTTCATGACAGCGTGTACCTTTCTTACGCGCAGAGAAGGGTACGCTGGATGGGACTGCTGACCTGCCAGGTGTAAGAGGCAGCTCAGATGGATTTCCAAGTATTACTCTAAAACAAAGAGCAATAAGATCATGCAATGCCAGTTGACATTGTCATCTTCTATTTCCAAATTCTCCTTCTCTATGATAATGTGCTGCATAGGCCTGACCAGGACTCAGCTTGGCTTGTCATGGTATAGTTAGTTACATGATCTGCCAGGATGCCTCACTTCCACTATCAGGAAGATGTGGCCTAGCCTTTTGAGAAAGCTGAGGCTTTAACACATCCAATATTCACATCAGCTCAAAAAGACAGCAGTGTATCCGGCAGTAGTGGCAGTGAAGCCAAAGGGGCTGACTCAATGAACATACCTAGCAGAGATAAGCAACTGTAACAGAACAAGCAGGCCCAGATTGCCAGCACCAGAGTAGCAACCGGGTTTTGGCAGTTCAGGCCCTGACTTTTTAGTGATCCAGTTGCCTTTCTATGGTTCAGTTTTGTCACCTCTAAACTGAGAATACTAATACTGACCTCATTGGTAAAGCATTGAAATGTGCCACACCTCAAACATATTTTTGGAAAGTATAAAGCCAAGAAAGCAAGCAAATGGGCAAGTGTCACACAAGGGATCATTATTAAGAAAAATAAGGTGATAGCAGTAAGGAAAAAAAAAAACCAAAACAAAACCAAAAAACCCCACGCAAAAAAATCCCACACACAACTGTGAGGGGAAAAAACCCTTTGCTGACCTCTGAAATAGCAAGTTCATTGCTTTGAGAATGTCAAAACTAAATCAGACATCTCACTGGGAAATGATCTGTCAATACCAGAAAAGTAGATTAGATGATCTGGTCATACATCTCACCTCAATGTTTATAATGCATGGACATCATGACAGCTTTCACCTTGAAAAAATAAAAGAGGTTACATGAAAGCCAAAGCAGAAAAGAGACTAACACAAGGTTATCAGTAAATTCTTCTTCCAGGAGTGTAAATTCATAACCAAGAGACAACACTGAAAATGGAAGAGAAGGGAATGGAACAAATAAAAAACCTGGTGGGGAAGTGAAATTGGTAAAATTTTTTTTAATACTTGAAGACAAGGATAGTAGTCTCAAAGATGCCCAGAGAAGGAATGGCTCCCACTAAACTTAGTAGCACACCTTCCTGTGGTAATTTCAGAGTTGGAGATGGATCATCCCCGGCTGAATAAAGTAGGTGACCCAAAAGGCAAAGTGCCAAATCTGGTAGCAGGGGCCTAAATTGTTGCATAAACCATCAGCAACTTGTGATGTGAGCCTGGATACACCACTACCCCTCTTGGTGTCTGCCTTTCCTTCCATTTTACCTACACTCTCTACTAGGGGCATTCTTACTGGGAGTTTATACAGTGCCCAGAACAAGCAGGCTCTGATGTAGCGCTACAACGAATGTTAGCTTCAGCCAGCGCAGCTCCTTGAGAGCTGCTGCAGAATAGCAGCCTGGGATTTACCAGCAATGCAGCCCATACAAGACCATAGTTTCCAAAGTATGAGACTGCTATCACGTATTCAAGTTAATACGTGAGGTTTTCATTGGAATATGCAGCCCTATTTATAAGTTCTTCCTAGTATCCAATGTAACTTTCCTTTTCCTTGCTTCAGTACTTTACCTCCCTTTCTCTGCCCTCAAAAGGGGCCCTAAATAATTCTTCTTTCTTAGTACATCTACAAAACTCTTTATTTTGTCCCTTCTCAGCTATCACTTATTCTAGTCTGACCATCTCTATATAACCATCTATATATATATCAAAAGTTCCAGGCCCCTCATCACTTTTCTTTCTTCCCTGTGAATTCCTTCCAGCTTGCCAGCAGGTCTCTGCACCCCCAGCAAGAAGCGCACTGCTGCTCATCAGCATTCCTGCAGCAGCCTCACTCAGCAAACAGCTCTGCAATAGCTCCTTGTCCACTTACAACATTGGTAATATTCACCTTTTAAAAATACCATCAGACTGAAATATAATGAGGCTCCTCTCATAATGTCACAGCAGTTACACATGTTCCAGCCAATGCTGTTGTCAGAAAGAGTTAGGAGCCCAGAAAATATCAAACGGCAGCTGAAGCCTGCACTGCCTATAGGCGCTGAAAAGATTGGAGCACATCCAGCATCTGGCTGGTAGCAAAGTGCCCTTGGGCACCTTGGTCACAGGTAAGTGTTGCCCTGCCACCTGTACGTGACTTTCTTCCACCTGCTCTACTCTCCTGCAACAGCAGAAAGAGCTGCGCAGCTTTGAGTAGCCACCACTTCTCTGCAATGCTACATGTCTCTCCTTAGCTGACCATGAGCCTGCAGGTATCCCTCCCTACTTTTCCTTGAGCAGTGATTATCTCAGACCATGGAGAATGTCTGCCAAGCATGTAATTTGGCATGCCATTTCTCTGGATGGAAGGAGGAAGGAAAACGTTTGAAAATAAAGATCAATCAACTGGTAAGATCTTTGTATTATGGGGTACGCAGCATCCCTTCTGCTGGATGCTGCTGAAGTTGGAAGTAGCTGAAGAATACATAGTGCCCCTCAACCTTTGTTTCTGAGGAAAAGAAGGGAGGAACAAGACTGGATATGATTGCAGATGGAAAACAGTCATTCTTTAGGTTACAATTATGTCATTTACGCATAAGATAGAAAAGACCTGCCATTCACACAGCCCTTACCTTTTCTCAGCAAAATCTATCATCTGAAAAATATCATCTTTCAGTATAGCAAAAAGCTAGAACTAGTCCTCCTTTCCAGCACTTCACAACAGCATAGGGAAAACTGATTTTTGCTGCTCCCATGATGAAGGGCCGGGCCCCTACTACCATAGAAAAGGGAGAAGCAGAGAAAGGAGGAAGGGAGGACCCAACCAGACAGCACACTGCTCTGGAGAATAGGCTTACTGCTTCCATTGCTTTCAAGGGTATCAGAAATGTAAGGCGAGCAGGGGCTGCTGCCGAGAGATGCCGCTTCTCCTCCTGCCCACTCAGCAGTGGCTGCTGTCCCACACACAGTCTCCCCTTCAGGCAGCAGCCACCACAAATGTAGGTTTTCAGGGCTTTGGCTGAAGCAATAGCGCTGTGACCATTTTGCTGTCCCTGGCAATCTACTGCCCAAGGAGCTGTGCCTGTAATGAAAACCAGACTTTAATCTACCAATGTTTATTTGCTCAAAATCAAAAGTCAAATTTACAGCTTTATTGGCTTTGCTTGCAAAGATATGAGCAGCAGCACGTGTTTACATTGTAATAAAGCAGTTGGGATGAGAGTAGCTGTGTTTCGGCAGTGTACCACTTAGGCCAACTCTGCGTGAAATAGGAGGCTAATGGTAGAGTACAACTCTGGAGATAGTTTACTCCACTCCCCTACCAGGCCGTAGCAATAAGCAGATCACTTCAGACATGCTGCCAGTTTGGTGCAGGACAGGCAGCCTCACATACAGTCCGTGCGCTGTGACCCAGCCAGCTACAAGCCAGCTTATTTCCAGGAGTTGCATAGTCATATTAGCACAGCGCAGAGTCTTAGCTTAGAAGTCCCACAGAGACAGGGTATGTTAGCTTGGCTTGAGCACTACCCAGCATTTGGATGCAAGATAGCATCTGTCCAGGCAGCTCAGAGCACAAGTGGAACAAACAGGGCCTGCCTGTACGGTACAGGAGGCAGTAGCATCACCTTCTCCCCTCCCGAAGAACAAGAACAATACTTCCCCACTCAGAGATCATCAGTGCTTTTATGGCTCCTACTGCTACAGTATCTGGAGACAGATTCAGCCCTAGCAACCTGGTTTGCTTCTGTTTTTACAGTATAGTAACAGGAATATGTCACACTGCAAGACAGAGGAGAGATTTGTGACAGGAATTAAGTCTGAGAAAGAGATGTCTGAGGAGAGAATATGATAGAGGTCTGTAAAATCCCAAGTTGTGTGGAGATTGTTTGTGGAAGAGATTCAGCTCTACGCTATGTCTTCCAGTACAAAGACTTGCAGACATCAAATGAAACTCATAGGAGACAGGCTGGAAACGATCAGGAGGAGATGGCTCTTTGCTCTGCATGTAACTCAAACTCCACTGCACAGAGTGCTCTGGGTGGTACAAGTTCATGTGGGTTCAAGACAGGATTAGACGAATTCAAAGAGAAATGAGGATTACTAGAATGCACAAAATCCATTGCCAGGTCTGAGACAGTATCACGGGGAAAGTGCCACCCATGCTAGAGCTGTTCTCCTGCGCTTCCCCGGGCATTCGCTTCTGGTAAGTTGTCAGAAACAGGTACTGGGTTAGATGGGCATTTGACCCTGTACAGCTGTTTCTGCATTCTGTCAGTTTTGGGCTTAAGATATTTAGTATATGCTCAACTGATGTGTAGAAGAGCAACCTGTCCACTAGAGAGAGAGAGACAGAAAGAAAAGCTATGAAGCTCCATGCCACACTTAATAGCTTGAATTCACAGTATTGGCCATTCTGTGTTAACACTACAGCACAGAAGAGAAGAATCAGCACAGAAGAGAAGAATCAGACCTCTCTCTGTACCCAAGGATGTTGGGATTTTGTAACTACCTGGTCCTCCCCAGCCCTGACACTGCACAACTCACCCCCTGCAAATCTAGCATTGCCTTCAGTGGCTTTATATAGTCCTTCAGAATAGCTCCCTTAACTGACATGTAACAAGGTCAGGTCTTTAAAAAAAAAAAAAAATCTAGTAAAAAAAAAAAAAAAAAAAGGGCAAGTGTTTGTTTTGTAACTTTATATTAAATCAGTTTTAATAGATTTTTCTGGCACCCAAAAGAGAATTCCACATCCCTAATACAACAGCCAGTATCTGATGTCAGTTCTGGACTCAGCTGGTTCATGTGTTTAGTATGACTGAGCAATCATTCATGTGTCAGGCTCATTCTGTTAGCATAATTCAGCACCATGCAACAGGTTATTACATGAAAATTTTTCAAAAACGACCTCTACATTCAGTAATTTCCACCAAAAATATTGATTGCCTCCAGGCACTGAGACTTATTAAAATACAAATGTGTGGTCACTTCATTGCCTTGTGAATAAGAGCTAAAACTTCTTCCTAAATTGATTCTACATCTGTTTAAGAAGAGCTAGAGACTGAAAATTTAGGACTAGCAGAATTCCTCAATGCCAGGTCCTAGGTGAAAAAAAAAAAGTCTTCCTCTAATCATGATCTCTGTCTATATTAAATGGTTTCTTTTCCACTTTCAATGTTTTTATATTAAGGAATGTTTTTGTAAAACATTGTATTCATTTACAATTTAAAACATTGTATCTATTTTGTAAAATACTGTATTTTTTTCAAACAATGTTGCCAAGTGATAGAAATTGAAAGAGACTAAACTAACACTATATGTTCCACCACACCGCACAGAAACGTTCCCAGTTCCCAAAGCAAGTTCTGTCAGTGAAGTTGCACTTTGTCCATGAGCTGTGCCATGTCACTCCGTGCCATTCTGGATGGCATCCGTCTCACCTTTGTACTGACAGCACTTTGCCCCTTCCCTCTTCGCTTCCAAGGCCTGCGATTCTGCTGCCTGGACAGTACGTTCTACTACATAAAACATACATAATAAAGACAAACCAAACAGGAAAAAAGTGCATCTGAAAAAAAATCGTGTTTTTACACTTGGTTTCCAAAGTTACAGAGCCGAACAGGCCATACTCTAAAAGGAAAAACGAAAGCCCATACAAGTATGGTACAGATAGGAAAATAACCAGAAAGACATTAGCCACATAATTGTTATTCAGGGCACTTTCCAGGTGAGAAATCATTCCTTTTGGAAGTTGGGGGAAGAGGAAGAGGAAGGAGAGCTCTCTCTTTCCCATGACATGACATAATTCAACTATCCAGGTGCTACAAAAAAAAACATGGGGAAGATGAGCAGCCACCTTCCTCTGATCCACTTGGAGTTAGTCATTATAACTGGCATGATAGCAGCCAGAATCTCACTTTCCTATCATGATTTTAGGAAGTGTGGTACAAGACAAGGAGAACCACTGCTTTGTTCTGGAAGCAAAGGTATCCAATTAGATGGACCAGTGGATCTTGTGGAATTCAGACAATTCCCAAATTGCAGGTTTTCTTATGCAATTTGCATGCTGTAAGCTAAAGCAGCACTGAAAAACAAGAGTGTGGGGAAATCCATCCAGGTGCTGCTTCAGCAAGACCTGCTAAGCATCCCTCTTTGCAGTTTTGAGCCTGTAACTCTGAAAGCAAACTCCAGCCAGAGCAAGTTCACAGTGGCAGTGCAAACTCACCAGAGTTCAATGCATCTACAGGGGTTGCACGTTAGAGCTTGTAATACTTATCTGCATTTTCATCAGTAATCCTATCTGCAGAGTTTCCTCTTCAAGCCCTCTTCATGCCCCAGCCCCATTTATAAGGAGAACTCCTGCTACAAACGTATGCTGGATTTATCATACCAAGTTTGCCAACTAATCCTTTCCCTAGGGCCTCTGAAGGTATACATTAAAATAAAAAGGAATTTTTAAAAGGCTTTACATGTACAACAGTAGATCATGAAACACTTCAAAAACATTCATACATCCTCACAGCCTCGCCCCACAACACCAGGTGCAAGTCAGAAAGCATTTCCTGCTGTGAAATCAGAGGAAACCAAAGCAGAGAGAAACGAAGCCTGAGATAAGACAGAGCTCTGCTTTCTCTGCCACACGTTACACTGCACCACAGGCCAGGTGCCCAGCTGCAAGCAGAGGTACAGACAGCTCGTGTTCTGCCACGGCACAGCATGGCCTTCACCCAGGGCTCACAGAGGCCTCAGGAAGGCAACAGAAGCAGGAAAAAACCTCTGCAGCCCTGCTTTTGGTGTGCAGGCTCTCCGCATATGCTGTTAACTCTTCTTTACCTCACAAGCACAAGAGCTGTAGCTTAATTAAAAGGATCGGAACCAAGGGTTTGCAAGCAAGGCACAGAGCCTAATTGAGCTGTTGTTCCCAGCCAGTTAGAAATTAGTAAGCACAATCATTTCCAGCACCAACAATCCCATAATTTCTTGAGGTTAGTAATACAGATGCAGAATGACAGCCTGCTCTGCCTGACACAGATCAGCTCTTTTGAGGTTGCTACAACTTCAGTTTGTGTCAGTGTAAAACTGCATCAGCAAAATGACAATTCTGTAGCTGCTTTCTGTCCCTGCTCTCAGGCACACAGCATGGAAACAGGGTCCAGATCACCTTAACCCTCATCAAAGCCTCTATCTGAACAAGCTGCCATATAACACTAATTTAATACAGAGCCCAGGTCCTTCTCAGCATATGGCAGGCTGCAGTAGTTCCTTAGGTCTGGACACAATCAGTCTCAAGCACAACTCAAAGCAGAAGAAATTTTATTTAATTATTGTACAGCCGTGCTTGGAAAACAGAAAGGTAATTTCTAGTGTCCTCCATCATGAATGCATTTATTCTGCTGGCATATTAAAGGACCGACTTACTCAGGACTAGAACATCCTCACAAAGAATGGTGCGACATGTGCACATGCACAAAGATTTATTAGCAGCATCCATAGCTGATGTCCTACATCAACTGTAATGGTGAAAGCTCCAGGGGGGGACGACACACACCACAAAAAAACCCAAAAACAAAAAACCAAACCAAAACAAAAAACCCCAACCAACCAAACAAACAAAAAAACCAGACAAAAAAACCCAAACAAAACCAAAAGAGGTGACAGACAGAATTAGAAGGGGAAGGGAAAGCTCTCTCCAGTGGTTATCCAGGACAAGAAGTGACGGGGCCCCCAAATGAGCATCCTTGCCAGGCACCCCTCCAGTGCAGCAGGTCGTTCCTCCCATCCTTTTCCCATAGCAACTGTATAGTTTCCATCAAGATCCACTCAAATCCCCTGTTGCTTGTCCCTGCACATGACGCTGTTAGCACTGATCAGAGCACGTGCTGAGCAGGGGCAGGTGCCACGTGCCAGTTCTGTGCATACATATTATTGGGTCCCCTCATGTAAAGCAAGAGCTACAGCCCTGTGGGTGATGATCACAGCGGTGATTACTGCCTCAGGGTGTGCAAGTGCAAGAATAACACCAACAACAAGGGGAAAGAACATACTGCTCCAGAGGCTCTGGCAAAGGCCAGGGCACAGAGCTGCCTGTGCAAGGCAGGCTGCAGAGCCAGAGAGAAGGCCATGAGCAATACAAGGGGCTGAGGCACCTAGTGCACTGTGCAACAGCCATGCTGAACAAACAACTGTGAAACAAGAAACAATGCTACCATCCAGCTTGGATCACAGCCTGGGATATAAGCAGGGCTGTCCAGTAAATATCCACTTGTTAAATACAACCTTCAGTGCACACTTAAGTGGAGGGAGGAGATGCATTTACAGCAACTACAACTACATCTAGCTTGGTATCATGTACTCTGTGCTCATCATCAAGATCCCAGCTTACATCACACTGCATTATCAGATCACACTGTTGCCCACAGTCAGCCATAAAATGATCACTAAAATAAGCTAGAAAAGTGATGGCTGTAATTTCCTTAGTTTTCATACTGGAAAACTGCCAGGTAATCTCCCTCTCTGCAGTAACCATGCAATAGTTTTGTCAGAGGGAGCTACCACACACACAACCTCATCTACACGCTGCATTTTAGAAAAGCTACCAGACATATGGCCCTATTATCAGCATGCTGTGGGGACTGCTGGTGCTCAGGAGGCTCCTCATTGCCAGCAGCTTCCCTGGGGACTCTGCACCAACTTCTGCACTGCTAGAGTAACTGTGTGGTGCAACATGCTCCAGCAAACCCTAGGCTGATTTGTTTAGAAGAGGCAGAGCTGCATCATCTGCAGCACAGCTCTGTGCTCCTGGCTCCTTTTTATGAGAGCATGCCTCACTGAAAGGTGTAACTTTTCCTCAGAAAACTGGCACCATGTCAAGCAGTGGGCAAGATGGGTCGGCCCCTGCAGAAACACCACTGAAACACAGTTTAGTTTCTTACTACTTCCGCCTACTTCTGCGCTTACCACACCACCTGGGTTGGAAAATGAAAACACAGGAAGATCATCAGGTGGCAAAAGTTCAGCTCTGCATTCTGCCATAATCAGGTTCAATTCCAAACTCTCTCCGTGACCTTTGAAAGTCTGTTTCTGAGAGACTTTTCTGCAACGTATTCAGACACCTAGATTACAGAAAGATTTTCAGCAGTATTTCCAAAAGTCCAAGGTCTTCAACTACAGTAGTTTTAATGCAAGAAAGGATTTGAAGAACAGAACAAAACACGCATACAATACCATAAGCTACCTCTCTGAATAGCTCTGAAAGCGTGAAAGCCTATGTGCTTCAGATTCCCATCCATAAAACAGGGGTCACAGCACATTTGTACTTCACAGAGCTGTCATGAGTGTAAATAAAGTGTACTGCCATACACCCCAGTGCCTTGCAGTATCTTGAATAGATTCCTCCCCTCCTCCCTCCTGCCAAACTGGAAGCAAGGCAGGAGTGGGGTATCGTTAAAGAGGCTGAATTCCCCGGAGAGCCTAATCACTTATTTGAGCTAAGCATGAGAAGTACCCAGCCTCACTGCACATCCCAGTTAGTGTAGCAGTGTAGAGTACCCAGGTCATTCACAGTACACCCCAAGAGAAGTAACTGTAGCTTGCAAAATAACAGTATTCCTTGATTCAGCATTCCAAGAAAAAAATAAAGTAATCGACCACTCTAATATTCTCCTTTGATCTGCTTCTCTCCCACAAAGCAGAGCCTAATTAAGTCCACATTTATCTACAAAGGTTATCTTCAGTTAGGAAAGGCAAAACATGTACTAACTGCTAGTCATACAGATGAAGGCTCCCACTGCTTTCACAAATATCTGGAAAGGAAAAAATGCCAATGGAACAGCAAACAATTCAGAAGCTACTGACCAGGGTGGACCCTCAGCTACTGGTCCGTCAAATAGTAAAGCCATAGGTATTCCTGGATATCTGGCTAGCGTATTCCATAATATCTTAAGACTGACACTCCTACGTAAACAAGGTGATTAGACTAAGAAGTCCTTTAATATCTTATGATCTTTTCTTTACATGTTGTAAACTCCTTGATGTTTGGGGAAAATAAGCGCACATGAGTCCATGTGGCTTTCCAGGAACTGATCCAAGCCTGATGCTGCTCAGAAACAGATTTTTTTCCCCATACCAAGAGTACATGAAGCCCCAATCATACTTTATGCCCATGTCAGACTAGGCAGCAATGACACAAGAACTCACAGCAAATTTGCAATGTATCTAAAACATACTGGTTGGAGAGACTGAGCATTCAGGAGGCACTGCATGTCCCACCTAAGTGACAGTGCCAGCCCACAGGAAGGAGACTGAAAGTAAGCCATGTTTCAAAAAGCAGCTTGCCAGGTCACCAATCCTTGCAACAGAGAGCCCTCACTTCCACAGATGGATGGAGCTATTCCTCATGCCAATTAAAACACCATTACTATCTGTTCACTCTAATTGGGCTAGCAAATGCCCAGCCAGAAAGGCTGGGTTAAAAATTCCCTATGAGATCACTCTGTTGGGCTTTCAATGTCCTGTCAATCTGCTCCATGTGAAAACACACCTTAATAAGCAAGACAGCATTATTCAGAACCATTTGTCCAGGTGTGACAAACTGGATAAAAAGCAGGAAATTACATCCATTAAGATACGTACACAAGCAGCATTTTCATTGCTTAGTGCAATTAGAGTGATGTATAACATCCAGCTCCTGCTGCCCACAGAGAAGCATGGCTACTCTTCCAGGAGCTCAGATGATAAGCCAAAATATCAAGTGATACTTATGGTCATTGCAAACCAAATCTCACTGCAAGGCCTGGTTGTCTCACTGCACAGGCACACCCATTAGTTCATTACGGCTACTGAAGGAGCAAACAAAGCAGGTATTTGATCTCAACAGCAGCTTCAAATATTACACTCTCAGCCCTCCATTATAGCTCTCCACTGTGAGATATGCTCCACACCAGGAAAGAGAAACCTTCCCCTTGCTCCATGTCTTGCATTCAGACCTCTCCTGGTGTCAGAACCCGGCACACATCATTATTCATCCTGACACACACTGCCATCCAATTGTGCTTGCTGTCATTTATATGTAACAAGAAATCATGCCTTTCTGCTAGAAAACTTCCAGTCTTGTAGTTAACTGGAAAACCTCATCTCTAGGTGAACATAAAGAAATGAGAAGGTCAGGAATACTCATAGTCCACATTGCCTTTCCAGGGATGCAAACAGCAATGCACATATAGGCTGAAGGATAGCCGCATACTGTTCTCTTATGTTTTTTATAAGGAAAGAGCCAGTCTGTAGCCATGCAGGTAGCCAAGGCCATAGTGATTTACACAGGGACCTGCAGCAGCTTGGAGACTGTTTTATGGCAGATACATTTTGGCTCTGACCTACTGAGAGCAAACAGGGAGCTGCAACTCAACCCCAGCATCAGCTGGAGAGACGGGCAATAAGCTGTAAGTGGAGCAGGCCTTTTGCCAGCTGAGGGCTGTTTCTGTGGCACCCCACCAGCTCCCCTTCTCCCAGACCCAGGCTGCTGTCAGTCTGCCCTCCATGCCTCTTTGGTGCCAAGCAAGCAGCAGTGGCAGCATGAACACTGGCCACTAGCCTGGAGATTGCCTGCACGACAAGATCAGCCAGGCCAGGAAACAGTTACACACCACAGTATGAATAGTGAAGAGACACTATCCTGCAGAATCCAGCCCATCATCTATTTAAACATGAGCCTCACTCAGCTGCTCCTTCACTAACAGCAAAGGCATCTGGACTGCACATCCCATCACAAAGAATAATAAGCAAGGAAATAGAGAATTCAAGTCTACAAATGAGTGACACTCCTCTGCTCAGCTCCTCTTCCCAACCCAAGCCACCTACCAAACACCTATATTCTTCTACTCAGTTCTCTCAATTCAAAAATGAGACTGTTTTTACTAAGAAAAGAGACTGTCAATGTCTAAACCATTTAAAGCCACTTCTTCTGCCTGCCAGATTTTCCAAAGATGTCTACTATGGTAGATGAGACAGACCATGTCTGTGAGACCAACACTAATACTTCCCAACAAATACCAGTGATCAGACTTAAGTACACACACTAATACTAAAAGAGAAAAACTTCTCTGATGTCTTAAAAAAGCACTATAAAGTTTGGTTCCCAGAGATGAAAATTAAGAACTCTACACTAGAAAATACTGGAGAAAAAAAAAAAGTTACGTGCAAAAAGCACATGGAAAGAAATGACACTTAAAATCAGAGAACCATAGCTGTCCTGCTTTCACAACACCATGATCCATTTTCCTTCCATAACCAGTCTGTAAATAGCTATTGCTTCTGGAGTATGAGTTTCACTTCACATGTGAATGATTTACAGCTTAATGTGCTACTTACATGAGCACATTTGGGCTTCACTGACCAAATGATAGGACACAACTGTTCATTTTCTTGAAAAATTAATAGAAATCTAAAAAAAGCTAGCTGCCTCTGTTTCCTGACTGTGGTGGTTCAAACGTACGCACAGGTTTTGACACCTTTGACCTAGGTGTGGGAAGGGAGACAAGGCAGGGGAAAGTTATTTTAAGACACCTAGCCCATCTTCTCAGCACAGAGCAGTGACATTTATACTTATGCAGCCAGATGCATTTGGAACTTACAATATGGGGCCACGAAAGCTTACTTTGTTTCTTTACACTTTTTATTTCAGGCACAAATATCTTCCTGCAGCAATGACTATATTTATTTCTCTGCCCCAACCTACTTTTTTATTTTTCTCCCCCTCTTGCCTTCCCTGTTGCACAGCTACACTGCTGATCCCATCTCTCTCTATTTATTCACACCTGCAGCAACACCGTGTTTGGCTTGATCTCACTGAGCACAGTGTTGCCCATTTGTACCATCAGGAGGTAGGATCAAGAATTCAGGAAATGGCACTTCTCTTCTACAGCAGTGTCAAAACACAAGTACAAATCCAGATACTGAAGGGCTGTAAACAGAAGGGAAAAGCTGAGAAGTAAAATAGACAGTTTGGTGTTAGAAGGAATACAACTATAGTAACATGTACTTTTGGTTAAGCTTACACCCATTCATTAGGAGTAGAGGAGAAAGCCCAGCCTGACATTATCCTCCTACTGTGTAGAGTCAGGCACAGGTTTCCACGGGGAAGACAGCACCATCCACCCTGCCTGCCGTGTTCTCCCCTCTCCCTTTCGTTCCTCAGAGAGAACCTGAAATCTGTCTGCACTGCATACGGACCCCAGGTACAACATATCCCAAAGGTAGGAAGGAAGTTTTTGGGACTGGGGATTTCACAGCAAGCATCAGATAAGGATGAGGACTCGAAGACAGAATTCACGCGCATGCTCAATGGCCGGTGTTAAAAGTGCACTGTGGAGTGTCAGAGCTTTACTAGAAACAGCGATGTTAAAAAAAAAAAACAAACAACAAAACCACACCACACGCACAACACAGCCTTTTTTTTTATTTCTCCTCTCACACACACAAAAATTGTTACATGTAAGTGTTCATTTGGCTGTCCCGAGTTCTTTGTTTTCTATTCCTATTGACCATAACAGAGGCAACCCAGCTCTGAAAAAGCACACATAGATCTGCTCCACATCAGAAGATTTGTTTACTAAGTCCCAGTCTTGATTTGACTATAAATTCCTCTCATATCAAAGCTGTGATTCCATTATTTCTCTGATGACAAAGCTGATTTAAAAGATTCCTGCTCGTCCCTGCCCTTCATCATTCTTTCCTTCTCTCCATTTCCCATCTCTACCAAAGAGGTCTTCTCAGCTGTGCCAGATCTCAAACGTGATGGTTGTTTCAAGGGGGGAAGCCAAACCCCAGGACTTTAAGTTGCACCACCACCAAAAGAAGTATATTTGTAACTGTGTCCTTAGCAAAGGCAACCTGCTTGTAATTGTCTTTGAGAGGAAGGGCTTTTCAAACTCACAGCAGACTGTGGTTCTGTGGCCACACAAAACAAGGGGAGCTGTGCACCACTGGACAGTCAGCAGACAAATTTGATCAGGATTAGGCACAGCAGCTCAGCTGCAGTTTTAAGTGATACAGAACACATGATACTGTCAGCCAGCTTTATTCTTTTATCCTAGCTGCAAAAGAAGAGATGAAGTCTTTTGGCACAAAAACTGAGATGAAACTGCCCATTTGATGTTTTCTGACCAAACTTTTAACGGCAGTGTTTGTACCATTTCAGCACTTCTTGTTGAAGTGTCCTTGTCCCTTTCTATCATGGGGCTCACGATCACACAGAGCCACAGCCTGAGTTTGCAGAGAAGGTAATTACAAAAAAGCTCCCAGATTTCTACTCACAGAATGAACACACTTGGTATAGGAGCAGAAGCATCAGGTTGCTACGTTTTTTTTAGTAGAAAACCTGCCATTTTTAAAGGCATCTCTATCAACAATGATACCCTTTTGAAAGCCTTTTTCACTGAAGTGGTTGGTAGCTTTCATTCTGGGTACCAACTGAGGAGGTGTTCCCTCTGTCTTTCACAGTTTCTGAACTCTGCTGCAGGGTCACAGAGGGAAAGAGCTAACACGCAATTACCCAGTAACAGTGGCAATAACACACCACTTCTCCAGCCAAGATCTCCCTGACAGATTACATGTCCCAGGAACCATTCCATTATTTTAGATAGTTACTTGGAGTTGGTGGCCAGATGGCAATTGCAGATACATGTCTTCACTTCCTCCAAGATAGAGAAAGATAGTTTTCAGAAATATTCAGAGTGTTAAAAATAGCAGGAATGAGTATGAAAAGCCATTTTCTAATGGCTGCTTGCCTTTGCTATATTTTCGTCACAAAAATCCATGTCTTTGTCATACCTAAGTTGGCTGGTCCCACTCTGGCTGTGCTCTTTTAGCAGTCACACTGAGCATTTAATTTTAATTTTAAGCCTATATATTTAATGAACAACCAGAAATCGCTTTGGTCAATCCTACGGTAGAATTTTCCTCTACAGAGATCATCTTGTGCTCTGCCTCACATCTGAGTCTTTATTAACTACTAGCCTCACTACTGCTAAGAACAAAAGTGTTATCAGCTAGGTACTGTTGCTTACTGATAAAATAAGGGATGTCATCAATTGCATATAATAAAAATCTGCCATATATTGCTTACATGCACTTTCTTGACTTTAAAAGACATCTTCTTGTCCCATCCCATTTCTCTATCACATTCTGGCATCCCAAGGTAGCCATGTCATTGCTAAAGAAGCTACAGTTAAAGGTGGTCTTGCAAGAAAATGTCAACATTAAATCAAACCACAAGTATCTACACTCAATATTTTCAAGTGAGGTGGGGCATATCAATATTTCAAGAGATTTAGGTGACCTTCAAAAAAAATTCATTCATAGATCTCTGAATACTTCATTGATGCGCCTCAGTTCTCAGAGCCTCCATAGCACAATACGTTTCAAAAGAAAATGTTCTCTAAACAGGAACTGTCACATTCATACTAAGAATAAAGATTTCATTTAACTTTAGCACCAATAGAAACCAGTCAGATCCTAGATCAGAAATGTACCACCTTTTCAGAAAAGTACTTGAGCAAAAGCATGTTAATATATGCTTAAATTCATTTATCTATGCTTATTGAGGGTATTTGACTTGATACACAATCAGATATAACTAAAAAGCCAGGAAGAAGTTTCTAAGCAGAGCAACAAACAGCATCTCCTCCTTCCCCTGGGAAGTACCTTTCTCTCCCCCATGGACTACTCACACCCCAACATGGCCATAAGCAGAAAGTGGGGAGGCAAAGCCGTACCAAACACTATCAAGGGAGGACACGCAAATGCTTGAGTACTTTAAGCCCTCTCACAGCCAGGCCTTCAGTTTGCACCCTGCTGCCAGAAACAACGCTTCCCATTGCTGGGCTATATTCAACCACCTGGTGCCATGAAGTTGAACCTACCTCCTTGGGAAACAGTGCTAATTAATCCCAGTTGTTGGCCTATAGAGATGTGAGGTATATTGCTCCGGCAGTGTGCAGTGGCAGGCAGAACCAGGGAAACCTTTTTGTTTACTCCCCTCATTTGTACAGTACTTGTGCTTCAGGACTGAAGCAAGGGATAAGCCTGTATCAATGCAGCAGAACGCATCTGCGTAAGAGAAAGAAAACTAACAAGGGATTGAATATCAGGCATTACAGCAATAAAGTCAAAATACTCATTGAACTGCTTTCTGCTGCCATATATTATAAAGTAGAAACTGCTGCTGAAAAAAAAAAACCCAAAACACTCAAATACTTATTTTGTGGTGTGATTGTACGCCACATTCATAGCACCTGGAACACACTTCACTCATATGCGCTCAGAGGAGCAAAGACACAAAAAGCAAGAAGGACAAACAGTGGAGCTGCTTTCAGGAGGAGGGCTGTGCTGTTCACATCTCCCTCCACACTGCCCAACCTGCTCCTTTTGAGGAGCAAATGAGGAACACGAGGCAAAAGCAGAGGGAGGGGAGGAAGCTCTATGTGACTACCTTCCTCACTAAACAAACATCAGAAGCAAAGTTTAAAGTTGTTATTTCCCCTCTTAACTGAAAACAAAAATCCAGATATAGTCAGTAGGCTGGAGGAAAGGCACAAAAGACAAAATCCACACAACTCAGGACCCAAACCTGCAGGCTGAGTCCCAGCTAGTAACTTTAGAAACTCACGTGTTTGACTCTAGATCTTGACTGATTACTTACTAACCATTTGCCAGCACTACAACATCCATCAGCCCTCACAAGAGATGAATCAACTAGCAAATATATCCACCTTACAAGGCCAATATTTGTCTTTCTTGCTGGCTCCACTTCTTCATGCATGAACTGCTCTCAGAAGCAGTTCCCAATGTTTTAAAACATCCCCTGTTAATAATAACAATGACTTAGCTTATTAAGAAAGAACACTTCAAGTGTTCACACTTCTGTCTTTTACGCTTCCCTCATCTGTAAATGAAATTAGAAATTAACATTATTATCATTTTGCAGCCCCAAGGAGGACTGGAGCTGTGCTGTGCTCTGCAAACACATGCTGAGAATCCACCCTGCACCAATTAATCTACAATCAGAGAGATGAGACAGAGATAAGGTGTGGATGGTTTGCTTAGAAAGCAAAAAGATTTGTCCACAGCCATTTAGCAGAGCAGGAATAGAACCTAGGCCTCCCAGGTCCCTTTTCCCAGATATTTAAAGCCATTTCTGTGCTTATCAGGTACTAGTGGTAGCACACCATCAGAGTCAGATTTAAGTCAAGAAAGGAAGACTGTCTATTCCAGAAATGCAGCTGAAGGAGAGCTCTCCAAGTCATCTAGTCCATCTGTCTCCTCTGAAACAAGATCAAGTTTACCCTGATAATCCCCAACACGTTAGTATGATCAATTCTAAAGCATCTCCAATATCAAGCCATCTATAACTTCCTTACATTGCTTTGCCTTATCCTGGAACATTTTTCCTAAAGATCTATACTAAATCTCCCAGAGCAATTCAAACCCTACATCTGTCATCAAAGTAACAATACACCAAAGAAAATACATACAAAGAATAGCCTTTTCACTGAAGTTCCTAAGTTGCATCTGCTTCTGGCACAATTTTCTTTTTTGTGAGCTCCAGGAAACTGCAGTGGAGTTAACTACTATTTGCATTTCCAGCTGGAGCCTGGGAATTTTTTAATCAAGGATTGTCCTTGAACACTTTGCTCCCAACAGAGAGAATTCATTTTGTTTTCATTTGAGAGAGAGACTAATTAGTTTTTAACCATCAAAAAAGATAGCAGTTGATGGTTCTCTCTGCTCTGTTAGCAGCGAGAATGTGATTAGGTGGCCTGTGTTCAGAAATTGTCTGCCCTTGATGACATCTGCCAGATTTACGAGCTCCGGCAGCTCCTAATTAAAGGCACCTTTCAGAAGGGGAGTGAAAATGGTATCAAGGCCTTGCTTACTTTTTTAGGATAGGGCAGAAAAGCCTGACAGGTGAAACAGGTGGGCTGAATCAACACACTGAATGGTTAAAATGCTTCAGCATCCATTAGCAAGCCTCTAAGCCTTTCACTTTGGCTTAGATTATTACCTTTGTGCAAGCAAAAGGCAGCTGTAAGGGGAGGCTGGAGGTGGCCACCCGTTTGGAAGCAGGAGTACCCAACAGCCTCCTGGGTCTCATCAGCCAGAATCCCACCTGGGGAACACACACTGCCACAGCAGTGGGGAAAGCCTAAAGCAAAACCTAGGCTTGTGACCCTCCCTACACAAGGACACATCATCGCATGAAAAGCTGGACCCTCAAAGTAAGACGCCATAGGGGAAAATTATTTTTCTTACCCCATCAAAACCCATGTAGCAGACTTGGGTGTGATCCTCTCCAGGAGGTAACTGTATGGGCTTTCCTCCACTAACAAGTACAGGGAATGAATGGATCATTCTGCAGCCAAGTGCTACTCCTTAAGGTACTGACTTGCACTTTTCCTCACCCACCCTGCAGAGGGCTTGTTGAGCTCACACATGCCCATACCCTGGGTATAGTCACATATTTTACTTCACAGGTGAAGAAACATTGGCTAGTACACTCTCTGTGCATGACTTGCCATAATTGCAACATGTGCAGGAATAAAGAGGGGTTTTTTTAAATAACAACCAACATTTTGCCATCCCTTACCTTACAGAATTAGATCTAAATCCCCCTGGATTAGGCTCTGTGCTCAAGGAGGAAACCCTCATGCTAACTTTGTGGTAACAGGCATTTGTTAAATCCTGGCCAACTCTACTAGATGCATATAAAACTTCCATGCAAGAGAGCAGAAGCTCTAGAACCTATGCAATGCTGGCTCTTCAAATAAGAGTGATTTGGGTTTATTGTTTCAAATTTCAATTATTTTTTTTATTACACTTACAGGCAACACAATAGATAAAGGCATAAATTCTTTTTAATAAGACACTGCCACCCCAAAGTCATTATAAAAAAAAAAACAAGTTACAAGTGCCATAGATAGCTGTCTCAAGAATGTTTAATAAAGCTGAAGAACTGTATTAGTGAAGCTAAATGAAAAAGTGAGCTCATGCTTCATGATACCAGTACCTGTGGAATAATCTCATATGCTCCCAGCAAGCTGAAGGGCAGTGGCCTTCAGATAATAGCAAAATTATTATGTGCACAGGGACATTTTAGACTGACCCCAGTTACTGGGCAAGAGAGAAGCTCCTGTGTGATCAGGCACTGTCCATTCGCAGTTTGCCAAGTGGGTTGCAGAACTTGGAAGAATACAAAGTAAATGGGGATGCAGCCTCAGGCTGGGCTCCTCTAAACTGAAAACACAGACTTCAAGGACTGGTTTAGTACCCTACTTCAGGGGAGCAAAGGCTCTCTGGCCCTCAGTTGACTTCCTAGTAAAATGGAGGCATTGAAGTATTTTGCAGGAGGACAGTGTGGTATATTTCTACAACATAGTATTGTAGAAATTAATTAATCAATTGTCCTTAGAAATATTCATCCCTTTCGTTAGATGAGTGCTGCAAAGTGCAAACCTACTTTCCAGAGCTTATTTCTACCCCACCCCACCCAAAACAAAGGGGTTTAGATTCAGCATCTTCAGATGGCACATGGGGGTGGGGGGGTGGTGGTGTAAAAAAAGAAGAAAATCAGAAGTTGGATTCTGTGGGGAAAGAAAATTCTTTGTCTCTACTGATGCTCCCAGGAAAGCCAAGGCAGTGGTTGTCAGTCTGAGAAATGGAAGTGCTGCTTAAGGTAAAGATGGTATTGTGGAGAATACAGTGCTAGCACAAGGTGCCGAATGCTCTCTTTGGCAACAAAAGCCTCAGACCAATGAGTGACAGGTATATGACATGGTGGTGTTCCACAATGCACAAGAGAGGCGATTATATACATAGGTGACCTGTTTCAGGAGAATTTAGAAGAAAGGGCTGTTATTAAAATACAGTAGTCTTCACCCAACTTCTTTGCAATGACAGGTTATTCAAGTCACATCTTGTGCTGTGCAAGAGATGGACAGGAGAGGTCTTAAGGGTTCCTACCTGCAAAGCCAAAGCAGTCACTGACACAAATGCACTAATAATG
>JAVJGG010000031.1:7296150-7344780 GCA_035590195.1 Aviceda cuculoides
TTCTTCTTTTTAAAAAGTCTTTGAAGCAATCCAGTAGACATGCCTGCCTTTTCAGCAGGAGGCAGTTTGCCTAACAGTTTACCTCCCAGACCAGCCTTGATCTTCAAGCAGCAGTGTAGGCACAATGTTCAGGCATTTGTTTGTGAAAGGGCAGAGGGGGTGAGGTATTCTATTCTCCTATGCATTTGTTTTTGGGAACGGTAGGATGTTCTTTTCTTTTCTGTTCTTTACCTGTGGATATCATATCACTGCATAAGAACGAAACCTTGACTCATTTTATTTTAAATTGGTTTTGTACAGAGAAGCTATAGCTTCAAAAACAATCTTTGCTATTATCATTCAAAAATGTTTTAGTTTTGGCCATGTAGACTGTGACTTGCTGACCATCTCCCAACTGCTGCAACTCTAATAGGAACAATGTTTTGTTTCTTTTCTTGTCCAGCATTATGCATAATTAAATTATGAAAACAAGACACACAGAGCAGCAAGACAAGAAACAGCAACAGGATGGATTAAAATTTCTGCATTCCCACCATGAAAATGCTTTCGGCAAAGTATTCCAGCCCATCTTATACACAAGCTCAGTAACACTTTCAGAATAAAAACCAACCTATCTGCTCTGAGGTTTCCTACCAGCAGGCCATAAGGAATACACTTTTGGAAGTCAAGGAAAGCAGCTACTTTCATAAACAGCCATGGCCTAAGCCTCTTTGTAGCTGCCTGTCCCACAGACAGAACAGAGAAGCCATGAAGGTAAAAACCTGACCCCTGAGGGTCCTGTCAGCAAAGGGCAGACAGTACCTGCAGGTCTGGGAGTGTGAACATGTGAAAAGATGGCTGTAATATGGGAAAGGCTGCGTATCCCTGAGCTAGAGCAGTCACCGGAGGGTGGGGATGGCAGCAGACCCTTCAGCAAGGGGGTCATAGCAAAAAGAAAGCTGAAGTGACTGGGAAAGACCTTGCAAAACATGAAACAATTTGGTCTTTCATGTCCAGCATCTTGGCATGAACAGCTGAAGAGATGACATGAGCATCTGAACTTTTTAGATCTCACATGAAGGTTTTGGACTATTTTGCTGACCATAGACAGCTTAAGCCTAATGGGCCCTTTAAGATCAAACTTAGCAGTATGATAGTCATGAGTCTCCCCTACAAAGGAGAGTTTTCCAGCAGAACCACACTGGTATGGTTTTAATATTATTACTGATGTTATCTCCTCGTGCACAAAAACTTAGTCTTCAGTACAGGCACCTTTTTCTGATGTCATTTACTTTGCTTTGAATGTCCACACAGGGAATGACATTAAGACTGGTACAAATTCTAACACATTCATTAGACTGCTACTGTCCCTGTAGGAAGTAGACAAAAACCTGAAAGTCTGTCAGAGGCAAGAAGGAGCTACTGGTGAGGATCAGGAATACACACTGAGAATAGCGCATTCTAGACTGAGTACATGCTGATGCACCCCAGCTATTCCCACAGGATTTGAAAAAAAAAAAATACCAACACACACACCAACAAAAAACCCCACCTAACAACAACAAAAAAACCCCAAAACAAACAAACAAAAAACCCTCAAAACAACACCATCCTGCAGTACTTTTACTGCTTTACAATAATAAGAATACATCCTAGGAAGAGACAATCTAAAACCTTCACTGAGCTTTTACAGGTGAGCAATGCTGAGAATCTGGGACCTTGTTTGTTCATACAGGCTGGTACCAAACATGACTGCACTGCCTGGGGCTTAAGGGAGGTTTGTGTTCATAGGATAATGCAGGTTGAAAGACTTCAGGAGGTTCCTAGTCAAATCTGCTGCCCAGGGCACAATCTGCTTTGAGGTCTAACAAGGATGCTCAGGGCTTTATCCAGTCAGGTCATCAAAACCTCCAAGGGTGGGGCCACCACAGCCCTGCTGGGCAACCTGGTCCTCTGCCTGATTGTTCTCTCAAGAAAAAGGATCTTCCTTATATCCAGTCTGAATCTCCCTTGTTTCAATCTACCAGGGCAGGGAAAAAAAAAGAAAAAAAAAAAGGGGGGGGGTGCGCTAAATGAAATGAAAGCTATTTACCCAAGTCCCTGGGTGAAATCTTCTCTGTAAGGAACAGTAATTCTCATGGCCCTGTGGGCTCTTTACCACAGGCCTCCCAACAGGTGCAAAATGAAGAGTAGGGAGCTAGTTAGCTATCTGCAAATTCAGTTTGTTCCACAGTATCCTCTTCCAGGGTTTGGTGGGACAGAGAAGAGGGCAGAGTATGGGACATTACACTCACACTAGAAAAATCTCTAGTTGTCAACAGTACTTTCCTATTTGTGATAAGAGATCAGGGAAGGACAAAATGAATGCTGGCTCCCTTCCCGAATTCATCAGGCATTTTGCCATTCACCCAAATTTCATTTTATGCTTTAAATTCCCTTAACATGTTGCCAGATAACTCCAGGCCTGAGGGCAGAACTGAAGGAAGACTGCAAAGTTTAAGTCTCAAAGATTGAACCTTACACACCCTTGCCACAGGGACATGATTTCAGTGTTCAGCAGCTTTCCTTATGTTAGCTACCTTACCAATTTCTAGAAAGAAGCTGCATCCTTTTGCCTCAGATGAGGGAAGTGGGAAGAAATACTTCAGCTTCCTGTACCGTAGGTAAAAATGGTGATTAGCTCTTTCGATTTGGCCCTCAAGAGCACAAGGAGAAGATCCATCAGCTGATGCTTACCTTTGAAGGTAGCCATTAGCAAATTATCACAACAGGCTTTCTGATCTGGTCAAAGTTCAAGAAGTTTCACAGAACAGGCAGGATGCATCACAGACTCACAGGAAAGGTAATCCCCACCTGCTCCAATCTTTCCAGATCAACAGTCTCAAATATGGAACTAAACAATTTAAGAACTATGTTGTGAGACTACATTCTGACCCAAATGCACCTCCAAGATATATGTATTCTTCAGTAACTGTCATAGAGGAACTCTGCAGGCTTACACCGCCCATGTTCGCAAACAATTACCACCAGTAGTCAGTTCTCAGACACCAAATCACTATGAAGCTACTGAGGTATTGCAGTTATTTTACACCTTTGGCAAACAAGCAGTTTCCCGCATCGCTGAAAACAGATACAAACACTGCTTTACTATGGAAAATAAGATGTTAGGTTGAGACACATATCATAAGGAAATATAGGGGAAAAGAGAATAAAATTCTTCAAGCAAAAGCTGCTGGTGCCAAAAGTTCACAGAAGATCAACAGTTCATAAAAATAGAATAGGATTCAATGTCATATAGCAATTGCCATATCTGGAACTTCTGAAAGCCCTGTACCAAGTCATCAGGCAAAATCTGGCCATTTAAAGTGCGTTAATGTGATGCTGCATGCATAGTACAAGAAGAATAAATATCTTAAGACATCATCAAGTCCAGAACAAATCATCATGTTTTATATTAACAAAACATACTTTGTACAAGAAAGGATTGAGTAGCAGTGAGAAGATAGGTTATTAAAAGAAAGACTTTTTTTAAAATCCAAGCTTATAACCCATGAAATCCCAAGCTATCACCGGGGGGGTGGGAAGGATACTTCATATAGAAACAGAAGGATATATGATTTAATTTATTCTGAAAATAGGAAATCTTTTAGAAAAAATAGACCTCTCAAGCTCCAGAGCTGCTATATGAATAAAAGTAACAAACATCTTTTCATACTAAAAGGAAAAAAAAAAAGCCACACACAAAAAAACCCCACACTACCACATACGGGAAAAAAAATGGTGAAATTAACCTTTCTTCATCCCAGCAAGATGACATAAGAGCAGGGAGTTAGTGCATGCGCACCAGAAAGTAAAACTGGATGTAAATACAATGAAGTTAATCTAACTCAGTTTTATTTGAGAATACCAAAAAGCAAACATATAGCATACAGGCCAGTTGAATAATGCATGCTATTCTTCCAGTCCAGAAAGAATATTTATACATGAAAACACTTTTAATCTTAGTAGATGGCCTCTAAATATAGACCAAGTTGTTTTGAAGAAGCATAACTGGAAAGGAGAGGAAGATATTTAGATTCCTGAGCAACACTTCCATTTGCAATCTTTCACTAACACTGAACTTGCACTAAAACCATCTAAAAAATTTTCATGATTTGGCTCAGCATGGACAGTACCAGTCTAGGTTCCCAACAACAGTTAGTGGTCACTTGCAAGGAAAGGAGGATTTTGAACATATCTGAAGTGTGCCAATTTCTTATATCAGTCCTTGGACTTTTTGCTAAGACTGCCAATAAGAAGGTGAAGAAAAGCCTGTGGACTTCATCCACTGTTGCATTCACATACCCACACTTTCTGTCTGGACCACTGAAGAGCCAAAACCTTCTAAACGCTGTATTACCCCTTCACCAATCTTCAGAGCCATCTGGGGAAATACTCAATATCTCTGCTTAACACACCTCAAGTGGTTAATCCCATTTTGCAGTTCTCCGCCACCAACACAGCTCCCAATCCAGGTTAATAATTTTAAATGTTAGCACCTACCAGTGAAAACTCAGCCCAGGGACAGTACTGATGTGTTACCACAGCAACAGTTATTTATGAAGTTGCACCTTCTTGGCTGCCAAGGACCACTTTGAAAGCCTCTGCTCCCCTTCAGCCCACGCAGGATGGGGACACATGCAGCTGCCTCAGAAGCTGATAAGCTAAACTGACACTAGCAGAATGAAAAAACACAACAAAATCCAGTAACTTTAGAGAATTATTGTACCGCAAATGCGAGGATGAGTCCATTGCTACCAAGGACTGCATCTGTGGACGTGAACCAAGGGATGAAAGCAGCAAAGGGGTTTTTAAAAAGTGACTGAGAACTAAGCAAGCTTAAGGAGACAGCTTTAATGCCCAAGTACAGTATATTGCATACTCAGCCAGCTCATCTACATCAGATCTGCAATGCAGAATTGCACATACATGAGACATCAAAGCAGTACTACTAGCCATGACATCCCCCTTCAAACCAGCAAGGGCTTTGAGGTGCACTGATCAGAAGCCTTTCCTTACATGCTTTTTTTCCTTCACTGTTTCTGGAGCAATCCAACAAAAGGAAAGATGTGGCAGAACACAAATCCCCTCTGAAAATTCAGTGTGTGAGGTGAGATCACAAGCCCTCCCCTCCTCTACAAGATACTGCAAGCTGGTCAGGATTACCAGAAAATAGGAAGTAGGGCTTCCGGGGTGGGGGTGTTTTGGTTTGGGGCAGGGGGGTGTCCCCCTCCACGCAGGCCAGAATGGAAGCATGATTTCCAGCTAGCATTCTATCAAAAGGCTGGCCACACTTAGAGATGACTCAGCTTCCCAGACCAGATATTGATAAGGTTCCCTTTGTGGTTACTAGTCTGTAAATTGCTTTGGGATGCTCTAAGATTAAATATCATAGTATAAATTATTCTCATTACTGGGTGTGGATTTGTGCACTACTACTCATGGACTGCAGGACAAACTAGCCCCCTGTCATGCCAGAGGGCTAACTCTTGAAAAAAACCAACAAAAAACACCCCCTCAAAACAAACAAACAAACAAACAAAAAAAAAAAAAACCAACAAAACCCACCCCCACAAAACAAACAAACAAACAAACAAAAAAAAAAAAAACCAACAACAACAAAACACACACACAAAAAGCCAACCCACCCCACAAAAAAGAATTCCCAATAACACTAGTCCTGCAGTCCATTAACAGACAAATCGCACTGCTCTACCTTTCTCTCTTTTTCTGTGCCTCTACCCAGGACATTTGTATACTGTAGTGCTTACTATTTTTAGTGACTGCTCAGGAACAAGTCTACCAAATAGAATACATTATCCCATCACTAAAAGCTGTCACTTTATGAAACAAATCTCCTGGGATTGTATAAATTATGCCCTTGACTGGCATGTCAAGCCTGTTCTGCTGATGATTTTCCATGTCAGTCTGTTAACTGTTTGATGTTAAGGTGAATCTTACCAGCATACTTGAGCCCAGCCCTGGAGCGCAGAATGAAAACTGCTTAAGAGGCAGAAGCAGAATTAGACTGCGTTTTATAAGCAGCTCTCTGAATGACAGAGAGAATGACTGACCCTACACGTAGGGTACAGCAGCCTACCTGTAGTCCTATGGTAGCATACCTACAGAACTCCACCACTTAAATATGCATCATTATTTCATAGGAAAGGAAGACTGTCACAAGTCTGTAATCCCATTTCCAGTAGTCACCTAGAATAACCACAAACAGACCTACAGGTGACCTACCAGGAACTGCCAGCAAAGATTAAGCTTGGCAAAATACTGAAAAGGGAATGTGTAGGCTGACCCTTCTCATGTTATATTGCCAGAGCCTGCATTCATACAGTCATGCTTTACAGCCAGCAATGGGTTTCCTGAATTTGTCCAAACTATTTTAGATCCATTTATTGCTCCGACTTCCACAAAAAAGTAAAAAGAAAAATCAGGTGACAATGAGCTCCACAATTTCATTATGCACAGTAGAAACAAGCAGGCTTAGAAAAACCCACATCCATCCAAACCTCTAGGGCATTGCCTCCAATTGAATTTCAATAAATAGCAAGTCTTTTCCTGTTTATCTTTTCCACATTATTTATAGCACTCCTTGATATCCTACCCCAGTCCCTTCTCTTTCAGGGTGTAGAGTCAAACCACTTATATCCTCTTCATAGTAAAGAGTCCATGCCTTTTACTATTCTTGTTGCCTATTTCCATATTTTTTCTAGCTCTTCTATAAACTTTGAGGCAGAGTTACTAGAACTGGCTACAATATTCAAGAGGCAAGTTACACCATTGACTTATATGGTAACAGAATGGATGTTTGACAATACCTTTCCCTACAATTCCTAACTTTCTAACAGGACATGGACCTGTTGGGGCAGGTCCAGAGAAGGGCCACAAAGATGATCAGAGGGCTGGAGCACCTCTCCCATGAAGACAGGCTGAGAGAGTTGGGGTTGTTCAGCCTGGAGAAGAGAAGGCTCCGGGGACACATTATAGCAGCCTTCAGCACCTAAAGGAGGCCTACAAGAAAGCTGGAGAGGGACTTTTTACAAGGGCAGGTAGCAATAGGACATGGGGTAATGAACGAGGGTAGATTTAGATTAGATACAAGGAAGAAATTCTTCACTGTGAGGGTGGTGAGGCACTGGAACAGGTTGCCCAGAGCAGCTGTGGATGCCCCATCCCTGGCAGTGTACAAGGCCAGACTGGATGGGGCTTTGAGCAGCCTGGTCTGGTGGAAGATGCCTCTGCCCATGGCAGCAGGGTTGGAACTAGGTGATCTTTAAGGTCCCTTCCAGCCCAAACCATTCTATGATTCTGTAACTGCTGTGCACTAACCAGACAGTCTATGAAATATCTGCGATGGCCTCAAGATCTTTCCTAAATGGTAGTAAGTTACAGAACATGTGTTTATATATATATCTATAAATATATCTCTCTCTGTTCAGGTTGATTTTGTTTTTTTCCCCCACTCAGTAGTACTCATCACCTCACACTTACTAGTTTCCACAGGTAATATTATCAACTGTAACAGATCCCCAGGTCAGCAGTATAGAGAGACACTTGGTCTCTAGGAGCTTGACCAAGACCCAGTGTATTCATCATACCAGCTAATGGAAAGCAGTCATAAACTGACATCATATTTCAGCCTGGCTGGACAGTGTACAACCTGCTGAGCTCACATTTTTTTCATTTCATCTCACTTATTTCCTTTGTATGGACAGTGTGATTCAGGAAATACTTCTGTCACAGCAGTGCACTGCAGAGACTTTGTACCACTTCACTCTCCCTCTTCAGGTGCATGCAAGGAGGAAATGCAATTAAAAAATAAATACCAAAAATAATTTATACACCTCCCAAACCCAAAGTGTTCAGCAGGGGTCAGTGGTTATATTAATTCTGCTCTATTGGACTCAAACACACCTAAACCCTTGGAGGAAGAAGTGTGGTAGATGTCACAGAAGTCTCAATTTAAATCAAGTACTACAGCTATGAAGTTCCCCACCCCCTACTAGTAGTAAGCTGAAAGCATACACACAGATGCTTGAAACAGGAGCCTATCACAGCTTTCAGATTCACTGAACATCCCTGCAAAACTGTTTTTTCTTGCATCCTTTTAGCTCTATCACCAACAAGATCTACTCTGTCCCATGCAAGTCATTAAATAGCCATCTAACACCATCTGCTGGATTGCGAAGAAAAAAAAAATACTATCAACTTACTGCCAGGCAGAAAGGAAGAAAAAAAAAAACCAACAAAACATTAAGGTGTCTGTGGCTTGGCTTTGACTGGGTCCTCCCCCCACACCCACACCTTATTTCTGTTTTAATTCCTCTTTTTGAAAGGCAGATCTGGGCTGCTGGCACTAACAGGCAATCACAAAGACAAAAAGTCCTCTGCTCTGGATTGTGCAAATTGTACAAGGAGCTGTGCCATACAATTACACTTCAAGATGACCACTGATCTGTAGACCAGCTTTACCCTTTCCTGATTAAATAAAAATAAAATAACACCAGAAAAAGAAGCTATCCTAAAAACAAGCCTTCCACAAAGTCAGGATATAATTCTGAAGGAGTTGGAGTGCAGAAATGAGCTGGCTTTCTGTTGAAAATCCAGGACCTCAGCATGAGTCAGAAGCTGGGGATGCGGAGCCCGTGTAGCAGAAGGAAGCAGCCATTACACATTCAGACATTAGCTCAGACATTAGCCCTTAGTTTCTTGCACCCTGTACAAAGGCCAAAGTACCAGTTATCTCACCACCATGCAAACATGTACTTTTCAAAGACCGGCAGGGCTATTTTTAACATCTAGTTAGGCAGCTGCCACTCCAGTCAGATGCAAGATGATAGCTTTTAATTAGTTACTTGTGGCAAGAGACTGCACCCCCTTTCTTGTTTCTTCAGGTCAAATTTATTTCACACATCACCTGGCTCCTTACACCATGGGATGCAGTGGTTAAGCTTTTTCTTTCACCAAGGTGAAACCCAGGCCTGGCTGAAATTTTATCAGGTATAAAACACACTGTGGAAGTTGCGTGTTTCCTACTTCCCGCTCCTTTTCTCTCCCCACTGTTTTCCTATTTTCATACTGAAATTAGGGATGAATCACAAGTTCAACAGTTATTAGACATCAGATTTTATGTAAGGTCCTGATTTAGTCAGCCAGACATTGTGTGAAAGGACAAATTATCTTTATTAACTCCTTTCCCTATTAAGTCAGTGAAAGTACTGCCAGGATTTTACCCTGTGTAGCTAACAACGCATCTGTTCCCTTCTTCAAGGTTTTCCTCTGCTCCAGCTTTTCTGGAAGCACCAATATTTTAGCAAGGAAATCTCACAGCAGCAAGCAGGCTGGTTAAGATAATGCTGTAAAAGCTACAAGGAGCCCTGAATCATAGAATCCCCTTAGCAGTAAGGGAAAATAAAGGTCATGATTCATGCCTCAGTGCTGCCCAAAATGGAAGCTTACCTTCTGTGATAGAGGCAAGTATGATCATAGGATGAATTTGTTGAACTACTCCCAGGAGAACAAGGGTAATTTTTGTGGCACTGTACAAGACACTGGTAAGACTGCCTCTGAAATACTGCGGACAACTCTGCTCACCAAGTTCAGGATGGGTGAATTTCAACTGAGTCAGCACAGAAAGGGGCTCTAGGATGAACGCAGCAAGAGAAAACCAAATACCTCAAAGGCAGGGGGTGAAATAAAGCCAAATCTTTGCTTGGTTAGCCAGCAAAGTTAAGGCTGGGATTGCAGTTTCAAAATATGTTTAATCTGATCTAACAGCATCTTGCCATCAGAAAGGCAGTCCCACTTGCCCCAGTCCCACTGTGTCCCTTGCATTGAGAGATCACAAGCCGATACAGCTCGTTCTGCTACTGCAGCATGGCTAGGTTGAACAAAGGAAGCAGCAGGAATGTGCAGCTGAGGGAAAAGCAAGCATCTCCTCTTTCAAATGAGGCATAATGTAAAACTGTCTTAAGAGGGCAATTTATGAAGTGCCACTAAGTACAGCAGTTCCAAAAAACCCCACAAAACCCACCAAAACCACACAATCAAACACACACAGAGAAAACAAACCCCAAACAATAGAGAAAGAAGAAATTAGTAATTTCAGCTAAGGGACAATGCCAACCCAAGAACTAATGTTTATAAGTTAACCATAAACACATTTAGGCTGGAAATAAGCTTTCTAAATTTCAGCCTTCTCACTGGGCTACTGGGTCCTAAGCCTCAATTAACATTCCAAGAAATCTTGATCAGTTTATAAAGTAGATTATGTTTTCCTTCCAATGGCAGAGAAACAGAGCATGCTCCTGGAACTCCCTGCCAATCCCACATTCCTAGGCTGATTGTCTATTTATACCAGCCCTTCTAATAGAGAAATTATTGAAAACATTTAAAGGCTCCAGAAATTTCTTTTGCTATAAGCAATGTCAAAAAATCTGCTCTAGGTGACTCAAACCAAAGATTCAAATAAATCTGGACAAAGCATTTTATTGCATGCTGACAGAATAGATCAAGAGCAATGTGTCCCTTTCGGGCATTTGGCTTTTCAGAGCAAAATTGGTTCAATTGACCAACATATGTTACAAAAATTGATTTTTCATCTGGGTATTTACTTGCACAGAGAGGAACTTTTATAGCAGGGGACAGCAAAGACCTGAGGACATTCAAACACATCAGATAGAGAATACAGCCAGTTTCCTGTCTGCCAGCTACTGTTATGGGAAGGGTTACAAATACAGATTATCCACAGGCACACATGCAAACACACACACAGCTTGTCCTAGGGCTAAAATTGATCAGTCTGGAGACTTTAGGGTTTGTAAAGAAGATGCTCAGCTGGTAAAACTCATTCCACTGGCACAGTGGAATTTCACAGTAGCTGAAATCCTGCCCCAGAACAACTTGGTTCCCTAATCCCCAGTAGTCAGCTCAGTCCTTCAGTCTGCCGGGTTACACGGTTTCTTCATATAGAGCAGGACTTGTCCAAGACCAGCACTCCATTAGACTGAGTACCCTCCTGAACTACTGCACTAATGAACGAGCTGACTTCACGCATTTAGGCAATTAGAAAAGTACCACCATCCCAGGACCACACAGCTCCCTAGAACCTGTAGGTAGTCTCAGAAAAAGCAGTGCCTTGTACAGCCTTGCCCCTGCTCACATACAGGGATTCCCAATGTACTGTGTTTGTACAGCAAACACCACATTTCGCCCCAAACACCACGTATACAGCATGCCCAGTGCCCAGCCCAGGCTCCTGCCGCAGCTGGCTAGGTGTAGGATGAGTACCCCCACTGGCACTGGCAGATGGCAATGAGCCTCGAGAAGGAGTGCCCGTGGAAATAGTGGGCAAGCAAAGGCCAAGGCGGTGAGAAGGGCGAGGATGGCCCATGCTTTTATCCAAGCTCTGCACTGCGGGCGACACCATCAGCCAGTACGAAGCCAGCTTGTCCAAGGGAAGATGTTTGCACCAGCAAGTTGTCTCGGCATGAGAGCTGCCTTCAGCTTACCTCATCTTGCCATGTGCCCATATGCTTATTTTACAGCTGCTTCACACTCACTCTCCCCATTGGTTAAACTGCCACACTTCTGCTCTGATAATACCTTACTCCTCCGGAGGTAAGACACAGTCTGCACCTTCTGTATTTTATACTGTCCTCTAGAACAACAAGCGGATAGAGGAGAGCAAAAGACATTGAGAGATACAACATCTGAAATGCGAAGTCATAACTGTCATGCAATGGCATATAGAAACAGGAGAAGGGCACAGCTTTTGAAAAGGTTTTCTGTTTTGTCGATTTGGAGTTTTTGTTTCAGGATTTTTTTGGTGGTGGTGGTTGGAGTTTTGGGGTTTGTTTTGGTTTTTTCCTCCTTCTTCAAACCAAGCATAAAATATGTGCTTTGGCTTTATAGGAAATGACTTGTTGAAGAATTTCTGCAATAATTTTTGAACTGTTCTTACTGACTTTGCTTGAAGAAAGAGTAACCTTCATGCATAAGAACTTTCAAATGTGCATGTACACTTAAAGACTTTCTTTCAAATTTGCCCACCTAGAGTTTCTAGAATGTAATTCTTCCGAAACCTCTTAAAATCCACAGATTTTTATCCTTCATAGTTATAGTGTTTACTTAGTTCAAAAAATAACATACTCTTTAGAAGTACAATCCTACTTTATCCTTGTCAGATCATACAGTTCTAGCATATCTAGCACTTGTTTATGTATTTCTTGCCCAAAAAGATTTATCTGGAAGTCTCCACATTCCAAATTGAGAGGGAGTGCAAGACATAAATCTGGATAGAAATAATTGCAAATATCTCAACTTGAGTTTAGTACATTCAAAATAAGTTTTTATTGTTTAATTTTTTTAAGCCATAACAATTCTGAATTTCAACATGAAAGTCAGTTGAATTCAACCTTCTGCACATTTCAAGCAGCCCTTTGACCTCTCCAAAACAATTTAAAAATATCAGTAAAAATTGGCCTTCCCTGAAAAGAAAATCCCAATTTTTACAAAACTAGCATTTTACAGCAATAATAAATATTGGCCATGAAAACCCTCACCTCTTTGCATACACACACACCTAATTTGTCATATTATCAGTAAGTGCCGTTTTTAAGCCGCTGCAGTCACTTGTGATTACATTTGTGAATAAAAGCCCTGTTTTCCCCAGAAAGCAACAAGGAATCAAAGAAAAAAAAAAAACCACAGGGAGAGACTGTCCTGTTTCAGGAGAGTTCACAGCCTGAACACAGAGGACAAACAAGCAGAGGCAAAACACTGGTGTTAAATAGGTTTATCCCTGTTTCTCCTGTGCTCCCCTGGAGACCTGCCTCTCAGAGTACACCAACGCTCAGCAAATGCCACCATGCAAGTGAGGAGCAACCCCTCTTCACCAAGCAGAGTACAGACTTGGACAGTAAAATACTTCTTTCCTAGGGATGACCTGCTCTCTTCAAAGTTTCAGCTGCATATACCACACAAGCCTGACCTTCAGCCAACACCCCACAATCAGGAACTTTTGAAGTGCCACCCTTCTGACCATTCAAGTGCCATATCCATAACAGAGACAAAGCCACACACATTTGAAGCTGGTCAGGACAGCATCAAGACTGCCCTATTGAGCTCCTCATTCACCAGAGGAGATCTTATAAAGGGAGACAGAAAGCAAACAGCTACAAACCTGCCAGGGGCAGCAAAAGCAGAGCTGCACTCCAAAGGGTGGGGAGGTAAGGGCTGCCACAGTGCAGGCAGGGCTCTCATCAGCAGGGCACAAGCCCAGAGCAGCTGAGCAGGGCTGTGATGGAAACACATCCTAGCAACAGCCCAGGGAGCATCAGGCAAGGCAAGAAGCCAGGTCCAGGAAAGCCAAACGCCAACTCAGGAAGAGAGTCAAAAGCACACCCTCCGCAACACAACCCAGACAGAAACTGAGGCCCTTAGGCTGAGCTTAAATGAGGCTCCTGGGCCCAAGGGCAAGGATTTGAGTGGAGGCCCCAGGTGAGGCTCATCAGGGCGATTAAGGCTGATTAGTGTACCCAGGGCTCTGACAAAACCAAGGGCTAAATCAGGTGCCTTGTTAATGTCTCATCACCAGAAACTTATGTTTTTATATTTTGTTTTTTACTACATCCTCTCTGAAAAGCAGTCTAGCTGCTGGAATTTAAAATACAGGAGGTACAGGCTATAGCAGCCAGCAAGCACCCTGTGCCTGGGGAATTTGACTCTTCACTCCTTCACTAGGAGTGATGTGCCAGTTACAGCTGTAGAGATCACAGTGACATTGGGACACGAGCTCCAGTGCTGCCCATCCTCCCAGTGTTTGGTGCTCCTGAGTGAGATCCTGTGCAATCCACAAAGCCCACAGGTCTGTCCTGGTCCAGGTCTAAATCTAGCCTGAGTTTCAAGTTTGTCACAAAAGTAAAGGTGAAGTGAATTACATGGGAGTTTTCCTGATTTTTCAGAGAGCAACCTAGAAAGATAGAAGTCAGCTTTACTTCAATTTCACTGCAAATGTACAGCCTGGTAAACAGATTTCTAAAACATTTTAAAAGATTTTCTGTGGCACCATCCAGCACTGCAGATTACTCAAGTGGACTGCTTCCTTCTAGGAGTCAGGTTGTGTTTTGGGAACACCAACAGTGTCTTACTCCGAGTTCAGCTCACAGGTTTTAGAGTACTAGGACCACAGTGATACTGACTGCTGCCTCCACTGGTGGTACATGTACAAACACTCAAGGCTCTGTAATTTTTATGTGTAAGAGTATGCCAAAAGGCCCCAGCGAGACAAGGTCTGATTTTGCCAGTGCTCTATGTATGGGCAGTAAGAGGAACTCCTACCCCACAGATCTCCCACTGCAGAGGTTGAGAGAAAGGCAAAATGTCCGGTTTTCAGACAAGAAACTGGAATGTCTGATGCAATACTGTCCCTGAGACAAAAAAGATGCTCAGGCACTTGACCTACGAGGCTGTAAGTCATTTATGCAGAGTCCTACAAAAGTCTATGAAAACTATAGGCATTCAGTCCAGATAATTCACATCTTCCCCTAGTTCACTCTTTCCCTATCAATTCTTCATTTAAAAACTGAGCGTATCCTTCAACTCACCAGAAAAATCACTCATACTTTATGTTTCAATAACATCTTAAATGAGAGACTTTCAAACCATATAGTAAGCATTAGCATCTCTGTGGTAAGAACTGTTATTTATTGTTGCTGTAGGCTAGCAGATTATGACACATGATAGTTACAGCCATTAGGTGAAAACAGTGGTTACCAATGTAAGTGTTATATTTAGAAGGATTATTTTTGACCTACATACTTGTATAACCAGTATATATGGCTAAAATATAAAAATGGTTAAATGTTATCAGTTGTTACCGTGCTCGTTTTAAGAGCAAACAGAAACACAGAACCCAGATGAGCTGTGCAGAGGGTCTGCCAGAGGATGAGAACCCAGAACCAGCTTCAGGATAAAACTACACCTGAGCACTGAACTGAGCACCCAGTGTCACACCTCAGCGTGGACAAACTGTAGCAGTTAAGTTTAAACTGACACAAATATTTTCTGATAGCACAAAATTCCAGATTCTTCTAAGTTTTAAACTGTTGCTAACTTTACCACTAGCCGTTCTTTCCCTGTTTCTGCATTTGCTAAATTCCAGCCAACGAAGGGTCAGAGGCAGAAGAGGTCAAAAAAACAGGAGAAATTGGAAATATTGGCAGCTAGGCCTAGTTTTCTGCACACTACCAAGTCTTTTTTACAGATTCAGAAGATGTGACACAACTTTCTTAAACAGCTAAGACTGTGGAAACTGATCTAGCACTTGGAAAATTGCTGTCTCCCAAGAAAATTTGTGATTGCTCCAGTGGTTGATTAAATCCAAATACAGAAGCAAATTTTTTCTGCTTACTCTGCAAACTGCATGGCATTTCACACTCAACGATCCATATGTAACAAAAATAGTTCATGTCTGTATTGAACACAGAGTTGTATATACTCCAGAAATGTGCGATGCAAAAAAAATCAAATCCACATCTCAGCCCGGGATGCCTTAATGGGACTGTTACACTACTGGGGAGAGCCCACACTGGGAAAGCAAGAGGAACGCAGGAGGAAAGCAAGTATGAACAAATCATCACAGATTACAGCGAAGTATCTCTCAACTGCAGTATACAACTGTCCTCCTAGAGAGTAGTATGTACTAATATGAGCTGATTTTAAAAAAAAACACCTTGAAAAATGAAAGATCAAGACCAGAACTTATGAAGAGTATGGCATACAGTGTGCCCTTCGTGAGACGTCTCTCGGACACAAAAAGAGGTGAATGGATGGCTGGTTCACCAGCAGTACCGCTGACTTCCTGAATTCCCTCTGTTATGGCTGAGAGGATATATGTGAGCATAACAGATTGAGGCAAGCAAAATGGTTCAGAGTGAGTCACAGAGAGGAGGAGAAAGTAAAATCCTCCCAGCGGTCATGCTGGAGATTCACAATGGAGCACCCTTCTGCCTCAGTCAGTGCTGAGCCAATGCACCAGCTGAGTACAGAACGCACTGCAGAGTTTTGTTAGCAAAAGCGGCCTTTACAAACAGATGTGCCCTTGCCTAGGAAGTGTTTTAGGAACCAGGCTGTGGCATTTTCATTTGTTCTGTTCATTACAAACCTGGCTGAACTGTGCCACACAGTAGGGGGTTTACCTTGTGCCTAGTCAAACACCCAGCCTTCTCAAAATGCCTAACTTTTTTGCATCTGTACATACTAGAAAAAACTGGGCAGTCGTCCTAAAGCATTTCTGCAGCTGGCAGGACATCCTCACTGAACAATCCCCAAAATACCGAAAATTTGTAAGCCTGAGAGCTGTTGATGATCTGAGAACTCAGAAGTACCTTGGTCAAGTCTGCTCTGAGAGGTGAAGCGGGCAGACCTGCAGGGGTGGTGACGGGTGACATGGGGTCCAGCACGAGCACAGAGGCAGGATTTCCTGGTGAGGGCAGGTTGCAGCCCACTCGGAGGGGAACAGGGCTGGACAAGGGTGTGAAGGGGGAAAGTTACTTCTGAGGAGGTTACCTGCTGCTTGTCCTCCATTGGCAACAGAGGCACAGATGTCTGTGTTGATGGATGCCCAGGGCTGGCTCACCAAGAAGCATCCGGGCTGGTGCTGGGGACTTCAGGACTGTGGTGTTTATCTGCTTTCTGGTTTTCTGCCTGTCAGGGAGCGAAGAGATGTTCCCCTAAAACTCCACAGTCACGGATGGGAACATTTAAAGCCACCTAGCCTCTCTGTTGGCATACACGCAGCTGCCTGAGGTGAGGCATGTGGGCTGGAACAACCCGTTGTGGAAGGAGACCCAGCAAGGATTGAGTGAAGCACAGGAGGTGCGACTTTTTGAGATGAGGCCACCCAGGCTGCTGAGCACACCCACCATGCCACGCAGAGGTGGACAGGCATCAGCCTTTCTTGCAGGCTTAAAATGGGAGCTACCTGGCGAGCTGTGGGCTGCCCTCTGAGGGAAAAACTTCTGCGCACTTCCACAGGTGTAGCCAGAGGCTCCTCCTCGCCTCCCTGGGAGGACACCTGCCCCAGTGCCAGGAAAATAAACCCTGAGGGAAAAGCTGGAGACTTTTAAAAGACACCTGCCTCAGACTGGGCCTAGGGCTTGCGTGTTCCCTTGGGAGCCCGCTGCCGCCCCAGGGAAGGGCTGCTGACCGCTCCACACTGCACAGAGGCCACCGGCCCCAAATGGCGGGCAGTGCCCACACCATCAGCCGAGGGGGCCACTGCCACCCATCCCCACCGGCCGACACATCGCCTGCCCAAAATGGCGCCACCCTGGCGGGAGAAAGCTGAGAAGCCCTGCTTCAATGGCTGTGGAAGCCCACAGAAGGGATCAGAGGGCAGCTGCTGCCAAAGGCAGCGTCCCTGCCCACAGGGCCCTGATACAGCTCCAGACCACGGACCAGAAACTGCAGCATAGGAGGCAAAACAGCTTGTCTTTAAGTTGGGGTTTTTTTACCATTTGTATCTTCTGATTTTAACACACCCCCCCCGCCCTTTTTTTTTGATAGAGTTAAATGAGGCGCCACACAAACCACCTTGCAACCTCACATTTAGTAGCTGGGTACAGAGCTAAAGCCCTGCAGAAATTGAAAACAAATGGTTCCTCCTTCTAATTACAGGAAGATTAGTATGGACATGTGCCCCCAAGTCCTTGCCCTCTGGCTGTCCAGGTGAGAGGCCTTACAAGTACAGCAGGGCCCACGCACCCAGCATTGCTTCTCCATCAGGACAAAACCTCCTGTATTTTCACGGGCCAAGAGACTCTGTAATCTAGTTAAGTTAAAAACTATGAACTGTCACTAACATCAGGTAGTATATTTAACCTGGAGACCTCCAAAGAGCTCTTCCAGCCTCTTAATGTATTTCTCTTCCACAAAATCAAGAAGTGACTTTGTCAAAATATATAAAAACCGTGGAGGCGGGGGGGGAGCGCTTGCTTTCTTCTATTGCTGCAATTTCAGTTACTGCTTATAGCAGCTAGTGAAACATTCAGTCAGAAATTATTCAAACATGTTTTTTAATGGCAAGCAGAAATCTATTGGGGAACAAGGGCACTATAGGTGCTAAACCAGATCCACAATAATGGTTTATCAGGACGGGAATGGTTTATATACAGTTTAAGGGAATCTGCCTCCCACAGGAGAATGATGTGGCCAGCTTGGTGCATCCTGGCCTGTTACTGCAATGTGGGGAACTCCACTGCACTGGGAAAGGAGATCTGCAAAGTTAAACCAGCAGCTTTTCATGTGAACAAGTGGCAAAAGCTTTCTCCAGTGCTCCCACTGCTACTTAGAAGTGATCAGTGCAAGCCAGATACCAATTCTCAAAGCCTTTACCAAACTAGCAAAATGTCAAGGTAGTGAGCAAGCCTGGGGTATTCTTACCCCTCCATGTAATTTCTCAGGCTTTGGCTAAATCAAGTTGTCTGCAATGGCAAAAACTTAGCTTGTTTCTGAGATCTCAGAACTTTTTGCCTGCTGTGACATGAGTCATGGCTGCTTTTACAGTGATAAGAAAGAAAAATTACTCTGCCTATTCATTTTGACCCTTTTTTTATCCTTTCAATCCTATAGGACTATCAGGAAAGCTAATTGGATTTTCTCCTAGATTGTTTATTTGTGAAATAAAACCACAGTTTATGTAACACCAGATTATCACTCTTCTGTTACTGTAATACAGAATATGGGAAAACTAAGATATTACCCAACTTGTTAACTGTGAAGAAAGCATAGCAAGTCCTGGAAAATACAGAAGTCACCACTTGCCTTTTTTTTTTTTTTTTTTTTTTTTACCATCTACAGCCATCTTATATAGACTCGAGTGTGTGGTGTGTACGTGGGGAGCTGAACAGCCAGAAGAGGGTAGCATAAGTTAGTTAATAAACCTCATCTGTAAAGCAGAGCTGGTTTTGAGAGAAACACCTTCTTATATTTCTGGCTGCAAGGTAGAGAAATGTAACATTGAAAAACTCATCACCAAGCTTTTGACAGAACTGGAAAGGCAGACTTACAGTCAGAACTGACAAGGACTAGACTGAGAGCAGGCCACAGAGTTTTTTGCGCTCTGTTAGCTCCTGTTTGACCATTAATAAAAATACGCATCCAAAGCAACTTCATGACTTTGCTTTTAGGGGATAGCAGCACAAGTCAGTAAAACTAACAGTGTTACTGAGTACATCCTGGCACACTGTCTTGCCTGCAGCAAATCTAAAAGGCCAGATGGGAAAGTCATGAAAATGCATAACGCTGGGAGCACCTTGAAGGGATGGTTCAGGGCTGAGGTAATAGAATATGAAACAGGAGCTTGCTGAGTTCACCAGACAGATGCACATTTGATGGCCTGAATGAAAATGTTCTCCTTGCTGCTGCCCCTAATGTCTACCCAAAATAAAATGCTGCTCCCAGAGCCTGTATGTAGTAAATGAGTATTCACAAAGGGAATGTTGCCGTATCTGGCAGAAGCAAAAACACCTCTGTAGAGACACCAGCTCACAGGAGCTTTGGAGAATCTTCTTCTATACCTATGCTGAGAATTTTGTCTTCAAGGGCTACCTATCCAGCCCCTATCAATGCTCATGACTGTAAACAGAACTGAATTGCTGTTGGGCACTTCATTCTACAGAGACACATCTACATGAGTTAGCTTGCAATTTTTTCTTTAGCCCTACAAGAGATCAAATGGCAGCACCCTTCTCTGAGAAGTTGATAGGGCTTGCCTGAGGAGGTGAATGAGAGGACAAGGAAGATTGGGGGATGACTGCTATTATCTGCATCACACTAGTGGTTAGAAATCCCAGACAGGATCAGGCCTCCACTGTTCTAGGTGTTGTACGCTCACACAGGATAGGAAAACCTGTAGCATGAAAAAGGAAGCTGAAATGGACAAAAGGTGAGAGGGGAAAGAGGTACAAAGACATGAATTACCATGCCCAAGAGCATAGAGCCAGTCGCTGGCCAAGGAATAGAAAATTTCTGTCAACTTGCTTCTGGCAGAGCTGCTTTAAATTGCTCAGAGGCTGTTAGGTGAAAAAGACTGTATGTGTGTTTACACCTTGGAAAGGCACTAAGGAGATAATACACCATTTATTCATATTTTATTTGTACTCTATACCAGAAGCAAAGTGGAAATGCAAGCTGAATCTTTTTTTCTATAATTCTTTTCCCTCCACCCTTTCAAAAATAGCACATGTAGAAAACATTGGAACTTTTCATTTCAAAGACTGTCACATCAGACTACAAATGCTAACTAGATGCCTTTCACCCTGCTGCTACAATGCAGCCACTTTCTCAGCTTGAGTGTGTCCATTATCCCTATAGCACACAAACAGCAAACAGGAGCTGGAGAAGGGAAGGGGACAGAGAATACAGGTGTATGCAGGTGGCATTAGGGTGTCAGACTAATTTCATCCTCTGAAGGGTTTAGTTTCAGGTATTGTGAAAACCTTCCTGTGACAGAGAAAGTTTTTAAAGCAGCACTGCCCCTTCAAATTACCAGTCACAAACTTGCTCACCATTTCCCCTGGACTTGGCCATTAGTTATAGAAAGGACTTTTAAAATGACATGCGAATATCCAGCTGCCATCGACTTCACTCAGTCCCATGTCTCTGACCAGTTTTTATATGATATAGAAGCAAAACTAACTAAAAAGATTCCTTCTGGACATCATGCTGAATGACACATAAAGGTTACAGTAATAAGCCGGCTCCCATGATATTTTCTGCCTTTGCATTATGGATTTTGGCTTCTCTGGCATACAAGAGCGGAAAGTGGAAAGTGATGTTTGATGAAGGTGATTTTCTGCATACACATCCCTGCTCTGAGCTGCAATTCTAGGAGATCATTCGCTGTTTGTGTCAGTCTTGTTTGGCTGCGCTTCCCTCATGAGCTGCCTGTCCATTAAAAGGAATGTGAGGATGTCCACGCAGAGTCGGCTAGCCTGGCTGGAGCAGTTTCCCCTTGTGTTTCCATGCTGCCAGACACCATTCCCTGCAGAGGGATTTGGACTGATGCTGCGGTGGTTAAGGGGACATTACCCCTTAGAAACATGCTCGCAGGGCTGCCATTCACCTCGCTTCCTGGGTTGGCAACATTTACAGAACTGTTGCTCACTGTCCACAGGCAAGGGTAGTGGCTGGAAAAAAAGCAGTACAAATTGAATGACTTATTTCAAAGCATTTTCCCCTGCACAAGGCTTACCACAGTAAAGTCAAGTGTGCTATCTGCTATCCGAATCGAGCTACTAAACTAGATCAGCTTTGCAGATCTTGAGTGAAAAACCACCAGCAACCACCAAACCTGGTGATGTTGGAGAGACGCATGGAGAGAAATGTACAAATACAGGTGAGGTTAAGATTTAAAGATCTTTTTTGTGGATGCTTACGAATTTTAAAGAATTGCAGCTGATTTTACTGGCACATCAATTAGAGAAGAAATGTGTGCATTCGTTTTGTGAAAAGAAGGGGAAATACTTGATAATTAATTGACCCTCTAGGTCTGAATTCCAGCCATTCCTAGAACTGTCCACTACCCTATTAACAATATTTTTGTAACAGAGCATGAATTAGACTGTTACATCCCTGCATGGGAGTAGGATACTCATTCCATGCAGGAGAATAGTGAGGAATATATAGAGAAAAATAATTTGGCTTTAAAACGCTCACAGATTGTAGATACCAGAGTTCTCTGTGGCTCTTCCAAGATCCTGGTTTTCAGCAGTGCTGGGGAAAAATGAAGCTCCCATTGATTTCAGAGCAGGACATAACTAGCTTGTTGGAAAGATCTGTCCAGGAATCTCAAGTTGGGCACTTAAGATATGTTTCAAATCCTCAATGCCGATTAAAGCTCGGAAGAAAGTGTGATGACCAGGGCAGTCCTACAAGCCTCACTGCTGCTAATACCAGCAGTTTTCCAGCAACCTTACCTGGGTCCAGGGCTGGCAGCTCCCTTCGTGTGTGGCACTGAGAGCAAATTAGCATGTGGAGAGGATGGCAAAGTCCAGCTGTCATGTCCTGAGAATACCTGAAGGTTATTGCTGGAGCTCTCCAACAAATTAACTTTAGGGGAAAAAAAAGAAAGAAAAAAAAAGCAACAAACAAATCCTCAGCAACTATTGCAGAGACATTGTCTTAAGGCAACAGAACATGGGTAGGCCTGAGGAGGCAATTTGATTGTGAGGTTTCTAACCATAGGTAAAAGGACAAGATTCATATGTTTATTAAGAGAATAGCAAGGTGCCATTGTAATTCCAGGTGTGATTTATGAGAAGGTACATCATGATAGACATAGGATATACATTTTTGCAAGCCTGACTAATAGTCTTTTCATTAATGATAGTTGCCATATGACTGGCAATGTTTTGATACAGATTTCCTTATAACTTGAGCTTAAATATTTCCGTTAAAGAAGATTCCTTGCTAAATTCTAATTAGCAAGCAGATTACTTTATTCTTACTCTTGTTTCTGGCTAATTTCTTCTAATCAAGGTAGAGTGAATTTCTGGAAGTCTGCACCCAGGACTAGAGAGTGAAAGGGACTCAAAAGACATTCTGGCAATACCAAATGCCTTCATCTCAAGTCAGCTCCTACCATGTCCCTAAGGGCTGCTTTGACTTGAGAGTGCAGCTGCTTCATAGCATGACATTGAAAGAAGGCTTGCAATGGTCTTTTTGTATAACTGGGAGCTGTACTTTAAGCAAGATCATGCATTCTCATTTGTAATTAACAGTTACAGTGCACCTAGCTCTTTGTACCTCTTGTTTTGCTGCCTTAAACACTCTGTGCCTGCAGGGTTCAGTGCAGGTTGTTAGAGACTCATCACACTCTTTCCTAGCCTCAGCTCTTGCTTGTTTTAATGCCTACGCCAACCTAAAGCAAGGGTCAGTCAGGCAGAGAGTGTCTGTTCCCTGGAAGCAAAGCAGCATTACAGTTGTACCTGTAGGTGAATGATTTCTCTGCATGTAGGAAGGTGGGTACGGAGCAGCCCGATGCCCTCGCAGTGCTGAATATCGCTCGCAGCTGTGGGGAGTGTGTGGAGCTGGCAGAGACAAAGGTCCAGTGTACTGATAATTAGAGCTTCCTGATGCACACATTGTATCTGGGTTGGAAATCAACCAGCCACCCACTTTGAGGGGAAAGAGAGAAGAAAATTATTATTGCACTAAAACACTGCAATACAATAAAGAAAGTAACCAGCCTTCTTGCAGAATCAGCTGTGCTTCAGAAATACCAAGCAGATTCCAGGATACTGGTTTATGGAACAACTGACAACCAAAAAAACCCGCCAAAAACCCAACCCCCCAAAAAACCCCACAACCACCAACCCTGAAAACAAGACCTGAAACAACTAACAGAAAATGTCACAAATTTCAAAGAACAAATGAAAGAAAAACGATCATTAAAAACCCCACAACCTCTGCTCCCCCCATTTTTTCTACCTGTTCACCAATGAAAGGTAATTTTATAGGTGACAAAAATATTTACAGTTACAAATACGAAAAGGGGGGGGGGGGGGAAGAAGCCCTAAAAATGTCATACATCATCTTGATTCTAGATTACTTTTAATTTTGAAAAACTTCATCATAAGGAAAATGATCCCTCTGCAGAAACTCTTGTATCATTTCCTACTATGAGGTTTCTTCAGTTGCCTTTTTCTTTTTTTAAAGGGTCCCTTTCAATGAACACAATTCAGGACTCAGTGAATGACTGGTCTGATTCAGTTAAGCAAGTCCCAGGTTCCCAGCACCTATCATACCACACAAAACTTCCAGCTGACACATATGAAACCTTACAGTGAGAATATGTCATATGTTGACCTTCAGAGACTGTTTCTGGAGCATCCTTGGGATGGTTTCTGAAAAGCAAAGTACTTACTGGTAAAACTTCTTATTGAGAAATTACAAAGGAAAGTTAAAAACAGAACTACTCACTAAAAAAATGAAAAAGTAAGTTAAAAAGAGGAGAAATCCATCTTCTTTAACCACTTGCTAGGCAGCAGTGGACTTTTCTGCAGTCTGACATAAAGGAAGCAGGAACTTGGGTTTCATGGCGTACATAAAAATGTTCCTAAGTTTGTGCCAAATTTGGGGGGTGAACCTGGAATTCTAAATCTACCTGTGGGCACCGTTCCTGCTAGCATCAATAGCCTCAGCCTGGCCTCCCACCCAGACCAAGGCAGGGCTCTGCCTCCTGCTCAGCCCGGCAAGGGAAAGGCAGCATTCCCCCTCTGCAGCTGGAAACCCTGACGCTGAGACACAACAGCTTCTTAAGTGGTGAGAGGAATGGAAAGAAATTCAGATTCTCCTGCAGGCACGTGGGACACTTCACGTGTCAGAAGACATACCAGGTCCAAACGAAATTTGTTAGGAATTATGGACTGGAATGTACCATTTGGATGCCCCACTGCATTAGCATGGATGATGCAAGTAAAACTTGAAAGATAAACCACAATTTGTTTCTGATGGAAGCACCTTTAACATCTTATATACTTAGCACCTGTAGGTTACTTTCAATAAAAACATATGTTATCACACAGATTAAATAGTAGCAGTGTAGTTACGTTACAGTTGCAGTGCAATTTCACTTTAATTAAGCTTTTTGACATCTGCAGTCAACTATCAAATTATGGGATTCATTGGAGCGTAAGTACAATGTAGTGAACACACGCAGTGTATAGCATTACTGGGGAAGTTCACACCATCGCATTTCAGGCTTCCTGTGCAGACAGTGCTAAGTCCTAGGATCCGCAAGAAGATATTCACTCACTTCAGACCCTATTGTAATAATTATATAGAGAGTCTCCTCACTAATATCCATGGAGTGACTCTGTATTTAAGACAGCAGAAACAAGTTTAAGTTATATAATTTATCTTTCACATTGTGATGCCACAGTTTTAACTGTACCAGCAGCAAAATGCTACCGGAGCAAAAAAAGATGAACTCACCTTTCTTTTGCATCCAGGAAGGCTTTGGCAAAGGGATTATACTTGATTTTGAGAGCTGTTATCTTGAGTTTACAGAAAACAAGGTATGTTAGTGAAGGCAATTTGGAATAGGAACTTGACAAAACATCTTCCAGAGTAATCTAAGTGGAACTGCCTTGGTTAGCCTAACAAAACATATCCCCACACATGATGTTTTCCAGGGCTGGTTAGGAGAGAGCTTTGCTCATTGCAGAGTGCTGTGTACTGATCAGTGCCACGGGCAGAACACCACTCAGGGCAGCATAATGGCATGGTCCAGTCTGGCAAATCCTGTGGGATAGTGGGCGCTTTCAAGAGAGTTTAAACACTGAATTCCTACCAAGTATGAATCAAATCTGCAGGAACACCAGCTAAGGGATGTGGCACACACATTAGCAATTGTCACAATCCAAAGCATCCCTCAATTACAGTTTTGAGGTTGGGAAGAAATTTTCCCATGGAATGCTGCATTGTTCTGCAATTGTATGTATTATAAGGAGCAGGGAGAGATAGGGTTATCATTATAACTATCAGTCATTGCTGGAGGAAAATATTGGACTTGACTGTAGGGTTTTTTTCCAGTAAGTGACTGGGATGCCAGGACAGATGGACCAGTCTGGAATAGCCATGTCAGGATATTAAGCTAAACCTGACTTAGTACTGCAGTAAGTCAGTTAAACTGACTTAGTACAGACACTAGATTAGACAATGTTCTACTGCAGAGACAAGACAGAGTATTAGACCGAATGGAGCATTACACTGCATGGGACCAGTGGGGAAACAAGAAAAGGACAGGTCTGTTCATGCTGATCTTATAATTAATAAGCTTTTAATATATCTCATCAACGGTGACCAAGAGCACAGTGTGGCATCCACCTACCTCTTCATTTTGATAGGCAGTCACAGCTATGAACTGTGTCTCAGGGAAGGAGCAGTTCATCACCATCCGGTGGGGGCCTCCTACACGAACTATGTGAACCTGGGGCTCGTATTTATGCAGGGAGTTCAGCATTATCTGCGGAAAACAAAACAGAGAGACAGACCCCAATGTTACACTCTGATACCCTACAGCTGCTCTTCGCTCTGGCTCTTTAATAGACCAGATGTCCCTGCTAAACCTCCCCAATCAGCAATTACTGAGAGCAGAAGGGCAGGTGTCTTCCTCCCTTCTGATTAACTACACGGCTGAACAGAAAGAGCCTTCACTGGACTTGGATTTAAAGCTTTCAATACAGCAGCATTACTGAATATTTATGTCAGCGGCTATGGCCTTCAAACCATTGGGCTTCCACTGCACTAGAGGCTGTTGAAACAGTTAAGGGGCAATCCTTCTCCTGCTTCTACTGTCTGAAAGACTTAGAATCACCATCAGAGGAATCAGGGCCAGGAGGGAGCTGAGGCAGTCACCTAGTCATCTTTCTGGGCAAGATGAAGTGTATCTAAACAAGCCTTGGCAGATGTCTCTAACCTGGCATTAAAAGCTGTGAATAATGTTGATTCCACAATACACCTTCCTCAGGAAGTCTATTACATCGCTTAATTCTGTCTACTGCAAGAAAAAAATCTGTACTTTGGAAAATGCTGTGTGCATACCTATATATATATACATGGAAGAACGCAGCCATTAGCATAAAGCACTACTGGTCAGCTATTACTTTCTGGTAACAACACAGAAGGGGTGAAGCTGAAGCGCAGAGCGGGGTCATAGTTTACCTCAACACTGTTGTCAAGATTTCAAGAGAAAACAAGGGGAGCTTCAGTTATTTGTTATTTGGAGACTTTTATTTGGACTCTGTTTCTCATATGGCTTTTCCTCCCCTCCTTTCTACTTTTTCCTCTCCACTTCACCATATATACATACCATGTTCCTTTGTTTTTTCCCCTAGGGTCTCTTTGACTCTCTAGGTTGGTTTCCTGTAGCTTTTTTCACCCCCATACATAGCTTTCTGAGGCCTTTGACTTTTCTGAGGTCCTGAATGCAGGACAAGAATTTGCAAATTCAGATCCTGTTCTGTGCTCCACAATAAAACTTGTGTGCTGATTCCATGTGTGACTTAGGAAAAGTCAGGTCATCTTTCTGTTCTCCAGTCTGTGAAAACTGAGACAATTTCCTACCTAATTAGGCTACTAGGCTTATGGAGTTACCTCACAAACGCAATGGAAATAACAGATAGAGAACGTATAATATTTACACGAAAGAGATTGATTCTGGGCTGACAAGTATCATCCAATGTAGGAGTTTTATACAAAACAAACAAGCAAACAAATGGTCTTGTGCAACATTTTACCTTTAGATGCATCATCAAAAATAAACTATGAAACAAAACTAATTTTCCTGTTTGCATTTTTAAGGGGTTCAAAGAGAAAGTCACTTATTTCTGGTACATGTGGTTTCTTTCCAAAGGCCAAAGCTGATTCAATAGAATATTGATAATTATCATGATGCAGAAGCAGACATAGTAATTATTTCATTTAGGAGCAGCCTTTTATTCTGCTATCTGACTCCTGCCAACATTCCACTTACACCAAACAACATGGGGGAACACAACAAAAACCTAATACCCGTGACCATTTTTTCGCCCTTCTCTGAAGTCCTATGTAAAAATCCCCAGCACACAAGACCAACTCTGAAAAGCCCCCTGATGATTAAGTAAACCGAAGCACTCTGTCTCTCTTAACATCAAGAAGTCCATTAAAATCTGAAAGCCCCAATTAAGGCCTGTTTATTCCTGTTTACATTTGGCCTCCAGTGAATAATTGGCATCTGTGGGTGAAGAGGCCTGTAAGGGCCTCTATAATTACGTAAATGCACCCTTGATATTTCTTGATTGGTAGGTGCTTGCAATTGAAGCCAAGAGGTGTATGGGGAAACATTAGGCCATACCTGCCCACTCCCATTGAGCTTGTTGGTAAGTTTGACTTTGCTGAAGGAAATAGCAGCTTTCATCCAATGGGCTCCGAAGTTTGGAGAGTCTGGGTGGATGTAGACGCAGCTGTGGTTTGGTGGCTCTGGTTTCCCAGCCGGCACCCATTCTCCATTGACGTACTTCCAGCGGTGGCCATCAGTTGGGGCGAAGTCCAACAGGAAGGAATACATGGCGTTCGGGTCCAAGCCTGACACGCTGATCTTTAAAACAGGGAACATCCGCCTGGCCGGGAAACAAAAAAGGGAGACGTCACTGGAAACTGGTTGCGAAAGACTCTCCTCAGTATATTTGTGACCAGATGCACACAGATTAGGTCGATGTAAAAAATATACTCCCTCCCTCCATCTAGCTGAAGAAGTCTCTTAAAGGTTACTCCTTCATTTTATTTCAACCATTTGGAAAAAAATTGTGTTATCTCTGAAGTAGGGCACTAAGGTCTTGTTCATGCCAAGAATAACAAACATAATGAACTGTGTATAGCGTCAGCAGGGTCCGTGGGATCTGGACGTGCCAAATACATCCTTCAGTGTGGGACAAGAAGGCATGAACAGGATTGAACATAGCTGAAAATGATTGAGAAAGTGGATTGGAACCACAGATTCACTGCATTAACTGCAGAATCCTATTATAAAGTGCACTACTTTGGTGCTTAGATCCCCCTGACACACACTCTTGTACTCTGTCCAGCAGCCAAATCCCACTTGGTCTGACTCTGGATATATCCTCTAAAATCATCCTGCGATCTCCAGCAATCAGGACATAATCCCAGCCAGGTACTCATCAGACTCCAGTTAGATTTATTGACCACGCTACTCTACAGAAAGGTTTTTCTCCCTTCCTTTGAAGGGACAGTCATATTCTATAATCTCTGTGAGCAAAGTCAGTCACTTCCCTCTGTCATTTCCTGTGGTTCTTGTGTTAATCCCCAGCATTTCCCACTTGAGTAACGGTTTCCAGTAGTGCTATTCTAAATGTCCTAATAAGTCTGCTACATTTTCTGTGTCTAAAAACACTTCTTTACTTTAGCAGAGTTGTGTCAGGTTAGTCTGGCATGACTTAATAAAATGCCTTTTTATCTTATTTTCCATTGTCTTTCACATATTTCTTTACTCTTTGGTTCAAAATACATCCTGAATTCTTATTACAGGGATATATTAAAAAGTCTGTAGATAGCTGAAATGTGTTTTCTCCCTTTCTTGAGTGCAAGTATTCACATACTGTCCCACTACTATTACATAAACATCCAGTTTGAGAAGTCTGGTTAAAATCCTTGCCATTAGACCTTGCACTGGGCAGTTCTTCCAGTAATTTGGTCCCATCCTTCCATATTCCTGACCTCATCAGCTTGGTTTTCTGCTTTTAGTTCCACCTTAGATGCAACGCTGTCCTTTATTAAGCTCTAAACGTTTACCATTCAGCCTTCCCACCATCTTGTGCATTTAAAACTGAAATCCTATCTTTGCTTAGTTTTGGGAAAATGTTCCTTTTGTGCGTGAAGGTCCAATGCCACCTTTTCTCAATCCCCTTTTAATTATTCTTTTTTCTTTTGTAAAGGAGATTTGCAGCAGCTCACAGCTAGACTTTCAGCAGTTTTCTCTCTGTCCCAGTACTTGTAATCCATACCACAGAGCTTTGCATTGGCATCTCAGTGCCTGAAAGTCTGCAGCAATAGAGTTAGTAGGGCGCCAACAGTTCCAGGAACTGGGAAAAATTTGTGGTCAGCAGAACAGAGGAGTCTCCCAACAAAGGTGTCCTATTCATTATGTTTCTTAGCTTGTCAAGGAATACACATCGTTACTGTGGAGGATTATTATAGCTGTTACGTATTACCTCCTGCATTCTTCTTACATAAGTAAGAGTCCTCCCTGCCCCAGACACCTCCGTACCGACCTCTCCTGCCAAATGCCATTTTGCCATGGCACATTTTTATGTGCAGGCCAATAAATCTTCAAGCTCCTTTTCTCTATGGGTACAGACAGACTGGTTACACCAGGCAACCACAGCAGTTTTCCGAGGTCCATGGCCATGGGGCTAGGGTAAGGTAGGTGGCGAGTGGGATGTCATAGGAGATTGTTAGCAATCTGCAGTTGGGTGTCACTGGAGAGTTTGGCTGCAGGGGCAGAGATTTTTGGTATTCCTTGAGAGAGCCTGGAATTTCAGTTCTCTTCTTGTGTATTCTGGACATCTTACACTGCTACCTAACTGAGCCTAGAGAAATTTGAGATTTTTCATCTAATGTAAATACTTGGTGATGAAGGGCCAGTGCAATGTTGAGAAAGATATATTGAACTGTGATCTTCCTAACTAAAAGCAGCTTAGCCAAGGATTTATATGCTACATTTAATGTGTCTTTCTGACCGGGATGCACAAGCTATCAAACTGAGATGTGATAAAAAGTATGGATGCATTGCTCCCTGCACCCTCCAGATCCCCTACGGTCAGTCTTCAAAGTAACACACTTAGACATTTAGCTGAAATTGAAGTGGAGGGGAAAATTCATCCACATGAAAATTTAATTTCACTAGATGTCTCAGAACTATTTGTTACATACAAGTTGTTAATTCCTCTGCCCACAATGCAGACTTCTCTGCCTTTCTACTTGAGAGGCTTGAGTCTATCCCCAAAAGACCTACAGAATAATGCCAGAAGAGAATACAGTCATCATCAAGTCTAGCCTCCTGTACTACAGAGATTATAGCACGTCCCTGCGTTAACCTGCTTCACACACAGTTAATCCCTGCCTCGCTTGGACCAGCATGTCTTGACTGTGCAGATTCTAATGATGGAAAACTTACCACCACTTGTTCTGCTGAGTGAGTGGCTTTACTCTTAAAATCACATTTGTCTGTCTTTTAGCATGGCAAATGATGATTTCTCCAAATTTGCCTCAGTCAGAATGTTTGTTTCAACGATTGGGTAGGTACACACATGACCTCCATTACCGCAATAGCTGAGCACTTCAGCCTCTTCAATTTATTTAGAACAGATCTGCTACAATTACTCCACAGTACAGAACGTGAGTGGGAACATGTTTGATATCAAACTTGAATGTGTAGTAACCAGTAAAGTTGCTTTAGCATTTAAGCCTGGAAAGAGCTTCTCTCTCCAAACTCAGGTTTGCCTGCCTTGATCCACTGTGGATTCTCCCCATAGGCAAAGGGGAACAGTGGCACCTTCCTGCCCCCAGGCAATAACGTGGATTGCAAAGCCTCAGGATACTGCATAGCTAATAGGGTATGAACACTGAGAGAGAAAACCTGCTCAATCAGAGAACATAGCGTTTGATATCGAAATGCCAACTGAATACAATAAATCTGAGTAAAATAGGAGACTGATTCCCACTATATCAGCTGCACCCATTGGAATATATTTTGTGATATAGTACGCTGTTTAATTTCACTGATATCTATCCTGTTCAGAATATATCTATCTTTCCTGTGTACGTAGGCATAGTGTTGTGGCAGGTGATTATTATAATGAAGTACGATACAGCAATGAAGACATATCTATGTATTAACACTGAAGTTGATTCACCTAATTATGACATTTTGGGACCCTCGGTACCAATTAGAGATAACTCAATCACAGCAGATAGAATTGTGCATACTAGAATTTGACACTTGAGGATCACTAATCAATCAGCCTTTCATTCTCTGGGATGCTTCTGTATCAGGTTTCAGTTTAATTTCTGAATTTTGCTAACAATGTGTCCGCACAGACTGTCTTAGTTTTCACACACAGAAGTTCGGACTGGCTCTTCTCGTTAATAGTAGAACACAGATTTCAAAAGCATTTGTACACCCGTCAGCAAGAATGACTGAGTTAGCTCTACTGATTTAGCAGCAGCAGAATTAGTTCAATATTTTTTCTATTGAGGATCCCTCTGAAGACAATTACTGAAGAATCTTGAACATGAGAAGAACTCATAGGAAAAACAGCACTCATAAGAAACTGTCTCAAATTTGCCTCCTTTTGAATAGCATGGAGTTGTTCAGAGAGCTTTGCTGCAGGCCACTGCCTATTTCTTTTTGGTGCACTGATGTGTTTGCTATGGAAGATACTTTCAGAAATGCAAGAGATCCTTTTTCATAGTCCCTAATGCTACCCTGACTTTTTAAAAAGGATTTATGAACATGACAGCATGACATACTCATAATTTTTTTATTTTGAGATTGCTGTAGTTTGATCATAAAAAAAAAAAAATTCCTGCCCCCACTGACATTACTGGAGCTGTCACTGGCTTTAGGAAAAATAGGATAAAGCTGATAAGGAGTGTATAAATTAGAATAAAGAAAAACAAAGCAGCTTACACAATGAAATAAAAAGCAGCCAGACATATTCAAATAATGAAAGATTCCCTTATCATCATAAAAAAGATTTTATCTATGCACTCACCTAGACATTTTAGAGAGAACTAGTATCACCATACAATCATGAGTTACATTAGCCGAGAGGAAAGAAACTGAAAAAACCCTGTTGGTAAGGTGCAACTCTTTGTACCGATTTAATTAATTGGGGGCAAACCTCATTTTTGGTCACTTACCCTGCTAAGGAGTCAGTTTAAGCTACCGTACACTAAGTGGAAGTCCACTCAGAAGTTTGCTATGGCCTTACAGCAGTTTTTAAAGCAATTTAAATGAAGCAAAAGCAGCTTCTCAGTGTAAAGAGAACCTCAGCAGAAGATTTCTATCCCCTTAGGCTATTAGGAGAAATCAGAATGTCAATAGGCAGCATTATACCAAGAGCTGATATTTTGTCAAGGTAGCTGTTCTCTCAACAGAATAACCTTGCTGAGCCAACGGACTAGATTTTTCCTTTTAACTGCTTTCACCTATGTCCCTTGTCAAGCTACAGTCAACAGTAATACCATCCTCAAATTCCACTAACTCAAAGTCTGCAAAATTAATAAAAGTCACAACGTATGAGTAAATCTTTCTCTCCGCCTCTTAATTCCTCTCTCCTACGGGAATCTCCTGAGAGGTCTCGCAAAAGAAACACGTGTGTGTTGGGGGGGTGGGGGGGTAGGGGTGGGGAAGACACGCGGCAGAGGGGTGGCAAGGGTACACGTTAAATAAAAACCTCAGTACCACTGTACTGGTGAACCTTATTCTAGTAGCTGCCGGTCTGTTATGGGCTGGACTCTGCTGTCAGCCCAGTTCAGAGCAGAACCTCTGTGGAGAGCCTCCTTCAAGCCAGTGTCTGATTCTGAATTAGTATCCTTCTCGCCAAGTTTTGCACTCTTTTCCTGTGCCTTTCTGTGTTCCTCAAATAGTAAGATATGTGATCCATTTACATCACAATATTTTGTCTTTCTAAAACTGTGTGTTAACCAATATTCCGCACTTGTTTCTAAGGGCACCAGCAACAACCACAGAGCAATACCATTGTGGGACCATGGAATCCAGACTGCACGTACATGCCAGACAGGGCACAGTTTTATTGTACCCCATTGCAGTACAGACTGCTTGTACAGACTGTTAATACCCAAGGCCCTAGAGGCAGGAACTGCAGCTGGGGATAACACCACCAATCTGCTTCTGTAGAGTAATTTGAGGTTTACAGGTAAGGACTTGCTAATAAAGGCTGATGATTATTAGTACAAGAAGCCATTCGAGAGGTTTTGAGAGGCACCATCTATTCCCTTGCAAAAGTTCCCTTTTTGTGCAACCTTTAGTCAGTCAATATCATTCTCCAGCATGTTTCGCAAGCAGGAATAAAGGGTGGCAGGGATGGTTTAGCAGCGACCAAAAAGTAGGAGGGACACCCCATTCTGTTCATAATGCTGGTTTTAGGGGACTGCGAGGCTGCAGGGATAAAACTGTAAAGTGCTCATTGCAGATCTTGCAAGTCGGCACACGCGGGTTATTATTATTCCGCTTAACCCCCCTGGCCATGATCTACACTTAGCCCACAGCGCTGAGCAGATCACTCACCTGCCGTTCTTGGTCACGATCATCTCATTAGTGACTTCCCTGAATCTCTGCCAGAGCGTCGCATCCTCTAAGACAACCTGGAGCTGTTTCTCAGTGGGATCGCCTTTGTCTCTCCCAGCCCGGAGTTCACTCTCCACTACGCTGAGTAGCCTGGAGACGGTACAGTCGCTGGGTTTTTTGCAGCCCAGGTCTGCCATGACGACTTTACTGCCAGAAACTTCAGTAGCTGTTAGAAGACAAAAATAATGAACTAAATCAAAAAACAAGTCAGTTCATTGGGCACCGTCTGACAAACGTGCTCTCCTCACTCTTTTGCCACTGACTAGCTCTTTCCTCTGGAAGTCCCAATGGGCAGTGACACCAGCGTGTGGAGGTTTCCGCACACACTCCACACAAAAAGAGGACTATCTCCTAATTACCTGTCAGACGGTCAGGTGGGTGGCAGGCTGATGACTCAATTGGCTGCCTTGAAAGAAGAGTCCTCCATCCAAATTAGCATGCTTTTATCTTTTTTCAACCTGAAGTGGGTCTAATTGTTCTGCTTGAGAACCAGGTTTCCATTAATGAAAATTGTTTCATTTCCAGACTGAAACAATGCATGGAAATTGCGTTCACGCTGATGCGGACTCTAACCGAAGGAGCTGGTAACAGTCAAGATAGTTACACAGAGAAAGTAGTCTTAAAATATTTTCACCAGGTGTGTTGAATAAACGCATTAACCTCGTTCCTCTATGTTCCTAAATCAAAATGTATTAGTAAGAAACCCTTCTGCACCAAGGTTTCAATGTACAAGGAGAAGGTATCATCCCCACACTCCACCATTGATGCCTACCGTGTCCCTCCCTTGGTCTCACTGTCATTCACAAAACCCCTGCTGCACCTCACAAGCAGCTGAACATCCCTCTGGCTGCATTTCCAGGGACAGACCCCCGGCTTCTGGGGCTCGTGCGAGCCTAACCGCCTGAGGCCTGGCATCCCTGACCTGCTCAGCATCCATCTCATGCAGAAGCTCCCTCAGCATCCCTGAAACAGGCATTCCCTCTCGCCTCAGGCTGAGACCTCCTCTGACAAGCCTAACCCAACCGCACATACCCTCCAAAAAGAAGCCGTCATCTTACCGAGAAGTCCAACAATTCTGGCACTCAGTCAAGGATGTGAGAGACCTGGGTTTGGTTCCATGCTAAGGGGTTAAGTGGGGGCCACGTGAATACTGGTGATCCGTAAACACTGGACTTTGGCACATAACAAGGCATTTGAGTGCCTCATTTCTCCTGATGCATCTAGCTCCAATAGCGTCCAAAATTTCTGGTCTGCTGGACAGGACATAGTCAGGGGCTTGATTATGAAAACATACTTTTGGAAGTCATTTTTAGAGAAATGTATTTTCTGGCTACTTATTGAGATCTTTGCATTCATTTAATCCAATAGCCCCTGTTGAATTCCTGTGCTTCCGATTCTTTCTAAAAGGTGAAATGACTTGGTGGATCACTGATGGGGTTTATAAACACAAGAAAGTCTGGCAAACTTTGTAAAATAGGATTTAAGTTAAATCCATCATTTGACAATGCTCAACAGATCTTGCAGTTAAAAAACCTGAGAGATACGATCTACCTAAGCAGCAAGGGCCAGAGCTTATTGAACTTATTTGTGTTGTACGGCACCTTATTTGGCAAGTAGTCCTGCTGATCCCTCAAGCCCTACGTGAAGTAAGGATACTGGCTGCAAGTCCTCAAAACTGCACAGCTGCAGGTGCGCAGCCATGTGATGTTCTGCAGAACGGGAGACTTTAGGAGAGAACCCTCAATTCCCAGCAATCTCAGCACCATCAGAAGGTGCAACCCAGACAGGTCTGAGGTATTTTTACATCTACGTCACACTACTTTCAAACTTCATACTCTAACACATCTTCTCTCTCTTCTTTTCAGCCTTTATGTACCCTTTTTTGAATTGTCAACTCCTAACAAAAATTACCTAGATTACCAGTCAACTCACCTTGTGAGTTACACTAGAAGGTGTCAAATAGCAACTTCTAGTTAATATCCGGCCCACTTTCACAATTGAACAACTGAAGAACGTACTTTAAAATCTATAATATATTTAGGTACTTGGAAGTGTTCCACTTCATATTTGGAAAAATAATTGTATCTCAGGTAGTATGCTTGTGTAATATGGAATATGTCTATGTTTGGGTTCTCTTTTCCAAATGCTCAGAGGAGAGAGAAGCTACTACTGTAATTTTTTCCCTGCAGGTGATCAAATGGCATAGCAAATGCATAGGAGACTATGTGAGACTGTTTTTAGCTTCATGATGTTATAAATGTAAATAAACACCAAAACCAGAGCTGGTTGAAGTACTGCGTATTTCAGTTCAACAACTTCAGTTTTTCAGACAGCTCTAAAATAAAAGGGAAGCAGCATGGTTTTCAGAAGTACTGACTGCCCACCTCTCCCACAGGGCTTCAAGTGGAGTGATATTAGATTAGAGCCTTCGAAAAATCAGATCTAAACTGCCTTCCTCAAGATGCTTAGAGCTTAAAGGAAATCAAAAGCATGCATACAAGCGACAACAGTTCATGTTGGTGGAAGGGTTTCAAACTGGCAAGGGAAACGCTGTCTCACCAGCAGACATTGGTGAACTGCTAGAGGTAAAGCATATGCTTAGCAAAGGTGGATTGGAAATGGAGGCAGCCAAAAAGCAAAAGAAGGGAGGTATTGCCCTGAGTGCATTGCTTGCCCAAAGAACTCCTGGGACAGAGCTGTGGAGAAGGAAAGACATACGGAAGGAAGGGATAATGGACCCATTCCAGTAATGGGCTGGGAAGCAAGTTTTTCATCAACAAGACTGGGTTTTTTACAGCTAGCGTCCCTAAGGGAGAAGCACGAAGGCATCTGCTTTGGAGTATCATACTAAAATTTGCATCCTGCACAATAATAAAATGCACTTTCAGATACTAAAAGTAACTTACACTTAGGTGCTTTCAGTTATCACTCACACAAGGTGCATGGTGCTGGAAAGTCTTGTGTCCTAGAAGAAAAAAAAAACCCACAGATCTAATCTCTTAAAATACCTGACTTTCATACAGTTTGAATTTTGATTTTATAACTATGTTACCATAGCTCTGGATGCCTGCAACCACAACATTTTCCAAAATGAGAGTAGTTACCTGTGGTTGGCTAGTGGGAATAGCCCAATTGCTATTTTCAGCCTGGGGAAGGGTGTTTCAGCTGCCAGAGTTCAGACTAAGAGCAATTTGTGATGTATGTAGCAACATATCCAGAAGGCACAGCTCACCACTGACATATCTTTCCAGCCTAGAAGAATTAGCCAAAGAAATAACAAGTTTGCGTGCATGCAAGCAAATGATCAGCTGAATGCGCTTGGGCCCAAGATTTTACTTTAAAATACACCTCCCGACCCATATGAATCCCATCCCACACATCAGGCTTCTTTACATTGCACATTCCCATGGCAGCTGTGTGAAACAGAGGGCTGCAGAAGAGAAACCAGACAGATTCATAGTCAAAGTTATTTGCTTATTGTTGGCTTTTCATTTAAAAAAACATTAAGGGTGAAAATCTTTACCTTGAATACCTAGCCTGTTTTAGAAGTAAGAAACATCCTCTAATCTTATGTCCCTCTGTTCATCTAAATAACGACTTCGAATCCTTCCTGAACATCTTTTCTCTCTCCTACTTTCTTGCAAGATTAATTTTCCCAAGTCTACAGATGGTGAAACTGAGGCACAAACAGATTAATATCACTGGATGTAGGTATTGCTGGGGCACTGAAAATAATCCATTCTCAGATGTCAAGTGGGTTATTTCTTGGGCTGGAAGTTAAATCTCCCCAAACCTGACATTTGAAGAAAAGGCAGCTGCAATTACAGAGTAAGACAGAAACAAGGTGACTGACAATCCTTGCCACTGAAGTGGGATAGAGCAGGGCTGGAGGACAGAAGGCTATTACCCTTCTTGCATTTGTCCCCCATTTAATTAAACAAGCAAATCAGTAGGGGCATCGGAGGGAGTAGAAGATGCTCATACAAAACCTGCAATATCGTAAACTCATTAAAAATGCAAGTACAATACTCATAACCAGCTCCAGCCATGTCCAGGATTTACTAGTAAGAATTTAGGGACGCATATTTTTAAATGAAGCAACGAGGACTGGGGAGAGCAGTGAAAGAACAATCCTGCAAGACCTACTGGAGTTTATAGACCAAGTTACAGCAGGAAAAAAAAAAGTATTATTTTTGACTTTCTAATTAAACTGACTCTAAAACCCTCCTGGCCACCAGCTGGTGAGATACACCAGAAAGAAAAAAAAAAAAACAAAAAAGAAAAAAAGGTAATTAAAGAGGCCTTCCTTGCCTTGACATTGGATAGCTGTTTTTTGGCCTTTAGGTGCATGTTTCCAAATAAAAGGCAGCCCTTCCGTGGTCAGATGCAATCGCAGAGAACAAGACTCACTCTTTCCGTCTCTAAAGCTCCCCCCGAAGCATTCAAACAACGAACCCCCCTCTGAACATTTAGTCCCAACAACACAGGGAAACGTAACCTCCATCACCATGACACTCCTAGGAAATCAACACCTATTGACTACCGAGGAATAATTAAGAGAGGATAAAAAGACAGCTGCTTTCCCTCTGTTTTTTAATCACGGATCCAGCCCCTTAAGAGATTGCTAGGTTAGAAGAGACTTAGAGAAGATTAGCCTTTTCATTAATGTCGGGGGGTGAGGGGACAGTTTCAATAACTTCTACCAGGTATGTTTTTAGCAGTAAGGCAGGCAGCTTGTTCAAGTAGTACCTCCCTGCCTGGTGTTATAATTGAGATTATAACTGAGATTAATTCTGAGCCCAGAAAGCATAGGAGGCTTTCCAGAGCAACCTTTCTTCATTTTAAAAAGAGGAAGGAAAGAAAAAAAAAAAATCCTGATGTAGTCAGGCTGGTGATAAATGTAAGTTAGTTTGTTTTAAACAATAATTATACTTTTCCCTAATTTGTTTTTCCTACTTGAAGATCTTCAGTGCTGTCTCCAGACATGAATTAGCACCTAGAGCAAGAAAGTATTACTGTCCCCATTTTTAAGGTCAGAAAATAATAAAGAATTTGAGAGATTCTAAATGAAATTTTAAATTCTATTTACAACATTTACGAACAAAAGTCACAGGTTCAGTGTTTATATTAGGGAAATCAAATGTGCACTTTTAACTTGGATACGTAACACAAAGCTTTTTGTTAACTACGAGAGTTAACAAGTTGCAAGTATAACTGGGTTGAAGAATTTCATTCTCTCAAAAGTGGTGAGCCTGACACATCCTGTAACACACAACTAGAAAACACAGGAGTACATGCCCATCATAAAATAATTTGTTCTCACTCCATATATTTGGAAGCAACAGCCCTTCAGAGCTGCGATGAAATCATGTTGGCCAGCCAATACTTTCAATGTACCATTTTCCCACCACACCAGCATTACTCCGCACTTGCTTCTGCGGAGATTTTAAAGCACAAACTCTCAGGAATAACCTGGTTTAGATACGCCACAAGGGAACCCACGAAAAACTTAAAAGGGTTTCAAATAAGCAGACTTAAAATACCAATCCCAAAGACTGGCAGCTTAGATATACTATTCCATCTCTAATTCATCAGAAGCTTTCTTCAGAAAAGTGAAAAGACAGAGGATTTTTTTTCCCCTTCAGGCATCTCCAGCTCTTCATGGCTGGGCAGATACAAGCCTGTACCCCCACTGGATGCTGCAACCAAGGCTGAGCTCGGTAGGAAAGGTACAAGTAAGGGAAGGAAATAAATACCAACCCCCAACTTTGAACTTCTTGCATCCACAAAATACCCTCTCTTCCAAATCGGACCTTGTGGAAGAAGGGAGAGGGACAGGCGTTACGAGTATGGCAGCCTTCCAAGACTTGTCACTGAATTTGAGTGTGGTGCTGATGACTCTGCCCCAATATTTATAGATGGGATTCAGGGACTAGATACTGTAGTATAACTGATAAACCCCTTCACAGAGCATTTCTAAGGAGCAAAGTCATCTACAGAATACACTTTCCCTACAGGGCTCCTGATCATGCATCGTTTAGAGGCTTCAAATGAAGACTTAATTTTATTTATTTTTTTAAATCATTCAAGTATTAAGACCTCAGCATGAGAACGATGTGGCAAAGTTCTACAGCTTTGTTGTTATGCAGGAGGTTGAACTAGGCAAGGAAAATAGCTCTATGCTATTAAATATGGAAAGGATTTATTGCCCTTTTAGGACTCGGATTCATAGCTGCCTTGACATGAAATAGATATATCAAGCTCTCCTGACAGTCCTTGGAAGCTCTAACCTTTTCAAAAAGATAAAATACAACCCCCTAGGTTTCTATATTACAGGAAGACAGGCTGCTGCTTCTATTTCAAACAAAACTTTGGAGTTTCCTGTAGGACAGAAGTTTCAGTTTACTCAGCTTTGAGACAGAGCTTGCTTAGAAGAACAATCAAAAAAAAAAAAAAAAAAAAAAGTAACTGAAAACTTTACAGTCTCCCACAACATGCAAGTCTCACCACCAACCTTGCAAAAACTTCAACTGCTTTGGTTTGCCCTGTCAGTCAGAAAAAAGTTTAACGTACTCTGAACAGCCCAATGCAGAGCCTCATACACTGTCAAGGAATATTAAAACCACAGCAAGTGTTTGGATGCGTATTAGGCACAAACTTAAACAGATATGCTTTTTGAAAGTTTAAAAAAAAATAATTGCATCTAAATCTACTTTTTACACACAATACACATTCATAAATCATTGACCTTTTACTTCCAGTGTATATCAGTATTCAGATTACACACACACACAATAACCCAGGTTGGAAGAGACCTCAAAAGATCATCTGGTCCAACCTTTCGTGGGAAAGCGAGCCTAGATGAGATTAACTAGCACCCTGTCCAACCGCATCTTGAAAACCTCCAGTGTTGGGGACATGACCACATCCCTGGGGAGGTTGTTCCAGTGAATGATTGTTCGTCCTATAAAATTTTCTTTCTTATATCGAGGTATCACTCGATACCAGTGTCTAAACTACTTTTGTGACTACTGTTAAAACACGTGCCGCTTAGATGTTACTTTGTACTATAACAAAAGACATTCAGGTACCACAGTGTGTACTTGGTGCAAGAGTAGATGGTGCTGTCCCAAGAAAAACTGCAGGCTGGGACTCAGGACATAAGGCAGCTGGTGCAGAGCTTGGGGTCTTTGCTACTTGGAGATTAAGCGGGGTGGAATGAGCTGCAAGACCAATGGAAGAGCTCTTCACAGGGGATGAAGTTTTATTCAGTTTCAGTGGAGTTTTTTCTCCCTCAGTGTCTGTATCCGATTCATCTTGATTGTATTTATTCCACACAGAAGAGCCAGAGGCATGTTGCTTCATAACTCTAGCCTTTGCTGACAGAACAGCATCAGGAATTATTTGCTCTGTAGCATGGACTAAGATGTGCCAACAAACTATTGGCTAAGTTGACTCTTGAGGTAAATAAGTAATAATAAAAATATAATCTCCACCTTAACATATCTAGTTGTGCCAGCTGTGCATGTAGCTATGCCAATAAGAATTTGGTTGAACTAGATATAAGTTGGGTGAAGCAGCTGCACATCAGTGGTGACACACAAACTCCCCTCAGCAGTAGACGTTGTGTACACAGCAAAGGAAATGAGGACAAAAAAAAAAAAGTTATTGTCTTAACAAACAAACAAGAAACCAGCCCACAACAATTCCAATATCATCTGGAGAATCGGCATCATTAAAAACTCCGTATCAACCATAAGAGCAATTCATTTAATGCAATGACAACTTTATTGAAAGAAAAAAACCAGCATGTGTAAGTAAAGATTTCGCTTCATTACAGAGAAAGTTGTTAGGAAAAAAGATGTTTGTCAAAGTAGAAATCTAACAGTGTAAATACATAGAAAAAACACAACAGCAAACAATCAGTAACAGTATAAAACATTGTGGAGAATTTCTGAGAGTTTGGGTTTTATTTTACAAAACAATTCCACAGCTGTTAAAAAAAAAAATTAGTGTTGTCATATTACAGAGAGGCACGTGGTTTTAAGAAAAATACACCATTTCTGTGCTTTCTGTCCTACATGGGCAGTATTTGCTATGGTTGTAAACATCAGTATTCAAGACAAACATATTGAAATGTCATCCTCCTCCTCAGTTTTGAGAGTCTACAATAGCGACAGTGATCTTACTTCCATTAACACGATTAATCAAAACTAAGCAAGAACCATTCTCAGAAACTCAGAGGCTCTTTCAATCTCCTAGCGCACAGCAGAAGGGGACGAGCTTCAAGTGCCCACGCTGCTCCACAAGGCAGTTCCCAGAACACGAGTTTCAGAGCCCACATAAGCAACAGTGCCACGAGCCTCCAAATGCGTCGGAGTCCAGCTGCAATCTACCCACAAGTCACGATGGATTCTGGCCTGTCACCCTGCATCTAGCTGGAAGCCATCCCATAGCAGAGTCTCCACCCTCCCCCAAACTTCCACAGTAAGTATTCACACAAAAAGCCTCTTCCTTTTTTTAAAACACGATTTCTTAAAAGAATTTCAACTTGGTGCAGAAATTTCTTCCTTGGTTTTTGTAACAACTCGTGAACAATCTTATTACTGTAAATACTAAACAAGATGAAATTGGTCACATCATCACTGTAGAACCATCTCAAATAGTACCAGTATTCACAATGGACATCATCACATAGTGCAAAACTTTGAAGTAACAAAAAAAAATCCCACATTTTAATGTATAAAATCTCAGTACTTTGGGAACAGATGACTACCACCCTCCCTGTTTCCCTTTCTACTACATCTGGAAAGTCAGCTGATCCCAGATATACACATTTCATGCTAGAACTGCATGCTAAGGCTGGTTGGTTAAGGTTATGTTATCTGTACTGCAAAAAGTAAAAAAAAGTGGGTAGGCAAGTTGACAGCGAGGCTGGGCAAAAAGCACTTTCTGGTAGAACACCAAATCCTACCAAGATGGGAATCCAACATCATATAAGTTTCTTTAGGAAAGTCAGCCTTGAGTTAAGTGTCATAGACAACTAACCAAGGACTTGGAGAAGGAGCTTTGTGATTTAAAACACAAACATCTCTATTTGCAGTAGAGTGCGTAGAACAAGCATTCCTGCCTTGAAGGACATTAAGAAAAAGCTAGAGAGCGCTTCAGAAATGCCCACTGTGCTTCCCGCCAAGCAGATAACATCAAAATTTAACAGAAAGTAGTTTTAATGACAAAAAAAATGGTATAATGGTATAATCTGATTCAGGTTGAGGCTGGTGAAGAGGGAATGTTCATATACTAGTTTACTCCCTGATTATGTAAAATCATATAAAACGAAGTATTTTAACAAAGCGGAAAAATCTTTTGCTGCTAAACTTGGCAATAGCCTGAACGCAACTACTTATAAGTGAGTATGAATCTGAAGAGTTTTGTTCTGGTAGAGAAGAGTTATTTTAAATCTAAACTGCTTATAGATGACATGACAAACCCTGAGTACGTTTCACATGTTGGCAAGAATATGATGAGCCTCTCCCAATGCCTGAGCTTCACAGGAACAGAATACAACACCAAAGAGCAGCATAAACCCTAACGGCACTCTGGTGATCCTTACGTCTTTGCCATCTCCCCTGGGGTTCCCTTCCTTTAAAGGCACAATTGCTCAGCCTCACGTGCTATGCAGTCAAATGAAGATTTGTTCTCTCTTACTGAATAAAAGGCTGTGGAGCTGGAAGTACAGCTTTAAAAAGGAAGAGGGGGGAATCCATTAAGTTTACACCATACCTATTAGTAGTTTCCTCAATTTCCTACTTCTAAGTGGCTGTACTCACAACAGTCAGCTAAAAGGTTCCAGTTAGCTAGTATCCAAGTTGAAAAACTAATATTCAGCATACCAAATTCTAGTGTTCTTCTAGACAAACTGCTGGAGAGTCAGGGTACCACAATCCTGCACAAGATTTTCAAGGAATAAAAGCAAAAGGCTTTTACTCCTAATCTGAAGTATTCAAAAAAAGAACCCCAGAAGTCAATTTCCATTGTGTTGACTGCTGATGATCCAAGTTAACATAACTTTCCTGGAGAGGGGAAGGAAAAATAATGCATACTATACTTGTAGCGTTTTCCAGGAACATCCAGAGATGTTAAAACTAAAGAAATACTGGAATGTAAAAGGCATTAGGGTTGCATTTAAACTACCCTTATAAAAAGGAATTCTGTAAACATTATCAAAGTCCTAATAAAGACTAACACAGGTCCTTTGACAGATGTAAATTAGGTTTTGAACCTACTCCCTGATAAAAAGGACAAACATCAGCTTAGATACTTGTCTTAGATCAGTCAGGGAAAAGAAGTATCAGTATTCTTTAATTCCCAGTCTCTCTTGGGCATTTAACTAAATCCTCCTTTCAAGAAAAGCAATAGTCAACCCAGTTATTTCAACACTAACTTCCAAATCCCGGGGTGGGGGGGGGGGGGGAAAGCAGCACTGGGACATAACACTTGAACATCATCCTGTATAATTGCTTCATCCCAGTATCAGTGCCATGTTTTCAAGGTGGCATTTTCCATTCAAATGCTTTTGTAACAGTAACTCTAGCCAGCTGGAATCCACAGAAAGCCTGTTAAAGTTTCCTTTCCATACCATCCTCAGAAGGGAATATTTCTTCTTTTTAGAGGATCCTAACAGCAGGATGGTACTGTGTTTTATGAATTATCGGAAGGACACTTAAGTTTAAGATTTTCTATTAACTCAGTTTCTAGTAACTTTCTGGAATCCATAGAATTATTGGCTTCACTGTAGCCTTATACTTTATTGCCAAGTAGATCTAGGTTTTTCCTACATTAAAATCTTTGTGGTACATGTCAGGGATACACTTGCCATGCAAGCACAACGCTGTTAAATGACTAAATTCTTAGGTGATGGAGGAAGAGAGGCTTCAGCTCATACTAAAGTCCATGGGATAATCATCTTCATAGACACTGACTCCAGCAAGACAGTTTGGTAAGCGGAAAAGTGAAGGCAGTTTAACAATATCTCACATAGCAGAAGCGGGAATCTGTGTGCAGATATTAAACAACTGACCACTGCAATGGTTTGGGAGTAAATGATTGTACATAGCTCAGAAGATAAAGATAATGTAGAGTGGCCTTGGAATTTGGATACTGACTGTTCAGCTTTTGTTTGGAGCTGGCAGCCAGATTGTTACACACTTTCTTTGCTAAGACAGGCAATAGAAAATTGTACTTTCTCCTCAAAGCAGAAGCTCACTAGTGTATGCAAGAGCTTTAGGAGAAATTAAACTGATCCCACTTACAAAAAAATAGGAATGTTGGAGTTTTAACTTATTTACAAGTTCAGAAGAAAATGTCTTCTCCCTGGCCCAGACTGCTTAAACAATAGCCTACTTCCACCTTATCAACAGTTTGTCCTTTGAGACACGACATACATAAATTCTCCCTTTGCTTACCTATCATGCCCTCAGCTTTGCACTGCTCCTATGCTACAGCTGGGGAAGAAGATAAGCACCTTGCTCCATGTGGAAAATTTGAGCTTCTTACCTTGTATGTGTTACCATTAGCTGTAGGCAAGGCAAAGAACTCAGACTCCTGGCAGCTGAAAAATTCTATTAAACTTATTTTGCAAGTGCTTTTCCTACGGGAACAAGTTTTTACAGATGAAAATGTCCCTTTCATGTATTTTAAGGAAACACCATCAGTCTAAACTGAAAATTAAGTATTTCATTAAAGATGCAAACATTTCATACTTACTCCAAAACAGTCTTTTCATTTAGAATTAAATTTTTTAGAAGTCTCATAAACCTAAAATTTTGCAAGGGAGGCAGGAAAAGAAAGAATACCAATATTCCATTATCCAAGGCAAACAGTGCAAAGATTAAGTGACTACAGGCTATTTAAAAAAACCTAAGTTCTCAGTAAGAAATCAGTTGCCAATTGATTTCTTTTTCTTGAAAAAGAAATCCTCTAGACTGGCATAGTCCCATCAGAGTCGAGGTCTCCATTTTACAGACTTCACATATTACTTTGTTATGTTTGCAAAACAACACAAATACATGATTTTACGTAAGAATTATTATAACAAATTCTGGACCTCTGCCCAGTTCTTCTGCCAGACCAAACTTCATTTGATCACAAGCACCCTGTCCTACAAACACCATTGCTTACAAAACCAGGCAATTGCATACACTGGATTTAACACGAGGAGCTTCTAACAACAAGCTGAAAGGCACATGTTTAAGACAGAAGTAGAAAAATACATACACAGTGATCTTAACATAGTTCTACTATACTTCCTAGAACTTTGTGAAGCATCCAGTATTCCTGTTAGGACAGACAGACCGATATACATTTCTTCACAGCATCCCTACAGGCAGGAGAAAGAGAAAGAAAAAAAAAAAAAAGAAAAAAAAAGCAGTTATGCTGCTTGATGAGACTCATTCCATGCTGCTATCACACTGACACTGAGGACTTTAAAGATCAGCTGACCATGTATTAATTGCGCTTACATAATTAGCATGACTACATGAATGCATTAGAGACAAGCAGGTCTGCTCACTGTCCACCTGCCCAACTGCAATGGAAATGACACCTGTAAGCTCGTGTTGAGGCGGTGCACTGAAGAAAGGGGGGGCTGATGGAGCAGGATGGAGAACTGTGTGCTCAAACACAGGATAGTGCTCATGGGGGAGAACAGGAAAAAAAGGTACATGGAAGATGACACTTGTCTAGTAGCATTTTGGAACAACATTTAGGCATTCCAAGGGAAGCCTTAAGTTTAGCATGTGGTCAGCACGCTTACATATTTTTATAGGAAGTCCTCTCATTTTGTTACATTTGTATTCTCCCACTAGAAAAGAAGCTTAGTTTAATTTTCAGGTTTAACTACCTGTATTTCCTCCCTCTAAAACGCCATCATGGAAAAACTTCTAAAGCCATACATTACAATGCGTCTATAAACTAATCTTCTGTATCACTAAACCTCCAGACGACAGAAAGTAAGGGAGTAGGGAAGCTTACCTTGCAAATGGTATGAAGGAAATGCTGTACCTAAGAAGAAAGATTTTTAAGGTTACTCTTCATGTCAGATTTTATTAGAATCGCAATCAAGTAGAACAACCCCTCTGATGCTCTGAACAAGCTAACTGCAAGATGCACAACCAAATGAAGCTTTGAGTTTGTGAGCAACAGGAATGAGTATCTTTGCAGCCAGGTTGTGAAATACTACGGCAAAATCATGGGGCATATTGTAGAAGCATTTTAAACACAGTTCTCCTGCACCCAATGTTCTTCACACTCTGACGCCTACAGGCAGGTAAGATTAGTCTTGAGGGCTGGCTAGATTTCATATCAGTTAATGTACAACTTCTGTGACGTTACACAGAGCATATGTTAACTTAAAGAACAGTGACACTTAATTCGATTGGCATATCTGGGTCTTTTAACAAGACAAATTCAGGAGAGTGTAGGAGAGCAATACCAGACGGCAAGCAACAAATTGATTTCAAAGGGAAACAAACAAAAAAAAAAAGCAGTTTTACTTCAAGTTCACAGAAATTAAACACATTCAAAGGAACTTCCCCCAGCAATAGAGCCCTGAGCTCCATCTTCAAAGCCTCTGAAGTTGTGTGAGAGGCCAAGAAGCAGGAGCAAGTCAGCTCCTCATTGATGCACTGTCTTGCTTCTAGGGCAACAGTGAGATAAAAACTCTCCTTCCCTCTAACTCATGCAAGGTCAAAATCCACTCACAATTCAGCTACTGATGTTAGGTACAATAGAAAATGGAGTGTGTGTGAAAATAAGCACTTACCATGCCAAGGCAAAAAACTGAAAGATGCAGAAAAGGAGTGCAAGTCCTCCCTTATGCCACTGAAGGAGAGAAGGGGGGAGGGGGGAAGAAACACAGCAGTGACAACAGTGTAAGAATCTTAATTTTAAAATATACTCCAGTTATATATACATATAGGACTCAAGTACTCACCCAGAAAGCAGAACACAGTGTTAGTGCGAGACACAACTAGAAGAAAACAAACAATTTCTATTAAAGATAGAAACAACTCCAGTTTTTATAGATGTAACATCGTAACAGGTTCCTTCACAGAGACAGAAACAGATTACATCATTTCACAGTTTTATCCAATCCTGCATAAGAGTTCCCTGTATTTAAAATGCTCTCACTATTACATTTCTGAAGTTAATTAAAGCAATGAGGAAATATCAGCCTGATATCTCCAGAAAATAATTTTATGGCTGCAAAGGAACAAGAGGAAGCAGTTCCTACAGCTCTTTTGCAACATCAGCAGGTCTCTACTTCATCCCACACACTTCTTGGTGTCATAAGCATACATCACTGTCGTGGTTTAACCCCAGCCAGCAACTAAGCACCACGCAGCCGCTCACTCACTTCCCCCCCACAGTGCGATGGGGCAGGAAATTGGGAAAAGAAGTAAAACTCGTGGGTTGAGATAAGAACAGTTTAATAGAACAGAAGAGACTAATAATGATAACACTAATAAAATGACAACAGCAATAATAAAAGGATTGGAATGTACAAATGATGTGCAGTGCAATTGCTCACCACCCGCTGATCGACACCGCGTTCATCCCTGAGTGGCGAATAACCCCCCCGCCCTCACTCCCCCCAGTTTATG
>JAVJGG010000031.1:7349113-7363416 GCA_035590195.1 Aviceda cuculoides
GGTAGATGAAGGCCGGCGGCGACGGCGCGGAGGCTGCCGGGGGATGTAGTTCCCCGGGCGGGGAGAGGCGGGACGGCAGCCGGCGGCGAGGTGGGGAGAGACCGGCCGCCTCCCGCACTTCAGGAGCGGCGAAGTGGCGGTGAGTCCCCCCCCGGGGCAGCGGGGCCCGGAGCGGGGGGAGAGGGCTGGCGAGCCCACAGCCCGCTGCCGCCGCCTGCTGAGGCGGTGCCCCGCCGCCACGGGGGTCGGTGAGGGACGCCGAGGGGAGAAGGGCTGGAAGTGGCGTAGCCGGGCCTGTGCTCGCCGGCGGACGCTGCAGCCGCCCCGTGAGAGCTCTCCTGGAGCGGGCGCACGAACTCCGGCGCTGCAAACCCCCCGAATCGGCGAGAGTGAGAGGGACCAGCCTAGCGCCCATTCCCAGGCTCGTGGGGCTGAGATCGTCTTCACCCCTATCTGCCGTTCCCTTCCTTTTCACTCTCTGCCCATATCCCCCTACCACTGCAGTGGACTTAAATAATCTTCTGTTACCAAATGAATTTTGATCGCTTCCATGCTGCATTCATTTGCGGCCCCTTCTTCATCCTGACACTAAAATCTCTAGGAAACAAGCGAAGGAAGATGAAAAAAGCCAACAGAATTTAGGACTCTAATGGGGAATACAGAGGACCTCATAGTAATTTATAGGTTTGGGGTTTTTAAGAGACAGCAAACACTCCCACTTTCCCTGTGAGTCAGGCATTTCTTACTCTTCCACGCATACGATAGCTGACATCCAAATTGTCCTAGTGTTTTCCAGCCTACAGAAAATAAGAGTCCACACCCTCTGGCAGTTTTACTTGTCTAGTTGTATCCTATCGCCTCCCACCACTTTTGAAGCCATTACTTGGCAATAGTGAAGCTCACAGAAATAGTAATACAGTAGTTGAAGCAAAAAGAAATCTGTGGCTCTTCCCCTGTTCTGAAAAAGTCTCACCTTACTTTTGTCACTAGCCAGAGCAGTCTGATGACAGCCAAAGGCATATGGATGCAACATCTTACTAGCATGGAAAATTCAGCAGCATGAGTAGTTATTTCAGTTTATTTTGCTCAGATAAAAACAGAACTATAAAATGTTTGGTACATTTTATTTAGCGACATACAAGAAAGAATATAAACTGACATGTTAAACTTGCCACAAAACAGCTGGAGAATCACCCCACTCCCTCCCCCTAAAATTATGTATCCAAAGTGGTACTTTCCTGTGGAAAATTTGTACCAGTGAGCTTATACTGCTGCTTCTTGATAATCCGTGTGGTGTAAGAGTGTCACAAAGTGCTCCAAGTTTTACTTTGTAGTAACTTCCTAAACATGTTCTTGTGATCGCCCCAACACATGTGTTCCACTTAAATGCACAGCACCCAAAATAGATGGATATCACATATCTATATAGCCAGGATTCAAGTCCATTCAAGACAATTGTATCAACAGGTCACAGATTAGTATGTATGATGTGGACAAGATAAAATACACAGTATAAGCTAAACATGCAGAGCACCCTTTTCAACGCTAGGTGTCGATTCTGCGGGCTCCCCCCCCACTATACTTTAGCCTAATAAGGCTTAATATTAGCATCACTGACCAAACCCAAATCATAATTTTAATTAATGAATGCAGATATAGTTTCCTTCATGCTAACACTACATCAGCTCTCCTCTCAGTCACTACCAGTTTTAAAGTGTGTCTCTATAAGCCTTTAAGGCATGTAAAATAATATATGCTTAGAGTAAAAGTGCCATGATTTACTTGTACCAGCAAAATATCTCTTCACCCCCATATGTTGTTCCCTTCCTTTTCACTCTCTCCCCATATCCCTCTACCACTAGAATGGACTGAAATAATCTTCTATTACTGAATGAACTTTGATCATTTCCGTGCTGCATTCATTTGCAGCCCTTTCTTCATCCCGACACTAAAATCTTTAGGAAACAAGTGCAGGAAGATGAAAAAAAGCCAATGGAATTTAGGACTCTAATGGGGAATATAGAGGACCTCACCTCTATTTCAAAGTGGCCATAAATTCACTCACCCAGATCATGTCTGGCTGATAATTTCTTTCAGAGACTGTTTAATTTCAGTTCTCTTCACTCATTTTATCCTATGGATCATAAAATTTTTTGCAGTAATTCTTTCTGAAGGATTCCAAAGATAAGGCTGAAGGTGTATTCAGGAAAAAATATTCTGATCAATAACTTATTACAAAATAATCCTCTCAGACTTTCAGTGCGTTAGGCATGTATTAACTCTCATTTTTACATACAGGGAACTGAGGCACGGAGAAGTGACTTCCCCATGGTTAGAGTAAATCAGTGACACAGGAAAAACTACAGTTAGTTCCTGCCTTTCAACCTTATGATCAATTCATTAAACCAAGCTGCCTCAAATTAAAGTGAAACAAAGTGTGTTGTTTGGTTTTTTTAAGAAAACAGTCACTTAGATGGCAGTAGACTTTTTTCTGAAAATGTCAGAATGTCTTCTCTAAGTGAAAAACATTTCTCAAAAAGACCTGGTTAAGCACCAGGTTTTGAGATGGGTTGTTTGTATTAAGCCATGCAGTGTAGAATATGAAGATTTTTAAACAAAAACTCTAAGACATCAGAATGTGTACACATTCTTATCTGCCATCACCTTAAACCTTAAAAAGCTTGGTTTAAGCTTCTTGCTACAGTCATTTGCTTCTTGCAGTTGAGTGTGAGCAGTAAACCTAGACAAGTCTGTTTAGCTCCCCCATTCTTAGGCCAAACCATTAACATAATTTAGGATTTCCAAAAGCAATACAAATATTTGAAGTTTAATCTACGGAGTGTTGAGTTAAAACTATGACTATACATGTGACCACATTTCTATTATTATCAGAACTTGAAGAATTTTAAAAATAAACCAAAATGATGTATCTGGAATACATGTTAGCATCCTTTTAAGGCTATATAGGATCTTGTTTCTCAAACTGCAAATACCAGCATCCTTTAGGGAGCAGAGACTCAACACCCCTCTCTTCCCCAGCCTTAAGCCACTCTGCAATTTAGCAATTTGACTGTCAGGGCAGTATAACCATCATACATGGGCACCATCCAATACGTCTAACAGAAGGTCAATACACTACAGTGCGTTTCCAGTATAGTACGTGACTGTAGCAGCATGCCAACCCCAAGTAATAGTCTCCAGAACTGCCTAGAGAAATCTGGCCAACATCAGATTAAACTAGTGTCTGTGAAGAGACTTACCAGTGTGTTAACCTCCAGCTTTTCTCCTGCTCTGGAGTTAATGCCTCACAAATAAGGTAATTTTACCTCTCTATATAGTGTCCAACAAATGCAATTTTTTTTTTTTTTTTCCCTTCCTTAAACCTATCCTCAGATGAGATGAATATTCTTAAGTTAGAATCTGGATCAGAGACTCCAGAAAGTAACTTAGTTGGTTATCAGCTCATAGTAGAAGCAAAGCAAAATGTTTAGTTTAGGACTGATAGCTCAAAATAAATGCAGAGGAAAACTTTTTTTTTTTTTTTACTGTGGATGATTTCTCAATAAAAATTATGCCAATTTTATGACTCCAGTAGTCTCTTAGTATCTGAAGCAGCACTGAAGTGTTTGTGGTGGAGGGTCCAGACAATACTGCCTAACCAGTGAACTAAACAGAACCCACATTCTTAATCATGAGTCTTTCTCCAATGCCTTTGAAAATTATAACTCATGACCAGCCTATCATTAACTCCAGATACAGGTTAAAAAACAAAACAAAACAAAACAAAAAACACCATTAGCAAAACCTGCTTGAAATGTTTTCTCTCAGGGCTACAGAAAAATTAGCCAAATCCTTTATTCCACTAGTAGTGAAACCGCCCCCCATGGCAATGGTTACATGATCACATTATCTCCAGCCTACTTCGAGTCCATATAAAGTCACATTTATTTAGACTTAACACACGTGGTTTCCAGTGATGCTTCTGCTTTTGGCTCCAGCTTCTCTGGGAATTCTAGTTTTTCACAGATTGTCTCCTTTACGGGTAGGTACTGAGAGATCTCATTAGGTTCCGTGAACAGGGAAGGTGGAACGTGCTAAGAAGCAAAAATTTTACATAAAACAAGTGAATGAAAGGAGGAGGGAAAAAAAAAAAAAAAAGAAAAAAAAAAAGAAGTATTCCAACCCCAAACTTTTACAGACAATTAGTCTATAATCTACCTGATTTAAACACCTGAAGTCAGGTATGATTATTAGAATTTACCTTATAACTTCAAATGTACATATAGTCTTTCACACTCCTTGTGTGGATCAATAGGCTAAGGAAAGGTATTTAATGTTTTTAAGCAGCTGATTGTAAGAGGACAAGAAAGTCAGACACATTCATGACCTGCTACAATGTTTTAAAAAAATATATTTATCATTTGAATGCAACAAACAGTCTTTTTGAGGTTCTAGTTCTAGATGAGACTAGGATGGCCAGAAGGGATCCCATGGTTAATGTCTTCTAGCCATTGTCATATATTCTCTGGAGTTGCTCAGATTTAGGTACTGATAATTGATACACTTCAACATGTATCTTAGTTTTATGAAGTCCACCACCGACACTTACATGAAATACTAAAACTCACTGGATTTTCATTTCATATTTGAAGAAATCATAGAATCATTTAGGTTGGAAAAGACCTTCAAGATCATCGAGTCCAAACATCAACCATGCCCACTAAAAATTAGGTAGTTTCATTAAGTTAATCAACATTTTTCTCTGGACATTCCTGTAGACAACTTGTATGTGGTGGCATTAAGACATCTGATGAAAAAAAAAGTATACTGAGCAAACCACCTTTGAACTTTCTAACATTCTTTAAGAAGTGTATCCAGGGCCATTCAAATGCAACGTGTATTTTGGCTACCCCTAACACGCAAGGAATCATACTGCTGTTCCAATTATTTCAAACCTAAGTGAAGCAGGAAATTTTTTTGCTTTACCTATGCAAGCTGATCTGGGGAACTGAAAAGTCATATGCATTTCCTCTCTATAACAACAGGCAGTAATAATTATTTAACAACATAGATGATAATTTTTAAACATGAGATGAAGTAAAACCTATATCCCTGATTTATACTTCAAAAACCACAAAGCTATCAAAAAAGCTCATGTCTGGATTTAGTCCTGTTTATAGGGATCACATGTTGTTAAGAAATGATACAGTGCCTCTTTCCTCAAAAAGAAAAGCATTTTGCCAAAATGCTCAGACCCTCAGAAGGTTAGTAACACGTTAGCTGCTTTTTACCAGTGAAGGAAAAACAAGGGATAAGGAAAGTAACAAGAATACCCAAGATGAGGTGTTGGGTCAGGAATAAAAATCAACAGCTGCAACTCCAAACGTGCCACAAAATATTCTGAGCCATTACTAGAGTTTTAAGGTGGGCTATTAAACTTATTGGGGAAAAACTGAATGCGTCTATTGCCAAACAGATCTTAACTCCTAATACTACTTGCAAGCATACAACCAGCCCTGAATTTAGCATCATGGGACATGGACTACCTGATTTTGTGGCTGAACAGTTCTATGAAAAATAATTTTAAAACCTTGTTAATGCAAAAGTAGAAGAAGTAACCCAATCCCATATCTTGTCATGTGATCTGAGCATTTAAAAATGCAAATCTGCTCTGAAATCACAAAAATAAATGTTGCATAAGCAGAAGGGTTTTCCTCTGTATCAATTCCAAACCTAACAAAGAATGACTTACACAGTATTTTCTACGCTGACCATAAACCAAATTTCAAAAGTAGACAGAAAAAAAACCCCAAACAAACCACATTTAAAAAAATGTAATACCTTTAAACTTGATATTTTGCTTTCTCTGGATGTATATTCTCGCAACATGTAGGGCTTGTCAGCCTAATGGGGAAAAAAATGGCAAAAATTAATTACAAAATTATCATCTAGTATTAGTGAAAAATAAGCATTTTAAATACATTGAATTTAGTAAGCATTTGAATTTGGTTGACCACAGATTTTCACCTGAGAGCAGAAACATATGTTCAAATTCACGAAGACAGAGAAAGATGTTTAGCAATGTTTTTTTTCCCAAAAATCATCTTTCTGCGTGCATGCATGAAAAAAAAAAAAAAACAAAACTATGACTGACTATGCTTGTTAATCTTTACTCAGCTAGAACTCCTACATCAGTATGAATACAGCTAGACAAAATAAGCAAGCCACCACTGTTACGTTCTGTATTATTTATGAGATACTAGAACTCAATGTAGTATGGACACTTATTTGCAAGTTAAAACTTGCAGTCTTGTATTAGACACTTGTATTAGACAAGTCAAATAACATTTACTTGGAGATGAGGATAAGAACGGTATCACACCATTTATTGTTGCCTATTTTTCTTCTTGTACTTCCTCTCTAATCAGCATCTGTCAAATATATTTAAATTATTACATCGCATGAGGGGTAGCCTACTCCACTCACACAATACCTAGCCCCATGGCATCCAGCACTTGGTTGCTGCTTCAGCACCACAACAATAAAATACACTTCAAAGTTCAGCTCAGGTATCCTCTATGCCCCCAAACATCAGAATTAAACTACAGGAGTATCAGCAGGTCTTCTCTGAAAGTAACATGGCAAAGGAGCATCTGTGAAATATTCATGATGGCAAGTAAGGGTTTACCTCATGATGAAGCCTTGTATCATTCATCCTGATAAGTACCCCATCAACTCGCAAGAAAAACCTCAACAGCACAAAAAAGCTGGAAGGCATAACTCTCTGCAAAAATAAAGATGTTCCATTCAGCATATTACAAAGTTTTACTTTAAGTATGCACTTATCTGCATCAGATATTCACAACGAAAGATAGTACGAGGAGCTTTCAGTATTAAAGTCAAAATTTGGGCTGTTGATATGCTACAGCTATCATTGAACAGCAGGGCAGACAGTGTCTCAAAAGATTCCTAGGCAGGATGCAGAAAGAGGGAAAAGATTGTTCCCGAAGCAACTGACAGAAAGACTTCGAGACAACATAGTTTCCAGTAAGACTATATTTCTAAAAGCAAAGATAAAGAACTTCGCATTTTAAACTTAAATCCCAGAAGGAACAACACACAAAAAGGGACTGCATTTTTCATGTGTTAGCCAACTGAGTCACCAAGCATCTTGTATACACCTCTCGCTACTCACTATTTTTACACTCAAACTTGATACTCCATGATCATGAAGTTCGTCTTCAAACAGAAGTACTTCTTCAAAAAACATAATTTGTTCCCTAGCTTTCAATTTTTCTGTATTTATGTGTTCTGTTGTAGGAACAACCTAAAGAAAAAGATTAAGAACAGTTAGCCTATTAATTTGTTGCCAAACTACATAAAGTTTGCCCTGACCTTTTAAATCCCACAATTGCTCATTTTAGAAAGGAAAAAGCTTTTAGGGCACTAAGCTTAAAACATCCCAAATTTCTAAGAGAAAAAGTTAAAATTAAAACCAAAGTTTCCAAGAGGAAACATCAATCAAAGCAAAAACCAAGAGTGGAAAATTCTGAATAAACTTCCCTCTGGGCACAGGCTCAGTAGGGTTTCAGCTGCAAACAATTCTGCTCACTTTCTGTATTTCAAAACGTTTGAAGATGCCTAATGTTTAACATACAAATGAGAAGTTCTGGGTTATAAACAGGATTCCATGCATTTAGTATCTCTAGCCCTCTACAAACCCTGAACAGAATTCTAATAAAGCCTTTCCATGGAAATCAAGTACCTGTATGTTTTCCATCTCATGGTCTCCATATACACTCATACACTTCCGCTGCCTAAAGACTACAGGCCAACAAGACATCGTTTATTTTTATGTTGCACTTTTGATTCCAGAATAACTCAAGTGATCTATTAACTAACACAACCCTAGCAAATTAATATAGGTTATCTGCTTAGTAGCAAGCAATCTGTATAGAGTAAAGAGAAGCTGGGAACTTCAGTCTTATTTTAAAGTAAAGAAAGACAAGGGAGGGCCTGTGAGTTTAAATATGAGGAGTTACTGTTGCAGAAAAACATAAAGCCATTGAAAGCAGCCAGATCTACACATCTGCTTAGACAAACAGGCAAGCAACACTGAGTAAAGGTACTAAAGAATTTCACAAGTGATAGTTCTGTTGTGTGCGAGGAGCTCAGGGCTTCAGAGGGGCATCCAGCAATCACTGGAGATCCCATGTGCTTTACTCTCTGAGTAAGTCCTGACTAAGGGACACAATGGCACCTTTTTATATAATCCTAAAATGCTTTAAAAAACACCACCCAGTTATTAAAATAAGCAATGATTTGACTAGAATAACATGCTGAGAGACATGAAAAGCCCAAACTATACTTTGAAGTCAGAAACTATGAAACATGAAAGATTTTACAGAAGGCTATTGAAAGGTAAATGACAGCTTTAAAGAAAAAAAAATGTTTGACTGAAACAATATGCAATCAGCATTTAACAAGGAGAAAATGGTTACCTTTAATGATACAGTATCTCCCAGCAATGTTCCTTTGTAGTCTGTTGTGTAAGTCCAATCATATGGCTTGACAACTTCCTTAGTGTGCTCAGTCTCACTCCTCAAGAAGTGAAAGAGAAAACAGCGTGCTTTGTATTAATTCTAAAAAAATTACAACCGCACATAAGATTATGTATTACAATTCCCACTCTTCTAGAAGAAAACCAGCAGCATCGTCTGTGCTGCAATGATGATGTCAACACTTCATCATACAGTACTGCTTCTTTCATAGCATGTTTCCATAATAAATTAGAAAACTATCACCAGAATTCCTGTGCTAACACTATCTCAGTCCTATGAGTCAAAATAAAGATTTTAGTTCAATGTTGTTGAAAAATTTCTATTTCAATATCATTTTTTCTTTAAGTAGGCAGGAAGCAATCTGCTGATAACACACAGGAATCATTAACACTGCTATTTGCCTTAGTTTTCATAACAGCTTTGATTTCTCTCTGTGCTTTATTTCTAGGTGCTCTGCAACTAATTTGGTAAATACTAAGCAGTACAATTAGCTCTCATGCATGGTAATGGTTCTGCTGTATTCCTAAGGCTAAGATTTTGAACACATACAGCATTTTGTACTTTGAAATGCCACACAATACAATCTTGTGATGCTCGAGGCCCTATGAGTTTGAATAAACAGAAAGAGCATTAAGCCATGTTAAACTTGTAGTTTATATTAAGAAAGCCAAGACATGTCTGAAAAATGCAGTTGGCCCAATTTCACAGATACAATGATCATGGCAAAGAAAAGCTAAGTGAATTCTGTGATCACATGTTGTTTCTATGGTAGAACCAAATGCGACATGGTCTTCAAGAGTTCAGTTTGTTCTTTTAGCTACTTTAAGACAGTTTCACATACAACACACCAATACTTGCCCACTGGTGATAAAATACTGTACCTGCTCTCTTGCCACTCCTCTGCACAAGCCACTTTGATCATACCTTGACAATTATTGACACATTTTAAAGCATCTGTTGCATTGAACTCAATTCCAAAACCACGATCATGCTGTATTCTGAGGATATTGTCACCAAACATCATCTCTGGCAGGGAAGGCATGTGTAATTCATCAGCCAATCTGCACAGAAAAATAAAAGTCCCATGAAGAGAGATCAGTCAGCTATAGTTCAGTGAAAGCAGTCCTTGTTTTGGAATAAGTATTCTTTAGACCATGGTATTTTACAAGAGACATTACCAGTATGTTCTGCAAAACTTTGTTGTTTTCCCAGTTTAATCATTTGACATGAATTGCAGAGTCATTGATCTAAAGTGACTCTTCTGCCACATAAGCATTCCTAAAACATTCCTTCTCCATCAAGCTCATATGAAAGTCTCATACATGAGGAAGCAAAAAATATCTGACATGCATGAAGCAGCAGCTTTCAACCTGTTGTAGCAAATCCCTGGATGATCCATGAACTACTTCAGCAGGTGGCCAAAAAGTTTTAGGAACAAGCACTCATTGTCAGCAAGTTTAAATTCATTAGACAGTAGTCCATACCTCCAAAATTAGAAGCCTACAAAAAGGGGCTGAAAACAACCCTGGCAGAGTATGTGAAAAGTGCAGAAGACACGGCCTGTGCTCTACTCCTTTCCCAAGCTGGCAGAGAATACATACTGGTATTTGTAACCTTAAGCATGAAAGCCACAGCCATAGCCACAGACCTAACTGAACAAAGTACTGCATGAACCAAATAAGCGTGATCCCCACAGAAACTCTCAAACCATCCTATTGGGTTTGTATGGCAAGGTTTTGGTAGCAGGGGGGCTACTGGGGTGGCTTTTGCGAGAAGCTGCTAGAAGCTTCCCCCATGTCCAACAGAGCCAGTGCCAGCCGGCTCCAATACGGACCCACTGCTGGCCAAGTCTGAGCCCATCAGCAATGGTGGTAGCACCTCTGGGATAACAGATTTAAGAAGAGTGAAAAGTTGCTGTGCAACAGAAACAGCAGCCAGAGAGAGGAGCGAGAATATGCGAGAGAAACAATCCTGCAGGCACCAGAGTCAGGGAAGGAGGTGCTCCAGGTGCTGGAGCAGAGATTCCCCTGCAGCCTGTGGGGAAGACCATGGTGAGGCAGGCTGTCCCCCTGCAGCCCCTGGAAGTTAACAGTGGAGCAGATCTCCACTTGCAGCCCGGGGAGGACCCCACGCCGGAGCACGTGGGTGCCTGAAGGAGACTGTGACCCTGTTGGGAAGCCCGGACTGGTGCAGTCTGTGACTGAAGCGCTGCACCCCATGAAAGGGACCCATGCTGGAGAAGTTCGTGAAGGACTGCAGCCTGTGGGAAGGACTTGCGTTGGAGAAGTTCATGGAGCACTGTCTCCCATGGGAGGGACCCCACGCTGGAGCAGGGGAAGAGTGTGATGAGTCCTCCCTCTGAGGAGGACTATAAGCAATAAAAACAAAATGTCAAGTGGAATACATTATAAAAGAAAACTGACTAAAAGCACTGCACAGTTCTTGGCTCTTCAAATTTGAACAGAGAACTGTTTTGTGGATCTCATGCTAGGTACCAAGACCTAGAGGTAAACAACTAATTTTGGACTTCTCCTCCCTACCCTGCAAAATCCTCTGTGTTCTGTCAAGCTTGTGTTGTGGCTCTTGCAGCTTTACTTTTCAGCCTTTTTCAACATGTTCTGAAAAACTGTGTGTCCCTTAAAGACATCTAAACAGATAAAGGTAATTTCTGAAAATTACAGTGGTGACTGTTCATTTTAAAATAGCTACAGTTAAAGAAACTGAATAGATCAGAAGACAAGTACAGCTTGCAATTTGGCTTCTAGACTGGCAGTGCAAGTCTCTCTCTTTTTCACAGATAATGAAGAGAGTTAACACCCTCCTGAACTTGAGAATAAAAATCTTAATTTTTAAGAGGTAGCATCCTACAAAATAAGTCTTCACAAACATGCTGTAAAAATGCAATACTCTAGTAATAGCCCTACTTCCCCTGCAGGACACAGGTACAGCTTAGCTGGATGTTGAATCCTCATTACAGAAAAACTACTAAGTCACAGGATTCAAATTTTCTTACCTGTAACTGCAAAAACTAAAGGACCATTAGTCAGAAGCAGTTTGAGAAGACTATTTTAGGCACTGAACATACGATAAAGATGGAGGAAGGAACATAGTTTTTACCTGTTTTAAGGCAGATATCCAGTTTTAAAAAAAACAATCGGTATTAAGCTGTTATGTTACAAAGCCTAACGTTTACATAGTTTACTATAATTAAGAAAAAAAGCGTAACATTTCAAGACATGGGACTTTATCAAACAAATTAGCCTCCAAAAAGCTAAAAGCAATATGAACAAAGATACAGTTAACAAGACTAACAAGATTTCCGTGTATGTATTCCAGAAACTGAAATCAAGAAGGACCTGTCAAATTCAACTGCCACCAAGGTCAGCTATGGCACTACACAGCTGAACTGTTCAGTTCCACGTTAGCAAACCTGACTTAAGTACTTGATGCTGACACAGGAGCATTTTCTCCAACAGTTTGACAGCAGTGGAAATTACTACTACAAGGAGAAAGCAAATAATAAATTTTTAATGAAAACCACTATCTCAAAATAGCCATTACCATGAAGTAGCTTACGCGACTCTGTGGACCACATGTAAGAGAACCTTAATCACCATTAAAAAGTAATTAAGAAAAAGAGGGTTCTAATTAGCAGGCTTCAGTTCACAGAAGTCTAGATCTCCAAAACCATTAGCAATCATTAAAAACGAAGTTCTGGAAACCACCTGAAACCCAAATCGTCCCGGTTTCTCAAGCCAAAGAATCAAGCTTACCCTCGCAGAAACAGGGGGAACAAAACCCTCCCGAGCTACTGGACTAAACTGCATCTCCCCCGCCCAGGGAACGTCATTTATTTCTTGCGCAAGGCGACAAAGGGCCCCCAAACCCCTCGCTGTAAGGGATTGAGGTCCCAGCCCCGCGGGGGCTCCTCCCAGCGCCCTGGCAGGTAGCATCATCCCGTGTCCGTGCCCTCCCGCCCCGGTCCGTCCCCAAGCCCGCCCCACCTCTCGGCCTGCGCCGACTTCATAATGTGCGTCCGGGCGGCGCTCAGCTTCCAGGGCCCGAAGGTGAAGTCGCGCCGGCTGCTCTGGAAAACGGGGTGCATGGCGGAGGCGAGGGGGAAGGCTCCGCCGAGGAGAAGGCAACCAGGGCCGGAAGGGGCGACAGGGACGGCGGCGGAGCCGAGCCGAGCCGAGCCCACCCCGCCTCGCCTCGCCTCCCCTCGCTTCCCCTCACCTCTCCGCCGCAACCCCTACACCCCGAACGGCAGCGACTGAAGGGACTTCCGCTTCCGGGGACGTGCCCCTGCGCGCGCAGCCCGGAAGCCGTGCGGCGGCGGGAGGTGACGCGAGGGGCGGGGATGGGGGGGGACGATGGCGGCGGCGCCCGCGCTGCTCTGCGGCCCCGCAGCCGTCGGGAGGGGGGTGTCTCCGGCCTTCTCTGCCCGGCAGTGCCGCGGTGGGCAGCTGGGCGCGAAGAACCGGCGAGCTCGCTTCAGCCCGCTGTTCCCGGGGAACGGGGCTGCAGCAGCCGGTGCAAAAGGTGCGTCTGCCCGGCGGGCGTTCGCGCCTCCAGCCGCATCCCCGGTGGTACCTCGCCCAGCCCAGCCCGAGGACGGCGGCGGGGGGGGCTGGGCGGCAGAGTGCCTGCGGCGGTGCTGCCAACGGAGGGGCGAGAGGGGCCACGGGGAGCTCGAAAGCCCTGGCGGCCCTGGCCCGTTCTCCCTGGCCGCGCTCAATGGTTCAGCAAGTATTACCTGGCTCCAACGTACAGAGACTCTGTGCTGGTTTAGATACTACAGATGTGGGTGCATACATGCGCGTGGAACCTCCTGCGCTGGTTTCTTGAGTGGTCTTTTAAAAAATAGGTCAAAATGGGACAGCATGGTAAGCTTAAAGTCCTGTAGAAAAGCATTGGTAGAAGTGGTTGAGAACAACACGTAACTTATTATTCCAGCAGTGATCGCCGTGTGCTGCTGTTGCTTTTGCGTGTCATCAGAAGGACAGAGTGACGCCCCAGGAGCTTCCCTTAGCAGGGGAACACGACGCACAGTCCGGCTCCTGCTGGACAGCCCAGGGCAAGCTGGGACAGCAGCCATGGGAATGTGAGACACCCCCCATGTCATGAAAAACTCAGTCTCTTCCAAAGCACAGAGCAATCAAAGCACAGCAAACTGAAGCCAGAGTGGTTGTCTTCTGTGCTCGAGGGCCTCGCCAGGCTGTGGGGAAGCTGGGAAATTAGGGATGCGACGTATCATTGACGGTTTACGCTGTGCTCACCCGTGTCTTGTTTCAGATGGGGGGGAAGAACTCCTCCCAAAATCTGCTCGGAGTTGCTTGTCACAGCGTTTCGGGGTCTAGGAGGTCTAGCAGTAGGGATCAGCCCCTCTGCGACTGACTCGCACCGTGGGCCAGAGCAGGTCACTTCACCTGATCTGTGCAAAATGGATTCCCCCCCCAACTTCTAACCGGCTCCCGGCGTTAGTCGGCGAAGGAGGGCTGTGAGGGGCCCTGCGGAGCCGGGTGAGCGGCGGCTGTGCCGCGGGGTAGATGCGGTGCCCCCCTTCAGCCGGAGCGGAGCGGCCCGGCCGGGCGAGTCCTCTGCCCGGGACGGGGCTATCCTGGCGGTTCCCCGCAAGCCCCTGGCGTCGCAGACCGAGACCGGCGCCGGGCCGGGCCGAGGGGGGATGCCGCTCGCCCGCCGGGGGGCGGCCGCAGAGAAAATGGCGGTGGGCGAGGCCGG
>JAVJGG010000031.1:7363770-7376595 GCA_035590195.1 Aviceda cuculoides
CCCCCTCCCTCCTCCAGCGTATCTCCAACTCGAGACCGGTGGCTTTGTGCGTGCCGGCACGCCTGGCCGGGCTGCCCGCAGCCGGGCGGGGGGGGGTGGGATGCTCTCCCCGCCCCGGGCTGCCCACCTCTCCCGGAGGCCTTCTCCTCCCCGCGGGGTGCAGCAGGGCCCTGAGGGGACGGGGAGCAGCAGCAGATGGCCCCGGCGTCGCTAGCGGGGGCAGCGGCCGCGGCCCCTCGGGGGGAGCCGCCTTTCCGAAACCTGCGCCGGTCAAAGAGTGTTGGAAAGGCTGGCAGAGGTGGTGCAGGCGTGCTAAGAGGGAAACTTGAGGAGCAGCGCTGTTGCAATCAGTCGGCAGACAGCGCTAGAGAAGAGCTAAGTTGGGTTTCACAAAGCATGGCCCAGTAATGTCTTCAATTATGCTCTTAGGAAGCACAGATTGAAATGGAAAAAAAGCGGCTCTGCGGCCTGACATTGCTGCCTGAGGCCACGGCAGGCGCGCAGACGGAAGCCTTTCTGTGAGTACCCCTGCCCCTTTGGGAGCCGTGGGTGGGCACAGCCACAGAGTTAGCCGAGATAACTTTCCCCGAGTCCCTGATTTCCAAGAAATGCTAACATCAACTCTATATTAATTGGTGGACTTTTTAGTTTTCTGGTTTGCATATTTGCATTTTTTGGTGGTGCTTTTTCTTCAGTATGCTGGCCTGCAGATGGGCGAAGGATTGAATGAAGTAGGTAGGAGTGCCTGTTGGAGGCGGCGGGGAGAAAGCTGCTAAGGAACTGGGAGAAATACCGAGGTTTCACTGAACGAGGTTGTGAGTCAGTGGGATGGATGCTAACACTGAGAAGTCAAGGGTTAAAGGTTCTCGAACATTTTTGTAGGGTGGACCACAGCTTAATGCAAGGAAATGTCTTTCAAACCTCATGTACAGAAAGCCAGTTCCCCTAGTCCTTTGGAACTGGCAGTAAAATAGAATCACCGCTGTAGCTAAGGTGTTTATGAACACGGAGAAGCAACGTTAGGAGAGTACATGCAACGATCCCCGAGTCTTTGGGTGTTACTTAGCAACTGTTAAGAAAGAGTCAGCAGGGTGTGACTAGTCAGGCATCCACAGACCACCAGCAAATACTGCATAGGCAGAATATAAGGTAACAATCAGGGTAAATAAGCAGAATTTTAAAAAAAGTGAGTTACTTTTTTTAAAGTGAGAGAAACAAAGACTGGTAGTGACATTCTTGTTGTTTCTTCACAGCCTAGATGAAGGGACTGAGTGAGATGTACAGCTGATTAGTATGGCTTAGAAACAAGTAAGATCCTTGGAAAATGTGAAAGTAAAATGTGCTAATTTTCTTCCTTGTTTCCCCCCCTCCACCTCTTTTTGTCTTTCAGTTTCTTCCCTGTTCTAGGCTTGGCACTGTCATTGACCTCTTTGGTGTACCCATAGGCAATTTCCTGCCCCTTCGCTTTCCCTTCTAAAATGGTTTCCTGCATCCTACAGGTAAATTTTAATTAACACAGGCAAAAGGGCCTCCAGTCTTTGGAGAGAGCTTGAAGAAATCTTGCCTGAATGTTTCTGAGCGTTGTTCTGCTTCTAGCTGCTCATCATGTCTTGGCTGCTCCAGCTTTGCACGCTCTGACCATGAGCAGCAATTCCTCGCTCAGCAATGTGAAGGGCCTGAGGAACCTCACCACACAGGAAGACGGGGCGGTCAGAGTCACCGAGTCCATTGCTATAATCGTCATTGCTATTTTCATCTGTTTGGGCAACTTGGTGATTGTCATCACCCTATATCGGAAGTCATACCTTCTCACATTGAGCAACAAGTTTGTGTTCAGCCTGACCCTCTCCAACTTTCTACTCTCTGTACTGGTGCTACCTTTCGTCGTCACCAGCTCCATCAGGCGAGAATGGATCTTCGGAGTTGTTTGGTGCAATTTCTCAGCCCTGCTCTACATGCTGATCAGCTCAGCCAGCATGCTCACTCTTGGACTCATAGCTATAGACCGGTAAGCAGCTCTTTTCTAATGAATCATAATGAATTGACTAGTCATTCCATAGAGTGACTTGTTGGCTGCTCATAGAGTTGAGAAACACTGCATTGGATAACGCTGCTTACCACTGTAGTATCATTATCCCTTCAGCCCTGTGTGAAATTTTGGTACAGAACAGAAGAAAGTGATGTCATCAGTAATGCAAAATGTGGACATGCATCTACAGTTTTTTAAAGCTATTGATGGTATAATAACATACTACTTGAGAAACAAGAAATAATGACCTAAAATTCCAGATTATACCCTAAGCATGCACTCACAAGTAGGGACAGATTTAATAGCTGCATGTGTGCCTTCAGCTAAGTTTTACAATCTTGACTGCAAGGATATGTATTTTTACATGTAATTATTTTTATAAACAGGGTCCCTGAGGCTGCTTCGAGGTTTGGAGGAAAGAGAACTAGAAATCAACATCATTAAAATATGTTCCTTTTTTTATTGTACGACTTTTGTGCTCCTGTTGACTCTTTCTTTTCTTTTCCACCAGGTACTATGCTGTCCTGTACCCGATGGTTTACCCAATGAAGATAACAGGCAACAGAGCAGTGGTAGCTCTTGTGTATGTGTGGCTACATTCCCTTATCGGCTGCCTCCCTCCCCTTTTCGGCTGGTCGTCTTTGGAGTTTGACCAATTCAAGTGGATGTGTGTGGCGGCCTGGCATAAAGAGGCTGGTTACACTGCCTTTTGGCAGATCTGGTGCGCGTTGCTGCCTTTCGTGGTCATGATGATCTGCTATGGATTCATATTCCGTGTGGCAAGGATTAAGGCCCGCAAAATCCACTGTGGTAGCGTTGTCATTGTGGAGGAGGATTCCCAGAGGAATGGGAGGAAGAACTCCAGCACCTCTACATCCTCTTCTGGCAGCCGAAGGAACGCTTTCCAAGGGGTTGTCTACTCAGCCAACCAGTGCAAAGCTTTCATAACCATCTTGGTTGTCATCGGTGCTTTTGTGATTACGTGGGGGCCTTACATGGTAGTAATTACATCAGAGGCACTTTGGGGAAAAAATAGTATTTCTCCTGCCTTGGAGACACTAGCTACATGGTTGTCCTTTTCCAGTGCCATTTGCCATCCGCTAATTTATGGACTGTGGAACAAGACAGTGCGCAAGGAACTACTAGGAATGTGCTTTGGGGATCGGTATTATCGCGAGTCCTTTGTTCAGCGGCATAGGACATCGAGGTTATTCAGCATTTCCAATAGGATCACAGGTAAGATGCATGGCTGCAAAAGACACTCTTCCTTAATACCAGTAAGAGCAAGGCTTAATGTCTGCATGCGCTTGGCATGTTTCAGGGCTCTAAACAAAGAGGGATGTTTCTGGAGGTTTCATCAGTCTTTTGTTCAGGTTATCATAGACACTTGAAAGGAGAAATTTTTTTTGTGGGAGCTAACCTCTTTCTCCTACTCTAGTAAAATTTTCTCTACCAGAGAAGACATAGTGATGAGGTTAATAAAAATAATTTATTTTCTTCTCTCTCAAGCATTTCCTTTCACATGCCTACTGTTTTGTGTTATCCAGATTTGAGCACTAGCAATAGTACATTTTACAGCACTTGTTCTTTGATTCCTGGCTTTATGCTACAACTCTTTGAAATCCACTGAACTTATACTGGTGTTACTATTTCTGTAAATTCAGTTCGTAGGCTTAATGGTTGTGAAGAAAAGATCATGAACAAAGTAAAACCATGTAAAAGTGTAAAACTATTTGATGTCTCCTCAAGTTGCAGGCTGGCAGCTTCAGTTGCTCAGAGTTTGGGGTTTTTTTTTAAAGTAGCAATGCAATGAAATTCTGATTTTTTATCATTTTCCTGGTCCTGTTCAGAAGCTTCCAAAAATAGGACACCTTCATCGGGTCCCTTGAGGTATTTCATGCAGAGGCAGGAACTAAAGTTATTTAATTGGGAAGGAAGATCTAAAATGCAGAAGGAAGGGGAGAGTAGGAAGGCATCCGTTATCTTTACTTCAACCTGGGATCACTGGGAGAGACTCCCATCTAAATGAAAGAGTTCTGCAGCTGCAGGCACATCACAAGCTGCAGGAGCTTTGGCAAATCTGTATCCAGCAGATGCTATGGATGAATACATTGGGAACTGAGGTGGGAGGGAAAAGACAGGAAATTTTTTTTCTCTTTCCAAGCGATAGGAAGCTGACAGCTTGAAATTTATCAGGTGTATTAGCTGAAGGCTGATAGGGAGGGGGAAAAAAAACGCAACCAAACCCACAACAAAATCTTGAAGTGGGATCCAAAGGCAGCAGCTTTGTAAGAATCCAAGAATCTCCTCCCTTCTTGTTTTGGGGATTTGAAAGAAGCCAACCATCTTGGTGCCCCAGTCTTGCTCATGAGCTTCCTGCCACACTAATGGCCTGTTACAGCTGCTGCTGGCTGCCAGATTATTCTCTGTCTAGAAGGTGTCTGGCAAATATCCCCATCTCTCTGAGTGTGTATGCTTTGTGTTCAGCCTGTCTGGCTGATAAAAAAACATGCAGTTGCAAAAAGAGTAAGGGGAGATGGTGCAGGTAGAAAGGAGACTTGCTATATGGAAAGACTCCAAGGATACCTGAAAGCTGCTGACTGGATTTCTAAGACTGGAAGTCCAGATGCTGTGCACTCTGGATCAGCCGGGTAAGTTTTATAACATAGAATAATAAATAAGGCAGTAGAGTGGATATTACTGGAAGAGGGTTTTTCTGTTACAGACCCCTTAAACATTCATTGTGTAAGAAGAACAAAACTCTCTTGCAGATTTGGGACTCTCTCCTCATCTCACTGCCCTCATGGCAGGTGGGCGGCCCCTAGGAAACAGCAGCAGCACAGGAGACACAGGTTTCAGCTGCTCACAGGATTCAGGTAACTAAAAGTCTTTTGCTCTCTTGGGCAGAAGATTGCTCTTGTAACTTGGCAGAACTCTCTGGGATAGTCTGTATTTACACACACAGATGTCTCTTGGTAGATGGATGACATGAAGCATCTGTTCAAGCTGTTAAAACAAAACTGCTGCAGTTGCCTTTTGCCTTCCTTGCTCTCAATATATTTACTTGCAAAATACTGTTTACACAAATGAATGATGACCCTCCCTTGATAATGCATCCTGGGAACAGGACTGACTGCTTTTGTGCCCTTCTCCTTTAGTTTCTATCATTCTTCAGGGACTTTCCCTGTATCCATGAGGAACAGAGTGACAAAGTGCTGTGGAGAATGTGCTTCTCTGTTTCCTAGTTTGTAAGAGACCTTGTGTCATTCATCCTGCAATGTAAACATAAACACTTAGGATGGTTTTAGGTTATGATTTCATCACTAAAGATCTCTCAATTGAAGATGGTTTGGAAAAGGGAAAAAGAGTTCTGCTGGTAATTTTCTACCCAGAACTGTAGCTAGATTTTTCTGGCAGTTAATTCAGCTATTACTCCTTAATTGCACCACAGTTATTTTAAAGAGTATTTCTGCTCTAGAGACACCAGATGGTGATCTTCTAACATTTGCTTGGTGTTAGAGGTTTGTTTCTTACTTTTGTAGAGGAAGTCTATGGAGCTGGGATTTATTTTGGTAGTTGTTTTATGCTGGTGGTTTTATGCCTATTGTGGGTATTCTGCAGCTGTGTGTGATAAAAGGAGATTAGCATCCTGGTAAACCTGTCTCACTTAAGAGGATGTTGTGTTATCATCTTTTGAGGAATGGTACTGAGCAGTTTAAAGAAATTAACAAACTAAATACATACCAAATGCTGTTAGAAGTGCCACTGTGTTATGGAGGGGGTACAGTCCATAGCCTGGGAATGGATATAGAGTGATCTACTCTGAAACACTGTTTCACTGGATGCCTTTACTGTGAGGAACTAAAGAGCAGAAAGAAGTCATAGTCCCACTTCAATGCTCCCTGCTGCTGTACATGATCCTGTGGCCTGTGGTACAGTTGTGTCTTTCTCTGCCCTGGCAAACAGAAGCTGGGCTTTTCATGTTGTGAAAAAGAGGTGAAATAGTATGAGAGGAAAAAATCTAAGTGGTGCCAGCTGTACACAAAATATGAAATGAGACCTGAGTCCTAATTGCTAGAAATGCTGCCTTAAGATCAATTAGCCCAAGGATGAAGGTCCACCCTGTAAGAATAAGAGGCTAGTTTCTTCACTGGCATCATCTGAAAAAAAAAAAAAAAAGAAAAAAAAGAAAAAAGGCACCAAACTAGTGCATTTGAAAAAATGTGCTAAAATTCTGCTCCATGGAAGAAAGTATCTCTTTCTTCCTAGTGTCGCCCTTCCATTGCATGCTACATTTCTGAGGAGGATCTGGTACCCTTAGAGATCAGTAGGAGTCTACTGTTTTCAGTAGACAGCCTCAAACCCAGCTGATCCACAGAACAGCACAGAAAGTTGTTAGCTTATTTGGGACTGTGTATTAGGGCAGCAGCTCATTCTCTTTCTTGTATGCTGGAGGGAGATGTATGACATAACATACAAGTTTCACCTTAAAAAGTTTATCACTTTGCTATATCACAATGAATTGTCAGCAAAGACTAGACCTGTGGAGCAGTATGTTGTCTAGAGGTCCCACAGTGATGTCCTTCACTTTCTGTAAAATGGGTGCTGGAACACCTCCTTATTGTGAAAAGAATAATTTCGGGGGTCAAAAGCAGTCAAGTGGGTGAAGAGGGATGTGAAGTCACCTCCTGGAGGAGTTATGAAACCTATGAAGGCTCTTCGTCCTAGGCCTGTTGTCACGTCACAGGAGTAAATGGACTGATAGTAAAGTGTCACACATCAAATGTGTGCAAGCTGTGTCTTCCAACAGCAGCTTCCCTGAGGACTGCTCACTCGGCACTGTCCTAGTGTCTCCCCAAAATGCTTGCTCCGCTTCTCTCTTACACAGCAGAGACCAGCATTGCAAGGGAGGTCTAGGCTACAGTCTTGCTCTTTGTCTGAAAGCATTGCAGAGACGCCAAGATGAATTTCCTTGTGCTTGTAAACTCTATTTTATATTGGAAACGTGCAAAGCAAATGCAGGGAGGTGAAATAAAAGAGAGACTCCTAAACTGCAAAAAAGACTCATCAAACAAAAATAATTCCCAACCAGCAAAGGATTTTTCCCTATTAAAATACACTTCAAGAAAGTCAAAATAGGTTATTAGAGACAATCTAAATTGAACAGAAAAATTCTCCAGTTCAGATTTCCATCCAGATCTGATTACAGGCATGACATTTGGCAGCTATGGTCATCTGCCTCTCAGGTAGCCATTGTTAGCCTCTTGTCTTCATCAGGAAATGGGGGAAATTGCCCTCAACTTTACCCTTTATTTACTAAAGGTAAGGTTTCACCTTTGTCTGCTGTCCTATTGACATTACAAGCTCTGCAGATGAGCATTTTGGAGCTGCTGGAGGTTTTAGATGGCTAATGAGAAAAGATTTCCAAATCCTTCAAATGAAAACTGTGACCTCATTCTTTTTATGTGCAGTGTTTAATTTGAGCTGAAATTTACTCACAAAAGCTGGGTTTAGACGTCTTTTGAAGGAACTGCTATAAACTGAAAAGTTTTTTGCCACCACTTAAAAATTGTATCCCAGTGTTATTTTATTTTGCTTGAGAACTCTACTTTGTTTCAGGAACAGATACAATGCTTCTTGAAGATTATAGCTCAGATGGCCCTCTTTCCCCACACTGCATCTGTCCTCCTCGAAGGAGGAGTTCGGTGACTTTTGAAGATGAAGTAGAGCAAATTAAAGGTGGGTTTAGTGGTAAGCATGGAAATGCTCAGAACCAACTGTATTGCCTGCTCAGGCAGCCTCCCAGGACCTTCAGAATTGCCTTAAAATATATCTGACCACTGTTCACGTTGACAGACCTGATCATTCATGCAGGTACAACAGAAGGTAAAATCAGATCTTTCTTCCACTTCTCAAGGAGCAACAGATAAGGACAACAGTTAGAAGCTGGGCTTCCCTGCATACATGTCATTTATGTTGCACAGCAGTATCCTCTCTGCAGCTCCACTCATCTGGTGGCTGTTGTCTGGTTTGTGTTTCTCGGGGAATACATTTTCCCGCCCTCATACTTTGAGTCCATTATCCCAGTATTTCTCATTTGCTGTCTCCTCTCAAATTTGTCATTCGCATGTTGAAATGCTTCCATGTCAGACTTTAATGGTCTGAATATAATTTCATTCTGTTTAATTTACTTTTTTTACTTAACTTTTACTTCACTTACTTAGTATGTTTCTCAGCAGATATGGGTGAAAATAGATGAACCACATGCACTTTTTTTCAGTCAACTCACTTGATTCTGTGTTAGTGAAGTGTTGCTGTGATCGTCTGTAAAATATGGCAAAGGTAGTTTAATTTAGGCTGATCATTACGATAATATGAAGTAGAAGACTTGATAATAACACCTGAATTTACTAAACAATAAATGTGGACAGTAAAAAAATGAGCAGAATGCCTTTAAGAATCAAGTAATAATAAAACATGACTGATTTTTATGATTCTGAAATAATGAGAAGACTCTTTCTGTGGAATTTGCTCTTCAAACATCTTGTCAAAATTCACTTTTGCCCTCTTCCCAGCATGAGCTGATTATTTCCTTGGACAAATACATTACTATACATTTCCCATTATCTTTCTGAGTGATTATGTAGGGGCAGGCATCTAATTTTTTGTGCAGTTCAGTGAAAGAGGGAGGTCTTAGTGCAAAAGTTCCCCACAGGTTTAGCAATTCTCCCTGGTATGTCTCAGGGTTTTCAGGCTTTCTGAGACTTTAAATTATTTCAGCAGCCACACTGAAGAACTACATTTAGGACGAACACCTGTGTTGCTCGACATGGTGGGTAGAGAGGTGTATAGATGCTACAAAAGCAACTACATCAACACTGAAGAGCAGGTGTATCCAAGGTAGTAAAAGGTTAGGAAGAAGCATACTGCTGTTTGCAACTGCAGTCTTCGACCTCTACTGGCATGGAGAGCTCTACAGCTTCCCCACTGGAAGCGGAAGCGGGTCCCACAGTGTGGCTGGAACAAATTTAAGCCTAAGGACAGCAAACTGCTGATTTTAATCACTACTTGGAAGAAGCCCTTGGAATTTGGGGACTGATAATCCATAAACACAGTGTCTGGTTTTGGGGCTTAAAACATAGTATAAAATAGCTCTTGAACTGCACTGTTCATGTCAGTGAAGTGCGAGATCTTAGTCCAAATGCACTGAGAATCCCTGTAATGCTGTAAGCCGTGCTTACAGCAGAGGAAATACAAATTGAGGGTTCTGTTCCTGTCTTCTGCATGAATTCTTGCCTGATGCCAGATGATTCCCATTGTCTCTAATCCTGGGGACTAGGTAGTAAGCAGAAATCAGGCTGTTGACTTCAGCTGGGTACAAATTCAGACCAATAAAATCCTCCGTGCACAGGTTCAGATTCAGAAAATCATTCAACATACACTTAATTCAAAGTTAAATGTGTATAAGCAGTTTGCTTCATCAGATCATATTTTTTTCACTTGAATTGGAGGTAATCTTTCTCAGCTTGCCCTGTTGAGGTCACTCTGAAGCTTTATGTTCATCGGATGGTTTAGGAACCCTGGGTATCATTGGTAAATGCACTCTGTAGGGTAGTTATTTTGCAGAGGGCATGATCATACCTTTACAAAAGGATCAGTATTAGTCTTCGAGCATTTGTGCAGCCATGCTGATCGCTTGTTAATTTTCTGATCTCTTGCTTTGCCTTTTTTTTTTTTTTTTTTTTTTTTCCCCAGAAGCTGCAAAGAATTCTGTTCTTCATGTAAAAGCCGAAGTCCATAAATCTCTGGACAGTTATGCATCCAGTTTAGCAAGAGCTATAGAAGCTGATGTGAAAATCAGCTTGTTTGGGGAAGATGCTTTACCAGGAGCTCTGTTCCCTGCACGGACTCTGCCAGGAAGCAGTATGAACACACGGCGTGGTACCAGGCCCCATGCTAGCCAAAGACTTAAGTTGCAGAGCATCGATGAAGGGAATATTTGACAGGAGCACTGGAGTAAGAAAACAGAATGAAACCACTAATTGGGACCTACTGCAGCTGTTAGTGTTTCAACAGAAGCAGGATACCTTGTTGGGATGTTTTCAGTGTTTTTTCAACACTTGAAAACTGGCTGAATTCTGGTACTTACATCAGCGTTTTACAGCAGTATTCATTTACTGTTTAGGGTGCTATTGACTCTTTTGTGCCATGTCTTAAATCTATCACACAGTGTACAGGAATGCAGAGTTTGGTTTCATTGACCAGATTATTAGTCTGTTGAATCTTGGGTCCATTATTGGCCAAAGCCAATACAGGAATGAAAAAGTATGTGCAGTGTTTAATTCGTTATTGCATTGATCCTTTTCTGACCACCAGGATAATCAGTTTATACTTGATAGCTGGAGTCCTCTGATAGGAGCTTGTGCATTGGATACTACATACGGCCTTACTATCACGGACTCCCAAATGAGGAGCATGGACTTCACTAAGGGCAAAACCTGGACTTTTCAGAGAGCTCGTGCAGATTATGGTCGTACTTACCCTTGCTAGTGGATATTTCTGGCTGTTCAGCCATCAGAGTGCTAGATCTGAAATTGGATTGTGCATTGCTTCTGTGTTACGAGACATCAACTTCTCTAGATGTAATGGGTGGGAGCAGACCTGTGCTGGAAATATCACAGAGATGGTATATGAGGACATCATCAATGCAGAGTTCTTAGTTTCTCTGGGAACTTCAGTTCACTTCCCTGGTTTTGTGTTTACTAAAAGGGCACTCTATGGCTGTGGTAAACTTGACAGAATATAAATGAGGTATTACCACTTCATATTCAGGATTCATCTTTTCTGGAGAGAAAAGTTCTATGAGGTTGGGGGTTTTTTTAATCATGAGGGAATGTAGTATTTAAGCTATAGTTACCTGAGTGCGTATATTTCTTGGAGTATTCATTAATCTCTAAAATAAGAACATTTGGCACTTATATTGCACTTTGCATGTTCTTAAGCACTGTACAGACGTTACCTTGTTAGGCCTTTGTGAGAGGGTTGATCAGCCCTGCTTGCCAAAGAGGGGGAACTTGGCAACAGTCAAGCTGCTGGCAATCAAACAAGCTGCAAAGGTAGAAAGGTTTGTTATGAAAAGAGGGATGAGGTGGATCGTGCAAGCATGCCCGGCTTGAGGAACCTTTCTGTGCCTTCCTGGGCTGGCCACTTTCTTACTTTGTGGGGGTTACAGCCCTGCCTTACTTCTTATTTCGAAGAGAGGGAGATGTAAGTGAGCAAGATAATTTGCAGGATTTTCAATTGTGTCTGCAACTCTGTGTCTGCTCCCCCATGCCTCCATCTTTCCCCAGAAGTGGTTTGTATGAGTTTTTTACTGCAGGTTGTTTGGAAATAAGGAGCAGGATGTTTCCATCTGGGCAAAAACTGCGTGTACACTTGTTAAATTATGGCTGTCTGTGACTTACTTGGAGGCACAGAAGCAAAGTGTTTTTGAGGCAGAGCCTCAGTCCAGTACTGTGTTTAGACATCCTATTTCTCTGTGTTCCTAACCCAGAAATATATTTCAGCACAAGCTTATGTCCATCTCTGGACAAAGCGGCTTGACTTCATGAGCTAGCCTGAATCCCGTTACATTCCCATGTAAGCTATAACTGCATGCTTAAAATTCAGTACATGGTTTGCTGATAAGAACAGGCTGTTAAAGCAAGAACATTTAAGCACCAGTAGGATGGCTTTTTGCATAATGCAGGAATGAAATGACTACTAATAGTGAGGTCCTCACTCCTGTGTTTTTTGCTTCTAGTGTGTTAGATAAATTGGCACCTGTGGGCACTCACTGAAAAAAAAAATAAAATAAAATTTAAAATCCCAATATTTGCCAGGAAATGCCCTATGCTGAGGTCATTATTGCTGTCATTATCATTACAATCACGGTTGCTCATAGTACTCCGCGCTCATTAAGGTATACACTTGCCTCAGATGGCTTGAAGTATTTTACCTGTATCCCTCTTATTTCATATTCCTGTTTCAAAACAAGGTGAGCAAAGTTGTTGCTGAATGTGAAAAGGGCACACATGAGGATGTATGCATTGTGGTGAAGTCAGTGCTAGCCCAAAGCGCTGGATATTGAGGAGAAGTTCCAAGGCATGTGTGAAAGCACAGAATTGTTAGTATTGTGTAAAAGGCGCGTTTTTCACACAGGTACCGAGCCAAACTTGGCCTTCAGGCAGGCCAGTGGACTTGCATCAGTTTACACCATGACTGAATTTGGCTGTCAGTGTTACTTTCACTAATCTGTTGCTTAGTGTAAATGTTGTTAATATTTTTGTACACGTGTTATAGCCTTTCTGTAATTGTTATTACCAGAGTCATTATCTCACTTGAATTGTCATTAACAAAAGCAGTAATTAAGAAATGCACATATTTCGTAAAGTTGTATTCCCCGTCTTAAATACAAAAGAGAGAAAACCCTCTTTCCAGCTTCCAGTGGTGCAGGCCGTTTGTTTCCCACTCCTGTTATTTCAACTCGATTTTTAAATATTTTACATTTGAAAGTAGATGGAAGTGGAGGGATGCACCTGGCAGCAGTGGCGCCTGGAACTGCGCTTCCCGCCGTGCAGGGAGGCATCCTGGGCGAGAGGCCGGTCTCCCACCAGCGGGCTGGATGTCGGCGCCCGGCAGCGGTGTCCGCTGGGAGACCGGAGCCGCCGGGGCCACGCCCCCCCGTGACCACGCCCGCTGGGGGGGCGGTGACCGCGCCCCGCCCTCCCGTGGCGCGCGCCCCCCCAAGGCCCCGC
>JAVJGG010000031.1:7376796-7386813 GCA_035590195.1 Aviceda cuculoides
CCCCGGCGTTCGAAAAACAGAAGCTGGGCGGAGCTGGGGGTGGGGGAGCGAGAGGGGGCGGGCAACAGTGAAGTCACAGCGCAGCGGCGATTGGCTCCACCTTGCCCCGTTCTCGATTGGACGGTCCGCAAGCGCTGGGTCGGATTGGCTGATTTCAAGAGTGGGCGCGGCGGTTGTGGCCCGGCGATGGAGGCGGTGCGGTGCGCGGAGCACGGTGAGTGGCGGCGGGGAGGGGGGGGTGTCTCTGACTGACCGACCGACCGACCGACCCACCCGTTCCCCTCTTCTCTGCCCCACAGGCTCCCTCTGCTTCCTGAAGACCGGCGTCCGCGATGGCCCCAACAAGGGGAAGAGCTTCTACGTGTGCGGAGCGCAGGGCTCCGCGGCCTGCGGCTTCGTCCTGCCGGCGCCGTAGGTGCAGGGCGGGGGGGGCGGGAGGGAGGCCTCCCCCTGCTGTGCGGCTGGGGGGGCGACACGCACACGACTGTTTTGAGGGAAGTTCAGCGCTATGCCAGCAGTCGTAGACTTTTCTTGGTCAGGTAGTCCTTGAGAAGACTCTCCGAGTTATTTTGTCCCAAGTAATTGTTTTTGCCGTCGCTGTTCCCTGGGCAGCTTGTCTTGTCTTTATGCTTCCTCTTTTCTTTGTCTCTTTTCAGTATTCCTGCTTCTCACTGCTTGATCCATGAGGGATGCATGGTGGAGCTGCAAGTCCTGGTTCAGCAGCAGCACAGAGATGAATACCAGTAAGTTCTTCAAAGTGGAAACCAAGGTTTGTTGTACAGGTTTGAACATCTGGAATTGTTTGATGGCGGCTGACTTGCAATTTCCTTCTAGAATCGAAAAGGCTTATCCAGCCTTGAAGCCTTCACTTAGCATGTTTCAAAATGTTTGCTATTTTTGTTGGCAGTTATATTCAATGATATAAACCTAAGTGATCAGATAATGTTTGTTTCTAACAGAATTAAACATGGCTCTGTGGTTGGATTCATCCAAGACTCAGGATGATTGCATCGAATTCACCAATTTTAAGTCTGATAAAGTTGTTGCAGCAGTCCTGGTTGGCTGCCAGTGATACCAAAAAGCCAGTCGAAGAAACTCTCTAAGACTTGTTTTAGAAAGCAGGCATTCTTTACTGCAGTGCTGGATGTCCTTGGGTGTAAATAATAAAAAAAAATAAAATTACTGCTATGGCAGAAGGCCTTTTGTGTTGTATTGTGGATAATTCCACCTAGTGTGCATGCCACAGCTTCAGCACAAACAGGTTATATGGAGTAACAATTACATATTAATCAGATTAGTATACATATACATAGAAATTATTGTAACTGATTATCATAGTACTGCCTACATCCAATCATGCGCAATGAAGAATTCGTTTGAGTCAAAGGGCTGCTTTTACGACCACCGACCCATTTGAGATTCTGGTGGCTGTCCTGGAAGTCTTTGTTCTTGTCCTTGTTCTTTGATCTTGAAGCTTAACGCAGTTTAAATCACATGTGGTCAGTTTCAACATTGTTCTCATCTAGTGTACAGGAACATCTAGTTATAAGAGCAAAGAACTGCCAAACTTATGAGTAACTACCTCTACTAGTTAATTGCTTGGCTATGCTTTTGTCTATTGTTTCAGTCATAGTGTTTGTATAAGATTTCTGATAATCATTTACCAGATCTCACTTTTGCAGTAATCTAGCAGCAAACCAGTTTCCATGGCTGGTACAAAATATTAAAACCATCAAAATACTTAGACATACCATACAGAATGTATGGACATATGCTATCACCAGTTTAAAAAAAAAAAGATCTCATCCAAAGCTTTTCTGGTCCTGAGGTGCTTTAAAGATGAGGTGGCCTGTGCAGTGTAAGTAAACAAATAGCTTGTTTCCTTACTCCCTGAAATCAGGGGACACTTCTGAGGCTCTGAACATAGACAATATTTTTGCCTGAGCGTTTCTTTTTTTTTTTATTGCTAAAAATTAAAAACAAAACAACTCAAAACCCTAGGAATCTTTACCCAGTGAACAATGCTTTTGTAAAAATCTTTGTCGCCAATGTTCATGGCCTTTTGCTTATGCAGAAGTCTGGACGTAAAGTGCAGATCAGGAGAACTTGTCTGTGATGGTTTTGGTGCAAAGTACTGTTTATAGAAAGCTTAGAGTTCCTTCACCAGCTCCTGCAGTTCAAATCTTGTTTTATTCTTTGGTAGGTTGTTTTACCGATGCCTTAATAGTAAGTTGAATGGGAAGAAATGGTGTGGAAGTGTCCCATGGCAGGTATGAATGTTTCATTTGTATTATAGTATCAGCTTATTCCAGCATGACTTTTCATTCTGTATACTGTAATCACCTCTGAGACTACATAGTGGGAGAGTATGTATTTTCTAGCTGAAAAGCTAGAAAATCAGCCTGCTCTCCTCCAGATGAGAATTCTCATACTCCTAAATTGTGTGAAGTAGTCACTGTTCTCCAGTCTTAAAAATTGCTTGGGTTTGATCTCTGGCTGTCCTCTTCTCTTGAGGATGATGCTGTTGGGACTTGATCCCCAAAAGACATGGGAATGGCAAAGAAAGCAGAAAATTCCTTGTAAAATGTTTATCCTGATACTGTTAAAATGATAGGAAGGATCATGTTTGCCGAGAATGAAGTCTCGCTTGAGATGATCAGGTTGTGTGTATAGTTAACAGGCTTTAATAATGTGTATGTTAATATTTACTCGCTTGTATACATTGCAGGATCCAAAAGCTACCGAAGTGCCAAAAGCCTTAGGATCTCAGCCCAACACAGCATCTCTCTTCAATCTCAGTGGCCAAAGAAATCCGTTCAAAGTGATAGACAAGAATCGTGAACCATCATCCTGGAAACAAATTAAGCAAGGAAACGGAGAGGAAAGTAAAGCAAAAGGAGTAAAAGCAGAGAAAGGGAGCGTGCTGCTGTCACATAAAGAAAAGAAATCAACCTCCGATTCCTCCATAGAGAAAGAACCTCTAGAAGGGCTGAAAACTAAAAAGGAGTCCACAGGAAATAGGAGTGATCCAGTACTTAAGGAGAGCACAGTGTCTGAATCTAAACTTGGTCCTTCTGAGACTTGGAAAGTGAAAAATACCCTTTGGGCCAAAGAGAAATACAGTGGCAATGATGGGGAATCCAAGAAGTCTTCCGAGTGTGTGGAGAAAGAGCCAGGTGGGAGACCAAAGCTCTTTCCACTAAGTCTGGGAGAGCAAAGTACAAGTACCAAGCCTCCAGAGGAGGAGCAGCTCAGAGACAAAAGCTTAAAAAGCTGTGGGGATAAAGAAACCAGAGAGAAAGAATACATTGGTCAGAAGAATGGAGAAATGAAAGCGATGTCTAAAGATGATGCAGTTTTCCCAGCAGTCCCACAACGGGCACTGCAGCATGCTGCCCTGAAGGGAGGAGCAGAGGCAGTGCTTCCCAAGACACAAATCAGGCCAGGGCTGGGACAGTCTGCTGCTGAAGTCTCTAGCAGTGACAGTGATGAAGTAGGATTTGTTTATTCCTCATCAGGTAAAATTAAACCTGAGAAATCAGTTGAAAGTTTGCAGTCAAGAGAGGTTCCTTCAGGAAAATCAGGAAAGAGTATGCAGGGCACGTCTTTGCCAGGAGCTGCACCATCGCATCATGTGGAAGGAACCCAGGATCCTAAAGCTCTTCACAACCATCTTGTAGTCCAGCTGAAGCAGAAGAAGGTCATTTATTGCACCTATTCCTTTTTTTTTGGTTCTGTGTTCAGGGTGACTTCCCTTACTCATGACAGGCATCAGAATATGGTATCCCCTCACAGCTGAAACTCAAAATATTTGGATGGTTTAGGAAGATGGGGCAAGGGAGGGAGTTCAGCCTAAGCACAGGCTAGCTGTTTTAAGCCGCATATGAGACAATTAGCCCTAAAGTAATACAGTCTTCTGTGTTTGGGGCTGCAGTTTTGACCTTCCTGGGGTTGTGTCTGTCTTTTACCCAGAAAGTAATTTGCTTAAGATGGAACAGTGCACAGCCAGCTTAACCTTTTTAAATAATGTGGCTGTTTCTGGTGGTTTCTCACGGCCTTGTGAAGTAAGAGTGATCTAGCTGTGAAAGCTCGCACAAAGATGAAATAAACTACCTGTCTGTTAGCTTTTTTTAATAATTACCAATAACTATGTTCCATAGTTTTTTATTATAAAAACCCCTGTTTGCTTAAAGCTCAGAACAGAACCTCAAAATAAACAGTCAGAACTGTTGTTCCTGCTAGTATAGAAAGAAACGTGCAAGTATGTTGAACATTAGGTGCTTTGAGAGATGTCAAGATTGTCCAAGTCACTTGACTGCCTGTTCATCCTGTTTCATAAAAAGGGGGAGGTCCTGCGTCCTTCCATCTCTTCTAAAGTACACTAATGGTTAGTTTATTTTCTGCTAAAAGACTATTTAACCACTCTGAATTGAACTTAAATGCTTTTGGAGATTATAGAACAGTGTCAAAATACAAATTACTATGGCATAAGATTAGTGGTTTTAAACTTCTGACCTGATTGTTCTCTGTTGGCAGAGAGCTTGGTAAGCACGCTCAGGTTTTGTATTCTTTTTTGTTTTGCAGAGTACCTTGGCTACAGTGAACATTCAGCTACTGCCAGATAAAGGGGAACGGTTATTAAAGCAAGTGCAGGATTTGGAAGCTGCACTCGGTGCTCTTAACATTTCGACAGCAGACACTACTGAAAAAGGTAGGGCTACATTTTTTTGCCCCAGCACTTTGCAAAACAATTTGTCTTATGAAGTTGTTAATATTGAGGAAATATAGCATAAACTTACATATGGCATGTGGTCTATATAAAGTTTGTCTGTTGAGATTCGCTGAAGGTGAAAAGTATTAGTTGCAAAGTGTGCGTCTGGGAGACGACGAATGGAACAACACAAACATTTCCTTTGAAGTGTGGTGGCTTCCCAAGAGGGGAAGTGTGGTGCCAGGGTTAGTTCTGTTTCCAGCTTTGGCTACGTGATTGAGGAAGGCATCTCTCTGAGAGCTTGCCAGTGAACCGTTAACTTCGTTTTTGCTGCAGTATGGAAGATGCTGCTTATGCATGTTTTGGCTGCTGTGTCTGAATGTTTCAGTTACCAGATACAAGATAATCACCTTCCAGTGTACCATTCCTGTAAAGTGATTTCCTAATTCTATTAACTAGTATTAATCACCTGTGGAAGAGAGGCATTTTGCTGGGTTACCTGTACGATGACCTCAACAGGAGAGTTACTTTGTGATCATAATATCAATTGTGTTGATGAAAAGATCCAGTTTGACAACTCTGGAAACTGAAGATCTCTAGCAAGGGAACAGTAACTCACAGGCCACCACACAGCAAGCGGTCCCAGTGTCTTATGCCATATCCGGTTTTGTGCAAGACAGACCTTTCCAGGAAGGTGAGAAAAGCTCAGGAGTTCTTGGCCCATTCGTTCTTGAATGTTTCGATAATTTTTGTGACCAAAACATTGACAAGAAAGATGTCTTTAAAAGGAATAAATCCTCTGGGAACAGTGTGCAGAACTGACCTTGTGTTTGCTCTTACCTAATCACAGTTGCAAAGTTCACTGCGTTGGTATAAACCACACATTTAGCTTGAGCTGAACTGCATTGCCGGTCACATAGGAGCAGGCTAAGAGCACGCATGTTAGTAGTCGCAGTGGCTCAGGTAATACGGTAACCTGCCACCCTGCCGTTAAATCCCTCTGACCACTTAATAATATTTTGCAAGCAGACTACTGGGCAAAATGAGGGGCCTTCTTTGGGCTGTAATGCAAGGCTCTGAGGTCCGTTGTGCAACCTTTTCAACCTGCGATTCCTTTCTTATTAAGGGGAGGATAGCACAAGCAGCAGCTGCCATGAGGAATCTTTGCCTAACCCATTTGGCAGGCCAGGTGGTACAAAGTTGATAACACCACTACCACTCCAGGATCCTACAGCAAGGACCTCTTCAGGCTCACACAGTCACCCCTCTGCTGCTGCTACTTTGGGTTCCAGTGAATATTATTGCCACGGTTTTGGAAGTAAGTACAGAAAGAATTTTTTTTTCATTAAAGAGAACACTGGTGAGGACTATTTCTGAAATAATCCTGCAACTTGTAGATATACATGAGTACTAAATCTTTTTTGTTACTGTGAGCTGCATGCTGCCCCCCAGGCATCTGTAGCCAGACTGACATCAGTCTCCAAGATGAAAGATCTGCTTGGGAAAGTTAGCTTTGTAAACACATTTCATGCATAATACTGTATCTTTCCAGTGAACTCTGGTGTGCAGAATCTATATGGAGGAAGAATGACAGAAGACCGACTCAGGGCTGTACACAGTGCCACAAGCGAGGCTATTAATCATCTTCACAAATCTCTAGAATCCTGTCCGATAGAGCAGACAGCAGCTGAAGATCCCTCTGGACTGAAGGTGAGTTGGCAAGGATGGAGGATGTCATGCTGATGAACGAAGTGTAACATCTGGGTGGTACCCTAGAGCGTCCTGCCCTTTCACACTTTGAAGTACTTGGCAGTTTTCATCCTGCCCGAAGGAGATGCTCTAATTACTTTCTATCCATGAGAGTTGCTTCAGATTGCCAATGCTGATGTTCTACCCTCTTGCTCTGGTGTCTTGAGAATATTTAGTGCTTGAATGAAGTAGTAGTGCCTCAGACAAAGCAACCAACCCACAGTCATTTGTTTATACATGGCTGACAACAGAGGCAGGTCTCTAGTGAGGAACAGACTGAGGACACTCTTACTGTTATTTTCTCCCAGTTAGGTCTCCCAGTGAGCTATAAGAAATAGTCTTTTAAAAAAGTGTTGCAGATGATCAAGTTCATGCAACCCAGTGGACTCCAGAGTAGTCCGTTCCGATCTGCCAAAGAGCAGCTCTTTATCTATCAGGTGCAGAACCCATAGTTGAGGTTTTGTGCAAGATATTGGAAGGCACATGCCTCTGCAAGATGGTGTGTTGGTGTATATATGTTGTGTCACTTGTCAGATCCTCTTGGGACCTTTTCAGTGCTGGAGAAGGCTATTTAATGTCTTATGATGATAGTATGTATTCCCTCTTCCTGTCTTTTAAGAGTCTGTAGGGGTCTTAGACTTGGTGAGAAAAGGGGAAGTGTTCTCAGTCCCTCTCCTTGACAGTGATGCCTGTTGTGAGCAAGGTAGGCTTGGGTGGATTTTCCACCTGAACAAGCTGTCTTTACGTGCTCTGTGAGGGCTACGTTGGTTTGTGCATAAAGCATCAGCAAGACTGATCTATGGTACTGCTGACTTCCTGTCTGCAGAAGTTGCTTATCTTGGGTATCCCTGTCCATGTGGGAAAAGGACAGGTAGGCAAACTCCTTTTAGTTAGATTGTGTAGGACAGTTCAACTGGATAACTTGATACAGGAAGCAGAAGTGTCTGAACTTTGCAACGTGTTTCCTTCAAATCCTCTGTCTCGCCCTCTCAGGTTCCACTGCTGCAGCACCAAAAACAGGCGCTTACATGGCTACTCTGGAGGGAGAGTCAGAGGCCGTGTGGAGGAATTCTGGGTAAGCAACAGAACAGGGAAATGGGTTTTGGGGACAGGTTTATGGCAACAACAGTTTGGCACATAACTTACTGGGAGGCCAATAACTAGTTATTTTGTAGTTATGTCAAAGGGGCTTCTTTTTCTGTGCCTTTTGACTGATTATAGCTATTAACCCATTACTAAATCATACCCTGAAATGGTCATATTTGTATTTTTATTTCCCAGGTTCCTTGGGGCAATTTCTGTTGCAGTATTTACCTCAGTGTCAATCTGAGCTAGTGGGGCTCTTTTCAGCATGTCATCACAACTTCTGTGTGTCTTTTTCCAGCGGATGACATGGGCTTGGGGAAGACTCTAACGATGATTGCTCTCATTCTGGCCCAGAAGCAGCTGAAGACAGAGAAAAGAAAGGAGAAGTTAGAAATATGGCTATCCAAAAACGGTACAGAATTGTTTCCATCATACAGTACATACATTATGATGCAGTGCCATTTGAAATGCCTAAAGCATTATAGGTTAACAGCTCGTAAAACAACAGGCTCTATCTGTGCTCACTTCCCTTCTGTAGAAAAATTATATTGGGCTTAATGTTTACTGCACTCCCTTGCAAGGCCCTTCTGTTGATCAGTGTCATTTGTTCTTCCATTGGATGTGTAGGATTTCCCAAGTCATTACTTTATATTGCTCTGGGATTTATTTTTTTATTGGTTAGTTTCCTGAACCAGTTAAAGCCAAGCATATGCTGTTTTGAAAAGATTCATAGTTTTTTCAACATATGTAAACATATACATAGTTTTCGTAGCATAAGGACTTAAATTAGTTACTACTCACCTCCCTGCGACTGATATTTTTTTTTCTTCTTCCCCGCCCCCCCCAATTACTTTTGTCTTGTCTATAGAGATAAGGGTTGTTAGAGTTTTTAAAGAGTATTGTTTCTGTGTCCACAACCTGTTACTGTCTCTATCCTCATGAAAGTGGCATGGTCCTGTCTTGCCAAGTTTACTGACTGTATGTTTGCTTTTTCTGTGTGGCTCAAAATAGTAACATTTCAGTCTTCTAGAATAGGAGAGAGGAGTGTATTTGGCAATATATTCTCAGGAGAGATCAGGGTTAGTTCCTGAATTCTAACCTTTCAGCTTATCCAGAGGAAGTGCACAGATATATAGCATAACTCTGAGCGGACAGGAAGTGGTGCATTAGTGTTTAAGTAGAGTTTTTTCCACCCAGAACAGTCCCCAAGAACTCAATGTAGAGATGTCTGCATCACAAACTGTGCTCACAGGAAAAGTGGATCAATCATCTTAATTGTTGTGAATTTCCAAAACTTCTGTCTTTGTTGTAGTTTAATATGAAGACATTGAAACTTGTCTGCAATATTTCCCTGCAGATTCCACTGTTATCCCTTCCCACAGCACTTTAGTCATTTGTCCTGCATCCTTGATCCATCACTGGAAGAAAGAGATCGACAGACGTGTGGGCTGTGGCAAACTGAGGGTCTATTTGTACCATGGGCCAAACCGAGATAAACATGCAGAGGTGTAAGTGCTAAACCATAAATATGACCAAGAAAAGTAAAATACTACTCAGCAAGAGATTGTGTATATCAGAGTTGAAATTCAGTGCCTGTAGAATAATGGAAGAACCTGAAGTATGGAAATGTGGAGGATCCAGGAGGTCAGGCTGATGTGTGCTGTCAAGATGTATATAGCAAAACCTTTATGGCCTGTACCCATGCTGAGTGGTTCTGGCGAGGACTATTGCTGTTCCTGATAAGAAAAAAAGTTGTATATTCTCTAAAACATCTCTTGCTTGCAGATATTTGTCAGTGGCAGTTTCTTCCATGCTTGTGCTTTGTGGCTGTATTTTTTTTATCAGCTGTATATGTAGATCACTATTTTCTACACCACTTTAGGCCATGCTGAACAGTATTTCTAAATGCCAGATTTTAAGTAGGGTTCTTCTCATGTGGTGTGCATTCTGTACCACTGGCTTTTACGGTCTTCTTGAGCTTGCTGTGTCTACTTCTGGTATCCATAAAATGGGGAAGATGTGTCCTTCCTCTTTGACTGCTACGAAGCTCAGTTCTCTGTTGCCTGGTTTCGGCTCGGATAGAGTTAATTTTCTTTCTAGTAGCTGGTATAGTACTATGTTTTGGGTTTAGTATGAGAAGAATGTTGATAACACACTGATGTTTTCAGTTGTTGCCAGGTAATGTTTAGTTTGACTAAGTTAAGGATTTTTCAGCTTCTCATGCCCAGCCAGCAAAGGGCATGCAGCCAGGACAGCTGACCCAAACTGGCCAAAGGGGATATTCCATACCATGTGACGTCACGTGTAGTATATAAACTGGGGGGAGTTGGCCTGAGTGGGGGTATCACTGCTCAGGAACTAGCTGTGCATTGGTGGTGATATTGCAGTGGTGATACTTTTAAAAAAGGATCAGGCTTAATAATATGGCAGTGTAAAAAGATAGAGGTTAAGCTTTGCAGACTGCTGGCAAA
>JAVJGG010000031.1:7386913-7401913 GCA_035590195.1 Aviceda cuculoides
CACACTGATGTTTTCAGGTTTTGCCAAGTAATGTTTAGGCTAAGTCAAGGATTTTTCAACTTCTCATGCCCAGCCAGCAAGAAGGCTGGAGGGGCACAAGAAGTTGGGAGGCGACACAGCCAGGGCAGCTGACCCAAACTGGCCAAAGGGGTATTCCATACCATGTGATGTCACATCTAGTACATAAACTGGGGGGAGTTGGCCTGAGTGGGGGGATCACTGCTTGGGAACTACCTGTGCATCAGTCAGCGGGTGGTGAGCAATTGCATTGTGCATCACTCGTTTTGTTTATTCCAATTCTTTTATTATTATTGTCATTTTTTAATTTTTATTATTATCATTATTATATTCTTCCTTTCTGTTCTATTAAACTGTTTGTATCTCAACCCATGAGTTTTATTGGTTTTTCCTGATTCTCACGCCCATCCCACTGGGAGCGGGGGGAAGTGAGCGAGCAGCTGCATATTGCTTAGTTACTGGCTGGGGTTAAACTACGACATCTGTAAAACTGCATTTCGGCTCTTGTAGAACTAACTGTGTTGTTCTTAAACCTTCATCATGCTTTTTGTCTGTCTTGCAAAATGAATTCCTCACTTATTCTTGCTTCTGATTACTACTTTCCCCTTATGCAGGCTCTCTGAATATGATGTTGTTGTCACAACCTACAGCCTTGTCTCCAAGGAGGTTCCCACAAGCAAAGAGGAAGGGGAAGTCCCTGCTGAGGACCATGATGTGGGGGTGAGAAGCCATATTGTTGACAGAGGATTGCCTTAACATTTTGTTCTGAGGTGTTGCAAGCCATTATTGTTTCAAGTAGCATCTTATGTATGCTACAGTGAGCAGCAGGTTGAATGTGTTTGGGTTTTTTCTCCCTCTAAGTCATCTGTTGAGTTTGCACAATAAAAATAAAGTGATGAGAGAAGGTGCTGTGAAGTGCAGAAAGACAATGGGGAAAAATATTCATAGTAAATCTGTTCTAATATAGAATATTCTATATTACAATATATAGTAATATAGAATACGCTACATCAAATACAGTTGAAATGTCTTTAAACGTAATTTTAAGAGCACAGTGATGAATCTCATACTCTTCCTTTTGAGGTGAGACTGTGAAGGAATGCTAGATTCTCCTGTTTGGTGTTGTTTGTTGTGTGAAGGACTAATGTCACTTTAAACTACCAGAAACCTGTTGCGCTTGGGCTCTGGGTCAGTCTGAACTGAGACTAAGGCAGCCTACATGCTGCACTCTTGAAGAAACAGCAGTGCATTTGCTAGGCTATGAAAATAATAGTGATTGCTGAATGCTAACTGAACTAGGCTACACAGTATAGAGGAAGTCCAGTGCTGGTGGATATTGTCTTCTACCTCTGGGTACAGATCTAGATGTAGCTCTTAAAGCAGACAGGCCATTGAGTTTCCTGAAACTTCAAGGTGACATCTATAAAACTGTAGAGAGAGCAGAATAATTGTATGTGGTCCTTGGTGCCAGCCTAGCAAAATTTTACTAATATGAAATGCCTCTTGGGAAGAAAGAGGTAATAAAGTGTTAAAAGCAAGAAAAACAGCAAAATATTAGAAATTTTTATTAAGAGCAGGCAAATGTTGTATTCTCCGGCTTATAAACTTTCATGGAAGCTTTGAAGAGATGATTTTTTTGAGAGGGTCTCTTACATGACAGTAAGAGCTCAGATTGCTGCTGACTAACATCAGGAAAAGGCTTCTTGCTGGAAAAATATGTTTGCTTGTGGCTCTCTAGAGAGCCTAGCAAGGCTATTGCTCTGGGTTGTAAATAGTCTGTGTTTTCTTCCAGAGTGGATCATCTCCCTGTTCCCCTCTGCTCAGGGTAGCATGGGCTCGAGTTATACTGGATGAAGCTCACAATATTAAAAACCCAAAGGTTCAAACCTCTATAGCTGTGTGCAAACTGAGAGCCAGTGTCAGATGGGCTGTCACCGGCACGCCAATACAGAACAACTTACTGGACATGTACTCGCTCCTGAGGTGAGCTGGCTGCACATGAACACGTGGACAGGGCTCCAATTCCAGTAATTCTTTGCTGATGAAGTGCTGAAGTTATTTCTAAGTTTGAGAGGTTTCTAGGATATGTGGGGTAGTGAGACTAATTATATTAACACTTCAGGCACTGGATTGCAAAGGCTATGGTGGGGGCATTGCACAAGGCTCGCCATGTGTCTACTGTTGCGTGTAGCTATTCTGCTCCCATAGAAGATAAAGGGGAAATTACTTCACATCTCCTATGTCTCCAAGATGAATATCCACAAAACCAATTTTAATGGACAGAAGTTTTGTGCGATAATCCCTGTTCCTACTAGGGCAGCCTGGGAGACCTTATTAAAGAGCGTTGTGCTACAATGGCATTGAAGGAAATGGTGAAAACTTTGGCTTCTCTAAACAAATGACAAACAGGTTAAACTGTGCTCTTCATTGCTGAGGGGGGAAAGATTATGAAGGGTGTTGGAGAACCAGAGAGAACTTGCATTTGAAATTAATTTTGGATATTTTAAATTAATTTTCAAGTAAGAGGTACTGGATTTTGAAATAACAAATGAATACACTTTTTGGCAAGTGCCTCTGCATCTTGATGTCCTTCATTTGCTGGTGATGCTTGAGACATAGTGAGCTAAGAGGAAGTGATGGATACAGAATCAGAAGGATGCTTTTATGGTATTGGTGATGGTAAGACTTTTGAGCAAACAAGTTATCAATACAATTACCTAGAACTGTTTTAGTGCTCTAGCAGTTACGGCATTTGGAAATGGTTTGCTCTGGATAGCAAGGAATTTGGTTCTGGTCACTTGAGAGTAACTGAAGAACTCTTCTTCCCTTGGTGTGAAGTCTCTTTCCTTCCTGTCATAGGTTTCTACGTTGCTCTCCTTTTGATGAATACAAAGTGTGGAAGTACCAGGTAGATAACAACACAAAGAAGGGAGGGGAGAGGCTAAGCCTCTTAACCAGGAGCCTCTTATTACGGAGAACTAAGGACCAGCTGGATTCAGCTGGCAAGCCCTTGGTAAGAACTTCACCCTCCACAACTAGACAATCATTCCGTTGTTTTCCTTGCAGCAGCCAGTTAGTTATTTACGTGCATAAATTTGTTAATGTGTGGGGTTTCCTGTCTACTGCAGTCTCTTTAGCAAGAGGAGCGAATGCCTGTGGGATGCTTTGATCGCTTAGCCAGAAAGCAGAAATATTTAAACCTTTTAGTTATAAATCACACACAGACAATAATACGTCAAGTAATTGCAAGTAGATGTCCAGTTAGTGGAAAGTTAGCCTAGGTCTCTGAGCTAGCCTAGATCTCTGAGAATCAAAGCTCCTGCATGTCAAATGGATCTGGTGCGTGCTGGGGCATTGGCTTTCTGCACTACTCTTTACAAGTAGTCTGTTAAACTGAGTATTAGGTCATCGGTGTGTCTGTAAGCCTTTAAAAGGTGTAATTTTGATGTACTGTCTGATTCTGAATGGGTAACTGAGAAGCTACTTTTACAATGGAATAAATTAATCCCTCCATGGTAGTTATGCAGCAGTCTGTACTTAGTTGCTCATGCCTTTTGTTATTGGATGATTTGGAATAAAGATTTTTATCTTGAGTGTTAACCAGGCTACTTGGAGTTCTGCAAGTATTTGTATTGTGTCATAGTTGCATTAATACAAGTAACTTTAATGAAGAAACAGCTATCTTCTGAGACTTAGAATACAGTGTTAAATCTTTGAATGCTGGTGTTTGTGATGCTGTATAAGATTTTTGCACTATATACGTCTGATCCTGTGTATTTTTACTTCAGGTATCTCTGCCCCAGCGTAGCACACAGTTGCATCAGTTAAAACTTTCAGCGGAGGAGCAATCTGTGTACAATGTGCTCTTTGCAAGATCCAGGTATGAATGTGGGTAGAGATAGGGTATTTCATGGTTTTGTTTCTTATTGGTATGAAAAACCAGAAAGAGAAATCCACTTTAGATAAGACAAGCTTTTGGACAAATTCCTGTTAATTTTTTTCCCTGTCTGCCTATCTGTCAGGCATGTTTGAAAATACATTGCTTGTTCTAGTAATAGTTTGAACGGAATAATTTCTGTTCTCCCGTATGTTCATGCCTTCCACGAGCTTTGTATTCTAGCCTTACACTTAATCCCATGGATTTCAAGACTCCAAAGACTTGGAATTGTAACAGTAGTTCTTAAATGATAATGTGCCAGCACTGGTAAAGGAGAGAATTTATCTTCTTTGCCTTGTGATATTTCTACAATAGGAAATTATGCTGGCTGTAATGGCTATAGTGCAAGCCAGTGTCAATTTGTGTTCTCCTAGCGTCTCTTCAACAGCGTTGCTGTAAAGAGTCTGCCTTCCTTTTAAATATACATTTAAAGATGTCCTTTTATTATGAACAATGTTATCCGTTGGGCCCTGGCTCCTATTATACTCAAGGTATTCCAATAAGCAGATTTGCTTCCTCTTGTGTTTTCCAAAATGGATTTTGGTTTTGATCATGTTCAAGTTAAACAAAACTGGAGTTTAGTTTTGTGACTAAATGATTAATGAAACCTTCCTTATCTTAATGCATCATTAGCTTGCCTGTTAAGCTCAGGTCCCCCTTGCCTTTTTTCCTGCTGTAAATCCCACAGTCTCTGCCTTGTTTTTCCAGGTCAACACTACAATCCTACCTAAAGAGACAAGAGCAGAAAAATGAAGGCAGAGAGTATGCTGGTGGTAACCCATTTGAGAAAGGTTTAAGCACTCCCTCCCCTGAAAACATTTGCAGAAGTGACTCTTTAAGTGCACATTTAAGGAGGGGGAACAGACCTTGCCACATGGGGTCAGGACTTAGAAATTCTTTGAAAAATGCTCCCCTGACATTATAAAGAATCCTACCATAGTATTCCAAAAGTCTTTTCTCACTGTTGTGGCTCTGGGCAAGTTTTAACCTCCTTGGATCTAAAATTCCCTTCTGAAATAAAGGCCTAATTGCTCAGAGAAGAGATGTCAGTATTAGTATAAGGTATGTGGTACTCTGATTTGTGGTGGTGGTGGTTTTTTTGGTTTTGGGGTTTGATGGGTTCCTATGTTAAATCAGGTACTTGCTTGCCTGTTGGTTCTTGTCTTTTATTGATGAAACTCTTGCTGGAGGTGGCTGGGCAGTACTTGGAAATGCCTCCAAGGGCTCTTGACGTTTTGTCTTCCTTCCTTGGCAGTTGCACAAGAGTTTGGGATCAGTCAAAAGGAATTTCTAGCAGGCCCCCAAAGTGCCTCCCAGGTCTCAAGTACTGTCCACGTCTTGTCTATGCTGTTGAGGCTCCGTCAGTGCTGCTGCCATCTCTCCTTACTGAAAGTGGTAATTGCATTGTATTGTCGTGGTGTGGTGGTTTTGTGGGGATTTTTTTTAAGTGTTTGTGTAAGTTAACAGACTTTGTAACACCCTGACATCTCTCAGCTAGGGGCGTATGAACTGAGCCATTTCTAGGACTGTGTTTTACAGCCCAAGAGGTTTTAGTACTTCCAACTGAAGCATTTCCCAGCATGACCTATGTGGGCAGCTGTGTCTCTGGAAATACTTTCATTCAGGAAAAAAAAAAAGAAAGAGAGTTTTAATACCAAAGAAGAAGTCTTGATCTTAACCTAGTATTGAAAATTGTACAAGTCCACAAGTGTAGCCTGTTTTAAAGGCTTGTGCTTTGCAGAGCTCTGTAAGTGCCTTGACTGAAGTTGCCTTGGATGAAGTAGACTAATCTTTCAGAAGCCCTTTGCTCTGTCATATAAAGCAGCTGTAGAATAAGTCCAGATGCTAAGGGAACAGGCAGGGATTTATCTTCTAACATGTTTAATCCTGCAACTGTTAAGTGCAATGGGAGGGACAATCTGAGGAGACTGGATGACAGAAAATGGCTGAGCTCACATGCTTTCCCTACGCTGCCCCTTCTTGGGGCAGAATAAGGGCCCAAAGGGACTGTTCATCTGACCCAGTAGTGTTTCTTCATCGTTCTGTCTTCATATTGTATAGCTTCCTTCAAACCCACCATCCTCGGCAGACATTGTGCAGACTGTGGATCAGTACTGAATTTGATCTCAGGCTTGACTGTGATCCCTTATTATATTGCTTTCTTTCCCACAGGCTCTGGACCAAGTTAACTTGAACAGTGAAGGTCTTTCCCTCTCCATTGAGGAACAACTTAGTGCTTTGACCCTGTCTGAGCTCCAGACTCCTGATTCCAAGTCAACAGTCTACCTCAATGGCACAGCTTTTAAAACAGATATCTTTGAAATCACCAGGGAGAGCACCAAGGTATTCTGGTTGTGGCTTTCTTACCTTCCTTGAGAAGCTTGGAATTCAGCACTTTGCCTTTTAAATTGTTAATGAATTGTCACACCTTGGTAATTGCAGATCAGGCTAAGTTGGCAATTTAGATGAAATTAGGTGAGTAGATTTAGTGTCTGCTGAACCCCTTCTGGGAAAGCTCCGACTTCTCAGGTGTTGATGGCTACTTCTAATAAAGCTGTGAGAATCTGACTGTGCTGGTAAGCTGTCAGTGAAAATCTTGAGCACTGAATTCACAGAAGTTTAGAAAAGCAGGTGTATGAGAGCATGGTGCTTGTGAAGAGCTAGAAAAAATGGGATGGCAGCAAGAGGAGAGGTGGCAATAACTTGGCTTCTCACAGAATGGTTGGAATCTATAAAACATGCTTGTATGATTTGATTTCTTAACCCTGTTTTCCATGGTGGGAGTGTTCTTACTAATGACTATTAAAATATCTTGAAAGTCTGAGTATGGAAAAAATTCCAGTTGAAGAGTTATTTTGATCACTTCCTATATTAATGAAGAATAGCCAAGCATGAGCTGAGTTACAACAGTAAGCAGAGTAACTTTTTTTTTTTTTTCCCCTGCAGATAGTTCACCTCTTGGCTGAACTGAAAACTATTCAGAGTCACGCAGAGTCTCAGAAAAGGTTAGTAACGATGTCCTTTTCTTTAGTCATAGTGATTGAGAGAAGTATGTTTCTTGACAGCAGCAGAAATAGTTTAAAAGAATTGAATACAAACCTCCTGGTATGGTAAAATGGTGGCAGTACTGCAGTAGTTGAAGCAGGATTTTGAGGAAAAAAAAAATAATTCTAAGATAAAAGAGCATAGCTTAAGATGTATATAAGTGTAAACCTAAGGAAATATGTGAAGAATCTCAGGCCTTGAGGCCCAGGAGGACTCTTCTTTTCTCCAAAAAACAGAATTGGGAATAATTTGGTTGTGTTGAGAAATATTTGCCCTCAGCTCTGCAACCCACGCCACCACCCAAAAAAAGTGGGGGAATAAAGTAGTTGCTAAAACTGAACCAGTTTGAGATAAAGGAATGCATTGATCAGAGGACTTAAGTGCTGCTGAAGTCCTGCAGCTCTGACTGTGCAAGTTCTATCTGTCTTTGCTCTGCACCAGACTTCATTTTTACGGGGTTTTCTGCTTGTTTTTGTTAAACAATGTAGAATGTGCTTAGAGGTGTGTGGCTGCAAAGTAGTTACACCTGTGTTGTTATGTTGGGGGTGGGTTGGAAGGGGAAGTCCTGTTCTTGGGCAACTCCAGAGTTGCACCATACGTAGAAAGCTTTTTTCCAAAGTCTTTTCCAAAAAGCATTCCCACCATAAGAATGGGAACACCAACATTACTTTTGTTCCCTACCAAAAAGCTATCAAACAAATTATTACCTTCCAAACTGTTTAACCCAAAAAGTGTGGGGAATGAGAGGCCCAGGGGAATCCAAATTTGGTGTTGCTGTTGATTCAACTTGCAGAAAAAGCTCAGGATTGTGATTGGTAGGTAGCAATGTAAAATCCAAAAATAGAGGTGAAAGTTATAGACTTAATTTGTCTGAAGTTTACTGGATATTAGCCTTCCACAACATGTTCTACCACTACACCTACAGGTGAATCTATTTCTGAACTGGGAGGGGGCTTGGCTCCAGTTTGCAGTGGGGAAGAGTGCCTGAATCATTGTCTCATCTTGGGTGAGACACTGCAATAACCAAACTGTTACAGTACGCACAGAACTTGTTCTAAACTCCGTTTTCTCTCTCTCCAGTGTTGTTGTTTCTCAGTGGACAAGTATGTTGAAAGTTGTGGCTGTGCACCTCCAGCGATTAGGGCTGAAGTATGCGACAGTGGATGGCTCTGTCAATCCTAAGCAGAGAATGGATGTGGTAGAAGAGTTCAATAACAATCCCAAAGGGCCTCAGGTATGCAATGAGGGCAGGGAAACAGTTACTAGTGCTGCTATGAGCAGCTGTGGTAGCTGACTTCATGTTTCCATTTACTGGCACCGCTTTCATTTGGACCTCTGGGTGCCAAGATCAGCAGGGAAAGAGGTAGCTGTAAAAATAAATGTACATCTTATAATGGGCAGTAGCAGCTGCTAAAAAGCCCCTTTTGATGTTAAACTTCTGCACTGAGATCATCAGACTCCAAAGCTAGTTCAAAGGTTGTCCAAAATCATCAGTGTGTTCAAAGATGTTTTTGCCACAGAGAGTAATGTGGAAGATGTGGGGCCAGTTAGCTCTACTCAGAGCAGGATGGTTGTTTCCAGCCCATGCTTCTGCATTGGAAGATGTTTCTTTTGGTAGATGACGGGCTTGCCAAGGAGCCTGTAAGAATTTTTTTGCTGTTTTCCAAAGCATCAGGTACTTTTTACCAGACTAATCTTTTTGAGAAGAGAGGATGACAGTTGAATCTGTGAATGAGGCTAAAATTAAGAAGACCATATCTCACCCCTGTATAAAGATAGGAAGATTAGGATTGGGCTGAGAGAAGTCATAGTTTTGCATACATCCAAAATAAGGTGACCTCATGTGACTTCTTTCACTCTTGAGTTGTTGGTGTTTGGGGGCAGGTGGGGGGTGTGTGTGTGTTTAAATACTGATGAACTACAGTGTGTTGGCTCTTCTTGAAAATAGCTTCTAGTCTGAAATTTTGGCCAAGGGAAGGAAGCTTGCTAGGTAACTAAAGACATGTGAACCCAAATTAATTGTTCATAGTGATTACACTTTCATCTGGACACTGACATTCCTGTGATTGAGGCAGGACAGGCTGTCTCCTCTGAGGATGGGTCTGTGACTGGAAGGGGAGAAAGTGGTGCATAAGCTTGTTTTCTTTGCTGGGTTTCTTGAACAAGTTGCTGTCCACAAAACAGATATTTCTCCTTCTAGCTTTGAACTTAAACAAAGGAAGATTTCTGCCAGCAATATGAATAGCTGACCCCTTAAACAAGATCAGGGTTTTACAGTACCATACCATGAGATTGAGTAATAAATATATGTAGCAAGTGTCTCTGCCCTTAATTGAGTTCTTTTCCTGCTGTACAAGAAATCTTCTCTAAACTGACCATCTGCTATATCCCTGTTCCTCCCCAGCTACTCGTCTCTTTCTAGATACTAGATTATGTGAAAACAAAGTGAAAAGAGTAGCAGGCCATTTCAGTCCGGTTGCCTGTGTTTAAGTAATAGTTACTGTCAATTCAGAGTTGGTGCTGATTGGTCCCATTGTTGGCAACAGGCTGTCATCAGAAAGGCTGGTCATTTGAGTGGGACACAGAGAGAGTCTGAACTTTTTAGTCCTTTCTCTAGTCTGTAAAAATGTATTATGGTAATATACATGGAATAGTAGGCTGACCTCTCTGAGCCATAATTTCCATGTCCACGCTTCTGTGCCTCATCAAGTAACATCTGGCAAGCTCCCAAATACATAATAAATACACATATCTAATATAAATATGATAAACAGATCCTTTGGTTCAAATTAATATGTGGCATATATGAAGTGTTAATTTTCTGGAAACTGGCTCCTTAACTTAACTCTCTTTTGGCCTTTGAAGGTAATGTTGGTCTCATTGCTGGCTGGTGGTGTTGGCCTGAACTTGACTGGAGGAAACCACCTCTTTCTCCTCGACATGCACTGGTAAAGAGAAATAAAAGTTCCATCTCGGAGGATATATGTAGGGCGTGTTGCTTGCTTTCTCACCATGTGTATTGTGACATCTGATACAACTGGATTAGGAGGGAAGCGTTTAGCTGAGTAAGGGCTAGTGATCGGTTGTGGAAAAGTGTTTTTACTCTAGCTTTCTTCCAAGACACTCTGATTTGTCAATCCAGTGCTTATTGCTGTGAAATACAGTTCTGTAGGGGTAAAAATATAGAGGAGGATAACAGCAATCCAAAGAAGCATGTGTGCACTCCGTATCACAAAAGGATACTGGGGACTGGGCAGTCCCTGGTTTAATTTCTTACAGTAATGAAAATGGTACAGTAGTGCCTACAGGGAATTTGTCCTGAAACAAATTAATTGTGTTGGGCATAGTAAGTAACCGGTCATAGCTAGTGTACCTTGTGGTCTTACAGGGCTATGAAAGTAGTGCATATGAGCTCCTGATATTTATGTTGTCCCTCAGCAAAGTCAGAATCACAGTTTTTAACTAAATTGTTGTTCATGGGAACTTACAGTACAGAGCAAATTAATGTACTTCAGTACAAAACCAGCTGCTGAGTAGCAGCATTAAGCAGATGTTTCTACAATATGGAAGTTCTGCCAACAAGTATTCCCTGTAACTGTGTGTCAGAGCCATGTCTTATGTACATATTCTTGAGTGAAGGCCTCTTTCAATGGAGTTTGCCTTCCTGCTTCACTCTCTTCTTTCATCACCAGCTCCTCAACTTTCTCTGAGTACTAACTATGGGCCAGAAATATGGGGCTACATGGAACAGTGGTCTAATTCATACACCTGACTTTGTGTGGAGTTGTAGCATACTTCTACCAAGCGCAAAGAGAAATACAGTCAGGTGAATATTGGCAATCAAGCTAGTAAACCCAAGGTAACCTAGGAGCAGTTTTAGTTCTCCAGAGGAAGAAAACAGGATGCTCTGGAGGCAGACAAATGAGGCAAGCTCAGAAGCTTTGGTATTTCAGTTATTCCTGAACATAAGCCCTTAAGCTATATGTTTTTTTACATTGCAGGAATCCTGCTCTTGAGGACCAGGCCTGTGATCGCATTTACCGAGTGGGGCAGCAGAAGGATGTTGTGATACACAGGTCAGGATTTTGCTTAGCAGTAAATGAGGCTGTTGCTGCTCATATACTGTCTGGCTTTACTTGGTGAGACAAGGCCTCAGTTTGAGGCTGGTTTCTTTACCTGAAGCTAGGCACAAGGTCTGACAGTGGGATTGGGGTTTGGGCACTGAGATAGAGACCACATGAAAATGTTTTTATGTGGCATTTGCCTGCATGTTGCTGTCCTGATAGCTAGCAGTGGTTTGTTGTTTTTCAACCTGGGATTTAGTGGGAATGTCCTGTTCATTCCCGAGAACAATTTAGGCACCAAACCATTTCTCTTCTCTTATTGAGTGGAGATTTTTCACCATGCTCCCTAAACCTGGACCTTTCTAATATCACTAACATATAGAGCACTTCTATTAAGTGGCAAAGCTGGCTTTTAGAAAAAGCATCTGTAATTGTAAGTACTAAAAGGCTAGCTTAGTTATTGTAAATGCATGGTAAATTCAAAGAAACTGGAATCTAAAATACTATTTTGTGTACGATGCTTTTAGTGGAATAGGTGCTATCAGTCATCAAACAATCATTACAGGATTTAGTCACAGAATTACTATTGCTTCGGATGACCAAAGCTGAGGCCTAAAGTACATCAGACTTTTATTTGAAATGTTATAACATCTGGGTATGAGAACAGCTCTTTTCTGTGCACAGGTGTATTTTGTCAGTCACCTAAGAGGCTGTTAATTTTTAAGTGACAAGTCTTTGGAAATTTACTGGGGAAGTGCTTATATAATGCTGATGTTTTTTCCTAACAGTTGAGATGGTGTGGCTTTGGTTTTAGGTTTGTCTGTGAAGGAACAGTAGAAGAAAAGATCCTACAACTCCAGAGGAATAAGAAAGTTCTTGCCCAGCAGGTGCTGTCAGGCAAAGGGGAGGCCTTCACTAAGCTCACTCTGGCTGACCTCAAAATTCTCTTTGGCATCTAATTATCCTTTACAATACACAATGGAAAGTGATTTTATACCTACAAGTAATGTGCAGACTTCAACAAAGGACTGCTGTTTTAAGATGGTCATTTATTTTGAACAAATAACTACATTTTTTTGACTTTTTCAGCAAGAGAAGTTATCAACTTCAGCAATTTGTTTTAATACTGAAATTAGACCATGTATCCAAAGGTTAATAAAATTATAAATCAAGCTATTGGTTTAAAACACTTTTGAGTAACTATTAAAAACAAACATTTGCTTGTTCCTTGGTTTTCTACATGTGCTTTTTAGTTAGGAAACTTTCCTCTTCAGGACAGGAGAAGCACAAGCCTAAGTGAAACAAGAACAAGAGAGACAAGTGTGAGGTAGGAAAGTTCAGAGATTGAGTGAAGAGGTTGGGTGGGCCTGAAAGAAACAACAAAAAAATTTGAGCAGGATGCTATAAGAAGACTACAGAAACTTTGTAATGTGTAAGTAACAAAATGAAGGAAGGACTTAGAGGAATACTTCATTTTCTCTTTTGTTCATATAGAGGACTTTTTATATCTAAGTGAAGAAACATTTCTCTACTCTGCTCAAAATATTCAAGCAGGGAAGTAGATTTCTGTTATGTTCCTATGAAACAACCCAAATTCCTGATTGTTCTGGGTTTTTCTTTTCTTCTGAGTGTTAAATAGTGTAAGGTTTCCTTGGTGCAAACCTTTTAATGTATAGACTATTCTTCCTTAGATGCTCCCATTTTTCCATAGTAGATGAGTTGCAAGTCCTTAGTTAATGCTTTGTATTATCTCTCCTATCAGAGGTGGTATGTGCAGATAAATGAAGTTTCTAGGCAATTTTTTTTTTTTTTTTTTTAATTGGTAGTGCATCTTCCCTGCTTCCATCTCCCTCTGCTGTGTCCTTGGCCATATCTGCTGCATATTCTGGATTTCTATTGATAGTACACTATTTCTCTGGGATCTGGCACAGTTCCTGTAAGTTCCATACCAAATGAGGGCCTTTGAAGAGCTTATTTCTAATGCTAAGTGGTAGAGCATGACAAATTAGAGTGCTGATAAGAAATTAGATGTTGGTTCCTGTATGGTCATTCCCCATGGAGTAAGATAGTTGCATTTGGTAGCCTTTTGAGTAAAGGAGAGATCTATCTGCAGATCAGTGGTTCCTGTTAGCACAACAGTGGTGGAGCATGATACAGCTGTGTTACTCATTTCTCTTACCTGCCTTGACATGATGTGCAAGTGGGATTCCAGTTTATTGCACAGATACAGGGGCTAGAGGGCACAAAAAAACAGTAATTTGTAGTTTTTGTGTGCATATGTCCATAAATTCAGCCACGGTGGAAGTGTCTTGAGCACCTCTTGGAATGAAGGAAGGCTGTGCAGCTTGGGCAATTTAACCATAATCTCAGTTTGGGGAACATAGCACACTGCTCAGCTGCTTTGTTACGCTGGTTTTCTGGAAAACATATCCGAAGCCATGGACTAACTTTCCAAAATAACTTTATTTTGGTTTGGATGTTTACGTGAGCAGAACTTGGGTTCTAGTTTCTTCTCTGGAGTTCATGTGCACTCTGGCCTGAGCTCCTCTCCCTTTCCTTGGAGCTACTGTTAGCCTAGCAGGTTTCTTTTTTCAAGGAGTATTAGTAAATACAGTTTAAATTGACCTCTTGTACACATCATCCCTTCATTCTGTGTGTCTTCCTTTGGCTGAATGTAACTGTAGTCTCAATGCAGTATAACTGCAATATCTGTGTATCAGATACTGCCATGGGGATGAATCGCTTTTTCTATTTGTGTGAAGTTCTCACCAGGAAAGGGCTTCAGCCTTTCTTAGGAAACCCACATAACCGATGGAATATGAAGTGACATTCAGCTTAGTTCAGAGAAATTCAGAAGCTGAAGGTCTAGCACATAACTCTGGATACCATCTTCTGAAATGGCAAATTAATGCAGCTAAGAGAAGTGAATGAAGGATAGGTGGTTTTGGTATTAAGGTCAAATTTTTAAGAAATTTTGTTGGGAGGTGTGGGGGGAAGTGGTTTGACTTTGGTTTACGCTATTATCTTCAGAACTGAGCAACAGTGTATCGCAGAGTACTGCTAAATAATGTTAGCCCCTGTGTAACCAGGTATTTGCATATCACTCCAACACAAAAATATCAGGGGCTTGTTTCTTTACAGAAAAGAGACTTCAGTGTAACACTTAATATAAAGGAGATGCGGGGTTCTTTTTCCACTCCTTTGTCAAAAAGCAGTCTCCCTTTGCCTCTGTCCTGAAATCTTCTTCTACAGGCTCATTAGAAGTAAAGCAGAACCAGCCCCACTGCCACCTGCTCAGAATTAGCAGATGCATCGCAGAGTAGGGGGTTAGCAAGGCTGCGGTGCCTGGCGTCTCCAGCAAGTACTGGGGAATAGTTCCTGGTGTCCCGGAGAGGACCCAGAGCAGCAGTCGCCTGCAGACCTGCTTGGACAAGTGCGGTCACTGATGCTGTTCCAGACCAGCCTCCGCTGGATGCTGTGTGGCGTTAAGGATGGTGTTTCCAGGGGGCAATTTATGTACTGAAGGACCTGGATGCTGGAGGCCGTAACAGAAAGCTTTTGCCTACCTGCAGCGCTAACCCCTGCCATTCAGCAGTAGCTTCCTCTGCTCTCGGCCTCCTCTGCCGCTGCCCTTAGGTGTGAGGCGCTTCCTTTCCCGTTCAGAGGCCGGAGAAGCCGTGTGGGCTCCGCGCCCCCCGGTGAAGGGGTCGGGGGGCGGCGGCAGAGCCGAATCGGGCCAGCCGAAACTTTCGTACAGCGGTCAGGATGGCCGAGCGGTCTAAGGCGCTGCGTTCAGGTCGCAGTCTCCCCTGGAGGCGTGGGTTCGAATCCCACTCCTGACAACTTCTTTTTGTCTGCGCTTCCTGGGGCGCTGTTTTGAGGCCCGGTAGCGGGGGTCTGCCGAAGGGGGGGTGGGCGCCATTACTGCACCGCAGC
>JAVJGG010000031.1:7404413-7407402 GCA_035590195.1 Aviceda cuculoides
GAAGTGAGCCCTGTTTCATGGAGCGGATTTGAATGGTGCGGATAAAAGGGCAACCCACGCCCACCCCCCAAATCCAGCAACCTGTTGACTGCCTTGGTACTGCTGTCTGGTGATCCATGAAAGGTATGGGCATGGTTTGGTGAGTGGCTTATTGCATTCAGAACTTCAAAATACATCTCCCAAGGAAAGCTGCCTGCGTTTTCCCTGCCAGGAAGGCAGCTAACCTCTGTCAGGTTGCTGAAGGCTCTGAACTATAGGGGAAAAAATGTTGTTTCAGCCTTAAGAGAAGTATTTTTCAATTTGTGCCACAAACTTGGCACTGTGGAATCGGTTTTCCACTGAATAGCACAAAGGGAAAAAAACTAACGTAACAATTTAAAATACGATTTTCTGGAGTGTCACACAGTCTTGGGGGGGTCAGGAACCTGCAGAAAGGTGTGATCAGGAGCTGGCATTTGTTATGTGGCCCAAGACTGCACACCACCAATCTCCCACCACACTTAACAGACATTTCAGCATGTTTGGGCAGATTTATAATCAATTTCTCACATGTACAGATGCTGGTTTGCTCAATCCGCCATCATTTACACGAGCCCCGGTGATGACTCACATGCTAAAGATGACGTCCCAGATGTCCCTCTTCTTCATCCGCTGCCTTTTCCTGCCAAGCTCAATGGTCCAGTCCGTGGTTCAGCAAACAGCCTCTCTGGCATGCCACCAAAAGGACAGCAGCCACTTGCCTCTGCTTGTCTGGATCCTGCTTGTTCCAAGTCTCCTTGGCGCTACCAGGACAAGAGGCAGGGAAGTAGACTGTGACATCAGGAAGCTACTGTGTTTGTCGCCATCACAGTTACCATCAGTGACTTCCTGATGTTGTGCCCTATGAAAAGGATGATCCCTGCAGCTGTCCCACAACTCCCTGAGCTTCTTGGTCCAGTTGTGCCAAGGAGACTTGGTGGCTGCCCATCCTGACCTACAGACACTGTTCTATCCAGCGTGTCTGAGATGGTGGACTGTAGCACAGCAGTTTGCAACTTGTGAGCATCCTCCCACCCACCACCATTACCTTAACCCCCACCCTGTGGGGGCTGGCCCATAGCTGCCTGGCCCAACGGACAACACACCCCACCACAAGGCTGCCTGTGGTGGTGCTGGGCTTTGTCCCAGCCGTAGGACTAAACCTTGAGCCCCATCCATGGTTGAAATAATCTTCCAACATTTCTTTTTCAGAAAATCAGCAATGTAGTCAGCCTTCTTTCAGGCTACCTTATTCTGACCAGCAACTTTCAGGGTCCTCTAAAACAACTGCTCCAAGCTTATATAAAGGAGCTATCTTGTAAAAGTGGAAGAGGTGAAATTGTTAATGATCAACACACTCCTCTCAGCCTTGAAGATCTGTAGCTTCTTCCTTTGCATATAATCTAATTATAATTAGATTGCTCTGCAGTCTGTGGCCTGCAGAGCAAACAGTTCTGCTTATCATAACCTGTCTAAAAAGTATGAATTTCTTTCTGATACGACTCCATGCAGTCCACAATCCTGCAAAGTGTTGTGATATTGACAAAGATAAGCAGTAGCATTCTATAGTGTATTTCTGACAGATTGTGTATTAAAATTAATTATTTGCCCTCATGTAAGGAGCAATAGCAAACCTTGGTGAATAGCCAGTAGTGATACTAACAACTAACAGACAGGGTCACAACTTACAGCAGTAGCTACAAAATTTCTGAGTTTTCTATGTTATTTTACTGCAAAGGAAGTGAAAAATCAGTCTTGTAGTTGCCAAAAACCAACTTATAAACCTATACATTTGTCTGAAAGGACAGACTCCTTGTAAATAATCATAATAAAAAACTTTTATGCAGAATATAATGTAAAATTATACTTACAAACAACCTTAAGACTCCAAAGTTTGCAAAGTCATAACTATTTGGTAGAAGAGTTCTTGGCTAAATTGAAGTACAAAAATTAGTTATATGGACACAATTGCTGATCTGCAAGGTACCATAATTAAGATGGGAAAAGTAAGGTTCATCTTACCCTCATCCCTGGCCAAGTTCTTCCTCTGACTATGTGATATTACAAAGTTGGGTTACATTGCTTTTCCTGGAAAAGGAAAGGGCAGAAGTCAAAGGTATTAAATTTGACTCATTAGAGAAAGCAAAAGATGACACATATTTCAAACATTTATTTCTAATTATTGTATTTAGACAAATATCTGTCATCAGAGATTCAGCATCTTTCACCTGTATGTTCCTGAAGTAACACTTGAGAAGACAGTTACTTAACTAATTTTTTATTCCAGAAAGCAAAAAGAATATATACCTCTCCCTAGGCATCCTTCTCATCTTGAAAGACAGAGAAATGTATTTTGAACTATATTGACACAATTTTTATATATCATAGAAGACATACAAACTGTGTTACTTGGATGGGTTTTTTTAAATACTGAAATAATTATTTCATAATTTTCTTGGGAAAGGGTATTTTCAAAGGACTGAGTGATCAATAACTTAGGAAGAACTTTTAAAAAAGGATCAGGCTTAATAATATGGCAGTGTAAAAAGATAGAGGTTAAGCTTTGCAGACTGCTGGCAAAGGGGAAGAGCACCTTTGGAAGACACCTAAACTCATGCTGGCTGAATACACTGGATCCCATTAAGACAAATACGGAATATGACTTCCTAAGATCTTCTCAGAGCAAGTTAGATGACGCAAAAGGCAGACCACAAAGATAGTCAGCTCAGAATTTTTCTGCTGCCAAAGCTACATCAAATCTTTGCACATTGTCATTAAAAGCTTTCACGGACAAATGCAGTGGCAAAACCAAGACACTTGAATTCAGTAATGCTATTTCTTTATGTCCTGATTTTGGCTGGGATAGAGTTAATTGTCTTCCTAGTAGCTGGTATAGTGCTATGTTTTGGGTTCAGTATGAGAAGAATGTTGATAACACACTGATGTTTTCAGTTGTTGCTAAGTAGTGTTT
>JAVJGG010000031.1:7407607-7420940 GCA_035590195.1 Aviceda cuculoides
CAGCGGGTGGTGAGCAATTGCATTGTGCATCACTCGTTTTGTTTATTCCAATTCTTTTATTATTATTGTCATTTTTTTAATTTTTATTATTATCATTACTATATTCTTCCTTTCTGTTCTATTAAACTGTTCGTATCTCACTCAGCCCATGAGTTTTACCTTTTTTCTCGCAATTCTCACCCCCATCCCACTGGGAGCGGGGGGAAGTAAGCGAGCAGCTGTGTGGTGCTTAGTTGCTGGCTAGGGCTAGATCACAACACTTTATAAACAGCACATAATTTCATCTATTCCATTAGCTTTGCTTTTAGACTTCTTTGATCCGTGTGGCAATATGCAGCAAAAATTCCTGTATTGCTTGGAAAATTTTGACTTCTGCACGTGGTAAGGGAAAAGAGTAGCAGCATAGACTATCATACTAAAGCCAAGAGACCCTCTCCTAACCAAACATGAGGGCTAAAATCTATTTACACTCTTAAAGTACGAGCAAACTTCAAAGTGCATTTTAAAAAGGGTTTGAGTTATTGCTGAAATCCCTAGGCAGTTTGCAAAGGACCTGTTGTCTTGCAGAAAGACACAAATCTTATTCGTCCCACTGCTAACGTGAAATTTCATGAACTGAGGTAATAAACTGGTTTCCAGTCTGCTTTTTTTTTTTAATAGCCTTTCAGTTCTCAAAAGGATTTTGACTTGTCTGTTCTTTGTAATTTTCCATTCTGGAAACTAATGTATCAAGCGTGATTGCCCAAATAATGGGCATGTCTTCTTGTGTGCCAATAAGTGAGGATGAAGAGGAGGATGAGCACAGGTGGAGCAAAAGACTGCAGAGGCAGATCAAACTCAGCAAAAAGCAAAGCTTTTAGATTACGTTTGTGGTTTCATGAGTATATGGCATATAAGATTACTGGAAAGCACTGCGTTTCAGTAAGTTTCAGAAGTTGCTTCTTCTGGCTCCTGGTGTGCAAATTCCCAGTTGTTCTTTCTTTACTGAGCAATCTCGTGCTCTGGAGGTCTTATCGCAGCGGTTCTCAGTTAGATTGTTCATGCCGATTCCCCCTGTGATGGGAATCGCCTTGGCTGGTGTTCCAGGTACCTCAGCATGTCTTTTGTGGTCAAGTGGGGTTTTTTTCAGTGCACAGCCCTTGAGAGTTTTCCAGGCTTAGTGCAAAACTAAGAGAGGCTAGAGAACAAACCACTGCTTTACGGATAAAAGTCTGGGATTAATCCTGGTCCCTAAAAAGGTGACCTACCCTGTTTGTCTCTGTGCTAAGAGGCAAAGCTAGTAGGACAAAAGGATGCGAGAGTGTAGAATTGCACTGTTCTGTGCTTTGAATTTAGTTAACTCATTATTCTGAAATCAGTTTACAGTGAGGCAAGGACTACTCACAATAGCAGAAATATAAAGTTGACCTTATACACCAGTTCTCTGACCTTAAAGCTTCTCTCTTCTCTGACTGGTGTTTTTTGTTATGATGTTTCTTGATCTCAGGGTTCTAACAAAATCTTTTAAAAGTGTGTTTATAAGAGAGCATGAGACAGTCTGGAGTTTAATATATATATTCTGCTTATGGTAGGTACTCTTCAGCTGGGATCTGGAGTGGTTGTATTGCTTCAGTACTATGAATCCCAGAATCTTTTGATTGGCTTCCTGAGGACTGTGGTTTCTTGGACGGATGAAAACCTACAGTCTTGGAGTCCCACAGTATTAGTGACCTAGCGATGCTGCTGAGGGGCCACAAAAGGAAAACACTGCCTATGGAATTTGGAGTATGTCAGGTTTGCTTTTCTTAGGTATATGGCTTTTTGCAGATTCTTCCAGATGTGTAGCTAACTAAATAATTATTTTCTCTGGACTGCCCACAATTATTTTTATTTAAGCCCCTATATCTCACTGATAAATTACGCTTTTTCAACTTAGAAACCCTAATTGTGTGGGTTTCTGTTTCTTCTTCATTCACATCTGGGTCTTTCTGCTCTTTTTTTGCGTCAGATGTCTCCTATCCTATTCCTTTCTAACTCCAGATTTTCTTACACCGGATCTACGACTGTCTCCTCATACCCTGCATTTGTCAATATTCTAGTGGCAGCTTTGGGATCTTTTTTGCGGAGAGTGCTGGAATGTCCGTGTTAAGTGTTGCCTGGTTTTGAGGAACCCCTTGTGCTTTATCGTGATGCATTTGTATGCTTTCTCTGTGCAGCTGTTACCTTTTTTTTTGCTTCCTAATATGTTCTTTTTATTAATGCATTTTATGATAGGTGGTGTCAGTGGCAAAGGAGGAGGTAACGGGGTAACTCAGCGCTCACACTGACAGTTTGTGAAGCAAAGAGCTTGGAATTTGATGATGTCCTCTTCCTTTCCAACTTTTTCACAGGCTCAGAGGTATTTAATTCTTCTGTATTTTCTGCAGTTTTTTACATAATGCCTTGATTTTACAGGTGATCTAACTGGCTTTCTAGCTGGGGAAGGGTTCACGCTTTCCTCTCGGGACAGGTGGTTTCACCGCAGTAGAAAACAGGGCTCATCATGGGGTGAGGGAGTGAGCCCGCCTTCCTGCCGTGCGGCCTTTTCCTTCCGACTGGCCGCTGCCGTTCCAGGGAGAGCCTTGGGGTTCACACAACGGCCTGTGCCCCCACAAACCTGCCCCGCGCACCAGCCGCACGCCTGGGCAGTTCCCTCCCGCCCCCTCCCCGGCCAAGTCCGAGCATTCGGTTTGGCGGGGGGGACACCCCACCACCCTCGCGTAGCCTTGATATCGTTCTGGGGTGCTGGGGCCCGGACGAGGGCCTTGTGTCACCGCTCTGCTCGCAGCGCGATGGCACCGAGGGCGGGGGGGCGGGGGGCCGCAGGCGGCTTTTGGGGCGCGGCGGGGGGGGTAGGGCTCGCACCTCGCTCCTCGTTAGTATAGTGGTGAGTATCCCCGCCTGTCACGCGGGAGACCGGGGTTCGATTCCCCGACGGGGAGGAGGCATTGCCTTTTACCCCCGTGGAGCGCTCCACGCGACGCTGGCGTGAGGGCAGGAGACGATCGGAAGCTGCTCCGGAGCGGCGGCGTGTGTGTTCCCGCGGGTGGGAGCCGCTTGGGGAGCAGAAAGGGAAAGCGTGGCGGCTCATTTCGGTGGGACTGCCCCCCCCCCCCCGCGTCGGGAGGCGCGAGTCCGTGTGCGGTGTGCGGCCCTGCCGAGCCGCTCCGTGCCGCCGGTGACCCCACCCGTGGACCGGAGGAGGGGGCGCAGAGAGAAATGAGAGTTCTGAAAGTCTCGAAAGTCTCCATTGTAGCAATTATCGTCACCCCGGTTAATGTCCCTGCTGCTCTGCCAGAGCTCCCTGAAACGTCCCGCCGACGCGGTCTTTAAAAACGCCGGGCGCGGTAACTCTGCGGGTGCGGCGACCGCGGGAGCAGCCCCCGGCAGCGCTTCTACCTGTGGCGTGTCCTTGGGAGGGCGTGAGCTGCGTGGACGCGCACCGCATCACTCAGATCGGCCGGTTAGCTCAGTTGGTTAGAGCGTGGTGCTAATAACGCCAAGGTCGCGGGTTCGATCCCCGTACGGGCCAGGCTTTCTTTTTTTTCTTCTGGTGCTGAGGCGATCGCTGGCTTTTAGTGAATGTTCCTTATTTTATTTTAGAGGAGGACGTATGAACACAGTAGCCCCTAAGGGAAAGTTTGACTTCGGCGATCAGAGGGCAGTAAGTGTGAGCCGGCCTGGCGGGGCGCCTCTCCCCGCCCTGCGCGGGCGCCAGGCCAGCCGCCACCCGGAAACCCGCCAAAGGTGACGTTGTACCACGTCCTGGCGGGAAGCCACTCCGCCGCCACACCAGTCCTCGTTAGTATAGTGGTGAGTATCCCCGCCTGTCACGCGGGAGACCGGGGTTCGATTCCCCGACGGGGAGGTGTACCTATTTTTCCTTGGACAGGACCTGCTGTCCTCACTTTTTCCCGCGAGGTCCCCGACAAGGCTCGTGCTGGGAAAGGAAGAACAATCAGCCCGGGGCTAGGAGCAGCATAAAGTGCTATTGGGAGGATCTCAGAGAAAAACTCAACAGCTTTCTGAGCTGTCCCCGACCGCCCTGACAACGAAGCTGGCCCGAGACAGGTTGCTGTCCTTCACAGCTGAGATGCACACACAGTGCTGAAAGATTTTCTCCTCAAAATAGACAGCTAGCCCGCTCTCATCAGGTGAGACTGGGACCCCAACCCAGAATCTCCCAGTCATTGATCAGTCAAGTCATGCTACTGCAGCACATCTGAAAACATCCCCCACCAACCAAAGTCAATGTGAATAGCATGAAAATGTACATGATTAAGTACCACCTTTTCCACAACTTCCAGAAAGCAGAGTTTAAGGTTTAAAATCATACCCAATATTCCCTTTATTCTTTAAAAAAAAAATATTTCTAAAACATCCGAACACTTTCCAAGAGTAAGCAGTGCTATTTAGGCACAGATAATGCTTTCATTCCACTGGGAAAACACAGTAGCTTGCCATGTTGTAGTCAAACAAATCAGTTGAGGAAGTTCTTAAGCATGCACAGTAGTCCTGTGAGGGTATCACCAGTCCTTCACAAGGCAACATCAACAGGGTGGTAACATTAGCTGATCAATCTTAAAGAATGAGTTCACATATTTGCAAGTTACGACAAATCTACAGCATTATTAAGGCACCAGGTAAGAGTATAAATAGCTATACTAAACCGCCATGCAACAGCAGTTTGAATGAGCTGGTTTGCAGGCGTTCCTGTTCTTTCATAATGGCTCAGTGTAAGCAATCCATCTTGTTCACGATCCGTGTCAGTGCACCCAGTCTTTGGGATTGCGCAGAACCTCCAGGATTTCTGCTTCTCTTGAGCTCTCTGGAGGGGTGTGCATGTACTCCCACCTGCGGGGAGAGGGGAAACTCACTCAGAGTGCCCAGCTGGCTGCCACCTCTCCCACACCAGGCTATGTTTGGACTTGAGTTGCCTTTTCTGAGGATGCAAAGCTACATACATAGTTGATACTCTCAGATCAGGTGACAGATACAGCTACAAATGATTAAGTTCAGTAAAAACAAATAACAGAGGAATAAACAGGAGAAATGTTAGCTCAGTCTTTTTCCCAACTTCTGGAAAGGCTGGAAGAACAAAGAACAAGGAAAGAGCAATGCCCCCTACCCCACAATGTATGCAGGTTTATTTGCAAGGTCTTCTAGCAGTCTCTTGTGACACACTAGTATCACAAGGAAGACGAGCGAAAACAGGAACTCAGACAATTTTGACAGTGAGGACACAAGACTTAGTTTTTCCAGAAGCTGGACTGGAAGCCCTACAAGTCCTTGTTGAATCTTAGTTTTAAAAACAAAGGTGATGAGAGACCACTATTTATGGAAAAGGCAGTTAAAAGGGTCATGACAGGAAAAAAAATGTCAGCAGTCACAAAGGGATGAGTACAACCTTTTTCCTTCCCCCTGCCAGGAAGGACCCATTCATGCTGTGAAGCGAGCTATTTATGTTGACAAAAACAAGCAAAACCAGATCATCCCAGCAATGAAATCAAAAGATAGGACCATGCTACACCACCAGGTCAGGGACACGTCTAGTGTTGGCAGCAGGATGAAGCTATATGGTAAGAACATGACTGCCTTCATGGTTAAGGGATAGCAGGTAAAGTTCAGTTTTCCTAGCGGAGGGAGGTCACTAATGGAGTTTACGAAGTTCATGATAGGGCCTGTGCTATTCAGCATATCTAAATGCAACCTAAAAAGAAGAGTAAACAGTAAGCGACAGAGTTTGCTGATATTGCAAGATTAAGCAAGACAGGTCAAAACCTAAAAAGGCAGTTAAAAAGAGTAAATATCAAGCCAAGCAACTGAGCAATAAAATGGCAGGTGAAATTCACTGTTGATTGATGTGAAGGGATGCACACAGAAAAAAGTTACATACACATTGAGAGACTGAGTTAATTTTTATTGCCCAGAAAAGATCTTGGCATCATAACAATTCTACGAAAAAGCCAGCTCAATCCTTAGCAGCAGTCAAAACCAGCAAACAGCATATTAGGATTATGAAAGGAATAATGAACTAAATCATTATGCCACTGTAGGAGTCAGCAGCACACCTCTATCTTGGATACACCTATGTAGCTTATGTTGTCTGTTCCTTATCCCCCAGTTCAGAAAGGGCATAGAAAACTTAAGCCTAGAGAAAGTAGCAAAATGTGATCAATGGTATGGAACAGCTACTGTACAAAGACTAAAATGAGTAGGACTTGTCAGCCTGGAAAACAGTGAAAGAAACAGAAGCCCGTAAAATAAGAACTGTTATGGAGAAAATGAACAGGAAGAAAATCTAGTTACTCACTGAAAAGTCAAATGAAGTCATCAGGTGCAAGTAGAGAACAAAGAGGCACTTTTTCATACAACACACAGCTAAACTGTGGAAGTCCTTGCCACAGGTTTGTCAGGACTGCCAGAAGCTCACATGGTTCCAAAGAGCTACTACACAAAAACCCATGAAGCGAGGAGGGAAAAATCTATCAAGAGGTACTAAGCCCAAAAAAGACAACTTTTTTTTGTCAGAAAATATCTAGGCCACACATTACTGGCAACTGGGTGAGTGTAGCAGACCAGAGAAGCATCTGCATGTACTTGGCCAGTTCTTGGATCAGGCATGAACTAACTGCTGTTAAGAGACTGGACACCAGGACAGACCTTTGATTTAATCCTACAAAGTATTTTAACAAGAACAGTGCCTACCTGCAACTCCACATAACTATGCCCTTACCTTGCAGTCAGTGGCAGAGACATAAGAATGCTTTCAATTCTTGATCCTGGTGTCAGGAGGCCAAACTTTGTACCTCTGTCATAAACCAAGTTGAACTCCACATACCTACGGGGAATGAAGAGATCCAACAGAAAAACAAGTTCCATTATCAGAAGTTGGTTGTGCCTCAAACTGGCAGACATCAAACAAAACCAGCCTGTCTTTCTGCTGTGTTGGGTGTCAGAATGAACCCTGTTTTGGGGCCAACTGTTCTCTAGCATCCTCTGCATAGGAATGTAGGTGTGACCTTGCCATTCCACAAAGCATCGGAAGCAATAACCTTAGCTAACAAACTAGAGCAGAAGAACTATTCAAAGGAGAACATTCTGCATGGTGCTCTACTAGCTTACTTCTCCCAGGCCTCAACCCTGATGGCAAGCTTGACACCAAGTTTAGCTTGGTTATGCTAGTACTCTTTTGTATAGTGGTGTCAGACATTAAAAGGAGCCTTAAAGTAACTGGGAATGTCCACAGGAAAAACTACTGTGCAGTCCTCCATGCTGAAGGACACATACGCAGCAAGGTTAGAACAAGATTTTCTGTTTCTTGGGGAGATATGGAAAGCAGCAGAAGTCACACAGCTTCAGAGTGCTAACTGGGACTTTTAAGTGCCGGAATAGATAGTTTTCTGCCCCCAGCATAGGAACAGAGCAGTGACAGTTCAGCAGGAGTTATTGCAATAACCAGTACTGAGGTATGAGTACTTAACAGAGGTACAGGAAGGGAGGAGCTGTTATCTATTTGCAGAATGGAGAGCTATACCTAGCCCAATAACCTGCAAACAGATCCAGGGAAATAAGCAGGCCTCATGAGGTGGTCCTGGCTGCAACTTAAAGAAGCTATTCCCACTTATAACCTTAGCAGGTTTGCTAAATCCCATCCACTGACTGGATCCTGAAAGCCCAACACTCCCAGGAACGGTCCCACCAAATTAAGCATATATGCTTATTTGAATAACTGCTGCAGACTAGTGATCTAAACTTGAACGCTTAAGCCTTCTCTATGCACTCTCACCGATTGCTCTGCAGAAGAGGCAGAAACTAAAGACGCCCTGGTTCTGCACAAAGCACATGTATGCTCATTTCTCCATACACAATCACAGGACAGAGAAAGGAGTACAACTGTATCTGCCAAGGTACTTAAGCTTTTGCAGCATTAGCAGTTGTTCACGTTAATAAGCATCCTCCAAAGTCTTTTAAGTTACAGTGACTTTGGACCATGCCAGAAAAACAGAACCCCTCTGTATCTTTATTCCTTTACAAACAGTTCACTGTGTCCTCATTTCAATGTCAAGATCAGATGGAATAAATATGTATGTAAGAAGCTGAAAAGTACTCTTGGGTACAGTTATTTCATGACTTTCTGGGGTTTAGCTTCATTACTGAATAGGAATCATGACTCCCTCACCCTTTTATGCTCCTCATGTCACAGGGCAGTCCTATACCCCGTATCATCAGGCTGCAGGAGAGGGCAGGATTCAGGACACCAAGCACACATGCACGCATCGCTCTCCCTGTTAAAAAGCAGCAGCTTCTCTTGGGTTTTGAAGGAATTGGAGAGAAACTGTGGCATTTTGTATGGGTTGCTTGTGCTGCAACATGGGAGAGTGGGACATACAGATGAGGGTGTGCTAGTACCTTCTTTGCACCCTCCTCGGCAATCTAGCATTGGATTTCAAAATTAGTTCTGTGCACAAAAATGTTGAAATTCTCTGGCAAGCTTTAGAGCACTCACCCACACTTAGCCCATACCACAACAGGACATAAACCTGCAACCATGAAAAACTACCTCTTTTTTTTTTTTCCTCGCCAGCGTAATCCACCTCCCTCACATCTGTATTCTTTTGCTCCTTCAGTACTCACCGTCCTCTCCGAAGCTGCTGCCATAGCTTTTCCTCTGGTGTGAAGGAGTCATGGCAGTGCCTTTTCACAATGGGAACGTAACAAGGAACAACAGCTTTGGCACAACTCTTCACAAACTGGAATACTTCCTCCTTGGAGGGAGAGTCTACGTCGTCAAAGAATATGCCTCCAATCCCTCTTCGCTCGCCACGGTGCTTGATATAGAAGTAGTCATCACACCTAGAAGCAGCAGCAGACTATTATTAATATCATCCACAATATTCAAAGAAATGAACAGAACTCCAAACAGCTACACGGCAACAAGATGGCACTAGTGAGATACTGACGAGGTGCTGGGTGCCCCACTGTTTCACTGACAGTTGAGAGCCAGGATGGTACGACACCATCTGGAAAGTACTTCTGCGTTCACTTACAGTAAAAGCTCTGATTAAACAGTCTCTGCAAAGCTACATATCACAACGGTCACTGAACACGTAACACTCAAACACCATGGCAGATGCTTCCGCATAGAGTGATCAAATCCACATCCTCTACCTGTACAAAGGAGGGACACCTGATTTCAAAACTTCACCTTAAGGGCTCCTTCTAGATTTCATTCCCAGAATTATATGTAGATCCCAAATTATTTGTACAGCTTTCAGATGAACTCAAAATAAACTTGGAAGATAGTATCTTTATTCTTTTTGCCATTCTAGTAAAAGAATTGATTTTCTGCATCAAAACTGAAAGAATCTAAAAATCCAAGACCAGATAAGAAAGCCACTGTCAGTTAAGGAAAAATCAAAAACAAGGCAGCCTTCCTTGAAAAAGGCTTTTTAATAGATAAACTTGGAAGACAGAGTCATTCTAGCAGTGGCTTTTCATGGCTCATGTTCAAGTTTATGAAAGAGTAAGTGCGGCTTATCCTACAATAGGGAGGCAATTAATCTCTTTTGTATTTACTGGAGTATGTAGGTGTGCAGTCACTATAAATTAGCTGATTCACTGTATCCACACTCTATCTTGCTTACAGTTGCTTGCTTGGGCAGCCATGCCCTGCAAGTCTTCACGTGGGGGAGAAATGGAAGGGAAGTAGGAAGCAGAAGCCATCAACAGCAAGGAAACCTTGCCTTCCTTTAGGACTAGTTTTCCATACATGTATCCATCCACAGTCACTGTTCTCAAGCAACATAAATGGCATCGCCATAGCAGGAGAAATGTGGAGATTTAACATATAACCTAAGTTTTTTTTTTATCACTGGGATGATCAGCTTTTTTATTTTATGGCAGCAGGAAGAGTTAGGAAAAAAGGCTGAGTGAGAAATGCAGAAGAGAACAAGCCTGAGGGAAGTCTTAAAGCTAAAGCTACATCAGGAAGACAGCGTGGTAAATGTAATGAGCTTTTATGTTTGAGAAGTTGGGAAAAGGGGCAACACTAATTAGTAGATGCTCAGAGGAGATTGACACTGCTCTGGCAGTGAGGATCGCATGCCTCTACACAGCTGCTGTTCACAGGAACACTCGCGCTGGGACTGAGAAAACTGCCTTTGTACATGGGATACAGTTAGTCCTGCCCTGAGCTGCCCTCACACTAAGAACAGGAGTCCTTCTCTGCGAGCCCCCACAGCTGGCATTGCTAGCTTACTTACGCTGCAAACAAGCTGACCGTTAAGGCAGACACTGAACTACCATGCGAAAGTTCCTCAGAGAGCAAGACTGTAGTCTTAAGGTTGTAAGATGTGCTTCTCTACTAAGCGGTTGGCCACCCGAGCTACAACACCCACTTTATCTCCTGTCCTCAGACAAGACCTGGTAGCTTACAAAAGGGTAACCCCTCCTTCCTGGATACTACAGCTTCTTGTAGATAGGATTATCAGACACAGAGCAGGAAGCCCCCACTGAACAGTGAAGGATCCCACTTTTATCTCTCAGCTCAAGAAGAACATTCAAAGTTTGCATCTTTAGAGAATACATTGTTGAACTCTCAGTGAATGTGTCACTGGAAAAAAAAAGTACAGCTCCATCAAAATTATGAAGCTTCTACATCAAGGACAAGCTCCTTTACCTACCTGACAAAAAAAAAAAAAAAAAAAAAAAAAAAAAACAAAAAAAGGTCATGGAAGTCAGAGTGAAGGCAGAAAAAAGATGGAGTAGGATTTTCAGAACTGCAGCGCTGGCCCAAGAGCTCACACTGAAGTCATGCACATTTACCATGAATTCACTGTAAGCAGAATTTGTGCAAATCCATGGGGCAAAAGTCTTGCCCTAGTTGAACACCAGAGGCTAAAAAGAATTTTTAAGTTGCCTAGTGAAGTCTGTGGCTTACACAAACTTGTAGTCAGCTTGGTTTTTATTTGGGCCATAGACTTACGATCCTAGTTGTCAGCCCTCTGATTTGAAAAACTCAGGCCTCTGTAAATAAGAGATTGTTTTAGACTACATTTTGTCAGAGTACACACCTGCTTATTTTCATTAGGGTTTGCTGATACTTTTCAAAAGAGAGCAGAACCTTCTGTTCCTAGAGTACACTTAAGTCGCAATACCCAGTGCCGCCTCCTGCTCCCACAAAAGGAACCCAAGCACATCTCTGCCCACGTACCACTTCTTGTACTTGGGATACAACTTCAGATCATGCTTGTCACAGGCTTCTTTCAGAGTCTTGTGAAAATGAACGGCATCCTCTTCATTCAAGTAAGTTGGCGTGAGGTCAGTCCCACCACCAAACCACCACTGTTTAGTTCCTATAGGAGAGAGGCACACAGCAACATTTTCCTTTTAAACTTCCAAACAGCAATATGTTGCTACTGGTTCACCAAGAACTAACAACTACTTTTACAATACAAAACAAAATCATTATTCAGTGGTGTCCCTAAACCTCAATCATGAAAAATTTGAGCTCGAGGTATTGCAATGACCAGTGAATTCAGAAAAATATGAAACAAACTTCAAAGCAGTGAAAACCATTTGTTTGGTAGTTTGGACCACTGACCCTGACTACAGGAGATAATTTCACAAGATGGGCTGGCAACTCCTATTCAAGAATCCAGAAACATTTTACTGCATGCCAAAGAAAAGGAACATCATTATTAAATCCGGCAAAGTAATTGGCTAGAAATGACCCATGATGCTCTGGCAAAATAATTCAAAGAAAACTCTCTTTGAGCTTCTGACAGTACATACACTGTCCCAAGGTACAGATGGCCTCTCAGTGTCTCACCACCTAGCCTGGAGCGCCACTTCTGACAGCAGCAAGTTGCAGAAACTCAGAAAAAAAAAGGCACAATGCAGTTAGAGAGTGATGTTCCTGACAGTACATCCCCCAGGTTCTGAGACAAAGGTACATCCTGACCAGAATGCTTATCAGTCCTTCACAGACCTTTCTTCTATTAATTCTAGAGTTGCTTCTTTTAATATGTTTTACATATATTTATAACCTCCTACATTTTAACTTAAATCAGAAACCCCTTTACCAGATGCACATATCACACTGATTTTACAAATGCACAAATGAAGAGATTAAGAGATCCGGTGCTACAGAACAGATGCTTGGCACAGCTGGGAACAAACCTGGACCAGTTCTTAACCTCCTACCCTAGCCATGCCTTCACGCTTCCTTCATATGGAGTCATGCATTTCGTACGTACTTCATTGGATTAAAATTCTTACCGTCCGCTTCTTCAATTTCAAAGTATCTGTAGTTGAAGTGCATGGTTGGAACATGAGGGTTCTTTGGATGGATAACAGAGCTCACACCCATGGCACAAAAAGGCAGTTTCCCTAGATAAGAAGAGGCACAGAAAGAAGCCTTCAGTTCTTCAAATAATTTATTATCATTTAAGGAACATCACTATTTTTCCTTAGGTTCCAAGCTACTGTTCCACTACAAGAAAATTTCTCATGTTGGGTCACCATAATTATGGATCAGTGGGCAACTTACTTCTCATCCACACGCTTCTGTGCGCCTAACTAAAAGCATTTTTCTCGTACCTGTCCTAAAACGCAACGGTATGTTACAGCACCCATCAGATGAAGACCACTTAAAATCCAAGGCACTACTAAGGCTTTCCACCACCCTCAGTCCTCACAGTCACCCTTCGCTGCGCAAATGTGGGTTGAATCCTCTTTAGCCTTCAGGTCTTTTTGGTTCCATCCCTCCACCTCTTTGGTACACAACTCCTGCGCTGTTTCACTGTTGAGCTACAGCATCATTATTGAGAACCAACCTGCACCTACAGTACATTGCTTAAAGCAGCAAGACGGAGGGAGAAGCACTCCGATACCTAGCTTTTGGGGGATACGAAAGTCCACCTGCCAGGCTTACCGCTTTGAAACCGCCATGACACAAACGACACCTTCCCTTGAGCATTGAACCGTCCAGCCTTCCTCATGTTCCGCTCAAGGGCCAGGCTGCTCTCAGAGAACCCGCATGGGAACGGTGGGGTGAAAGCGTCCCCGTCCCCTACCCGCCCCTGCCCGCCGGACACCTGCCCGCCGGACACCTCACCGTCTTTGGCCTTCAGAGACTTCACCCTGCTTCGCATCTGCCGCGCTGCCTCCTCGGACAGGAGCCCGAACACCACGGACACGTTCACACCCGCCTTCTCGAAGACCTCGCCGTCCTGCAGCACGCAGCTGATGCCGCCTCCGCCTGCCAACGCCGGGGTTAGCCGGGGCCGGGGCCGAGACCGCCGCCGCCCCC
>JAVJGG010000031.1:7421454-7437667 GCA_035590195.1 Aviceda cuculoides
GAGCCGAGCGGGGGCCGGGCCGAGGCGGGGCCGCTCCGCTCCGCGCGGCTTATAAACCTGTGTTTCTGTCCGTGGAGATAGGTCTGTCTCTGCGCAGGGCAGTCCGTCCCGCGTGGGACACCGCCCGCCGCGCCTGGGAGAGGCATCGGTGGAGGGAGCGCTCGGGAGCCGCGGCCCGCCCGGTGCGGCCTTGGGAGAGGGGGCTGCTGTCCTTGCGCCCGTAAAACATTTCTGCGTACTGGTATCTAATAACCCGGTGTCGTCGATACAGCTGCTTGAGGCTGCAGGGTCGCAGTGTGAGCAAAGGCTTGTACAGGGCCAGGCACGGCTGGAATAGGAGTAAAGATGTATTTTCTTGAGCTACCTGATGAACCGAGTCGAATTGCTCACCTGTGTGTGGGCATTGCTGGTTTTGTACTCGCGGTAATGGTTTTTTAGGACCTGACTACTATGTGGGACTGACAGCTTAGTGCAATGGGAATTTTTCCCGTGAATTTGAGAGGGCACATGCATACACCTTTGTTCTTTCTAAAGTAGAAGCACATTTTCTTTCCTAATAAAAAAAAATTAAGAGTAGTAAGGAGAAGGGTTATGTAGAGCCAGATGTTGAAAGGTAGCACCAACTGACAGGTCAGACTTTGATTTTCTTGGTGCTGATGTTGGCACCAGATCCATTAAAATGATTTTCTATTTTCTCAGCTGCCTTTACATCAGCTGTATCATCAACATCAGCTGTGACATCAACAGTGGCACAGTACAACAAAGCAACTAGCACAATAGCAAGAGACTTTAGTGAGCAAATAAAAGTGACAGTTTTCTCAAGCAAACACATAAGTGACAATGCAGCCATTGATGATGGTACTGTGCTGAACCTAGCTGTGAGAGTTTTCTTTCAAAACAAACAGCTGATATACTAATGTTATTTTTTTAGATAAGCATACCATTATTTTCCAGTAAGTGATGACATGTATTAAACCTGTCACTGATTGAGGACCCATATGAGGGCTAGGCTGAGAAAAATAACAGCTACCTCAAAAGCCCAGCGCTGTGAGGTTTGTACTCTGGTATGGGACCGTTCCTTGGAAACAGTGAGCTTCTAGTATTTCTGGACTGTTTTGCACCTGTAGTACCCAAAAGGAGATCGGTTTCAAGGGTGGCTCTGTGGAAGGCAAGGAGATTTGTCCCTAATATGGATCAGGGCTTCATTATCTGTCTCTTTTCGTTGTAGGGTAATTGGCGGGGGGGGGGGGGTGTCTGTATAAAGCGATAACGTTCCACGCGAAGGCTTAGTCCGTTTCCTCATTTCTGCTCTAATTCTGTTCTTTGGCAGCAGAGGATGCTGTGAAACTGCTGGAGCTCTGCAAGAAGGGAAGACCTCTGAGCTGGGCTCTCTTCTGCCATCAGCTGGAGGACAGGATCCCTGATGAGTCAGGAGACCTGAGCCACTGGAGATAAGAATGAGGGAAGGAGTCTGTCATTATTTGCAGGAGAGATCTGTGGCTGAGGGAGAAAGGTGCTACCATCTTAGACTGGTAAGTCTGCTTAATTTGCTGCACTAAGCAGCTCTTTCCACAGTTCTTTATCTAGGGCTGGCTGTGGTAGCTCAGTTTCTTCTTGAACTGCATCCACCGGATTTACCCAAACATTTTCATGACAACCGGAGCGCATTGTGCACTTCCATGCTACTTACTGTAGTAAAGCTCTGCTCTTTGTGTGGGTTTTAGACACTACTATAATGGGAAAAAAAATGCTGAGGCCAAAAGACATGTAAAATGCATTCGTGCTGATGAGCATTTAATGATTTTTTTCTGTATTAGGTTGAGCGCAAATTTTGGTTGATAACATCTGGTAATTCAGCTGGATGGGACCTCTGGAGGTCTCTAGTCCAATCCCAGGGGTTCAGTGTCCCTGGTCTGGATGAGGCTGTGAAGGGCCTTCCTTGTTCAGCTGCATTTGGAAAACCTCCTCCCCCGTCGTGCCTGGGCTCCCGCCTCAGCACTCCACCACCCCCAACGGGAAGAATTTTTTCTCATATCTAGTGAGAATATCCTTTACTGCAACCACATTGTCAGGTCAGCGTCTTGCTCTTGCTGCTGAATCTTAGAAGCACGGCTGCTTTACAGGCTAGGATTTCTCGGGCTGGATGCTGAAGCATGGTTAGGCTGCACTCTCTGGTGGAGGTGAGGAGTGACAGAGTGTAAAACCCTCCTACTGTTTCTGTGCTGAATCCTCTCACGTTAACTCCTCTCTAACAGCAGTTTGAGGTTGAAACTTCAGCCAAATGCCATATACTTTCCCTTTGCAGCAGTGAGGAAGGTGCAATTAGCAGACAGGACATCAAAAATGCCATCTTGCACAGGAGAGATTTTTTTGTACCCCTGTTTATATGTGTATAACCAAATTGTGCTGGCCAATAAAAATAGCATTGTAGAGAGTAGCTCAAGCTTCCTTTTCAGTATTTGAACTAGTGTGCTTCACCACAATATTTCAGCTTACCTCTCCTTACAGTGCTGAGAATAGGAGCGCGTACTGATGTGTGTGAGATGCTCAACAACAACAGTGATAAGAGGCAAGATTTTTCACCTTGTATTTAAGTGCTGTCTACCTTGGTTTTTGGGGGTTTTTTTGAGAATTTATGCACAAAGAGGATATTAACAAAAGAACAAGAGACACTGCATGTTCTAAGGTTATGAAGCATGATCAGGTCTGATTCAGACTGAGACAGGCACAGTGCTTTCACTGAGGCCGTTTGATACTTCTGTTTTGAGCACTGAATTAATGCAGTTGCTTATCAGGAAATTAGAAGGCAAAGATTCGTTGAGAACAGAAAAATTCCCCATCAAGTTGGCATGTCTCTTCTAAAGTTAAAGGAACCAATCTTATCCAGTTTACTCTATCACACAAAGCCTTGGTTGTGACTTCAAAGTGATGCTGAGGGCTTGCAAAGTTGGACAAGTACTCTTGTTTAACAGAGGTCTGATCAAAGGTTTTGCATGACAGTATAAGTTGAATTAAGTTAGTATTTCAGCATGTGTCAGAGAGAGAAGTAAAAGCTTTAGGGACTGAGCTGAAACAGGAGGTGATGTGAAGGTTGTAAGAGAAAGATGATGAAAACCTTTCCTTCTATAGCTGTCATCTCAATAATTTGTCTGGATGGCAGGTTCATAGGAATCCCCCTTTTTTCTTTTTTCTTTTTTAATGCAGGATTGATTCTCCTGGGTATATGAAGGAGGGAAAGGGTAACTACAGAACAAGAAGCTGCTGTGCTGAAATTGCTTCAGGATACCTGCTGGAAGGTAAGAGAAGTTATGAAATGCCTTAGGAAAGCCTTTCTTCCTCTGATGCTTGATCACCTTTACAAAGTTAATAAAAGAGAAGAGAAAAAGTGAGATGTAGCATTGCCCAAAGAGAGTGAGTCCCCTAGAGAGGTTTGCACTAACAGTCAGGCCCCAAAATGAGCTGTGTGCAACCTCCTGTGGAAATGTACTAGTACTCCAACTTGGGTACTACAATCTTCCCTATGAAGAGAGGTCTGTCCATTGTTTTCCAGCTTCCCCTGCACCCTTGTTTCAGCTCTGCCTTCAGATTTGCTATTACATAACACCATCTTCAAAAAACATCAGGAATTTTCCAAAACCATAGCAATTGCATGTGTGGCTTCATCAAGGCTAAAAAGCCAAAGCACAACCTCTCTCCCAGGCTTCCAAGGAAAGGGAAAGAATGAGTAGAAGTCATCTGTTGAAGTGGATTCCCTATTTCTTTTCTTGTACCAAGATCCAGGTCAAACACACAACTCCCCTGCTCTAGTGTCATAATATTTTTTTTTTAATTGCAGTCACTGTAGCTGTTTATACAGACTAAATATAATGTTTGCTGTTATGAAAGCCCATCCAGAAGCCAAAATACACACCCTTCCCTCTTCCCTGGAATAATTGGTACATTGTTTACAGTTAAGCTAAAGGACCAGCTGACTTAGCTCGCAAGTCTTAAGAGACTTGTGTCTGCAGCTATTTCTGAATAACAGACATACACTGTGATAGTGTGGTTGAAACTGCTCTACTGTCTGGGCAGCTCTACAGACCTCCAGAGTTTTGTAGTCTTTGAAATGCTCCTGTATAACTACAGAACTGAACTTTGAACTTGTAGATCTAAAATCATGAGCTTATGCTCCCTTAAGTTCAGTAATACCCATCAAGAAGCCTTGATTCTAAGCATGTCAGAAAGCACTACACATTTTGTCATGGTGTAAAATAACAGCTTTCCCAATCTCGCAAGATAGACATGCTAAAATTTTTCACTGTGGCTGTGGTAAACCACAGCAACTTGGGTTAAAAGAGTTGCAGTGCCGTCTTAGTATCTTGTGTGTCCATAACCTTTCCTGGTGTAAGGCATGGTGGCAGGATGAAAGCTATCTCATTAGGTTCTAATTCCTTAATCAACTGGACTAAATCATATTCACACCAGTAACTTTGTAATTGTTCACATTTGTTTTGTACAGCTTACTGTGGTTTTCAAGACTTTTAAATCATAGAATCTCATAATCTGCACTTGCTGATCAGACTTCTGTAAGGCACACATAAGTGAACATCGTACAATATTCAGCAGTTATTTTAATAGTTACAGTTACTAAAATAGAAATCTTAGGGGAGAAGTAGCTGTATCGGTGCCATTGCCCAAGACAGCATTAGCGGGAAGACTAGTGGCAGGGAGGGTTGTGATGCATATGTGGAGAATCAACAGAGAGCTTTAGGACAGGAAAGCAGTTTCCGTGGAAAAAGGTGCTATGCTCACCCTTGTGGACAAGGAAGTTGACCAGTGTAATAGGGGACAGTGCACAAGAGGGGTGTTGTGGTCATTTAGAAGCTGGCAGTGCAAGACTCATGATGGTTCCTGGCTGTGGCATTTTTAAACTGGCACTGGGGGGCTGTTTTGCCATCTGGTGGAACCATAGGCTTAATGCACCATCTTAATCTTATCCTTACACTGTACTGCAGGGATAAGGTCAGGCAGGAGTTTTATGAGAAGGAAGATAAACTGGTTTTCCTGCATTGCCTCCAGAAAACTAACGATAAGGCCTGCTTATTACATTAATTACTGTCAAGTAAGAGATACTCTTTCCTCATGCTGTTAGTTCATAGAAGTTATAACTGCAGGTTTTGCAATGGCCATTGTTCAATGACCAGTTCAATAACTATCAGACCTGATTTTCTCCATTGATTTAAATCTAATATAGTCATTCTTCTGCAGGGTGGGTATGAAATGCAGAACAGGGTAGGGTAGAATGAGGTCTGTTACATCAGTATAGAAACCTGGTTGGATTGTAAGATTATTCATCAATATTTCTTCTGTTTTCAAAACACAGTTCTTGAGGATCCAAAGGCACATTTTTGTGCAATCAGCACCCCATGTGCATGACCCTGAGTGTCAGTGAGGGCTGTGCCTTTAAAGTAACATCTGTACAAATCAGACTGGTTCAGACCAAGCATCTGCCTGCTCCCCATCTCCAGCAATGGCCCCAGGCTCACCTCTAATGGTTTGCCAGGAGCGTAGCATGTGAAAGGGTACTTTCTGGGAAGTTGGTCCAAGGAGGTTGTTCAGTGTGTGGAGAAGCAAGCCTCATCCAGGCTCTTCAACAGTCTAGAAATCCCTCAGCCTGTGATTGTCCATGCCTACCCTATGGACCTTGCTGGGTGGTCATGGGACTGCCAAAAGAAAGAGCTGCAGAGGTGCAGCTGCAAGAAGAGGTGGTGGGAGATCCTCAGAGCACAACTGTGAGAAACTCAGCAAGAGGCTCTGGGTTTTGTACAAGTGATTCTACTGCACAAGAAGCATGGTTAGGATTGGACTGGTGGGAGTTGCCACATCCCCCCAGGCAGGAATGGTGCTGAGGGGACAGGTTCAGCCCTTGTAACGTGCACAAGAACAGATTGGTAGTGTTGTACCAAGTACAAACTGAGCTGGCTGACTAAAAGCAAGCCAAATCCAAAAGCAGACACCAGGGAAGCAGAAGAATGAGCCATGATACTTCTGCTGGATAATCTCCCAGCCTATGCATGTTTTCACTTTAGGGATTTCCTGAACCTGGTGTGGTTTATCTAGTTAGTGACTATCAATAATTCTGTCTTCTAAATGTTCGTTCAGTCTCCCTTGAGAATTTCTGCAGCTAGAAAATCCTCCAGCAAGGAGCATTGGGGTCTGTAGGGCTTGTCTAGAACCCAGCTTCTCTTAGCTTCATTGACGGCTCCTCATTCTTGAATATCTGAAGAGACAGTGAAGAGTTGTTTGTATCCATGCCATCAGGCCTCCTGAATGTCTCTTCACCAGAGTGAAGCCCACTTCAGTCCTAGTCCACTAGCTCCTTGTATGGTGACCACTGTCACCATGTGCAAAGTATGTGTCAGGAATACATTGCTTACCCGTCAAATACACGTGTTTCTCAAGTAAAACACTGCGGATCTTCATCAACAGGTTAGTGGATTTCTAAATTAACCCACTGTCTTGAGCAATTTTTTCTTCTTTCCAAACTCTGAGAAGCAATTCTGTTACTGCCTGGTCTTGTGCTCTTTTTTAAACCACACACCTTAAAAGGCCAGTCAGTAAATGTCTTACAGCACTCGGATTTTAGTCTTGCCTAAGAGGAATCACAATCTGTTGAATCACAACTTTCACTTCCTTTGTTGTCTGAGTTTCTTAATCTTTCATCTCACATTGGTCTAGCTCTGTGAACAGGGCGATGTCACCAAAGCAGAAATAACCATGCCGGAGATGAGGCTGGGGACCACAGAGGCAAGTCTATGAACAGGGACTCTGGGGACTGTGCTGGAGTGGAGAAGTGGAGCAGTCCCTGTACAGATGGGATACTTTGCGCGAGAGCGGACAGCAAGGGCAGAGAGCAGAAGCTTCTGGGGGCAGTTTGTGACAGTTTGGAAACAACTAATATTTTTTAAAAGTTAGTTTTCCCAAGTGGGCTGAACTACTCCAGGGGAGCCCTGCTGGGTACGGTGTGGCTCGCAAGGACTGAAATGGATTTGAGGAGCAGGCCAGCATATTGAAAGCCACAGAAGCAATTTCCTACTAATACTAGTGTCTGCCAAGAACTTTGTACGACTCTACCAGAGATCCCAGAAATGTTGATAAGGTATAGAATGTTGTAGGGCAGCTGCACCACCTCAGCGTCAGACTTCCTTATTTGTCTCTTTATGTAACTCTGCCTTCTTGCTAGAGCATGCCTTGTCATGGGTTCTGTGGATTTCATTGTCTTTTCAGCTTTCGAATGAAACAGAGTGTCCCAAACAATACTGGATCTCAGCACTGCATTATCTTCCCCTTCTGGGTACTTTTTCAGTTCCATTCTTTTTCAGTGTAATATAACCCAGAGCCCTGTCCTGATGCCTTCCTTCCCCCATCCTTCAAAACCGCCTTGAAAGTCCCTGGCTAGAGTATCACATGTTCATCACTGGGTTTCCCCAAGGGCCCTATTTCTTGTGGAGACACAAGTCTTTAGGGTTGTTGTCCCTTTTCACAAGAGAGCTGTTTTCTACTCTTACTTGTGGAAAACTCCTGCAACTTTTCCTCTCCCACAAGTTTCAAACTTTCCTCTCTTCAGGACTTCCTCATTCTCCATTAATGTGAGATACTGACCAGTCACAGCAGCCCTGTGCCTGCTTCCTGAAGGAACAGAATTTCTCCATCTAAATTTCTAAATAAGAGGCCTTGGAGAAGTTGTCTTGTTTTCACCTATCAAAGGAAGATGTAAGAGGATGGCTTTTATTTTTAAAACAAGGGGCCATGTGAAAACCATGGCACATAAAGCCCTACCTGCCTTTGTTGATTCTTAAGGTAGGCTGTCCCTTAGGTTATAAAGTTGAGTTGCACAGTATCAAAATGCATTTAAAAACTGGGCTTTAATCCGTCAGTGTTTTTATAGTCTCTATCTTAAACAGATAAGGGGCTATATCTATTAACTGGGGAAAGTGGAGGGTACAGGCATGATGCACTAGCTGAATAGTTCCATTGCCTTACCCTGATGTCAGTGCCTTACCCTTCTCTATCATTGTGATCCATTTCTTTCCCATTTTATATTGAGCTATAAGAAGTAAAGGAAGGGATATTGGACATACAATATTAACCTATCCTAGGACTGTGCATCAAATTCTGTGAACCTGTGGAGCATTATTTGAACCGTCCAACGTAACAGAAAAGTGAGTTATTTTTAATACTGCTGTAGCATTTCTCTAGATAATTAAAAAACATATATCAATGTTATACTCTCTTATTAGTCTGTGGAATTGTGGAAGATACTGCTCTAAAAACATACTGACTCATTCCTGTTACACTTTCAGGGCAGTTTTGTCACAGGATTACAGCAATATTATCTATTGGATGACTCTGGAGCCTTTGTGAAAGCATGAGCATTTTAGAGAACATATACCTTTTTTGAAGAATAATCTTACAATATAGGAAATAGGCAAGGTTCTTAAGTTCTTATGATTTTTAAACTGACTGATTTCTTGCTAATTTGGAGTCAATGTATTGGATGTGCTATCTGTAGCTTAGTTATTTCAATTGCACTTTTGTAAAAGACAAATTACTTAAACTGTTTAACAGTTTTATATGTTTAAATATGTTTTAAGTTTTGCTGTACACTTTCTTTTGTAATTTTTTTGACAAGCTCTCCATAAACTCAGGTAGCAAGTTGCAGGTTACATTCAAGCAGTTTGATATATTTGATTGACTTTGTTAGTGCTGAGGTCTTTGGATCTCAAAAAATGTCTGAGCTAGCATGTTTTCCAGCCCTTCCTGGAAGTACTGGAAGGTGAACTCTTAACAGCTGTCATTCATTAGCTTGAGCAGTTTCTTTGTTTAAGGTACAAAACCCTGGGCTTATTATGCAAGGGAGACCTACTAGATCTCTGGGGGCTTTGGTTATTTAGTAAGTTCAGAAACTGTTGAGATTCAATGGTTGGAGTTTTTTTCTGAAATTTTTTTTTTTCTGAAAGTTTTCCCTGTAATTTGTGGGTATAGTGACAGCAAAAGATAAAACTTATGTTCTTTGTTTTGTTTCTATATCTCCTTCTGTACTTCTAAATCCAGCCTCTGCCCCACCAGAGGGTGGTGGGACAGATAGTCGTGATAGTGGTTCTACTGCCGATGACCTGGTATTCAACATAGGGTCTGTGGGTGGTTAGGGAGGGTGTTATTCCATCACAGGACGAGAAGTTAGAGTGCCTATTTAAGTTACCAGGCAGCAAGCTTAAATCAAGCAAAAGCAAGTTCTTTTTGCATAGCACAGTAGAAATCAGCTATGAGACTGATGGGTGCAGGGTATAGGAGACCAGGAGTATAAGTGGGCTCAAAAAAGGATCTGAAGAAAAACATAGAAAGGCTTTTAAATGCACAGATGCAAAACCAGCCTCTGGCTCTGGCTGTCCCTGAACTAAGGTATATTAGAGGAAGAGTCAATCTTGCCCTGTTTTTTGTACTGTTTCCCAAAGGACCCATTATTGGCTACTGTCAGAGGAAGGAGCCTGGCTTTTTATAGATTTGGTCTGATTCACTGGGACTGTCCTTATGTTATCAACCCCCTACATCAGTGAAACAGGAGCAGGATTCATAGCTGGGTACACATTTTCTAGTGTGCAGGAAAAAAAGTAAAAGTCATGTCCTCAGCCACACCACAACCTGTTCTCACTTTGTTAATATGCAAGGTTAATAAGCATAAACACATCTCTCGACATAAACACATTCCCTAGACTAAGAGTAGGAGTGCATTAGATCCTGGGATGGTTTGAGAAGAAAAAGTAAAACAACATCAAGTTACTCTTAACTCTGCTGTGGTCTTGTTTGGTTAGCTCACAAATATTCAGGAACAGCAAGAAAAATGCAGGCTTCCAGTGTAGTCCAACGCCAAGAATGTAATCCACAGTTTGTCCTTAATCCCATGAGGATCATCTCAAATGTTTCCAGTGCTTTTGGCAGGAATATTAAATTACAAAATCTAGGATACTTGCCAGAAACAGAAAAAAGAAGGTTCACAGTAAAAGCAGTGCCCTGCTTTATGCTTCTGCAGGAACAAAATGGCATGTCAATATGGATGATTACTTTGAAAAAACAAATTAAAAGGGCAACTTCTCATAAGTGTCTTAGAACAATCCATTCCAATTAGTTCCCAGTACTAAAATATGCACTGTTCGATGCCTGATGACAAGTCAAGGAAGTAAGTGAAGGTGACTACCTTGTCAGTATATTGAGCTTTTCTTTTATGGATCTGAGAGTACTTATGTGTCTCCTTTCTGACTCAGGCTGGGACCTGAGCTCCAGAGCCTGACTTCTGTTTTGTCTGTGTGTCAGGAGGAACTTGCATAACATAGTGAGTTTGCTTCAGATTCACTCTGATACAACCAAGACCAGAGTTCAAAGATTGCTGGTTTTGGTGAATTTACCATAAGAAGGTATTTACACCTGTGTAAAATATATCCTTGACTATACAAAGTGTTCCAGAGAGAGAGAGCTGGAGAACTGTAAGGTCTTGTATGTATGTCAAGCCTCCTTTAAGAATTACATGCAACTCAATACTTGCTTTATTTGTCAAGGTGAAAGTCCCATTTGTCTTTAGAGAGTGAATCTTTAGCAATTTCTGATGAAATTGTTATACTAGGGTACTTTCATGAGTATAAGCTCTCCACTAGAGAAGAGGACAAATTATAAACTGTTTATTTATTTAGTTGGTATTGGAAAATTTTCACCTTAAATCAGATATGCTGACTTTGACACATTTTCCTTCTTTCTCTCTTTTCCTGCTCTGTCCCACATGACTGCTTTTCCAGGGTCTGCAGAGGAGTGTCTGACATTCTCATCCCTTCTGGGCAATACTCTGGTTGCTTCTACAAGAGGTAGAAACATCAATGATATATTTACTAATACATTTGAATTTTGTCACTCTATTTGTATTCTCTTCCTCATGCTTTACTGAAGAACTGTCCTTAAGATCAGCTAGAGATTTAATTTAGAAATTCCAGCTGTACCTTACCTGAAATACACATCCTACAGAATACCAAGGGTACATAGATGTTCCTTTATTGGCTATTGTTTTAATATAAGAGGAGTCTGAGCTTCAGTCTCTGGATTTTTTCAGTGCTACCCCATTTGGATCCATTGATCCTATGATGATGAAAAGAAAAAATAACGTAGTTGCATAGAGCTAGTAAGAGGATTTTATTGCCACGCTGTTTAGCACCAATGCTGAAAAGTCTTCATGGATGGTGCTGTACTTTGCTGGTGCCTCCCATTCCACAGGTGTCTTAACTCAGGCACAAACATCACAGAATCACTTTCTAATTTTCTGCCAAGAATGGGTGGCTGAAAAACACTTTTATCCTTCATATCAGATGGTTGTGCTTTTCTGTGGTGGCAGGGAAGGGTGGAGAGGAGGAAGCATTGACCTCAGAGCTGCTTTCATGTTTATCTTTTTTGCCTCTTCTTGGTCTAGGGGATATTTATGTGTGCCAGCTGGGACTCACCTGTGGCTGCATGTCTTCTTACCTTGCAAAGCCAATTGACTTTTTAGGGTGCTTAAAAGACCCATATATCTGTTGCATTTGCACCATATATGTTAGAAGCCATATCCTCTATTGCATACACAATTGCAGCCACAAATGGAAAATATGACACATTTTCGCATTGCTACTTAAGTTTTGATAAATTTAAATGTGAGACAGCATCTAGCTTGTTATCTTGATTCTTTTTGCAGCTCTGTTCAGGTGAAAGGGTTTGAAAGAACACCAAAACTAGAGGGAGGGTGGCAGACCTGGAGGAGCAATGCACACTCTGCCTCTCTCTTGTGAAAAAGGTAGATAGAGGTTCTGGAAAGCTTTGGAAGCACAAGGCTTGTTAAACCCATGGCACATTTTTCAGAGGAAGACAGACACATATTCAGGGAAATGTCGCTGGCAACATTAAAGTTGCTTAAAAAAATAACAGCATTGCTTTCTAAACATAAGCTCCTCTTCCTTTTAGTCATAAATCACTAGTTAGTTTCATCAAAGGAAACCATAAGATACATTTTTCTTGTTAGCTGTATACCTAATGACATCTTTTTTTTTTTTTCTGTTCAAGATCAGCTTGATCTTTTTTTAAAACAATACCACAGGGTAACTACTTAGAGTTTTAAGGAGAAGTGGCAAAGCAGTAGCACTGGCAGAGAGAAGAAAATTGAGGCTTCAGACCTGTTAGTGTCAAAAATGACTGAGTGATGGCCTAGTCAGCTAATTCCATACAGCAGTTACTTTGCTTTGTGACCTCCATTTTCAAAACCTTGGATGCTTAACTTAAAGTGTATGAAAGCAAGTTATGTACATTTGCTGAAAAAGCATACCTTTCAAAGACTCTCTGGCAAGGCATTTAGACCCTCATGTAAACTCAAATTCTTCAATTGACATGTTTGCTTAGCACCTATGAAGGAGTATCGACTGCAGAGGACAGCCATTTCATATGCCTGTACTGCAAACAGTGTTGTCATTGTAATGTGAGCAATTAAAATGCATAAATAGTTAAGTACATGGGATATCTGAGGCTAAAGTAGACCCAGTAAACATACTGAATAATTAGCTTCACTGAAATCAGAAGCAAAATACTCAGCATTTAAAAAAGAAATGGTGGCCTCTTTTCTGTGTACTATAAACAAGATGAAAAATGAAACAAAATTAAGCCTTGAACACAATGGAACACATAGGCTTGGAGTCCTACATGAAAGAAAGAAAAAGAAAAAGGACACAAATCCAATAACCAAATTCAGTTCCAAACTCCAGTAGGTTCCAAACTCAGCATGGGAGGATCCAGGGAGAGTGGAGCCCAAACCTCTTTTTGCAAATAAGGGGAGAGCCTTACTGAAGGAAGAGAAGGATAATATAGCTGGTTTGCTTGTATTAAACTTGTCTTTCACTGAACAGAAGTTCTCGTTGACTTCAGAGGGGTTTTGTCAAAATAGAACTGTATTAGGCACTGAATAGGATTTCAGGACTTCAGGTTCATTGATGTACTTTATAGCCCTTTGGGAAGTTGTGGTAGTCACCTGTTTTCCTCTTAGGAAGTGACTCTGTAATGATACTCTCTGCTTCTTATGTTATGTTGTGCAGATTTGGTAAAAAACCTTCCCCCCAACTTTTAGCGTATTGTTGCATTGCTTAGCGCTGACATGAAATTAAATAGCAGCAGTATGGTACTCACACTGCTTTGCTTTTTTATTTTAGGTTTTTTTTTTTGTCTTGTTCATGTTTACTGTTGATTTATTATAACAGCCTGGATAGTATATGGGGTGCTTTAGTTGAGAAGAAATTGGTCATTCATATTTTTTATTTAGCATTCTTGAGGCATGCCAGTCAAAGCATGCTAACTGTAAAACATTGAGCAATGATTAATGAACCCTTCGGAGCATGTAAGTGAGTCCTGCTTCAGATTACATTCTGATGCACAGAAGGACAACTACCAACATTTTCAGAACATTTGCTAATGCTTTGTGCTTCAATACCTGGGAGATTTGCTATGTGCTGGGCCCTATTAAAACAGCTTAGTTTCCTGTTGGCAGACCATATGGCTTTAAAAAAACATTGCCAACCAGAAATGCTGGCCACAGGGTCTTAGAATTTGTTCACTTCTTGAGCCTCATATTGAAGGATGCTGAGGACCTGCAGCCCTGGCTCTTACTGCTGAGAGCTACTTCCCCTTGGGACTTCTGAAAACTAGTATAATGTGTTTCAAGCCAAGTATCCAAAAATGACTGTATGAGCCATTAGGTAGTAAGCACTCTGGGGGCTCAGCCAGTCTTACTGTTCTGCATTTATGCAGTGTGTAATATTACATGGGTCTGGATCTGAGTGTCTTACGAGCTACGCAATACACGAGATATTAATAGTAGTCCTAACTAAGGGATATAGTTTGGCTGCTTCTGATCTCATCAGAGCCATGTTTTAAAGCTTGCAGAGCTGAATGTAGAAATCCAGAGTTTTTAGACCTCACCCTTCATTATTTGAGCAGCAGGCCATCTGTTGCAGTAGTTATTCTGTTCTATACACAGCAGTTCCCTGCAAAGTAAAATAAAAACAATGAGATGGAAAAAAGATACTTGATGCAGTGCCTGATGTTTCGTTTGCTCAAATGGCATTTCCAGCTCTGCAGTGTGCAACTGGAAATGAGGCCTCCTACTACCATGTCCTATGCAAACATGCTGGAAGGTACAATGTTTTCCAGACAATTCTCTTAAAATGATGTTGCCTGTTAAGTAAAATTTTTGCTTGGGCACTGAGATTATCAGCAAAGCATAACGAAAGATTGGGAGATGCAACGTTGGCCAAGCCACCCGTTTGAAGATGACTCAAAGTCACAAGAACTGTTTAAAATACATAATAACTTGAGGTTCTTCTCTATTTGCTGTCTTGCCCAGGGGTCCAGACTTTTCAGCTTTAGATCTTTAACCAGGCTGACAGAAGACTACTTTTATTAAGGGAGTTGAAGGTCACATGTAGTCATGTGATTGCATGAGATAGCCTTCAGAAAGAAACACCACTACATTACTTAGCAACATGAAGTAGCATTATTGTCCTTTTAAACTGCTTTTCAGCACCAGGGAAAGAAGGTATTTCTAGTACTTCTTCCTAAGAATATGAATAGACCCTCTTGTTGCTGTATTCTCAAGGAATGATAGTGAATGTTCTTTATGCCCATAGGGAGATCACATTTGCAGCATGTGGGGGGTAAAACACTTCTTAGAGCAGCTTGCTTGTGTGTGAATGAATGCTTCCTTAATGAATGCCCACATTTCTTTGAGGGGCTACATGTGTGTCAAAGCAGGGCTTGCAAAATACCAGCCATGATTTAAGCACTCTCATGACACTGGAAGGATAAAAGGAGTAGCATGACTGTATCTGTACTTTATTTCCATTCCCCGGTATGCAGGTTAAACCAAAGCAGACAATATTAGGTTAATTAGAGTAATATACCTTAACTTATTTCTCCTTACTGAAGTGACATTTGTGTGCCTGCATCATCTATCGCTTCTTATCATTGCCCAAAAGATATAAGATACATTTATACAGCAGAAAGTGGCATGTGATGAACTTATACTGGCACTCAGCTAAAATAACAGTGAAGACAGAGCAATTCCAGGTAGAAATTGGGATAAGCCTCTTTAGTTCAACTATGGTCTTGTCTATAAACTTTAACTAACTGCAGTCAGCCCAAGTTATACTGGCCTGATTGCTGTCTTCACCTGAGTTAAGATCCCCTTGGTTTGCGGGTTTGGGTGTGGGGGTTTGGGGTTGGTTTTTTTTTTTTTTGAAGGGTATGTTAAAGAGTCTGAATTCCTTTAATTCCTTATGGACAAAAGGAAAGAAATAGTACTTACAAGCAGCTAAGAAGTAGAGAAGGCTGCAGTTTTATGGATGGGGAGACTTGAAATCAGTGTGACATAACTTTCTTGAGTAGACATCAGAGCCCCCAGCAAACCAGGGATTAGAATGCAAGATCTCCTGGCCACTTTTCACACTTTATTTGTGCCTACATGTTTGTATCAGTTAGCAAAAAACGTGTGCAAGGGAGAGAGACAAGAGGAGGCTGTTTTATTCTTGAGCCTGTGTGACTATTTCACAACTAGTCTGTGGCTGTGTCTGCAAGTTTTCAGATACGTAGGGCTCAGTTCTCCCTTTTGGTAAGCAGAATTCAGGTCTAAGCCTGAGGATGTATACACTTCTAGACATATCCTAATCTTGGACCATTCATTGATGCATAATGCTAGATCACATAAGCCATCTGAAGTGACATAGGGACCTTACCTACTGCTGAGCTGTCGTGGTCTAACCCCAGCCAGCAACTAAGCACCACACAGCTGCTCACTCACTTCCCCCCCCCAAGTGGGATGGGGGAGAAAAGAAGTAAAACTCATGGGTTGAGATAAGAGCGGTTTAATAGAACAGAAAAGAAGAAACTAATAATGATAATGGTAACACTAATAAAATGACAACCGTAATAATAAAAGGATTGGGATATACAAATGATGCACAGTGCAATTGCTCACCACCCACCAATCGATGCCGAGTTAGTCCCCGAGTGGTGATCCCCCTGCCCCCACTCCCCCCAGTTTATGTACTAGATGTGACATCCCGTTGTATGGAATACTCCTTTGGCCAGTTTGGGTCAGCTGCCCTGACTGTGTCCCCTCCCA
>JAVJGG010000031.1:7439093-7456206 GCA_035590195.1 Aviceda cuculoides
GGCTAGCTGTCCTCTTCCATAGAGCATGAGGGTCGTTGCTGAGATTCTGAAGGTGAAGAAATGAGCATCCTTCATAAAGAATTCATCCTTTCCCATTCAGGCCATGAGGAAAGTTACATTGATCAAACTGGAAAGAGTGGCAGCAAAACCAATAATGGATTGGAACAATTGTGCAAAGGCAGATCTTCTCAGTCATTGCCTTTGGGAACAGTTTGCTGCCTAAAGGGAAGTTTTCCAGTTTTTGTAGGAGCAATGCTGTGTTTGGTACTTTTTATAAGACTTCAAATGTTATAGTTAGAGGAGATGGGTTTGGGCCACTGATTCAGGAGCTGGGAATCTTCCTGACTTACTCAATGTCTACTGTGGAATGTTTAATGTTATGAAATATTTCATAATGGCAAAGTATTTTTGGGAATATTGTGTGGATAAAATGACTTATGGGTACTTATGTTTCATTGACTGGAAATGCTCTGAGTGATATTACAGGACACTGCAGGAATAACACCTGTAACTGGAAGGGACCTTGTGGAAAATTCCTGTGACTGCTAACCTTAATGAAGCTTTGTAAGCAACAATGAGAAATATAGCAGGAAAATAACAATAGTTTAAAAAACCCAACAAACAACTAAGAAAGATATAGTTCTAGAAGATTTTCTTATGTGATACATAACCACATTTCTCAAACTTGCGTGTGATAATTATCTTTGAACACTAAAAGTCTTATTTTTGTGCTGCCCTCTATTTGCACTTTAACTTAGAAAAGGGCATTTGCCCCCACAGTTTTAAAACAAAGCCTACAAAGCAGAGGAAAGAGATGCTTATGAAATCAATTGGAAATTTTATGTGGTAAGAAAAACAAGAGCATGGTACAGTAATATGCTTCTTTTTTCTTCCAGCAGGAAGTGTTTACAGAGGGGTACAGCACCCCAAGTTTTCTACTCACTGACTCACAGAAGTGCTAGTCTGTACAAGCCTTGCTGGTCACAAATTTTCAAATACTGTTTCAGTGAATATCAGGTAAAAGGGAGCTAAATGAATTGCTGGTTCTTGAAGCATTAATTAATAAAAGACTGTTAGAACTCCAAATGCTTTTTGGTGATGAGGCCTTTTCTTCTTCACTAAGAGGAAGTTGTGAAGGCAGTACTTGCATAGTTGTGCATATATGGATCTATCTTACCTCAAGGTGTCTATGGCTGTGTCTACACTAGTGAGTAGCACAGCGTAATAGAAATTGATTTGTAGAACCAGACAGTGCTAAAGACCCAGTGCTTTTTTAAGGTAGTCAGTTTGTACTGACTCGTCAGGTCCGATGGACTGACTGCCATTTAGCAGCTGAAGCACCCAAGATGAGCTTATCAAGCACATCTTCCAATTTTGTTTTGTCCAAAAGAAATACAGTCCATGTGCTCTGAGGCTCTTCTGTGACATGAACCCAAGTGCTCAACATGGGAGCTATTGGGAGACTGTCAGAAAAGCGCCTTCCTGATTTTAACACAAATGCTCGTGTAGGCACCCTCCCTCAACTGCCAGCTACACGGAGGTAAAATCATATAGTAAGATTGATACTTTCATTTTCTTACAAGGCATGTTCATCGAGGTCATCACAGGAACATTGGGTGTAATTGCTATTTGTGATTTGATGTCAAAGGCTTCGTTGTCATCTATTTTCCCATCTTTCAGCCCAGATGAAATATTCTTTGAAGATGTATTAAAGGCTTTCTACTTTGTACCTTTGTATCTTGTTATTTTATTCCACTTTGTAAAGCCTAATACTTAGTCCACTTGTAATTTCATGAGGCTTTCAGTGGTTTAGATCAGGCTCATAGGTTCTATGCCATACAACAAAAGCATTTTCAGAATTCTTCAGGGTAATTTTCTCTTTTGTATCCTCTTTTATGTTTCTTATTTGACTTTCAGAGATTGTTACATGCATGAAAGCATCTGCTGGCATTGTTCCCGACTGTGATGACAGGTTGGGTCATTATCAGGGGTTCCTGGAAGTCAAGGAAGATGTTGGAGCTATTTATGAAAAACTGCATACTCATTTCCAACTACGTTGATGAGAGTACCAGAAGAAAGTGGTTAAGTTCCACAATTCGTTGACTGAAGCTGAAGGAGCAGCTTTTAGCTGTGGAGATATTTTCAGTTTCATGTATGCCTGTAAATCAAGTGGAAAACTTGTCCTTTAATAGATTCTGTGCAAGAAATCTTTTATGAACACTGATCACTAGTATGAACACTGTTGTGGCTGCCCTGGTGCTACAGCAGTGGTACCTCTTGATGGAGGCATAAATACCATCTTCCAGGACAGTAGTTATGTATAGCACAGCTGTATTGCATAAATTGCTGACAATTGTTGCAGGAACAGGGAGGTCATCTACATGAAGGACTGAACTAAAAAGAAAAATTTCTAAAACTTGTGGCTAGTTTAAAAGCAGCTCAGTTAACCTGTTTTTGAAAATAGCCAGAGCTGGAGCCACAGTTGCTGAAAATGTTATACTGTAGGTCTACCACTGACTGTCATTACAAGAGGTGTATCCATCACACCAGTAATGCTATCTCTTTTTAGCCTAAGTAGAGACAAAGCATAAGTGTGTTGTGGATTCAGTACCACATGAACAGGAATCACAAAGTGCAAGTAAAATAGATCTTTAAAAAATGCAACTGATAATAGTAGAAGAGTTTTGTTGAAAGTTTTTGTTTTTCTTCAAAGATTTACTAAGATTGGAGCCAAAAGACTTTGGACAAAATGGTGCACAAGGCTAAAAACAGAGAGTAGTGGGTAGAGCGATAAACGAGGCTGGCTTTTCAAGGGGCTTTTTTGGGGAGGGCAGATCCTGGGATCAGGGGAGTCTCTTTTGAAGTGGCTGAAGAATTGGATGGAAATCAGGGACATGGGTGGTGAAATGAGGACTGAGGAGTGAAAGAAGCCTTTTGTACATGTGTTGTTCTTTTCATAGGGAGGAAGAAAAAAAAGAGGATACTGAAGGATAAGATACCCAAGGAGAAAAACTAAAGTATGGGAATGGACATGCTTTAGAGCAGAACAGAAAGGAGCTTGGCAAGAGGATATGAAAGAGAACAGGACTACTGAAAGGGCATCCACGTGGAAAATAGTCACCCAACATAAGAGGTATGTTGCAGTTCATGTATGAGTAAATACAGACATTACAAATTGGAACCATACAAATTGGTGCCATAGTGAGTATAGCTAAGAAATTTGTGGCACACTAGCTGTACCTTAATCAAGAGATCTGATTTAAAACCTAAAATGGCCGTAATGAAGGGAGGAGAAGGAGGAGTGGGTGTATATGTGTGGTTCCTTAACTGTGTGTAGTTGACTCTGTCCTGTGATTGTGTCTTGTGGTTTTTATTACAGAGAGCTAAAGCATGATCCAGTAGATAAGACAGATCAAGAACAGCTTAAGGCTTTTCAGGGTAGCTGTAACTGGTTTTTAAAGGTGGCCACTTACTGTGTAGAAACCTTCAGAGCTTCTGCTCCATGGGCAGCGGAAGAGTGTTAATACCCAGGACTATTAACTTGAGTTTCAGATTTAATGTCAGTTTTGCCTCAATTAATGTCTTTAAACTTTGGCCATTCTGTGGTGTTGATTGGTCATCTGCTGTGGATGTTACTGGGAGATCCAAGTTCAAACAGAAATACCTGGGTTCTGAAGCTGTGCTGGCTACCCAGTGCACCAAGGCTGCATTAGAGAAACAAACTTTTTTTTCAGTTCATTGCAGTTCCTCCTTTGCTGAGGACGGGTGTGTGGGGCCACCTGATAAGAAGCACAGTAAAAGCTGCTAGTGTTGTGGAGATGGTGTTCAAAACTTTTTGTACTTTCACTATCGGTGTTAGAAGCCAGCTGGGTCAAGTGGCACAGACCAGACAGCTCTTGTTTCCTGAAGGCATTTTCATTTGTAGGAATCATTAGTGCAACTTTACACTCATTAATTCAAGCAATGAAAACTTGACTGGTTTTGTAGCTACTTACATTAACAATGTATTCCAGTTATTTCCTTCTCGGGGAGTGAACCAGACTTTGAGTGTGACAAAAGCTTATTAGGTCACCCCAGGAACACATTTCTGCAATTGTTTGGCAGTTCTTGAAAATCTGAGTCATGCCCTTTCCCGAGTCAAAGTTTCACTTGTGAGCTCCCTCTTGCTACTTGTCACCTTCCCACCCCAACATGTACCCATGCCTGTTTGCGCACCACAAAATGTTTCTCATGTTAGCACAAGTGACCTATCCCTGCAACTGTTACAGTACTATAAACAGTCGAGGTCTATTTTTGAACAAAACTCTTAACTAAATACTGAGCTTGCCTGTCTTGTTTTTGGGGGGGGGTTGTTGTTTGGTTTTTTTAGTGATTACAGTCATATGAGCCAACTAAAATGAATTTTAAACCAAGATGCTGCAAATCCACCTGTAATTTTGTAGGAAAACTTACAGCAGTAATTACAAATGAGCAAATTTACAATATCAAGATTTATGTGTAGGCAACTGAAGAATAGGACAAACAGATAAACTTATCAAACATACTTCATTAGTCTACAAATGTGCTATTATTTCCAATAATTAGGTTTGGGTCTTTTGCTTTTTACAAAATAAATTATTGGCAGATTTGATACTGACAATTGACCATATTGTGTTCAGGGATAAAACATGTAGCAAGATAAACCATTAGACACAACTGAGCCTCTAGGCATATAAACAAACAGCAGAAAATTTGTATTGTAAATATGAATAAGTTTTGTTGGGTTTTTTGGTTGCATTTTTGTTGTTGTTGTTTTGGTTTTTTTTAACACTGGTATATCATGGACTCTTTTTCCCCCCATAGTTGATACAGCACACCCATCAGCCCATGTATTAGTAAATGTGAGTCTGACCATCCTGCACAGGTGAAAGCTGCAAAGAACCTGTACCAATTTTGCCAAAAAAAAGTAGCTGCTTTAGCTGAAAGTGAGAACTAATAACAATCAGAATTTCTTCCCCCCTCTAGTTGGTAAAGCAAGGTCCATGGACTGGATACCAATAATTGATTATTTCTCTTTTTACATTGGCAATTGCATTTTCTGTTCCTTTTCTGCAAGCTTAACTATCAAATACACTAATCAAATGAATGCTTACTTACTCCAAAGTGGAGCATCCTTCATCGTTAATTTTTTTGTTGGATGAAAAAAAAAGTTCTTTACAGTTCATAGTATAGAATTTAAACACATGCATGGGAGTAGAATTGTTTTAGACCACAGACAAACATCAGGATGGTCAGATCTGCATTCTGTTTGTTTGCCCAGTATTTAAATCAGCTTGGCTGTCTTTTTATTGCCTCTGAAGACTGTGGATACACTTAATCTTAAAGATGCTGGTAGATAAAATAATCTGATTCAGGCTCTCTCTTGAATTCCAGTTTATGGTATTTGAGTTTAAGAAATTATTTCCTAGTCAAAGGTATGTTTGTTTTTTTATTCCTGTTGTTTAGGGAAAACTGGTTTTGCTCAGTTTAATCAACTCAACAGCCAAACATTGCATCTTCAACATGTTCAGTAAAACTGATCCCTAAAAAAGTGCTAAAGTAGTAAGGCATAACAGTGGTCATACTATACATACTTTAGCAAATCTCCACATATAATTTATCGCAGTAGTTTTAATATTGGTTTTTCCTTTAAATCTCTTATATTCTCATGGCAAAGATTAGAATCATTTTTGGAATCACATATTTTTTAATCTGTCAGAGGCTTTTCCTCTTCAAACTAGCCACTGTAATATCTGCTGACCATTATTAATTATCTCTCGTTCAGACTTGTATTCGCCCGTCTCTGTTTCCAAAGAAACAATTCTGACACTTCCCAAAACAGAGGCAGGAAGAGAGAACAGTAAATTCACATTGCAGATGACTTTGAAAATCAGCAATTCTGTCTTCAGTCCAGACTGCAATGAAAGATATTCGCTAAGCTCTCCACAGAACAGCAATCTGGAAAATATTGGCTTGCTAATTTCAACAAATTAGGACTGAGGAAGATTAAGACAGTGCAAGCTTCCAATTTCAAAAGCCCCTGGTTTTGCCATAGGGCTTGTTTGTTCCCTTCCAGCTCACATAATGGGAGAGGGAGGGGAGCATCTGTGATTCTCTAATTTCTAGACTATTGGGGCAATCTGAAAATCCTGGACACTCCTTCCTGAGAGGACTGCCAGGATCTGTAGGGCACCTGATATTCCTGACTTTGAAAAGAAACCAACAAACAAAACCCAAAACCAAATCTGCTTAGTAAGTGATCTGCGGGCCAAGACACCAGAAGCACTCCCCAGTCTGTCTGCGGAACTTCTGAGGAGCTCAATAAGTAAACCAGCAAGAGTTCAAGCAGGATCCCAAGGGAAAAGTGCTTCTTGTCTTTGATTTACAATGTACTCCTTAAAAGTTCTCTAACAACATAACTGTAGATGAGGAAAAGCAAGCAGTCTGCATACCAATGGCTGAACATCCCAGGGAACATCACCAGTAGTGACTGGCTGCAGATTCCCATACCGCTAATGGCAGTCTTCTCACAGAATTTCTGCCTCTCGGTGTCCCGCAGTAACATCAGATCTACACTGGCTTAAAACAAACCTGATCCCCTTCCTCAGTTTTATGGCTACAGCTTGCCCCGATCTTCTTACTCCTAAAATTTGATATGCTTTCAGAGTCAGCTGACAGTTTTCCACAGGACCCATAGATCCCAGCAATCGAAGACAGATCTGGACCATCATGTGTCTGAACTGAACTGCAGTGTTGGCTCAAACTCTTTTTTCAGACACTTTGGACATAGGTAGAAGTTATTGTCAAAAAACAGGTAATATTTGTTGAAAAAATTAACTAAACCCCTCCAATGTCAAAAAAGCCTTTCCAACACTTGGGGTTTTTTTATTTTTAAGTCACTCTTTTTCTTTCCTTTCATGTGTGAAAGACCTGAAAAATCAAGATATATGTCATCACTTACGTGGCAGCAGTTTGGTGTCTTGGTTCAAGACACAACTGGGCATGTGTTTTGAAGAGGGGAAACAGATCACCTTTTTTGTGCTTAGAAAGCAGTTTCCACTCAAGAGAGTGACACATTACAGCATTCAGTTGCATTTATTTTGCGGAAGCTTCTTAGCACTGAAAGACACTGGTAAATTTTAAGAGAGCACTCTAAAAATGTCAGCTAAGCTCTAGTGACAAGTGATAGTTAAGTTGGTATGAAGGTTTTAGTAATCACCCACTTTGCAGGCATTTTAGATGGAAGAAAACATGTTCAGAAAGCAGGCTGTTACCCACCACACATGCTGAAACACTGTCTCTTCACAAGCAGACACAGCAGCGGATGAATCCCTTTTGGAAGAACAGCCTCAGGTTAGAGTAGAAAACCGGAAACGCTGGAAAGAGTGAAGGCAAAGAAGCTCCGTCTGGAAAAGGTAAAGTCTTACAAGTCCTCTTCTTTCTGAACATACTTCTTTAGTCCTTGATGTGACTTCTGCAAAGACCACCTCTGCTTCTGTTAAGAGATGAAGGGCATGTAACTACTGCTACTGTTAGTGTCCCGTGCTATTTGCCTCTTCTGGAAAGGTCACAGGATCCTTCTTTCCAACAAAGTGGACCTTTTGACTTGCAGTATCAATGTTTCAGAGTCTGCGCTCAAATTTCTCTATCGTTGTTTCTCTCTTGTTCTCCATTGTAAATCACTGTTTGTGATTGCTTGTCAGCAACAGTGGCACAGTAGCACTGGGGTGATTGTCATGTTTGTTGCACGTGTTCATGATGCTGTAACATCAGAGGAGTTACAAGAACATATCCACCTGCAGGACTTTACTGTTGATTTTTAGATCAGTCTTTCTGTCACCTAAAGGTAGCTGTTCACTTCATAAAGCATCCTCTAGTTTCTCAATTCAGCTCTAACTATATGGTTAAGCAAAACAGGCAAGAGTCCATCAAGATTGTCTTTGGTTGCTGTGGGGATACCAGGCTACTTCCTAGCAGCTCCTACCAAGCACTGTACTGGGAAATCCTTAACAGAGTTATTTATTTAAGTAGAATTATTTTGAAAAAAACTATTACGTATGTACATTAGAGTTGAGTTGAATAGAGACTTCTGACTATCCCAGGTACTGTGTTACCAAAATTGCTCTAGTTTATGGCATAGCTGGCTAAACTGGCAAAGTGAGGCTGTCTGTCCCAGGTAATTTAACTCTGTAATTAGCTTTTCCTTCTTCCTATATGCCTGCAGGGCAAGAACCAGCTCTGGTTCAATTGTATTCACAAGAAAGTTAAAAGGACTTTTGGAAAACTGAGCTTCCCAATTACTAAAACAGAAAAGAAGAAGAAGAAAAAAAAGAGAATCCTTGGGAGAAAAGAAAAAAGGAAAATGTTTAAAATAGGCAGTGAGATGGATTCTGCTCTTAGCTGTATTGATTTAAATAGAAGTTGTTTCAGTAACATGAAATCTAGATTTATGTAAGAATAACTGAAGGGCAACATCTGGTTCACTGCTTGTGTTGCAGTGACAGCTGGGCTTCACTTGTGCTTGCTGGAGATAACAGACACTTCCACATGGCCATACCAAGTTAAACAATCAGCTCAAAAGCACAAGTAAGGATGCAAGCATCGGCTGTGCCAGGGAGAGAGTAACATAACTGAAAGTTACTTAATTCTGGTCATACTTCTGTAACAGAAGGTGCAAGTTTGCAGCCTTTTCTCAGCTAGGTCACTACAAACACTGTCCAGTTACAAAAAAATCATTTTTTTGTGTTTGTAGGTATTCCAACTTAGCCCTTCCATGCTTTTAAGGGAAGGAGAGAGGTGAAAGACCATAGGGCTTCAAATGATGCCCATTATGTGGGAAGAATCTCACACTGATGAGTTTTCACTTACTTACCTGTATACTTAAATAGTATGTTGAGGCAGATAAATTATCTGCTTTACAAATCTCTCTTCCAGCTAAAGAAAACCAAGCGGCAAATTACAATTTCTGTAACAAGGCTGTGAAACCTCAGTGGCATCGTTGTGCAGGAGTCATACTAAATGTATGCTGGTGAGGCTGCTTGCAAGATAGCTCCTAAAATAGGCACTAAAGATGTAACCTGACTCTGTGCTCCCTGCAGAGGCAGCTGCAGGGGAGGAGAGCTGCTTGCTGCACCTCTCCGTTAGTTGAAGGAGATGACTGTTAATGACAGAACAGCTCTCTCTGATCCCATTGTTGTGTTTCCAAACTGGTAGCTCCATGGAGATTGGAATCCAGTTCCAAATGTTCTGGATTCACTTCCACTGCCAGAAGAGCCCGCATTTAGTTAAGAATCAAGGTTAAATATGCTGCAGTAGCATTTTATTGTTTAAAAATGTCCATAGAACATTTCTTTTATACCCCACCAATTTATGTTGTGCCAAGGGTCCTTTCCAGTGCTTTACAATAAACTCGAGGCTTGTAGGAAAATGCTAGAGAGCCAAAGGATAATGTGCTGCAGAGGGGCAGAAAACAGAGTAAGGGCTCCAACAAGTTTCCATGTTTCTGCTATGGCAAGGAATTAATTACATTTGCAGTCAGTTTATACCACTTTGTTCTTGTGCCAGCATTGTTTAGCTGCTCTCACAAGACAGGCTGTCCATTCTCCATGTAACCCTTTTCTGCATCTTCTCCAGAACTGTTTTCTTCTTGAGTGTGAGAGCCCAAATCATATACTGTGTTCTGGAGGAAACACCAGAGTTTTGTACACTTGCATCAGTGCTTCCCTACCTCTAGTAGAGAAATATTTTCTTACCTAAGCCATGTTCTCCTTTTCTGTGAATGGCTGAAGATTTATTTATTGTTTACTTCAGTCATTTTTTTGCATGTCCTAGCTCATTTGACTTTTGACAAATCTGGCCTTAATCCTATGCATCTTTATCTCTACACCACAGCTATCTTTGCTGACCAGGATTGTTTGCTATTTGTGACTCCTAAGAACCTCTCTATAGTGTGTCTTTTCACTTATTCAGGCCTAAAGTGCTTCCCAAGAAGATTTTTGTCTTGCTTGGAATATATATGTGGAATAGTTTTTATACCTTTGATCTAGATATATTCCAGTCTCCCTCCACATTCAAGTCTTTCAGCTCTTCAGTCCAGGTAAATTCACTAATGAGTTTCTTTAATTTGACAGTTTGCCCTTCTGAAGTTGAAAAAATTAATTACCAACTTGCTTCTGTTTGTTATTCTGTTCAATGTAAATGGAAACAAGTTGCTGAGTACTCAGCCCAATGCTGTTTTCTACGACCAGCTTTTTTTTTGCTTGTCTTCATTACTTACTCATTTGGGGTTGTCTCTTTTTGTCTCAGTGACTACTGAGAAGAAATCTGGCAGCTATCTTATACATGGCTAGCTGGGCCCAAGTTTATTATTAGAAGCATTTGTTTCCCAAATAGTATCTGGGAAGTTAAAGTTGACCATGGCACAATTCCCAGTAGTGTTTCTATAATAACAGTTCAGTGACAGACCTCTTCTTGCACCATTATATTTTAGCTGCAGACAAGAAAGTCCATGTTTCAATGAAGTGTCCAAATAAAAAACAATGACCCACCAAAAAACAAAGGCCGTGAGCAGGTGGTCTGGGCTGCTGGAAGTGGAGCTTCCTGTTCACATACAATGGGAGTTTTATGATGAATGAAATGATAATGAGTTAAATGACAGATGGCTTATTTTTTAATAAATTGCAAAGATCACTTGATGCTTTCCACTTGTCTGGATTAAATGGCTAAACACTGAAATAAAAGGAGTATTGTACTAAGATTGCAAATGTTTTGGATATTGGCCTATTGATCATATTCACATGGGCCAGGTCTGGCTCACATTTGGAACAGGAGCAGAGCAGTGAAAAAAAGTCTGTTCCATGAGCTATTGCTCTCCTGAGTTATGGAGACCAAGCCAGCTTTTTCTGCCATAGGGCTGTTCTGTTCAGCCTGGAGTGCTGTGAAGGACAGATTCTTGCCTCTCCCATGCTGCCAGTCCTATTTCGTGTGGGTACCTACTGGATTCTTCCAATCTGTTGCAAGTGACCATTTGGCCCACAGCAACGGTCATTACCTGGCAGAATTTGTAAGCGGGTAAGTCAGTCATGGGAAGAAATGCATTTAAAATTTTCCCAGCTGTTGTACCTACATCCAAGACTTGAGTGCAGCTTGAACTCTTAAATGTAAGAAACATGCAAAGCACTCTTCTCCTTCTCAGCCCGTGTCTGTCTCTCATTGAAATTAGCCTACTATTCACATATGACAAGGTTTCTAGCAGCTTCTGTCATACCATTCCTGACTTATGGTCAGGCTCACCCAGCCTTCTCACCCTCCTTCTCCTTGGAGTCTAATCATAGCTATTTGTATCACTTTTATAGCCCTGTTTTGTGTCCTGTCTTGCCGCATCATATTTTCAAGCACAGACCCAATCTGAAGAGTACTTGGAGGAAAAACTGTGCACCTTTTTCCAGACCTTTGGCTGCTGCAAACCAGTAAAGGAATCCAGGCCAGTTAACACTGGCCAAAGAAGTGGTCCAAAAGTTTGAAGTTGAAAGGTTATGCATCTGAGAGCTGCAGTAGCTGCCTTTAGTGCTTGTAATAATGACGTGGCTGTACAGGCGAAGCCAGCAAGACACAGGACAGAAACTCGGGGTTCTGGAGACCAGAATGATAGGCTATGCAATGGGAAGCCAGAGGGAAAAAAAGCAAGGAGGCCTTCTTCTTAAAAGGCACAGAGAAAGAAACATGGCATTAAGCTGTGCTTAAAATGGCAAAGGCATCTCAGATGCTGACCTCTCCTTGGAAAGGAGACACGGAGCAGTGAGTCCTGGCATGGTACTGTAGAAATGACAGACCTGTTGTAAAAGGACAGGTATTTCATCTTCCAAAAGCATCTTATGTCAGTCATCTGAGTACATGAGGCAGAGCGGGTAGGGACCCAGAGCCACAGGTTCAAGGACTTCTTGTTTTCTCTGAGCTCAGAGCCTGTCTGCATTTGGCACCGGGGCTGTGACTGATGGGTGGGAGAACTGGATCTTGGGAGGTTTGTCTCCTGCCAGGGGAGGAAGCATCATTTGTCTCCCCTTTCCCTGAGGGAAAGGCTCCTTTTGGTGCTGTGAAGCTTTGGTTTGGATTACCCTTGGACACACGTAGAGGTGGAGTCATGCCAGTATACTGGCATTCATCGGAAGGATGGGAGGGACAAGTGGGAAACTTATTTTGAGTTCCACATGACAGTATAGTTTAATGGAAACAAGGCCACAAGTGGAGGGGAGGAATCTGAAGTTTAATGTTGCTCTTGAGCTGGTGAAACCCCCTAGCTGCTCAGGACACATTTTCCATAATTTTGCAAACCCTTTCCCCTTCTCCTTACTGCTGTTTTGTTCACAGTGCTCTTCAAGTGGGTGTGTTTTGACCTATTTCTTCCTCTGCACATGCCTAGTAAAGCACGATGTTTAGTGCCTATTGGATAATGTATTTCTTGATGGGTTTGCAGATACTCTTATGTATAGATACATGCCCTGAGGGCTTCACTTTGCTTGGCAAGTAGTGCTTCCTAATGTGCTCACCACTTCAGATTGAATTGTTTGGCAGGGAGACTGTCTCAGCCTACCTGGGTTACCTCCATGACATTTCTTGCTGTCATATGTTTTGTTTGCTTGTGTCCTCTCTCCCAGGTGGAGTACAGGAGCACTGTACAGCCCAGGTCAGGAGAAAGCACTCTGAACTTCCCAGAAAAAGTAGTCCCTAGAGACCATGAGAGCAATCACAGGCTAATGTAGTTCTTTGGTTGACCAGGTCTCGGAAAAGTGACGTCAAACTAGGTGGGGGTTGCGTGCTGTGAACTCCTGACAAATGCTGTGGGTTCTGATGAGATGTCCTGCAGCAACTAACCAGATCTTTTTAAAGCTCCTGGGACAGGCTTTAGCAAGTTGCTTCCTGGCAAAGAGTCTCTGGAAGAAATATGCAACCACAAATTGGTGACTAAACAAGCTACGTGAGGACTGGTGCTTACTGCAGCTCGAGTGGTCAGTGCAGTGGAGAGCAGTCCCCTAGCATATCTGGGGCAAGGGGACTGAGAGAAACTCTATGAAACAGAGTTGTGCTGAGGCAGGTTTTGGAGCTCAGTAGCAAAGATTTGGGCATGTATGGGACTTGGGGCTGTTCTCATGCTGTGACATCAGAAAGATTAGAATCAGATTATGGTGGTAGGTAGTAAAGCTAGAAAATTAGTAGAGAAGGGATGTTATGACTGTCTGTATTTCTACAAATGCATTCATCTCCTAAAGCAATTAATAAAGGGGGATAGTTCTGTTGCATTTTAGTTCTAGGACCAAAGGTGTATGATAGACTGCATGGTGCATTGCATACACAGAGCCTGATTTGTCATCTTGCTTATTGGGCTGTCAGGGAGGAAATCACTTTCATGATGCTGCAACTTCAGCTTTCCATTCTGTTTATTCCATGTTCTCCAGTTTTTCTTCTCCCATGTTCAATTTTTTTTTTCCTTCTATTTCCTGTGATTTTTATCTTTGTTTTTCTCTGGTTTTGCAAGCTGGGGTAGAGTCTGTCTGCAACATTTTCTTAGTTTAGTAGTATAGTTTCTCCTAGAACTTAAATAAGACTCAATTTTATTTGGATTTATTTTAGTTATTGCTTTGCATTTAAAGAATTTGCATTCTGTGGCTTTTATGTTTGGTTTGGGGAGAGGTTTGTCAGGAGGATTGATTTTTGGACTGAAATAGAAAAAATCTGTTGACTTTTTGGTCACATGCATTGTTTTTGCTTGCAGGAGCATTCATTTGACTTCTTGCTAGTCATTCTTTTGCAAAGCATTTTGAAGTCTACTAATTGTTGTCAAATCATTGCCAATACTGTTTGTGTGCAATAGAATATATCCCAGAGAAGTGGTTCCTTATGCTTTCTGCCAAGTAAATTCATTGGTGTTGCAGATTAGTTATTAAATTCTTGCTTATACAGATCATTTTGAAAACAGCTAGGAACTAAACTTTTTTTGCGCTATATTAATTGTTCAAATTGCTATTTGAAGCCTTGAATATAGTTCGACATATTTAGATGACAACAAACACCAGCTTTCATTCTGTTGCTGGTCTTGGACAGTTACAATTGCCAGAAGAAACTGAAGTGAAATTACATTACTACAGATTAGATTATTATATTATTTGACCAATGTAGTTAGAATTTGGGGTTTTGTATTTTATTCCAGATAGAGGAGTATTCAGGTATCTTAGATATAATTCCTTGAATTTATTGCACACACTGCCTTTAATGCAAAGGAATAAAACTGTGAGCAACAGGTCCTGTGTTCACAACACTACATCTCCTGTGGACTTTGGCTGCAAATGTGAATGCCTAGCTCTTCCTAGAGTTAGATGCCTTGTGCAAGACTCGCAGAAAATTGACAAGCACATAACTTACAGCCAGCTGTGAAGTCAAATGACTTCTTCTAAGCCATGACATAGTATCACCATAGAAACATTGCATGTCTTAACTAGCTTCAGAGGTGCGTTGGTAACTTGCGTTGGCCTCTCTGAGCCAGCAACTCAGTCCTGCTAACAGCACGTTCATGTTCTTCACCCCTATGTTTTTCAGCCTGCCCCGAGATCCGTGCTAGACTGTTACCAATACCCAGGTTAGCTAGTGTAAAATTAGCTAACACCCGTGAACTCATGCACAAAAGATGCAGCACATGCATCCTGTCTGGAACAGAGGCAGGAATAGCATCCATTTCCTCAACGTTTCCTATGTTGTTCTATGATGAATAGTCCCAGCATCGTGTTCTGCATAAATCTGGCACATCCCAAGAGTGAGTCTATCCTAAACAAAGGCAAGGCCTTGCAAAATAAAGCAAGGCCAGAACAAAATAACACTGGACTACATAATTTAAGACTGTCATGAAATGTATGAGCAAGGGAACCGAAGCGAAGTCATATAACCCATCTTCTGGTATTTCCTAACTTCTGACTCTTTCATTGTGCAACCTTAATGATTTTTTTTTAATTGGTCCTGTGCCTATAATACTTAGGTGAATTGAAGGGCAAGGACAGAAGGGATTAGTGCTAATAGGAAAAAGATATAGCAGAGTCAAATAAACTAATTTTAGAAAGCAGATAATTTAGCTATCTACTTTGAAGCAGCTTGGTTTTGTAAAGGCCAGGACGTGAAGGGTAAAGACCTGAGGAACCTCGTGTGAGAAGGGACAAAAGTACAAAGATATTTTCAGCTCAAGGCAATACAAATTACAGAGGACTGAACTTTGGTTCCCAGCCCAGAACACATCATCTCAGAAGGCTACAGAGTGGGATAGTCCCTTAAGAATAGACAAGATTTCCCTGCTTTTAATCTGTTATTTTTATTGCATGCACCTATAGGCTGTGTAAAACTGCTGCTGAGAACAGTCTCCACCTCTAGTCATTCCCTGTGATAGCCACCAAACAAACCTGGAGCTGGTCTTCCAATAAAGGAAGCATTTTGTTCTGATACAATGCTAAAAACATACTGCAACCTCCCTGAAGCACCACGTAGAAAAGCTTTGGATTAGAAGTGGTCAGGATCATAACGTTTGAAACAGGAGAGGACAATTAAATTATTACCAACCCCTTAGATTTCTTCTAGCATGATACACTGCTCTGGGCAAAGTACATTGATGCAGCACACAATTCCAGACAAACTCATTTTTTTGCATCCCCTTTATAACTGGCAGAATTATTTATTAACTTTCTCTTCAAATAGCAATGCTCTGTCCCATGCTGTTGGGGGCTGTAGTGTAGAGAGATTTTCCGGGACCCCCAAGACTCTCTCCCGGGTTGGTCATACAAGTTGGGGCTTCATTTTGCCCCTGGCAGCAGCTCTTCAGGGGGTTAGTTTCACCCCTAATGGCTTTCACGGGAGCTGGCTGGAGGAGAGCAAGGTAACTCGGGAAGGAAGAATCCCTCACCTGAAATAACTGCTGTGGCTTTCAGCTTGCTTAGCTTCCCCCGACCCCCCCCCCCCCAGGTGGCAGTCAGTTCGTTAATTAGCTGTTAACTCCCGGAGGCTGAGTGGCGGGGCGGGCTGGGAAAGGCTTATGGAGCGGCGGGTGGTTGCCCCCACGTTACGGGTTTTCCACCCCCCGGGGCTATCGGGGCGGGGGAAGGCTCCGGTCCTCGGCTGAACCGCCGGCCCGGGGGAGGGGGGGGGAGAAGGAGGAGGAAGAAGAGGAACAGTGGCCGCGGCTCCAGCTGGAAGTCGGTCAGAAGATACGCTCATTACTGGGGGGAGACGAAGCAGCGCTTCAGCTTTCTTCACGCGAGTCTCTCCGCGCCGTGGAAGGCTTTGGTATAAACCGAGGAGGAGTTTCAGCAGACTCGAGCTAAGGAACATCTCTGTCCGAATACACAACGTGCTTCCTTTTACGTTTTCTCTTGCAGAGGGGTCTCAGCCCTCCTCTTCATCCTTATCGTAATCCCCGCCGTTCGGGAGCAAGGCTGAAGCTGCCGAGAGACTGCCGGCAACAGCCTGCGCGGCCCTGATAAGAAGCGACAAGTTCTGTTCTCTTGTCTCGCGTGACTGCAAGATAAAATATCTGTTCTGGTGACAACTGGTAAGTGAATACCCCTGCTTTATAAAGCGTAGCTAGCTCTGTAAGCTGCTGCATAGGCTGAGAGGATCTTGTGGCTGGTGCCTGAACCCGTGGACTGGGTGCACTGAGCGTGCTCGTTCCCGAGTTTGCCGGCGTTTCTGACGTGAGGCATCGCACCACGCCTCTTGCGCTATTTCGGACGGAAAAGCTCCCAGCTAACCTCATGTAGAGTCTCTGCATGCTTCCAACCCGAAAACCTCCTTCAGGTAAGTACTGATGGCAGCAGCTGCCAACAACATGGCTATTCAGCGTAAACTGCCGCATATTCAAAGGCTATTCCGATACATCGGCGTGTTCCTCGGTGAAAAGCGTTCAAGGAATTAATTGAATTTCCAGAGGGATGAAGCCTGCCTTTACAAGCCTTCAGCGAAGAGAATACAGTTTAATCGGCGGGAGGAAGCGCCTGCCCGGCGCCGCGGGGGGGGCTGTCCGGCGGGTAGGCGGGGTGGGGGCCGTGAGGGAAGGGGGCGTCAGGGA
>JAVJGG010000031.1:7456498-7484227 GCA_035590195.1 Aviceda cuculoides
CCCGCCTCGCCAGCTCCACCGCCAGCCGCTTGGGGGCGCTCTGCAGGCGGCTGCACGCGGCCGCTCTGCAATCGCTCCGCCTCGTTGGTGCTGACGGCGGCGGCCTGAGGCGGCGGCGGCGGCGGCGACGGGCCGAGCGGCGGCGGTTGCGAGCGGCGGCTGGGGTTGACTAAGCGGCGGCTTTGGCCCCTTTCCCCGCCGCACCATGCCCACTGTGGAGGAGCTTTACCGTAACTACGGGATCTTGGCGGACGCCACGGAGACGGCGGGCCAGGTGCGGCGCGGCTGCGGCCTGCAAGGCCTCGTTAGGCCTCGGCCTGCAGTAGCGGTGGCGGCGCCGCCGCCCCAGCGGGGGAGTTCCGGGCTGGGCGGGCGGTGGGGGAGCGGGGCAGGACGGCGGGGAAAGCGGGATCATGCGGGCGGGACAGCCCCGCGCAGGGGGGGCGCTTCCCGGCCGAGAGGGCGGCGGCCGGCAGCGGTCCGTAAATAAAATTGGAGGGGAGATTCATGGTTTCTGCTAAGCTGCGCGGATCCGGTAATCCCACCGTGTTGCCATGGCTGCCGGTCAGGCGGGTTCCGCCAAAGGATTGCTTTAGGCGGGGGTACCGAAAGGGAGGGACTGCCCCTTGGAAATGCCGAAGGCGCCGGGGAAGGAACAATGGCTCTGTGAGTAGACTGCCTTAGGCTATGCAAATCCATTGCTTGTAGTCCGGGGAAGAAACAAACCCTGGAAGTTTTGTGTTCTCTGCTTTTTTAAAAAGTCTTTGGATTATTATTTGGCACTGGAGGTTGTGTTTCGATTTTAGTCATTGCGAGCTGTGAGATCAGCCTTGCTGTCCTTTCTCAAAATTTCTAGTGAAATGAACAACTGATCTGTTGGGATTTGTGGCTGTTGGCGCTACTTTACCTGACTGAAACTTTCTGTCGCGGTTTCTTCAGTTTTTGTGTCTCTTCACTCACTTTATGCCGAGCTAGTCTTACATACAATGTTGTTGCAAAACTATTTAGAAAGGACAAACTTTGCGATGGGGTGAGATTACTTGTTTTAACCTGGCAGTTCTATTGCAGCTGAACTGTGTAAAAATGTTACACAGAAGTGCTGTTTCTGAAACCAAGATAACTTACAGCTGGTACAGTCTTACAGATGGAAAGTATTATTGTTTTTCTTCCCACCTACATGAATCCAATCTATGTATCTTTCTTTCCAGCTTGATGTAGTACCTGCTTCTTCAGCATGTTTGTCTCTGCTGAACTAAAGCATAGTCAATTAAGTTACTCTAAGCTTAAGGCTGTTTATTAAAGGAGCAGTGCTAAAGGTAAGTCCTATGATCTCCCATGTTTTCATTTTTGGATAGAAGAAGGCAGGGAGTAGGAATAGTCTTTCTTATGATAGCTTCTTTGTGCTGTTAACGCTTTTATCCTGGGCTTGTTTTCATTGTTAGTTTCTGGGCACGCCATGATTCGTGCCTTTCAGTAAAGGTTTGATCTGTCCTCCCAAGACAGGCTTGGGAAAGTTCTCATAAACCTGCTTTGCTTGATTTATGGTTTTCTGCTTCTTGTGTGTTGCTTCATATGATGCTGAGGGTTGGTTCAAGTATTTTGGCCTAGAAGAGGATGCAGTCAGATGGGTCATTTGAAGATACAACTTGCAAGACCACCGAGAGTCTCAAATGAGGCGGTCCGCACCATTGACTCAAAGGGGCTTGTGACGAAAGGCTCTTATATTTTTTTTTTTTCTTCCACAGCACAGCTTGAGCTGTAGCACAGGATCTTGGTTTGTTTGTCTCTGTACCTTAAGGTTATTTTATTTATAAGCATGAAAGGTTGTTTTTATGATGTATGTGATGTGAGATACTCTGCTGTGGCTCCCTAGTTAAGTGCATTTTAGGAACAGGCTCAAGATTACTTGAAATACTTCTTTTTACAGACATCTTTCTTTACAGATGTTTGCCCTGCTTTAAGTAAATCAGTTGAAATGTCCACTGTATGTTTAAGAGGAGTTTATCAAGCTTATGAAAACTAATTTGTCATCCATCTGAATAATTTGTTCATCAATTTCTCCAGCCTTACAGACAAGCTAGTAAATAATACTGGGAAACTAATTTATGGGCTAAGTGGGTGTCCAGGGTTTTTTGTTTTTCAGGGTCTCTATTTTCTACCATGCATTTACTCAAAAGACCAAGAGCTTTGTAGCAGAATAAAAAAACCCTGAACTTCCCATTAATCCAGTTTCTTCTACTTCCATTTTTGGTATGTTACATATGACTACTTCTGTACCTATTCATAGTCTTCAAGGGAAATGAGAATAAAACTGCTTGTATTGATCTAATTATTTGGGGTGTGAACTTCTTGAAGTGTTAAATCTTTCTTTTATCATCGTGCTACAGAAGAAGCTAAAACCTTAGCTCTTCTTCATGTGTATTGAGGTTGGGAGGAAAATGAGATGTGCAAGCTGTTGTTTCCTTCACAAGTCACCTTTCAGTAGTGTGTGGCAATTAATCTGCTCTCACTTTGCAGTTCATTGTATTAATCACTGATATCAATAGCTGCTATTTGTACAGAAAGGTTGAAAAGCTGAAAAGTGATGGGCAGCATTAGCTACTGTGTGCTCTGAAGCAAAAATAGGGAACATGTGGCTTGCATGCAGTATGACTACCTTTTGAAAAATGCGTTGAACGAACGTAGGTGCAGAATGTGGTAAAAAACTTTGTTGTAGTACTTGTTGCTGTGTTCAGTACCTATCATCTTAAAATATTGTGTCCTTTTAAACTTAATTTTGTTTAGGTGGGGTGGCTCTTGAGTGTTCAATGTTGGTCATTCTTTGGTCACGAAGGCAAAAGTGAGGCCTTGATACCTCAAGAGGAAGACCGTTTACAGCACTGCAACAAAGTGAACAAATTTTAAGCACTCTCCAGATAATACCCAAAGTTTGCATGTAACTGTTAATGTTTTGCCTCTGCTCCCAGCCCCTGCAGCAGCAGTAAAGCTGGAGTACATTGTGCTAGAGCTATTCTTTACGTTCCAGCTTCCATGGGGAGCCAGGAGGAGCAAAGCAAAAACTTGAATAGCCCCCAGTTACTTTGACTGGGAAGGGAAGGCTGGAAAACTTGAGGAGCCGCAAAGCCGATCCTCCTTCCTGTTAGGAGGGCAGGAATGGAGTAATCAAGGAACTGTTTAAGAACAGACAGGAATGAAATGAAGTTCAGACTTAATCACTGAAGGTCGTCTTAAAATCTGTTGATTTACAGTGCAAGTTTCCAGTCCCCTAGCAGGAATATGGCTTTCTTTTGGGCCACTAGCCAGTAGGAAACTTTTTGTGAGGTGGATGGCTAGCAGTCAGACTTCCACAGACTCTTCAACTCACTTCTAAAAGAACAGTTTCTAACCCTTCTGATTACAGGTTGGAAACACTAAAATAAGGATCAGCTGCTGCAGAGCTCAGAAGAGCTCTTTGTTAGACTGGATCTGCAGACCGACACTTGCAGTGCAGCAGTAGCTGGTCGCTGCTTTCTTTCACTACTGCTTTTGGAGTCTGGTGGCCAGCAGTGAAATGAGAACAGTGTAAGGGGCACATTATGGGCTTTCCCAGAGCCTTAGCAGAGGTAGAGGAAATATGTGTATGCAATGGCCATTTAATAGTCAGTATAAAATATGTGCATGTGTATAAAATACAAATGATATCGTGTTATGGGATGAAGGAGGAGTTGCTTTCCAAGGGTAAGAAAGGAATTGAAGTTGTGTTTTTGCCATTATCTTTTTTTTTTCCACTGTAATTGTTGGTTTACGCAGCTCCCTGCTGGGCAGCTAATTTTTGCAGGTGTGTTGCGCTAACACAGTTTTGGCTACATGGTGACCTGTGTGGGGGAAATGATCTGTTTAGGGAAAGAAGCATACAAGCACCCTAGCTTAACACAGGGCACTGTGCAGGGGAAGGAACTTGTGGGTTTTCCTCCCTGCAGTGAGGAGAGATGAAGGTGCTTGCTGCTTAAGAGCTGTTGTTGCTGAATGAAACCACAACCTTATTCATTTTTTGGCAGTCAGAAATAGATATTTCCTGTTCTTGAACCTGCCTTTCTACATCCTCCACCAGTGTCACACCTGAGCACCCTGGAAACACTATCACCTTGATCTTCACAGTGCTTCAGGTAGTCTGAAGTCAATGTGTGGGATTGAGACCAGGAGGAGGGTTAGTGGTGCAGATGGGAGATACCCTGTAGAGTTTGTTTGAACATAACATTTGCACAAGATTAAATGGAGCCATAATATTAAATCCACTTGATGAAGTGCCAGAGCAAGTTGGGATTTGTCCATATTGGTGAACACATACAAGGCTTGCTAGCATGTGGTAGCTAGTCTTGATCGTGCCCCTTGTCTACACAAGTTACTGCCTTCTCATTTGGTTGGCTGGCAAAAGCCTGTTTTTTGCTGGAAACAGTTTAGGGAAAATTACAGCTAGCTCTGATTGCCCAAATGTTTTGCAACATGTAATGAGACAGGGTGACAGTTACTTGCCTCAGCTGAGAATCTGGAAGGCTATATAAGCCTATCCTTCAACCCCCCCAATTTTATAATCACCTGTGGCAGTTTTAATTCCCTGTTCTCAAAATTTGAGGGCCTCAAGGCTGTCTGCAGTTAAGTGCCCTGTGGTTCAGCAGCTCTGATGTAGTAGTACCACTTCAGTCTCCTTTGGTGGGTTTCCTGTCTTTTTTTCTGCCCTGGTTCCCAGGTGTAGATGTTGGCAGGTCCATAAAAGGATGCTAAAAGGAGTAGGCAGGGATGTTACACTCCAACTCCTGTACTAAACAATTGTAGGTGCTGCAAGGGGAATGAACCACAAAATGTCCACAATGTGCTGTCCCTAAATAGCATCTCCCTCTGTCAACTGCTGGAGGCAGGCTAGTGGGAAAGGTGGACATCGGTCTGCCATAGCAGAGTGTTTCTTGTGCCTGTGTTGCTCAACTTGTGTGGTGGAGCACAGGCCGGGTGTGTAAACTGGGTTTTGAGTAGCCACATGGTTAAAATACTGGACAGTGTAAATACCATTTGTACAGTTTCTCAAGATTGACTGCCTTTTCTTGCAAAACGTGTTAAGGAAATACTGTTACTTCATTTTCATTGGAGCAATTTGAATGGAATAGCTATTTTCATTCTTTTTTTCTTCTGTGCTAATGGCACGCCTTAATTTGTTCTCGACTTGGGACATCAGTTCTTAGATGGCATAGCCTCAAACATTAGGTTTTGTATTAGTTTAAAGATTTCTAATCTAAATTAAGAATGTTGTTCAGAGTTTTTTGGAAAGAATGGTGACATGAAATAGAATATGCATCTCATTCTTCAGATTTCACAGAGAGTATTTCCTATAACAAATACTGGCTGGTGTCAGACTGACTTTTTTCGAAGCTCAGTTGACTCAAGTCAGCTAACACTATCTATTAAGTGACTGAAAACGATATGTAAAATGTTTAACTTCAGACAACTGTTTTGGGAAATTTGGACACTTACATACATGTTTGTGCAAGGCTTTTCAGATTTTAGCACTTTCTTTTTTTAATGTCCGGAGGCTCTTATAGCATCTCTGCCACACAACTGTATGATGAGCAGATATAATGAAACCAGGTTTCTGATGACTTTCTAATCTTTAATGAAAGATGAGCTTATAGGGTTTCTTTGTTCTACCCAGCTGCCTGTTTATTTTTGCAAAACCTGTGGAAGTCTCACACGCTTTAAGTTCCTAATCTCCTGTCAAATTTGACTGAAATTAGCCAAAGGGCTTCAAAAGTTCTATAGGGAAAGAAAGGACGCGCACGCATGCGTACAGGGTATGACTGCATAAACCTCATTTCATGCTAAGAACACATGTGATGGAACAGAACAGAAAGCCTTTTACTGTACTGCATTTCATGCTCCAGTGGAGTTTTGCGTCATCTGTGGCATGAATAGCAACCTGATAGGACACGAGTGATGCTGGAGGCTGAGCTGGATTTGGTGTGGTCAGTGTGGCAAGGAAGAGACGTCAGTAGGCAACACAGCAGGTCCTGCTTACGGTGTATCTTGCTCTGGAGGACTTCCAGTTTTATCTGAAGCAAATATCAGACTTCATGTTTTATCCCTGCTGGAGCGTGGGCCAGTTTGGTCATGGAAGAGCAGATCTGTGCCACAAAAGAAGTCCATCGCCCTGCTGTGACTCATGGGGAGGAACCCTGTGTTGTCTCAGGGTTTACTTACCCGTTACTCTGTTATCTTCAGAGGAGATATTCCCACATACAGCCTTGGGCAAATCTGAAGCTCAGCAAAGATCAGGTAGGGGAGGACAGCTAATCTGTTTAAAAATGCTACAGTCTTGAAGAAACTCCTGTTCATTTTGCTGTAGCATTTAAGGACTGTTGAAAAGGAGACTCAAACGGCAAAAATAGACACTCTGTTACACTGACAGCAAACCAGACTTGGCTTAGGAAGTAACAAATCAAACTGAGGGAGGGAGCTGATGGTATGCAGCAGAAGGTACTGTGTGAGCCATCGCTGCAGCAGGGACCTGGCTGTGTGTCTGCAATCCACCCGTGTCCGTAAGGCTGCCCAGCTGCCTGCCCACCTCCTGGCACTCAGCTGGGCTCGTGGGCGTTTTAGCCACTACGGGGCAATCCCAGCAGGAGTGCTGTGAGACGGTGAAAGAGGGTGGGTGGGGTGAAATGCACCATCGACTCCCCTCAGTTTTAGGGGTGACTGTCCTTTTCAAAAAAAAAACCAAACAAAAAAACCCCCAAAACATCAGTTTTCAGTTTTGGGGAGGAAATGGGTTGTGTTTAACCCTCAGTGAGGATCGAGGTCTGAAAGTCCTAAATGGACTTCTCTGTGTAGCACTGAGAAAAGCATATAAACTTTCCCGGCATTCCCTACTGACTAATTTAGGCAGCTTTCCTCCCAGACAGATGGCAATTGAAGATTACCATCAGAGATAATTACCTTTCCTCATGTATAGGTAAGGAAACTAAGGTGCATAATTCAGGGTTAGGAACTCCACTATAGGATGAATACCCACTAGCAGTTAGCACTGCAATATGGGCTGTTGTAGTGTCATTTTATAGCTCTGTCATTTTATAGCTCTGTATACATAGAAATATGTAAATGAACTTGTGCAAACTTTTCCATAAGGAGCTGAGTTCCCTTACAGCAACTAACAATTGCTACATGAAGAATTCCCGTTCTGGTTTTATGTCTTTTAGCCTGCTCCTTTGTCCTGGGTTTTTATTGTGAATTTGATTTCGTCTTTGTCTAAGGAAACACACAATTAATGATGCTCTGAATGCTGAAGTCAGATACACCTACATCTTTGTTCTCCTTGGAAAGCTCATTACCTTACAAATAAATCTTTTTTTTTCTTTTTTTTTTTTTAAACACATGTAGACTTACTGGCAACCGTTCCCCTTCAGAAAAGGTGTTAGTTGGGACTTTACGTGGTGTGTTAAGTGTTCTTCAGGACTACATTTTTCAACTATGCTATGTATCTCACAGTGCTCAAAATCCTCAGGATAAGTACTGTTTGGATATTGTATATGGTAGTTTTTCCTGTATTCACGTTTAAAAAATGAAACAAAGCACTAGAAGCCTTTAGGGGATCAGATACAGACTCTGCTGCAACCTGTACAACAGTTCTTTGTTAGCTCAAAACCACTTTACATCCACAAAAGCATTGTCATAGTTAGAAGTTGCTCATTAGGGCTTTTTTTCTTGCACCTTTTTTTGTTGATGTAAATATTTTTTGAGCTTTAGTGCTCGAAAAGTTAAGCTACATATAAAGAAGGCTTTTGAAAATAGCCTTAATATTTACAATATTTGAGCTTTTCCAGTTTGGCACTGACAGTCTGGGTTTAGCTTTCTTACAGTAGTTAGCAGTTAAGGTTTGTATTTGGATTAATTTTCAAGATCCAAAGGCAATGTGAATTTTTTCATCGCAATGCTGAATTGAGAGCACTGGAAGCGTAAGGCATTAATGTTATCAGAGAAGCTGCTCGAAGTGTCGGTGTCCTCCAGCTTTCTCCTGAGCTGGCAGGATTGCTGCCCTGGGAAACTTCCAAGACTTAGTAGTAGTGTGGGGTAAGTGCTACCACTTATCTCCATTTTCCTCCCTCCCTGAATTAATTTAGCTTTATACTTTTCACTGACTTGTTTTGCTGCATTCCTGAGAATCCCAGAGCTCTCCATTGGCATACAAGCATCACAGCAGATTGACTTGCAGAATCTGCTGTTGGGGTAAATTCCATCTCAAACAGCTGGGGATTTTTGTGTGTGTGTGTGGTTTTGTTGGGTTTTTGTTGTGGGTTGGGTTTTTTTTTTTAGTAGTTGAGGCAAGATGGAGAACAACAGCAAGAATCACTGAACATAATATGTTTGGGGCTCTGACTACAGACATGCTTTGCATGTTATTTAAATGAAAATTAAACTGTTCTGGTAGGAGCATGTTCATACCTATTTGCTGGGTCTCTTAATCCACACAAACCTGCATAACGTAACTTGTTGCTTTTTAAAATAAGGAGACTAAAAATTCCAATAAAAAGAGCTGTGGCATCAGATGATGGCAGTCCATGCGTATTTGGACTTAATTGTGACTGGAGCTTGCAAATGCTACTGTGAAAACTAGTCATACAAAAAGCACCTGTGTCTCTTTAGGGACAGATTCTGATGCCAGTACAGATCAGGATTTATACTATTATAACTAAGTCAGAAATTAGTCTGATTTACTTGGGACTTGATGTAGAAGGGGACCATTTCATTCTGCAGGTGCTGGTAGTGAAGCAAGTAAATTAGCCCTCTTGGTGGTTTTTTTTTTGTTTTTTTTTTTTTTGTTTTTTTTGGTTGAGTTCCACATGATTCTTCCTGCCCTTGAGAGCCCTGATTTTGCTTGTGAGTGGTTGTTTTGTTTGGGTTTTGGGGTTTTTTTCTGATTTATTTTAGCCTAGGGTTGAGGTTATTCTTTATTTTCCCCAAGCTGACTGGTAGATTTAGTTTGGTAATTTCCAGCCCTTTTTCTGAGAGCTGAGGTTAAATCACTAGCTCCCAATCAGCCAGAGCTGGATGTTTTAGATACCCTAGGCATTATTTGAAGACAAAGTGTGCCTTGTTTTAAGGTTAACTTAGTGCTATATGTGCATGCATACAGATAAATTCTCTGTTTGGATGTTTATTTAGATTGATGATGGTTTCTGGGGGAAAAAAACTGGTGAGCTGATGAAGTTTGTAACTGAACTGTTTTGAAACCTGACTAATGTGGCTTTTCCTAGCCTTTTCGCATTCTACTTTTTTCCATCTTTTCTCTCTGGGAAACCTAAGAAAGATTGTTCATTTGATCTCGAGCCTCTGACTCTGCAGGCACTCATGGACAAAGAACAGTGGGTGTGAATGAGGAACTAATGTTGTAGTGGGATGTATATCTTTTTCTGTGTTCTCAAGCATTGTGTAGTATGCCTGTCATCTTTGTTGTTTAAAAGGAGGTGAAGAAGCAAAACAACTTAAAACCATGATGCTCTATTCCTTCAGGAAGAGCAGCTCAAGTTGGCAGAAACTTTTTCAGTTATGCAAGTCAAGCTCTGAGGAGAAATTGATTTGAACTCTGACCCCCAGAACATGTTGCATGGCTTGTTTATATTCCAGCCTTTCTGGAAGAAGAGCTGAAGGGAGAGAGGAAACAGGCTGAGAAGGAGCAATGTTGTCACCATGGTATGCAGGAGGAGCTGTGTGGATTTACAGCATGTGTTCTATGTGTGTTTTGTTCTATCATGTATTATACCGACACCTATGATGTGTAATACATAAATAGCAGCCTAGCTTAGGCTGGCTAAAGCTTTAAAGGTTAATCTGGGAGAGTACAACAGGGCTGGAAGAAATCTTTCAGCTAAGGCTGTCTTACTGAATTTGTGATTATTTGGGGTTTTAAAATTTTTTTTAAAGGTGTAGTTAAAGCTGGATTTGTGGTGTTTGCTTTGATTAAAGCTTTGGGAGTTGAGGAAGCAGAGCTATTTGTGCTCAGCTCATACTTGCTTTGGACTTGCATGCACAGGTTAGCTTTTGACCAAAACCCGAAGTAGTTGTTGTTGTACTGCACTGCATCGTGATGGCTGCTAGGCATGGCAATAACTGCTGGTCTGTGTTAAAGTACACTGAAGGAAGAAAGAAAAGGCGGGGGGGGCGGGATGTCTGTGGAGGCACAGGACAGGGAAAGCATATGGTAATGTCTCTTGGCAACTTCTGTGCACCTTGGCATGAATTTGCCACTGCCTTCTAGTCTTCCTCTCAAGGCACAAAAGCAGGCAAGACCCTGAGGCTGTAGATTTGATCTTATTCTTGATTGTAATTATAGGCAAGGTTTCTGGAAATTTGTGATACTTGGAAAGTACTAGTTAGATGAGAATCCAGCAGTTATTATTGTTCCTCTTCCCCTCAAAGCCACAAGTTGGATTTGGATCTACCCAGGGCTGACTTTTAAACTTGAGTTAGCAGTGTTTAACTGTGCTACAGAAAGTGTGTCCCTTGTTGGAATGAGCCCCAAGCCATTTTGGAACATTCGGGAATATTGTTTTCTATCTTGGAGGGGAAAAATAATTAAAACCAACATTCACCAGCTGAGAAATATCAAACCAGCTATTTCTTTTATGCTTGCAGTATTAATTGTGTCTACACCATGCAATGGAACATGCTGTCACCTTAAGCTGGTGCCAGGGATCCACATTGCACTGTGATCATCTGAGCCAAAGCATTAGCTCAGATCTCAAGGGTGGCATAGCAACCCTGTGATAGCCCCAAGATGGAGGTAGTGTGTTCTGCTTCTCAGCAGGGCTAATTAACTCAGCATCAGACAGTTGCACGGAATACTGCTCCTATTTGAGGGCCATTTCAGTGATACCTAATGCCTGTGCTCTGTTGTGTTTTGCTCATCAAGTTTTTCTGGCAGGATGCACTTGGCTGATGCTTTGTACTCCTTTTTTTTCATCCATGGAGCTAGTATTTGGTGTCAGTATAACTGACATTAAATTTTGCGTTGGTAGGCTCAAAAGTGATATCTCTGTGAAACAAGGCACATCATTGATTACAGTACTTCTGAGAACAGGATCACAGCAGTTTTTTGCAGCCAAAAGAGGGACTGTTTCAGTAAGCTTTAAAAAGCTTGTATTAACTTGACATAGGCTTGTACATGTGTCTTCTTGCTATCCAAGAAACAGTTTGAGTGCATGCAACCTCTCTTTTTCTCTGGCATTTTCATATTTTCTGTTCCTGCCTCCACTGTGGGGCACATGTAAAAGCTCCTGGGTGCTTAGGCAAAGGAGGGAAGAGGAGTAAAAAAGGAGTTACACCTCTGAACAGATGATACTACACTAAATAAGAGGTAAGAACAAGAGTCTGAGTGTGCTGATAAGAGTAAGTCGGGACCCTCAGGCCTTTCCCAGTTTTTGCCGAACTCTTCCTATTGATGGTATGTCTTCCTGGAAGGCTACAAACTCATGTTTTTCAGATCTTGCCTGGAATGTTGAAGAGCTTAGATTTGGCTAGAACAAAATGTGAGATGAGAGCGTGGGGCTGGAGATGATGGTTTGGAGGGGTGTAGGTGCTGCACTACCTGTTATGCCCAAGACACAGAGATAAACTGCTCTTTCCTGGGCCTGCCTGTAGCCTTCTGGAAGGGAGCTACCTCCCTCTTCCACCAGCTGTCCTTTCTAGGTAAATTAGGATTGCAAGGGGTGGAAATACAATAGATTTTACTGGATTTGATTCTTTATCAATACCTTTTAGCCAAAGGATATGCCTGCATGGGAAGAGTTTCTGATTTTATAACTAGGACTGGAGAGTCTCACAAGAGGGAAAGTGATGCAGAGATTTCCTTGAAGATTTTGGATTGAAGCAAACTGAAATGGTGATTATCAATGAAAAATACTGATTAAGTTGCTTTTCCTCCTTTCTTGAGCCAGCTGGCGGGCATGTTCTGGTGAGGAGCAAAATACTGGGGTCTATACTTCAAAGACAAAAATGGAATAAAATAATAATGAATTGTCCACAAAATGATAAATGTATTGCTATCTCTTGTAGTACAGAATAGGTTTTACCATTAGTAGGATGATGAAAGTGAGGGAGGCAAGCACTAAGGTCCTAAAGCCAATCTAGTAACTCTTGCGGCCTGTCCTGAATTAGTATGCAGCCATGCAAAAGGCCAAAGGTGGACACAGCTCTAGTCTACATCTCTCCCCAGTAGATTAATGTAGCAGAGACTACATTTTGGCTGTAGTAGCTGATGAAGAACAAGGGTTAACTAAATCTACTAAACATCACTACTACTGTGATACTAATCTACTGGACATCACTGCTTACTGTTGGAGGAAGGATTATCTTGCTACTTCTTTGCAGGTCTTCTGTAGTAGCTGGAGAAGGGGGAAATGTTAGGGGAAATATTGGAAGCCTTCCTTAAAGAGAAGCTGGTTTTGGAGGAAGACTTGCCTTTTTTCACACTTAGAAGGATGCTGTGCAAGTAAATGGCTAGTTCAGTATGCTCTTGGAGGGGAAGAAGGCTCCAGTTTTCACAGTCAGCAAAGTTTTCCTTTATTGCTTATCCCCTCATTGTTGAAAGAGATGAGGGCAGAAAGAGCCTGAAAACATTTTATCTTCCAGTGCAGGAAAAATCTTTAATTGCTGGTAAAGATTGTACATGTGGTATGATGGTGGAAGTCCCCAGTGATATTTTGACACAGTAAAACCTTAGTTTTTTGGTGTTGTGGTTTGGGCAGGCCTTCAGGAACAGGAATAACTGCTTTGGTTTTGTGTGGGGTGGGGCAGGTTAGCAAGAATCTTTTTCCAATTAAGATGCTGTTAAACTTACCACTTCAAAACCAAGTCACTGTTGTTAGGGAGTTAGAAATGCAGTTTTAATTTGGGGTCACTTTGCTAGGATAATCTAATGTAACTACCTTCCTCATTTAAACTTAATATTTCTGAGGACTTTTGTTTCTTAATAAACTAAAATTGAAAGGAGCATTGGAAATTATGGAGAGAAAAAAAAAAAAGTAAGGAGTGGGTGAGGGAAGGTACTAGACTGACTCACCCACTTCAGTACCTTTAAGGCTCTGCTGCAGTTCTATTGTATTGTCCACTACAGTGTTTCCTTCCTGAAGAGGGGGAGAATTAATGACCCATGTGTGTACCTAGAGCAAGAACTGGAAGAGTAATGATGAATAGTGTATAGATTTGGCAGAATAAGTATATAGATATGTGCCATAATGTGCTTGTGTTTTGGCAGCTTGAGGCAAATGACGATGTGGGAAAACTCCCTGCTTGGTTTTCCTTTTGCTGCGTAGTTGTTCCACCGGGCATGCACTACATCCTGACCAAAAATACTGGTGATTGCAAGCAAGCCCACAAAATACTGACTACATCTTAAAAATCTTGATGTTTCTTTTTAAAATTTTTAGTAGGTTTTTATGTGCTTTTTGTTCTGTCCCTTTAAATTTCAAGGTCCTCTCAAAGCACGTTTTCAAGCACATTTTCCTTACTCTCCCACAACTACAAGGGCTAGGGATTTGAGGTCTGAGTGAGCTGAAATTTTCATGCTGTCAGTTAATTGTAGCAGCAAGAAATTAAACTGTCACAAGACTAGGTATGGAGCTAAGATTGGTTTAAGATGAGTAGGATTTAATTTAGTAGTAACCACTTAGTTAAATATTTATTAACTATTTAGTAATAGCCAAAGGTGCTTTACCAAGTGAGTAGGACAGATGGAAAAGCCTCCTGCATTGTATTATAACAACCTAATTTTAATCAAGACAGCAAAAGGAAGGCTTACAAGCTTTATGAATAAAGGTGATTGTAGTGCGGTCATGTGATTGCCCAGTCCAACAGCTATAGTTTCCTGCTTGATATTTTATTCTGTGGCATGGCTGCATCCACTGCATATATAAGTCGAAAGATAAACAGAGGCTATGAGATGGTGGCTCATATCAGATACCACACTTAGTGAAGTAAAGACTTAATTGTAAGTAAAGATGTAGCTCTGACAAGGATGTGGGTTCCCCACTTCCACCAAGGGAAGGAAAAAATAGCCTCTGGGCTTATATAGTAATTTGTCATATACCCAAATGTGTCTCTCGTGGGTTGGTGGGGGCTGGGGTGGATCCATCTGTCCACAGGAGATGGCAGGCTGACCTCCGAGATCTCTTAATGCTGTAACAGAGTCTGTCTTGTCTAATTCTGTAATTGTAGCTCTGCCTTGGCAGGGGTGGGAAGTTGAACAGCGGAAGTTAGCTTAGATGCCTATTTAAAAATGTCCATCAATCTTTTTATAACACCTATGCATCCTGTTGCCTGCTTACTTTCAGAAAATTGATCAGCTAATACTGCGAATGTCAGGTGTTGGCATGCTGGGTTCCTTGCCCCTTCCCTTGTGTGGATCACTGCAGGCTTTTTAGAAAGAGGAGGGAATTGAATAGTTGAGTTCTAGCTTTGTCCTCCTTGTTTTGCTTAGTGCTGACTGACCTTGACCTAAGAGCACCATGGTCTCTGTCAGTCAGGTTGATGGGCTTAAATCAAGGTGCAGGTCTTGTGATAAATAAGATGGAATGTGTCATTTTATGTCTGAACTGCATCTCCTCAATTGCCTATTTACTTGCATCTCCGGCTATGGGAATTTTCTGGTGCAATATTTGCATTGTAGGAGTTTATTTTCCTTTGATTAACTTTCTTTAACACTCAGCTGTTTTAAAATAGGAAGGGAGAGCTGGAAAATGCTATCACGTTAAAAGTACACCCAGAATAATTTCTTCTGTAAACAAGGCAATGGTTCTGCTTACTAAACTAGGTTAAGAAAGTCTTCACTAAAAAGACTGTCTTTCTTGACTACAGAACTTTATCTTCAAAGCACTGAATGAAGCCAGGCACTGGGGGGGTGGGATTGTGAGAAGACACTTGTATAATTAAAGACTATTTTATGTTCCCAAGAGCTGAGTTAGGTACACCCTTAATGATGCTACATTCTCATCTGTGTGCCAGGCTGAATGTCCTACATAAGATACTGAAAGTTGTTACAGATTCCTTATAATCCTCTTTGAAGAATGATGTTGTCTTATGTTCTCTTGTTTTAATGACTTTTTCGCAGACTGTACAAATATCTTTGTAAATACTTTACAAACAACAAATTTTTTTTCTCTGAATAATACTATTATGAATAATATTTTTGTTTTTAAAAAAACCCTTATGGGCAGCTTTGCTTTGTCTTTTCTCTGTTTTGTAGCTTGGTCTGACTCTTCAGCAAGGTTCTCCTTTACATTGAAGTCAGCAAAATCAGCAGTTTAATCACTTGTTAATTTAGCAGCTTTATCTGAAAAGCTGGTTTGTTATGTTCTGTTTAACTGAAGTTGGCATTGGTTGAATTAGAGAGTAAAAAAGTAAACAGTTGACTTCCACTGTAGTGGGATATTTTAGCAAACTTTTGCAAAGCAGGAGGGAGTAAAAATACTGACGGTGAAAGGAAAAATAAAACACCCAGAGTGCAGTATCTTTTTCAAGTAAATGAGCCAATTGCTGTTAATGACACTTGACTAAACCCAGTAGGTGAGTTTTCTTGTAATGTTCTTGCAGTTCTAGGGAATGACTCTTACAAAATTATTGCAAAAACTCAGGGTGTGCTCTAGAAGTTGAGAGTGACTGTCAAAAAAAATTTGCAGTAACTCTTCAAGAAGAGTCATTGGGAGTTGGAGCTGTAAGGGCAGCAGTGTTACTTCCTAAGGAGGGATGAAAGGTTGAAATTGCAATAGCTGCAGTCTGTTTCATCCAGAACAGAGCAGAACGGCCTGGAGGATATACTTAAGGTTGATAGATTATAGCTTGTTCATTGCATGGCATTGTTACTGGTAGATGCTGTTATAAAACCCCATCTCTGACCCTGTTAACTCCTGTGAAGGATGGGGGGGGGGGGGGGGAGGCGGAAATAAGGAAGTGGTGGCTTGTTGCAGTCAAGTCATTGTAACAAATAGTTCACTGTTAGGTATTTCTTAAGGGGTGAAGCTATGTGAGTGGCAGTAGTCTGCTTCTCAATTTCTAATAACAAAATGCAGCTCTATTTAGGAGTTTCTTGGCCTTTAATACAAGGTATAATGTTAAGGTGTTACTGGCATAAAGCATATTGCTGTAAATCACTTGGACTATATCTACCTTGATTTTTATTGCCTTAGGGTTTTTAACACAGGTTTAAAATAACAGCAACTCTAAATATTCTAAAAAGCAACATGGGATTTAAAAAAACAAACAAACAAAAAAACCCCAACAAAACAAAACCAACTCCATAAAGCCGAAGGCTCTGCTCATTGAAAATGCAGCAGTATGTTTGGATATGGCTTGTTTTTACAGGGCAGCTGTTTGTTACTTTCACTTTCAAATATAGATAGGCAAGTAGGTGTTTATGCATTGTGTGCACTGAACCCCCTTACCATGATAGGGGGAGAAGTGAAAATAAGAAGGATATAGCTCTCAAGTAAATTTCCACAGTAATTTGTGGCCAGAATGGCTATTTTGGACTTTCAGAAGATTAAGCAACAACAGTTCATTCATAGCTACTGAAAAGGCAGCTCAGTGTGTTAGATGTGAGCAATGCTGAACTTGCTTTTCCCCCAGCGTGTCTTGCTAGATACGTGAGCTTCTGATATTTCTCTGGTTTTCTTTTACTAAACTGTTCAATGAGGTGAAAACTCTATTTGAATAGTGATCACTTTCTCTGCTGTTTCTCCATAATTTAGTAAGTTCCACAGATTGGGTCCTAACTTCTTTTCTTCCCTTTGTGATGTGTGAAAATAGCATTCTTCTGTCACTCGAGCAATGAAGTCTGGCCTGTGTCAGGAGCTGGAGACTGCAGAACAAGAGTGCATAAGTAGACAGCTTCAGTGCAGCTTTAAATGTCCAAAACCAGACTTTAAGAATATTCAGTGGTCCTAAAAAAACCCAACAACAAAACAAAACAAAAAACAAACAAACAAAACCCCCAAAACCCAAGAAACAACCAGTAGCAATTTGTGGCAACTTATACCCTGTTCTGCTTCATTGGCATCAGCCTGTCTGCCTCCTGCAAAGTGCTAATGCTTGTTTAACTGTGTAATTATGGAAACTGATAGTGGGTGGTGCAAGAAGAAGTGGAGGTATCTGTAAAGGCCAGCTTCTGACCCAAGAGGCTGATTTCTTTGTGCTGCCAGTGGACAGACGAGCTCCTACTCTGACATGCTTCTGGAATAGCCCTTCTTCCTTCTGTGTCTTCAGAGAGAACCTAGAGTGAGCCCCTCTCAGTGCTTCTGTGCTGAGTATGCATGTGTGGTAGGTGCAAAGCAGCATTCAGCTCCTGTCACTGGGACTTTGTGTGAGAAATCAAACCAGAGTGATCCCCGTGAAATTTGTGGTGGTGGTGAATGGCTGTAATAATGATGATTTCCTTTCATAGGTTTCAAGATGCTTGATAAAAGTTCATGTTAATAGCATAACTTGGATTTAAATTCCTGGTTTTGTTTTTCTTACATTTTAGGTCTACCAGTCATGAAACGAATTCTTCTGTGTTTTATCCTGGCTGCTGCTGTTATGTATGGTATACTGCATGGAAATCTGTGGAGAAATAACCTCTATTGGTATGGTGATGCTTTGTTCACTTTTAGTGCAAACACCTTCATGGCTGTATGAGGGATGTGGCTGTGAGTTGCTGTGTTGCTGAACAGCTGTTTACTAGTAATCAACAGAAGTGATTACTACTCTGTGTGTTTGTTTTGTGGTTGTTTTTTTTTGTACTGTGAGGGAACGAATGTGATCTGTCCTGTCGCCCCTTCCCTCTTGTCACTTTTAAACCTAGTAGTGAATTTGAGCCTGGTTGTATGGAGAGGTCAGGACCTCAGAGACAGGGAGCCCCTCTGATTTTCATGAAAATAGGTGTTCAGGTGAGGAGAGATATCTTAATGTGTCTCGTGTCCATATCTTCTCCCACTCCATGTGTGTTTAGTGTTAGCCTGTTGCTTTAGATGTCTCATAAATGACGTGGGAGAGACCTGCTCCACACATGGGAATAACTGCAGGTGTAGTGGGTGCCTTTTGAAAAGCTGAAATTTGTTGAGTCCCAGTGGTAACCTTGAGGGAAGCAAGCCTTCACTGTTGCCAGGCTGCATGGGACAGGTGGCTTGGGACCTAAAATTCAGGGTGTTTATTGAAGAAGTTGAGTTTCCATTGGCCTTTGCACAGCTGTGACCAGGACTGACCAGTGTGTTTGTGTTATGAAGATAATAGTGATGGCTTTTAAAAGTAGTGATTGATGTGCCTCTTTTTGTCTTGTTTATAGCATACAATTGATATGAATGGCTTTCTGTTGTGGTTTTAGTTTATAGCAAACCACAGAGTTGTGACATTTCCCTTTTTGCAGGATTAGCTTTTATGGACAGACTTCCTCTGTGAGGGCTTCTCCTTCCTATGAGACTAGTGGAGTTACCCAGTAAGTTCAGCAGTTGAGTATTTTTGTGGTGGGTTTTTTTTGTTTGTTGGTTTGGGTTTTGGGCAGGTGGGAGGGATTGAGACTAAAATCTGTAGCCTTCGTCCGTAGGCTCCCTGTTCAATTGGTTATTGTACAGGTGTGTCCATTGGCTGTTTCTTTTATGAACACAATTGTAACATGTCTGGCAGAAAGGAATTTATCCATGTCATGTTTCCAATGTTTGGTTAATATTTATGGCCACTTTCAGTGACTGACTATAACAAGCAATGAATTGTTGAAAGGACATTTGTTTACAGCTTCTAAAATTCTGAGTTACACCTGAATAAAATTAGCAGAGCCATGAGGGTAACTGTGCTTAAAATTTAATAGATCAGAGGTGTGGTTCACTTGTGATGTGTGAGTGCAGGTATAAGCAGATCTTTTGCTAGTAAATTCCTGCAATTAGGTTTGTGGGACCAATGAGCACCTATGCTAAAACTTAAAAGCAGGCCTCTCTTCTGTCTGCAGCCTTCCTGCAAAAAGCCATCTGTGAGGCTGATGCTGGAAAGCAATGAGCTGGCCAGCTGATACATTTCACAGGGTGCTTTCTCAGTGTCAGTATTCACATGACAACTTGAGGTTACCAAAAGCAATTAACCTTAATGGTCTGTTTGGCTTGTGGTTCTCATGTGGTGGTTTCATCCTTCTGTTCTTAATGCAGCCCAGATGCATGCATTGCTTACACTGAACTTTACCCTCCCTTCATATTTGTTATTAATTGGGCTAAATTGCCAAGGTGGGAATATGTTTAGAAGTGTCTTAGCCTTATGAGAGGAATGACTTGTCCCCAAAGAATCTAATTTTCCTTGAAAGTCCCCTATGTGTTGCTGTCTATTCCTCTCCTCCCTGAGGAGCACTGGTAATGCCAGCATGATTCAGCCCAGGTGTCCTGCTTCTCTGCAGGTAAGCCTGAGATCTCGCCTCTGGTTATGGCTGCTTTGATAGTTGCTGAGCAAGGGAGGTTGCAGAGCCCTTAGAGCAGCGCTGTGAGATAAAAGCCTTTACTAGTAAATGTAATCGTACCTCAATGAGAAAGATGCATCTTTGTAATAGAGACAGAGGCAATCGTGAAAATTTGGTGTGATGTTAACTCAGTAATCAGCTTTTACTAATTTGGCTGGTCCAAGTTTCCCTCCCTTGTTGCTACTACCTGTTCTTGCTATTTCTTTGAAATTCTTTTTTTGCAGGCTGCCACCTACGGCTGTGGAGAGAAGGAACGCGCTGGACACTTGTGTACTGAAACCAGCATTTGAATCTTTACTGGGGTGAGTCTTCTGTGGGAAGTGAAGGTGGAAAGAAAGGCTGTGCTGATTGAGGTAGAAATGGACTACTTGCATATCCTGGACTATTTCACACTTTGATTCACCTCTGGAAGTACAGCTTTTGGGCTTGGGTTCATTGCTGCTTTTCTTGGTTGTGGCAAAACAAATTGTTTAGCTTGCCACTGATCAGCATCTGAGCAATACCACATGAGTAGCTCAATATGCTGGTGTATGTACTAAATAAATAAATACTTCCTGTTCAGGTATTGTAGCTAGTAACAGTGAAACTATTTTAGTGATTGAAATACAAGCCTTAATTTTTTTTTTCCCCATGCTTTTCCTGTAAAAGAAGCCTTCTTGTCCAAGACTGAAACTCAGTCATCCTGCTATTAAGAACCTGGACTTTAAGATTTTTTGGTAGCTAAGTATTTCTGTAGCAGCCAGGGACCACAGAAGTTTTGAAAATCTTTTCATTTTATTTGGAAAGAGGAGTATGAAATGTGCAAAAGTTCATCCAGTCTTTAATGATGTAAGATTCTTCCCCTTCAACGGAATTCTAATGGAATTTAATTTTAATGAAATTTGGGATTATTTGTGGCTTTGTTCCTCTGATAGTATTGTTGAATTGTGTGTAGGTGTCCTCCATTTTAAGGTTGTAGGAACTCGTAGGAAGCTTCCTTTGTAAAGAAGCAGTCAGATGAAAAAAGGAAGAACTTCAACCCAAAACAAAGGAGGTGTCTGGTCACAAAAGTGCATCCAAGAGGTTTGTGAGGAAATACTGGGAGGCTTTGTTATTAGAAGCACAAGTCTTAAATGAGAGATCAAGGGAGTGCTGCAGGACCAGAAGCAGATAGGCTGTATTGTTAGCTTTGTGTTTTAGCTGAGCAAATGTTAAGTATGGCCCTGTGAAAGTCTGGGAAGTTGTTTAGACCAAGTCCTGGCTGAAGGAGTCTTAAAGCTCTGAGCAAGGACACCATTGCTTCTTTTTTTTTGGTCCTTTTTGTGTACAAGAAAATGTGACTTTAATTCAGTGCTATTATTTTAAAGAACACGGAAGGATCTCAAGTTTGTTCTCCCCAAAGCAGTCCTGCAGTCTTTGAGTTTTGGTTAGCTGCCTGTCCCAGCAAGGTGGTCCTAGGTCCCTCGCCTACAGAGTGTGCCCAGGCTGTCTGTGTCAAGCACAGCAGGATAGCTCTGGTGCTGAGCAAGGGGGCAGGAATGGACTCAGATGCGCAGCGAGAAGAATGTAGGTGCAGAGCTAGAACAGATTCTCTTGCATATTTCCACAGCTCCTTTACAGAGATAGTTTGTGCAAGCCGAAGATCTGGTCTGTGCACTTTGGTAGCAGCCTGGGGAGGTTGCAAGGATTTCTAACCTGGCAGAATTATTTATTGGAAAGGAACCAGAGCTAGAATTAAGAATCTCTTCGCAGTAGGTAAATTATTCATTATGTCTAAGCTTACCAGCTACTTCTGAACAGTAAGGCAAGTTATTAAATTTAATATGGGTGTTTAGTGCATGATGTCTCAAAGATAGCTAGTCTTGCTTAGCTAACCTATGGCCTAGTTCTTGGTGTGAGAGCTGTGTTAGTTTTTTTGGTTTTTGTTTTTGGTTGGGGTTTTTTTTCCTTTTTACTGTTAGTATCTTCTGAATATGTAGAGCTTAGAGTGAGATACTTTGATTTGTGAAACTGAGAGGGAGGGTTTTTTTAACAGCTATTAATATTCTTCATAGACAGACAAGTCATGTGCTGGCTGTGGGTATTTAAGATAAACACTAGGTTTTCTCACTGTGACTGTGTACTTCTGTGTTAACATTTTAAGACCTAGTATGCAGGATCACTACGAAGTCAACCAGTACAGTGAGTACATGCCCACTTAACTTCAAGGTGAAGCCAAGGTCATGGTAGCATGTGACAGGATTGAGTCTATTGTTCGTTCATTTGGCTTGACTTGGCAGACATGGTAATAAGAGTCCCTTCCCTGCTATGAGATAACCCTTGTCTGTGGTTACTGTCTTTTGAAGAAAGTAGTGACCCATTCTTTGTATCTTGATGCTTATAAGGTATGATGCTGTTGTGTTCTAATTTGCCTTTTGCGGCAAGCCTCCTTGGGATTCCCATGTGCCGTGCTTCTCATTGCAGGTTGGCCCTGGCACTCGTGTACTGGGCTCCTTTCAGACATCCTCCAGGCTGAGCCAGAAGATGCACTGCAGGAGCACACCCGGTGTGCTGCAGCTGCTAAGGGGTGTTCAGTCTGTGGGACCCTACTAGAGTTAGTCCAGAGTACAGAAAAAACCAAAAAAAAACCCCAAAAAAACCACAAAAACCCACCATGATAGGTGTGTAACATGGACATGAGAACTCCATACTTTTTTGCTGTATGGATATACTCCTGTTGCCCCAAACTACTTATTAATGTCAACACAGCCATGAAGTGCCATTTCTTTAGAACGGGAGAGCATCTCAAATAAGCTGATGCCTTTGGGAGATGGTATTTTCAAGTTTAAAATGCTTTGTTTCAAATCCCATTCTTACTTATTTTTTGCCGTATATAATAATAACTGTTAATTTTCCTTGCTGCCTCTGTTATATACTTTTCAAACCTGAAGTTATTAATTGTCTTTCTGCATTACATATTCTCTTAAAAATGCTGTCTCGTGGTATAAGCTTTCAGTCATGTTGTTTTAATGACTCCATATAACTTATACTAGCAGAGAAATAATTTTATCTCACTCTCTAGCTATATTTTCCATTATAAACTCTTCCCCTTTTCTATTACCTGCTTTCTTTCCCTGTGTTCATGAATTTTCTTCTTTTAAAAATCGGTAATACTTGAAGTAGGATAAAGTTTTTTGTTGGGTTTTTTTTTTTGAAAAGCAATTACATTAATTATTGGCTTATTCAAATACATCATGTGAATTTTTGAAACTTCTTTCTTTTTCTCTTCATTAGCACTGACAAAATATACCCGTTCCTGTGCGCTAACGACTTTATCAGAGTAGCAGAGTTCCACGGGAGCGATAAGTTTGAACTACCTTATGGAATAAAGAGAGCAGGTTTGTGTTCCCCATGTACCTTGTTTTTAAACAGAGATACCTAAACAGCATGTAAAGCCACCTGAATCTCTGTCGCTGGTCTTTCCTATTCACTGATGCCAATCCTTTTGGGGGTCTCTAGCAGTGACTTAATGGTTTCATTTAGTCCCTCTGACCTGCCACCTTCCTGTTTTTAAGAAATAAAACACCATGTTGAGGTTTCCCCTCTTAGCAGAGACGCTTCAGAAAGGTGGGAATGAGGAAGAGTGGAGCTTATTCAGCTTCCTTTTGTTTGTATGTGGGCTGAAGCGCTAAAGATATTTAGCTAGTGCTTTGCTAGATGAAATATTAGCTGGGTCAGTGTGATGGGGTTTGATCAACACACTTAAGCCGATCAGGATCCAGAGTCCTACTGAGGCAGAAGTCCCCAGGTTGGGGTAGTTGCATCAGCAAAATTTTCCTTTTACTGGGCTAGCTTCTCCAACCAGGGAGGGCGTCACTGGGGCTGCAGGGGGCATTCCTGCTGTTATATGGCTGCTGTACCTGTGCAAAGTATTTGCTTGCTCATGCCTGCTGCCTGTGTTGGTCAGGGCAGAGTAAACAGGGCTAGAGACCCTAAGGGTCTTAGTTACCCTTCTGGAAACCACTGTAAAGTCTCAAGTTTTAGAGTTTTTAAAGCTGAACAGTGCACCTCCCTAGTACCCTGTGGGACCTGAGCTTTAGACTCTTGATTTGCCTTTTGTCAGCGTAACAAGGATGGTGCATTTTCCCTCACCTCTGGGGTTGTGGTGGGGAAAAGTTTGTCTGGGAATGAGTTGAGGCCCCCTCTCCGTGAGAGGCACATTGAGTGTCCAGCAGATGCCTGCCCACCGACGGGGGGCCTGGGAAGGTGCCTCTGCCCAGCTTTGCCAGTGAGCACAGGCTGGTTTGATGTCTTCTCTCAAGATACGTAATGCTGTTACTGTCCCTGGCTGTATGGCCTCTCTTCTTGAGTCAAGGCTGCTTTTATTTCATCTGATGGTGGGTAGAAGAAAAAAAACAAAGTCAATTAGGATGTATGTCTTGGAAAGTCTTCTGATGCTTATTTACTGTAACTAAGATTTTTTGGATACAAATCCCATTCTGTTTTCCAACGGCAGGGTTGTGGCAGGAAAAGCTTCACAAAGAGCAGCTCTGATAAACCTGAATTTCTTTGGCATCATTGATTGACCTGTGGCCCTAAATTAAAAGTGTTCCTATTTTGAGGTTTTTATGCACAGTTCATAAAAACTACTGTGTCTGAAAATGCTGTAGTCGGGGTGGCATGCTTATTTTTATATTGGAGAGCACTGACACTGAATATTTTCAAGAATCTTCTTTGTTTGCTTTCTAGAGCAATTTTTTCGTTTAGCCCTTTCAAGACTGCAGAACTGTGGACTTTCCAATGAAAATGACAGGTGAGATGGTTTATTTGCTACTGTTTGTGTTCACTGCATTTTTAATACTCAATATTTATCTGAGAAGGACTGTCAGTGGCATTATCCTGAAATTGCTCAAGTTAGCCAAGATGCAGATCTGACTGACAGTGTCCAAGCAATATGTAATTGATTCCAAGAATTAAATAAGTTTGCTTTTAAACATATGTAGCACCAGCATTCAAGAATAATTCTTCTGTGAGGGAGCTTAAACTGATAGATTTCTTTTTTTATAAGTGCGTTAGGAATTTGGTAGCTGAATACACTCCATATTCCTGTAGTATCTTTTTATATCTGAGGAAAGTGAAACCACCCCTTAAAAATTGAATGTGATCTCCTCTGTCAAAGTCATTATTAGTGTAAGCTAGAGAATGTTTGAGATAAGCAGGTGCAAACCAACGACTGTTTCTACATGAAAGCAATCTTATGCATATCCCCAAGCAATCTTACGCATATCCTCATGTCCCTGCATCCGCTGGCCTGCTGCACACCCTTGTTCATATATATGCTCAGCTTCCTTTTCCTGTAAATGAGGGAGATGTAGGCAGCCAGGAAAGGCTGTTCCTGGTGTTTCTGGAGTCACCAGGGTGTGGTACGGAGTGGAGCATGCCTTTGATAACTCACTTCCCATGCATTAGATTGCCCTGTTTAAATATCTCTTGGTTAGAAGACACTTCTGCTGGGACTTTTTGTTTGGTTTTGGAGGGTCTTTCTGTGTGTGTCTTGAGTGGTTTGTTTTGTTTCGGGGTGTTTTTGTTTGTTTGGGCAGGTTTTTTTGGAGGTAGTGTAGTAGGGTTGGCAAGTATACTAAAATCCTGTGTTTACCAAGTGATGCAAATGACTTAGATTTGCAGTCTAGCAAATGGGCTGACAGCCTGTTATATATCATGTTAATATGCAGACTTCTTAGCAGAGCTGAATGCAAATGATGCTGAGGTTGGCAGTACTTGGTTTTGTTTTGTAATCAAGGAGATCAAACAGAAGAGTGTTGCTTCAAGCCAATGCCAGAATCACATTTTAATTAAAGTTGGGTGGAATATGAACAAAATAATTGATGTTCAAGCCAAAGAATTGTCTTGGTTTTAATACCCATTTTTCCTTTCTTTCACCTACTGTACTCCTTCCTTTCCCTGTGTTTAGTATCCATTTCTAGGATGTTCACGTTTACTCTTACGTTGTGGGGGGGAAGGAAAAAAAACTATTTTCTATCAGGAGTGTGATAATTGGGGAAATTTATGCAGATTTGGCTGAGAAAAGCTAGTCTTTTTTTCTGGAGTTTGAAGGAGAATGCCAAATGTTGTGATTTCAGGAGATTTCTAATACAAGTTCAGCACTATAATCGTTTTGGCTGTAGAGACAAGATGCTTGCAGTACAGCATAGTAACTTTTAAATGGAAGTGTCTGTCCTATAGATCAAAAGTAAGGTAATTAGTGTTTATCCTTTGCATGTAGGTTCTCTGAGATATAGATACATTTAGTGGTTCTGGGAAGTATGCTTCGTTTTAATGAAAGTAGTATACATCAGTAGTACTGAAGCAAAATGAGAACTGTTACTGTTTAATAGGCAGTAGTATAAACAAATCAAATGTACAATGACTTCATACAATATATTCTTTCTAGATCCATCAGCTTTTGTGTTTAGCACTGTTAGGGCATGAATCACTGTAGTAAGGAAGAACTTTATATATAATACATTTAACCAAGATACAGTGGCTTTTAAATGTGAAACACTTCAGGAATTAGTCCTAACAACATTCTCTGGTAATACAGAATTATTAGGCAACTCTGTAATACCGCTGCCTAATTCAGCCTTCTTGGCAGAATGCAAACCGAATTTCCCTATGAACTTTTCTTTGGGCAGAGTGGGTGAACCTGCTATAAAGTATTTTAACAAATACGTATTTTTGTGCAACTTGGGTAAAACTGTACCTAATGAGCTACAAAGGATTTTTTCCAAACAGTGCCATTTTCTGAACTTAGGTGGAATTCTCACTGTGTAAAGGTCTAGTTCTCCAAAACTGTTTGGAAGTGAACACTGTCACTGACATCAGTGGAATAGCCTGTAGGAGAAGGGTTTTCCAGGCTAGGGGTACATTGACAGAGAAACCTCTGAACACCTCCTCTACCCATTCCCTCATAATTACTCGCTGGGCACTCTCAGGACTCTAAGCTCAACAGCAGTAAATTCTTAAAAATGCATTTACACAATCCTGAGCCAACAAAATGTGACCTCTGCATCCTCCTTTTACCAAATAACCTCAAAGGAAATAATTTGCATTCCTCAACTGACTATGGGGGTGTGTGTTAAAGGAGTTGAGGTTGAGATCTTTTTACTTTTCCAGAGAAACAGTATTTCAGTGGAATGTGGAGGATGCAAGCCTTTTGACCTTTAAAGGCTACATTTCCATTTAACAATATTTTTCTTTTCTAGACTAGGAAAATGTTTCTTTTAGAATTTCATCATATAAACAAAATATGTAAACTAATGCCTGGCCTTGAGATTAAGAGGCTCTTATACCCCACATGAATAGGGCAATGGTTTGAGTGACTAAAGGGATTGTGTTTAAATGTTGGAGATCAGTTACCATGCGATTTGCATAGGATCCGTTTTTACTCTTAACAGATCTGGAACACCTAAATGCAATCCCTTAGTCACTCAAACCATTACTATAGCAATTGTTATAGCTGAGGTCTTAGTATTTTTCACTTTCATTAATATTGTGCCGGTGGTTGTAAGCTGGACCTCCAGACATGTCAGTCTGGTACGTTTCACTTGTAGCACACCTGATGTTGTTTAAGGACATCTGAATTTATTTCTCTTCTTGCCAATTATTTATTGACTTGGAAAAAGGGTGAGTAATGCTCAGCTTTGGGGTGTTTATGGTTTTCCAATATGAAAACATTATGAAAAAGGAAGCTTTAGGAAGTGGTATTGGTAAAATATCTGGGAGTAACAGTTTGCGGAAAATCAATGTGTTGATTTCTGTGATCTACAGTAAGTACAGGTCAGTTTATTTAACTTAAATACCTTTGAATACAGTCCAGCCTTGCTACATACTCTTTATCTCCATTTCATATGTCAGTTTCCTATGATACTATGTTTTGGTTTTTTTACTTTTAGCATAAACCATTTTCCTCCCTGCTTATGGTTGTCAATGGAATCTGGGCTACTGTGGATGTAGACTTATGATCATAACTGGAGACACTTGAATACTGGTGGGGGGCTAAGGGGAGGAGACAATTCAGAAATAGCACATTTGTGCCAGACTTCCTGTTTGAGCTGGCCCACTTCATGAGCTTGACAGAGATTAAAAGCTGGTCTTTCTAATTTGTTTGACTGTATTTATGACTGTATTAATGTATAATTAATCAGGAGTATTTGATCTGCTTGTTGATATTACCCATTTTAAAAGTTCACATACACATATTAGATGCTTTATTGGTTAGTTGAAAGCAA
>JAVJGG010000031.1:7493634-7526420 GCA_035590195.1 Aviceda cuculoides
TCAAAAAAAAAAAAAAAAAAAACAAAAAACAAAAAAAAAAAAAAAAAAAAAAAAAAAGGTACTCATGGAACCAGACTGGTAACTGCCCATCTTCTTACTTCTCAGGGAACTTTTTCCTTCTGAGTTTTCCTCACCTATTGCAGAATCAACTGAGCGCCTTCATCTTCAGACTGTATTGAATTCCCAGAAGGTGGATAAGCATTCAGAATAGCTCAGATGTCAGCAACAATTTAAATGTAACCTGCTCACTTAGAAGACCAGGAGACTTCCAGATATATAAGGATCCATTTTGAGACTCTAACTGTATAAAACTGGTTTCAAATGCAATACCAAATCTGATATTAAGATACCAAAATGTGGATTCAAACACAAAAGTAGTTCTTTTTACATGCATGAGTATCCAGTCAGGCATATAGGATTATCCTCAAGTGTGCTTATATTAAACAATTTAGGTATTTTATACCTGGTAACAAGATAAAAGTATAGAAATATAACAACTCACTGGTTTCTTGGTCTGAAACTTCAGTGAAAATATTTAATACACAGGGTAGTTTTCAAAACTGAATTAATTACAAGAGGACCTGCGAAAAGAGGAGCAGTTCTCTTACGTGTAGGAATACTTTTGTGAGAACATGCCTATTTTTGCCCAATTGTGTAAATTAAAGGTGTTTCACTGGAAGACTACACATTCACAATCCAAATTACTGTGAATTTTTGCAGCAGCAGCTTCTCATGTGCAAATTCTGTGCTTTGTTGTGCACAAAAAGTGCACGTACGGACATGTAGAAAGCCTGTAAACCACTAAATAGGTTTAAAACCCCGTTGAATCCTTGGTTCAGCACACCTGCTTTAAGGACCTAAATACAAAGAATGTAACAGCAGAGTCAAGCCATTTCACTGTGATTTCCGTAATTCCACCTAGATTTCAAAGAGTTATTATTTAAAATTACCCATTTGTCATTTAAGCCCCAAATACTGCTAATAGCAGATTATACTTAAAATTGCTCTATCAGGTCTAACTCCCACACAATGAACATCACAACACAGAATGAGAGCCCTGGGGGAATTTGTTTCCCAGGTAGAAAAGTTTAGACTATGAAGCTGCACAAAGAAAGAGAATAACTAAACATTTGTACGTGGAAGAACATTTTCTCCCAACAGAAGTCTACTTAGGGAGTAGCCTACCAGAATCAGGTAGGGAAATAACCTATAACACTTCAATTTCTACTGTGGCATGGCTCTTTTTTTTCTTAACTGACTATTCACTGGCAGTGTGGAAATTCGGGGCAGCTGGATAAGCAGCACCAAAAAAAAAAAAATATCCAAATTGTCCTGGGACTTTGCTACTGTGCTGCTTCTGGACTATTCCTGAAGGTTTTCATCTTCAACCTTGCTTGTACATCATGAAGTTAGAGCATTAAAACTATTTACCACCCCTTTTTTGCTACCACGTCTCGCGCACTTGTAAATAAGCACATACCTTCGTATCTCCCAGTAGCCTCTGTCTCTTACTGCCTTCTGTTTTAATTCCCTGTCCCCTACCACTTCTATGACACTACACGCTTTTTTTAGCAAATGAGAATTATACTTTTGCATGATTCTTCATAAAATCTTAGCATAGAAATCTGGTTGTAGAAGAATGAACCTGGACAAGTCTACTTAAATTATTCTCTTCTACGTGAAACCACACCCTTAAGAATTATTTCTATCAGTCTTTTCTTTCAACCCAGAAAAATGCCATTTCTAAAAATGCTATGAAGCTAACAGCAAAACTATTCATAGTAAGTATATGCTACACGATACAGAAAAAGCAATATATGCACTTGAAACCTACAGTTATCTATGCTGGCACCTGAGCCACTACATCCTTTCCCTTCATGCACCACAATTGCCATAGCTTAAAGTTATATGAAAGTACCTAGCAAATATTAATAAGGCAAGAGAAAAATTGAGAGAAGGCATTTTGGCATATCCACTTTCCCTGTATGTAAGAGAGGAACAGCAATTGTCTGCTAAAAACAATTTACAAAATATAAGTAGCCTGTGTCGCTGCGCCTCCCCAGCATCTTCGCTGGACTGTTCCCGTTTATTTCATACTAGCAATTCTCAATAATATATTATCTGATTTAGTTCAAAACCTCTGAGAAGACTTACGCCTCAGGTTTGCATAAGCTGCTTCCCTTAACACCACACTCTATTCTTTGAAAAATCCCAGTGTGTCTCCAAGTTTGGCATGCTTCACTCAGGAGGATAAAATAAATTATGGCAAAGTAAATAGTGTTGCTAGTGAAACTACGTTCACTCTATGGGCACCTGCCTTATATTGTGCTCATACAAATGCATACTGAAAATCGCAGCTAGAAAATTCTTTAATTCTCAAACCTTATTTTTCCTTGCTTCATGCAGACCCCTCAGCAATAAAAATGACACTTTTCAGTGATGCTCTTCCTTTACTGCTTGTACAGGGGACATTTGTTTCCTCACTCACGGGATCCTCACCATCCTTGCCTCCCCCATCCCGCTTATTCCTCTAACCCTACCGATCTGTCCATTCATTTTCCAACCTCCAGCGTCCCTTCTGTGGCACGGGCATCGCCACTTCGGGCAGCTCTGACGGCCTCTGCCGACGGGGAAGGCTTAAACCCTCTCCAGAGTCCTACCTGGCACATTAGGTGGCAACTCCCAGGCAGCCTGTACTCTGAGAGCTCAAAACTTCCAATCCTTGAATGACCAAGCTGTCACGAAGCTCACGACGTGGAGTGTTGCCTATGAAGGAATTCCAGGGGCACCCGCTGAGCTGCGTTGCTAACATGATGTGTCCAACCCCGAGCAAAGACTGTTCAGATTAAACCAGATTTAAGACCGAGTGAAGAGAATATAAAACAGAGCCAAAGAAATCTGACTGCCTTGAGCACATGGATGTGGTACCTATTCATGATCCCACCTGTATAAATATTTGATCCACTGCAGGGATTTGCAGAAGTTAGGCTCAACATTTTAAAGCTATTCAGTTTCCTGGAGCTGTTCGATAGCTCATAGGAAGGGGCACGGGGTAGAGTTTAGAGATACTGACATGAACCCAGGGTCTGACTTTCATGCATTATTGCAAAAATATGTCCATTTTCAATACTTCCATTTTTTTCTTTGAAAGGAACATATGGGTAGCTACTCGAATACTACATTGCCCATGATTTCCTAAAAGATACTTCAACAAAAAGAGCCACCTCTAGACTTTGCCCCAATCTAAATCAAACTAGTTTCTCTTCAACTGATGAATAAAATTCAGCTTTTCCTTTTGCAGATTTTACAAGGTAGAACATCAAAGAACAATGTTCCTCCTTTTCTGTGTGTGAAAACATTAGTTTTTCTCACATTTTTACCAGGTACAAAAATAATTTAAAGCGTACACTGGTACAGCACTTTAGCCAGGACCAGTACAGATTCAGTGAAACATTTCGATATAAATTACAAAAAGAAAGATTCAAAAGGATTACCTATCATCCAAGACACAAACATTATGACTGTCAAAACCACACAGTTACAAGAAAGTGTTCTTGAACCATGAAAAATAGACTTCAATTTTTACTTACATACACATTCACATTTTAATTCGAAGCTTTAGGTATGCTGTTTGAAACGATGCATGTAAAAACCGAAGGCAAAAATGTTTCAGAACTAACCTCAAACTATGAATTTTGGAAGCTTTTACATGTAAGTTTGCTAATCTGCCCAGTATAATGAATACTTTTGCATACGAATAGCATTGTGGGCTATCAGTAGCCCATCCCTGGCTACAAAAGGAGAAAAGAGATGACCTAGAACCATCTCCAGAATTGTCTTCACTGTTGACTAGAGCCTTTTCTCCTGCTACCTTCTCTTCTTTGCAATGATGAGGTCTGTGTTAGTAAGAGGAAACGTAGCAGTTTTGAGAGTAATTATCTGAATACGAGAAGAGATGTCATGACCTCAAGCAGGATAAAAGCTGCACGGACTGCCCAACAGAGGTAAATATGCTCCACAACTCAGACAAAAAGCCCATTCTCCAGCTCCTCTCAGTATTTACCACATGCCCAGAATGGTTTGCACCATATTATCTCAAACACAGACACCTCTCTTGCCACGAGGAGAGCTTGCGCTGCATTTCATGGAAGATAGAAGATCACTGCAAATTACAGAAATACCCCACTGACTGGTCGTTCCAACCAGAGATCATCCCAGAGAGAAAAATTTCACATTTCTGTCAGGAGGACAAGTACAAGCATAGATCTGCCATTAGTTGCCAACAGACCTTTTCAATACAATAAAATCTACTGTAATAGTCTAGTCCCTGAAAAATAATCTGGCTCATTGGTGCTTTCATTTTGGATGAGTTAAACTGTAACAAGGTGCACATTCAAGCAGGCTGGCTTGTTGTGTACCTACACCCTCTCTCCAAATGTAAGTCCCTTAAGGTCTCCTAGTTCAGGGTGAAACCACTGAAAACAATCCATCCAGCAGGATATTGCCCTTCCTATCATCCCACTCTCAAGTTCAAATAAATCAGTCTATTACCTTCTAGAAAAGGTGAAGCATAGACTAGTAGACATGAACTGATCAATAACCGAAGTCAGGACCTGATGTTCTGGAGGGAAGAAATCAGTTCCAACCTGTTCATGGTTGAGCTTGTCAACTTTTTCCCTCCACCTCCACAAGGAATGAATAAATTCACTACAGCCCAGGTCCAAAGAGAGCCCAGCACGTCAGAGCGGGTAAGGAGCAGCAGCGTGCATAACAACACATCCCCAAGGTGGAAGAGCTGCCCGACAGCTACACCGCTGCGAATGCAAACCTTAACGCAACTTTAGAAATATAGGAAAGCAAATCTTAGGCTGTCATTAGAAAAAAGCTTCTTTAAACCCCAGGTACTTCCTTGATGACACCTTTGTGTGAAATGCAATAAGAAAGCTTCTTCAGCAAACATTTTCCTGTCAGTGTTAAAGCCCAAACTTAGCAACACCGTGTTTGTTCTCTAATCAAAGGTGGGAGTTTGTTTCCAACATCAAAGCTGAATGAAAAGCAGGGCTAAGCAAGCAATTTACAAAAGAAAGAAAAAAGACTGTTAAAATCCTTTTAATTACTGAAGATTTCAAAGCCAAAGGGAATTTTGCCTTCACATTTTGCCCAGAACTTGGCTGAGATTTACATCAACTAGTCTCCTTCCTGGCACACATCCAAAAGGAAAGAGGGAGTTTACAAGGAGACAATAATTTACAATATTTGTATTTTAGTGCTGTCACGCTCTACTTTTCCAAGGAAGTCTTTCCTGGTTTTACCACAGACTACCTGGCTACTCCGATGCATCACAGTATATGCTGTAACTCTTCTGCAGTAGATAGCTGCTGTGCTGTTGAACTCCTGTAAGATGCAAATGTAAATGAAAAGCTAAAATCTTGGAGGGAGAGAGGCAAACATTGCTATGCATTGAAACATTTACTTATTTTTAAGTCAGCCAATGTCTCTTTACCAAAAACAATCAGAGAATACCAAAAACAATCAGAGAACATTATGCATATGATGGATTTCAATAAGCAAGGCTTTACTCCTTCCTGCATTACTAATATACAATAACAGGCAAGTAAAGAAGGATTCTCAATATTCCTTTAAAAAATAAAAAAAAAAAAAAGATGAAATTTGAGGTGTAAATGGCTACGCTAGGAGGCACCTGTCCTCATACAGAATATTTTCTTGGCAACGACTAAGAAAAACCATACAGGCCGCACTGCGGTATGGGGCAGGGAAGATTGCATCACCAACGACATTAAGCGATTCTTTACATCTGCTCAGCTGAGGCATCCTTGCAGCTCTGTGCTTTGTTAAAGGGAATTACAAATTTGCAACCAGGTAGTTTTCATCCAAGATAGAAACATTCAAAAAAAACCTTTCATCTTGTACATGCTCAGTAGAGACTGATTACAGTTAATTAATTCTGTGTTTATGTGTTCTTCCACACCAGATGGCTTGGTGAGTTATTCAAGCACTCCCAAACAGGACATTTTTTGGCAAGTTCCTTATGGAGACTGGACACCACTGGCAGTCTGGCAAGGGCTTTGCACCGCTATGAACAATGAATAAATAACGCTGACAGGCTCAGCTGTTCCTCTGTTCCAGGAAACGTGCTTCCATCCTGATAAACCGGCTTAGTGAGCATAATAAAAATGCAGATCCAAACAGGCTTGGACTGGATATTTATCCATAACCTCAGAATACGCAGCCTTTCTCCAGTAGAAGCCATTTCCATGGAAGTTCCAGCAAGACACCGTTACAAATGAATACTGTGGTTTTAGATCTAACTACAACTCAAAATGAGAAATCACTTTGGCATGTGTGTCTCCTGTACATTCCACAGGAAAATGAGGCATCCATTTCACAGATGAAATAGCACATACCAAGATTTATATTAAGTCTTTACAATGTTCTTGGTAAAGGTGACTAACAGCTAAACTTGGAGAGCACGTAAACATAAAATAGGGCAGAAGATTGAACTGTCAAAAAGTCAGTGTTCTATAATTTTTCTGCAGAAAAGTCAAGTCTATGTCAGGGAAAAAAAGGACTATTTATGCAGATAGCTGTTGAAAATAGTCAGGAATTAGTAAAGAGAGGAATTTGGTTCAACAAAGCCATCCATTTTACAGGTTTCTTGTGTGCCTCTACTCACAGTCTCCTCTCAGATGTTTTACTTTTCATTGTTAAACTGAGAACATCTACTTATTTCCAATCCTTTGCCACACAGTTATATACACCGCTTTGCATTCACCAGAGGCCACAGGAGAGCTGGGAAATGATCTTCATGGATATTTTTGCATATCAGGAGTAAGAAGAGGAGTACTCGCAAAAAAAGATCCCCCAAAAAACTGCAAAACACCACAAAAAAATAATATTCAAGCTGTAGAGATTCATGGAACTTCCAGTAAAGTTAGAGTGACCTCCTCTGTTAAATTTAACTGAAGTTAGATCTGGCCTTCATCGAACATGAGCAAAACTCTGCCCCAACTGGTATCCAAACATCTGTGAAAGGGGCTTCCACACCTTCAAATCAGAGTGCCTCAAACAGCAGCCCCCTGCAGCTAACGAACAGGCTGAACTCGTTAAGAAGAACCTCTGACTCTCACCGCGGTAAAAACTCAGCATCATTACAGCCAGAGTTGGTTAAATATTTATTGCCAGGCAATTTTAGCTCTTGCTTATATGTTATTCACTACAAGATCTTAATTATTATAACAAATAGGTTTATATCTTAGTGTTTTCATGTATGTACGTGGGTTTTTAACAAGCTGACATATCCTCCCAGACCTACTGTTCATATTTAGACTAGTTTTATACAGGTTAATTGTAATGACTCCCAAGAGTTACCTCCGATTTCATCACTATGAGATGGACTCAGCACAGTTCCCAGACCGTCCCATATGGACAAGGCATGGCTGCTGCTGCAGGGTCAACCTCGGTCACAACCCTACTGCTTGTGGCTGTAACTTCATCTCTTAATGCTTAAGAAATTGCCTTTTCATAACTCAATTTTTGGGATACCGTACGACATATTCAAGAAGCAGCAGGAGACAAAACAGACAAAACAAATGATGGAATATTTTAAGCCTTACTACTGCCAGTATTTCACATCAACTGTTTTCAGGATATGGCTATAATCTCCAAATCAAAAAGACATCAATCATAACCACGTTGTGCTCCCAGCTAGCCATCCACTAGGAGGAATGACACCTTAGCTCCGCATGTTGCTGCAATATTCAGACTAGAGGAGACAGCTCCTGCCGTGCTGCTGAAACTCTACTGGACTGTTAGGAATGCCGCTACTCTACGAAAATCATCTGGGCTGCGTTCGTCTTGGTGGGAAAGGCGGAGGCTCAAACTTTCTTTAGGCTGTACAATTGGCAGTGAGCCCCACCAGAGCTACCCGGGGTGCGACAAGGATGTCCCAGGCCAGCAGTGCTAATGAAGGACAGAGCAGGATAAGGACAGGCATCCAACAGAGTATCAGGGGTGGAGGAGCAGAACAGAAATAACCGGTTCTCTAGGACAGAGAAAGGCAGGTTTGCACTACCAGAAAGCAGTTTCCCTAATGCATACGTACATACAGAGCCACAAAAAGCATTTCACCTTTGCAGAAAACAGAAATATTATTTTCTTTTCTAAGCTGAATTATGAAGCAAATAGTATTTCCCTGGCAGACAGCAAGTGTCAGTCAGCATTTCCAGCCCCAAGGAATTATCACCTGACTAAATTTGGGAAGACTATAGTCCTTCATTACAATTTTTATTCTCCAGCCTTCCAGCTTCACCTCAAAAATAATTTATGAGCTTTGTGGCAGACAAAAACTCCCTTCCTTTAAAAGGAGCTACACCCTTCTGCTAAGAAAGCAGCACGGAAATGGGTCCTTTGGTTCATGTCTTTTTGTAACATTCACCTCATACACATCTCTCTTGACATATTCAAATAACTAAACTATGCGTGACTGAGATGCTTATAATTACTGGATCCAGTTAAGAGAATACGAAACCCCGGGAGCACAGAAATCTCCACGCACTGAGGCATCACCTCCCTCTGTTACTATCTCAAACTGGAATAGACTTTGATTGCATTAAGAGAAGATGAGACCTCCAAGCGAAATTTTGAAAAATGAAAACCAGAAGGAGGAAAAAAACCAAACAGTTGAGCCTGAAAGAAAAAAACAAGAAGTGGGACAATTAAAGCTCCTAAATAAGTAACAATCACCGGTGAAATTTCAAAATCCCGGAACATTTAAACAGAGCCCTGTGTATTGGGTTTGTGTGGCGGGCTCTTGGTAGCGGGGGAGGGGGCAACAGGGATGGCTCCTGTGAGAAGCTGCTGGAAGCTTCCCTGGCTCCCAACTGGACCTGCCACTGGCCAAGGCCGAGCCCATCAATGACGGTAGTAGCGCCTCTGTGATAACCTATTTAGGAAGGGAAAAAAAGCCTGTGGCAGAGAGGGGCGTGAGATGTGAGAGAAAGCCCTGTGCAGATACCCAGGTCAGGGAAGAAGGAGGGGGAGGAGGGGGTGCCCCCGCAGCCCGTGGTGAGGCAGGCTGTCCCCCCCAGCCCAGGGAGGGGAGCGGGGGAGCAGGGAGAGAGGAGCCCACATTGGAGCAGTGGGATGCCTGATGGAGGCTGTGACCCTGTGGGAAAGCCCAGGCTGGAGCGGTCTGTGCCTGAAGGACTGCAGCCTGTGGAAGGGACCCACGCTGGAGCAGTTCGTAAGAACTGCAGCCCGTGGGAAGGACCCACGTTGGAGAAGTTCGTGGAGGACTGTCTCCCGTGGGTGGGACCCCACACTGGAGCAGGGGAAGAGTGTGATGAGTCCTTCACCTGAAAAGGATGGAGTGGCAGAAACAATGTGTGATGAACTGACCGTAAACCCCATTCCCTGTCCCCCTGCGCCACTGTTGGGGAGGGGTAGGTAGAGAATCCGGGAATGAAGTTGAAGTTGTGCCCAGGAAGAAGGGAGGGGTGGAGGGAAGGTGTTCTGAGATCTGCTTTTATTTCTCATTACCCTACTCTGGTTGACTTGTAATAAATCAAGTTAATTTTCCCCAAGTTGAGTCTGTTTTGCCCATGACTGTAATTGGTGAGTGATCTCTCCTGCCCTTATCTCGACCCACGAGCCATTTGTTATATTTTTTTTTCTCTCCCCAGTCCAGCTGAGGAGGGGGGAGTGATAGAACGGCTTTGGTGGGCACCTGGTGTCCAGCCAGGGTCAACCCACTGCAACATCCCACTTGCTCTGTCCCGGGGGTTTTGCAGCCCCTTGTCCCTGGCAGCAGCAATGGTCAAGCTCAGGTGTGCTTTTCCTCTCTTTTCCTGCTATCTCAGAGGTGGGCCATGGCTGGGAGCCTGCACGGCTGCAGCCCCTCTGGCACAGCTCCGTTAAGCTGCAGAACATGCCTCTGGGGTTCCCATGGGCAGGGCAGCCCTTTGCAGGACCCGCTTTGGAGCCCTCTGTCCCGTAGTGTGTCCCTGGGGAGGGCTGGTGCTGCCTTCGCTGTCCTGTGCTTCAGCCCCCTCTGCCTGCAGGAGATGCCGAAGACCAGTATTGCTTTCCCCGCTGTCTCTGCCTTTTCCATTAAGCCAATCTCGTGTTCCTGTGTGCGCATTTCTGTGCAGTCCAGCAAGCATTTCTGTTTCTTTGTTAGCAACTGTGATGGTGTTGGCAGAGCCAGGAAGAACAACTGTAAAATTGGATGCGCTGCCCCAGCAGCACTGAAGTCGGAAGGTGTTGCAGAGTTATTCCAGGGCTGTGCCTATTCCCATTAAACGTGACTGGCTGAACAAATTTCATTACAGGCTGAGGGTATCTGGATATGGCTAGGGTGCTAGCATGATAATACATTTTAAAAGTAGTTTTGCTTTTTTTAGTATATTCTTTTGGGGTGAACTTTGATAGCCAAAGGTAAACAGAGCTAGTTGCAACCTGTAGTGTTCCTGATACTTCCAAATAGCACTAATCCTGACATGTAGCATTCCTGCCATCGTTTTGGGGTGCTTTTTGGTATGGACGTGGCAACGGAGTCACCACTAAGTTTATGATATTGGTCCCCCAAGGCAGAAAGTTATTTTGCTACCTGGCAGGAGCCCTGGGCAATAGCATGCATTTTAAGTTGATGTTATTTCTGGAGTACTCCAAGAATTGTATAAAGGTACAAAAAAATTCTGCATGAAAGGTGATAGTTCAATTCTGTGACTTTAATTAGGTTACAGAGCTGTTAGTAACTTTTTCCTGGGGATTTGTTCTTTTATCATACAATAAAAAAAAATATTTTTCTGTTTCGAGTGCATCTGCCTTCTCTCTGTCCAGAGTTGTCCAGTACTGGCTTGCCTGCTTTGTTTTTAGATGCAAATGAACTGAGCCTTACGTGAGAGTTCAAAAAAGCTTGTGCCTTTGCACTCAGTTTGAGTTTTGATTGCAGCTACTGAAAGTGTATAGCTCTTTTAGTCTCTGAGAAAATTCTTATTTTAGCAAAGAAGGGCATTAGAGCCTGAAAGTTTTGCCCATTTCTGGGGACACTTTTTCCCCTCAGCTTCATCTGTTGCTCTAATGAAAGAGTTCACCTCTCTTTACAATCTTGCCTCATTTACTTTCCCAGATAATTTTAGCCACTGCTGCTGCTTAAACAGTCATGTACTTGATCACAGGATAGGACAGAAGATGGTTGCAATGAGTCGTTCTATGCTCTTGTAAGAAATGCTAGTTTACAGTTAGGTGCTCTTAATTTTGCACAGTTAAAGCTTGTTTATGACCTGCTCTTGATATTTGACATTGCGTTTACTTCTGAGCTATCTCACTGTAGGGAGAAATATGCAATTTTGTTTACAGTTTCTCCTCTTCTAGTGGGGGAAGGTCTAAAACTGTGTTCTTCTGGAATTTCCCTGCTTTGAAAAAGTTCAAATGCAACCAAATTAATGTAGCAGTAGCATTCATGCCTTTTTTTTTTTTTTTTTTGTTTTTTTTTGTTTGGTGTTATGAAGATTTGAGGTGTGTCATGTTGTTCTGTTTGTCTGGATCTCCATTGTCTAGAAAATTATGAATGCATCTCCTAATTCAGTCAAATTTGATGAGGCGAAATGGTCTCCAATATATTGAAGCCTGACCAGTTTCACGAAAGTAGGTTGCTGAGCAGAGGGATGGAGAGACCTTCCTGATGCCTATGCAGAGGGAAGGGCTACAGTATGGGCTCAGCCCTCACGAGAAACAGGAGAATCCCAGGGAAGGCCAACATGGCAGACACCCTGGTCATGAAAGACCTGCGGGCGGTACTGTACCCCTTATGAGACATGAGGGGATCAAACTACAAAACCAAACATCTGTAGAAGAGCCAGGCTGCCTGATTTCCACTTTCTTCGCTCTTAGGTTTGCTGTTCCTGTCAAGCTGCCGGTTATTTATATATGCGTGCTCTTTGTGTTTCATTTTAGAAACCCAAGCATCCAACAACGGGGCTAATTGCCATTACACTAGCATTTCACATTTGCCATGAAGTTCACATGGCAGGCTTCAAGTACGACTTCACTGACAGAAACAGTTCTTTGCACTACTACGGCAACGACACGATGTCTCAGATGATGCAGGTAACAAACACTTGTTTATGCTGAGAGAAATATAGCTGGTAACTGGAGAAGGCAATTCAATATAGGTAGAAGTGTGGACTGCAGGTCAGAAAGGTCTCTGGTCTTCTGGTTCAGCTGCTCATGGGTTAACATTGCTTGAATCTCTTCATCTCTGCTTTTCTTTCTGAAAAATGTGGATAATGATATCTGTGTCCTTTGTGCTACACCATATTCTGCAACATCGGCATGAGACACATCTGTTTGTATGTTCTGTTTTGCTTTGCTGGTGTTATCCTTAGGCTACGCAGCTCTTGTTCATAGAGGCATATTTGCTAGCACTGTCAGAACATGTATAGTGTTGCTTCTGCTTGCATTCTCTTTTCCTTGGCACCTACTTGGACAATTTGTCATAGTTGCCGAACTTCTTAAAAAAGAGAAAGAGCAAAGGGAAACGGAAGGAGTTAAGACCTATAAACTTGCAGTTAGGAAAAGAACTGAGTTTCAGAAATTGAAAGCAGAAATGAAAAGCAGCTCTTTGAGAGGGGTAGGAAGAGAAGGAACTGCTTCCAGGTGGGGGAAGCCAGAACTCACCAGGAGAGGGAGCAGCAGGAGGCCGGCAAATGTCAGGGATGCCTTCTCCTCCCTCCTGCTTTGCTATGGTCATGCCTCTGTTTTCTTTTATGTCTATGCTCTTGTCTTCAGCTCTGTGCTCCAAGCAACTCCATCGGAGCCCTTTACCTCAATGTGAACAGTTTTCTTTTCCATGTGCATGCCTAGTGCATGTGGGGACCATTTTCTCTCCTCCTCCCTCTTCTGAAGAGGAAGGACAGGGGCAATGCCCATAGGAGCCTCTCATGTCTCTCTGAGGACTCCTAGGTGCCTGCTGCTCTGAGATAATTTTCCTCTGACACTGAACTCACCTCCATTTTGAGGACTCCTCTTTGCAGGTCCTTTTTTTTGCAATGTATACCAAGCTTGGGTAAGGTTGATCACTAGTTGAATAGACATCCATAAGTTTCCTAAAGCCTTGAAACTTTAAAAAACAAACTACTAAACAAAACCCTTATCATTAATTCTTTAGTGGCATTAAGTTGTAAATATTATATGTATAATTTTATATGCAGTATATGCATTATATTAATTTTAATTTACTGGATTCGGTGTCTTAAGATTGTCAGTAAACTTACTTCCCTTGTACTGTCCTCCACTAACCTCAGTGGTCCCTTGTGTATCCAGGATCTGGATACAGCACAGAAGATGGGTTGGTTTTGGCTTGTTGAAACTGATTGTCAGGATGTATGCAATTTACAAATGCCCGATGTGTGCTTTTCAAGAACCTGCGTGGAACTTTGAGAATTGGTCATTTTCTGGCTGCTTGTGCTGTAAATGTCATTATGCAGCTGTTCCCTCTAAGCACAGGGAGGAGCTGGGAGAGTTAGTAATGGTGGGACTTCTATGAGACCATGTCTCACCCATTCTTGCCACGGAAAGATCATCCCTTTTTGTTTGGGTCCTAGTGGAAGATCTAATCTAGTTTTGAGTAAGAGTCACTCACCTGTTTTCTTGGGAGACTGTGCTTCAGCCTTTGCCAAGAAGTCTTTCCCCAGAGCTTTCCTATTCGTAGCATCTTCCAGGTATCACAAGTAATTTAAAAGGAAAGAACAATGAAGTGATGCTTCTGGTAATAATTTGAGTTTAATTTCTTTTATTATTCCCTCACATCTCTTTAGAATGAATATCACAACATCGACGCTGAGCAGAAATTTTTGAAGAAGCTTATAGACAAGAACTTTGTGGTCAATTTGACATGAAAGCTGAATGGAAAACATGAAGAACAATCACTATTTTCAAGATTTGAAAATTTTTTTATTTTTTGTACAACTTTTTTATTTTTTAAGTGCAGCATAACTGTTTACTGCTTAAAAAGAGCACAGAAACCTCATCAAGGCAGAAGCTTCTTCTAAGCCTGAGGGTAATGAACTATTGCAAACAGTTAACTGAATTTCTGTGAAGCTATTTAATAATGGGCAAACCATGGAATTTTCAGCTGAAAGTATCAGGGATATATAAAAATGTGATGCACATCACTTATTTATGAGCAAGAACTCTTTCCAAATGATTACTTCTCTGGAATACTTTTGTTTCTGATGTCCTCCAAAAGAGTTACACTGTCAAGAGACTGACACAACCAGTGTTTAATTAGTAGATGGATGTCTTGTATGTCTGCCTTGGAGTATGAAAATGGCTTTAAAATGATGCCTATAAATGATTACTGTGTGTTTGGGAGAAGAGGGAACACACAGAGTGTACAGGTTTTGGTCTGCCTTGCACCTGAGGAGGGGGCGTCCATCTTCAGCAAAGAAACGACAGCTTCTGCGCTGGCCATTGACTATCGACTCTGAACTGCTGCTTGTCTTTGCCAAAGGTGAAGACCCTTTGGCCTGATTTGTGGAGATGCTTGGTATTGACAATGCTCGTGTTGTATCCAGTTTATGGAAAACCATACTCCCTGTGCTGTGCGTCCAATAAATTTTACAGTTGGTAACTTGACAAAGAAAGGAGGGAGTATGAAGACTGAAGAGTTGTCCTAACTACCTGTGCGTCAGCTGCTTCCCCCAGACCACAACAGAAACGTGAGCTGGGACAGAGATGTTCGTGCCTGAGTTTTAATTTAGAGCCAATGCTTGTTGGATTCCTAGATCATCAGGACAGGATCTCATGTATCTTTCTGTTTGCTCCCCAAGAATCGGCATATATTTTTCCAAACCAGCAAAATCTTCTTTCTCAGATGCTGTAATGTGTCTCCACCTTCGAAATGCATCAATATGAGCAATGAATGTTCCCATTTTTGGCAGTAGAGTGTGCTAGGGAATATACAAGGTGTACCTCAGCTGAATTATCATTTGGCTTCTGTTTACTTCTGCTGTCTTGACATTTAGGTTTAAAGGATGTGGCTGAACTAAATCATTTAGTGGTGGGAACTTATTTGGGATTTTAATTGAAACTTCTAATGAGACGTTTATATTTCCTGTCTTGGTTTGTCTTGGACAAGCCTGCTGAATAAGTTAAATCTGCCTGGGAATGCCCTAAATAACTGTCAAAGAACAACAAGTAGTACGCTGTTCCAGTTCTTTTATAGGGTGTATATATATATATTACTGTTTTTTAGTTGTGGCATATTTGCTTGAACATCTTGTGGTTATCTTGATCAATCACACCTAAAGAAAGCACAAAGAAGTCCACTTAAAAAAAAAAAAGTCTTTGAAGTTGGTAGAAAAATGTTTGCTGTTTTTTAGTAAAATTACATAGAGAGTTTTAGTGCATTTAGGAGCAGTGCAAATAATTACAATATGAATACATCCTCTAGCAGGCCAAGAGCATGGTATTTGTGTTTTCAGAAGCTGAGGATTACAAGAGTACTGAACACAATTCCTTTGCTGCAGCATTGAAGTGACCAAAGAGTCATCTTTCTTTTTTCTTATTTCTCTTGTGGAGTGCAATAGGTATTTAAAAAAACCTGCCTTCCTGTAGTTCTCATCTCCCTCTTTAGAGCCTTGGCTCTACCGTTTAGGAATTAGTGAGGGCAGTGTGATTTGGAGGGGGGCCACAGCTGAAGGGGAGGAGGCTTGTGTTTTCACCTCATGACTCCTGAGCTTTGGTCCATTTCAGGCAAATTGGACACACCTGAAGTAACTTTGTATGTCATAAAAGTCTGTGGCAGGGGCTGGGGAAGGACCCAGAGGTGTCCCCAGTAAGGGACAGGCTGTGCCATGGTGTCCTGCCAGCTGGATGTGTGTCCCCGGGCCCAGGTGATGCTGCAGGGGGTGGTCCCTCGTCCAGCCGTGTGCAGGGTGGCAGGCGAGAGCATGGAGGAGAGGGCAGCGCTGGAGGTGCTGGAGCAGCGGAGCAGGTGACTGTGGTGGTGGAAAGGGAGGAAACCAGAATTTCTTCACCAGGTGGCAGAAGGGCTCTTGCTCAGTTATTTGCATTTCCGTCCCCCCCCCCCCCCTTTTTTTTTAACAGGCACATTTTTGCTTAAAAATCTGGATACAAACAGGTGGCCTTTTGCATCAGAAAACAGTGACACTGCTGTCTTTGTTTCTACCAGCATTTATTTCTCATGATTATTTCAGTTAATTAAAAAGGTTTGTATGTGAGACTGCAGCCCCAGACCTGCAGTGGTTTAGGCTACTGACAATAGCAATTCCCATGAAAAAACTGCCAAGGTAAGGCTTTTCACAAAGGTTGTGGTGTTGTCCGAGCTCTCTTTGCGTAGAAGTCCTTGGCAGATCTTGGAGACTGTCGAGAGCAGAGCCAGGCAGAAGCGGAGGGCGGCCTCTTCCCCCTCAAAACCCATGGTCGCTCCCAGAGCCAGGCCCCCAGCTCTCCATGGGCTGCCGCCACGGATCCGGCCGCATCCCTGTAACGTCATGCAGTGTGCTGACCGAGAGGATTTTTGCCAGGAGAGCTGTTGAATTTGCCCTTTCCCCGCAGTGCCTGGTTCTTGCGATGGTGTAGGCTGCTTCCCTGCTTCTCCACCCCCGTCCCCAGTGGCAGGAGGTGGGTTAGGGAGCTGTGATTCTGAGGATGTGGTTATTTTCTCTGCTTTATTTATTCTCTGGAGATATTCTTCCCACTAATTAAACTGACTCCTCTTCCTAATTTTCCTAGGAGGCTTTTGGGGGGATTTGTTCTGCTATGGTTGGAACCCCCAGAAATAATAAGAAAAAAGGCTTCATGGCAAGCAAATGGTGTCCCCACCCCCCAACTCTTTTACTGAAGATAGGCTCCCTTTTTTTTTTTGTTTTACTACATCAGCTGTTGTCTTCCTAACACTATTATTTTTAATAATGTTTGATATTCTCAATGCATTTAGTATGCTGTCTACAAGTATTTATCCCTGTTGGCTGCTCCTTTTTATTTCTTAGTAAGCCTCCCCATTTGTATGACTGACTTCTTTTTGAAATTAAGCAGTACTCCGGGGGATATTTTTCCCCCACTTCTGTGCTCCTGCAGGGATGTTGAGTCTGCATGCGCTGAGGTTGCCGTTGCAGGGTGGCTGAGTAACATTTAGAGCCAGATCTGTTCACTTGGGACTGAGCCAAGAGCCGATACTATTGATAAAACTACGAGGTACTAGTTCTTTGGAAAGCACGCCTTATAGGCCAGTAGCTTTTAGCTTCAATGATAAGCAGTGAGCCAACTGCTTCATTTCCCCCCTCCGTAAGATGTTTTGGTAGGATTCTGCGTACACCAGCCCTGCTTCATCACTGTCACCCACTTCATGTGGTCACTTCTGCTCCTCCATGCCTTGAGAACAGGTATCGCTTTTACACTAACTTCATGGAGGTAAGCGTACCTGTGCGTAGCGCGTTTCTCAGTCATGCCCACAGACCACAGTGTCTATTCTATCGAGGCAGACATTTTCACAGGTGTTTTGCAATACCAAAGACTTCCCCTGGCACTTTCTGAGAAAAGCAATAATGCTAACTCTAAATACTTAGCTTTTTTTCTGAGAGTGAGTTGCTATTAAGATTTTCTTTTTCCATTTTTGTTATTCCTGAAAGTGAAGCCTCTGCACTGAAACTTCCCTTTCAAAGCTACCCAATTTTTTGATCGCAGCATCAGCAGCAAAGCTGTAAAGTTTTGAATCCCAGGGTGCTGCCAGCTTTATTTCCATGTCTGGTAATGGTGTAACTATGTAGGTACCCAGTGTCTCCCATCAGTTTTCTTCCTGTATCAATTGCAAAGTCGGATGGTCCCACCCCTTCTTCCTTCTCCCGTTCTCCAGCAGCCTGCTGAATTTCAAGACAGCAGCATCTTGCAGCAAAGGTGCTCCTGCATTTTATCTGCCACCCCCTCAAAATGCTGCACTGTCACAAAGACTCGGCTCTAAGATACCAAAGTACACACAAAACAGGCAGGATGCCGTACGTCAGCTGAAAGCTGTGTTTGGCTCAGACTTCTAGGGGGATTTTTTTGTTGTTCTCTGTCAGGAAAGTATTTTTTTCCTCTGCTGTAATAATTAAGGGAAGTACGGAGATATGACTGAAGAAGGAAGGTCACAAACTATTGCACTAAATACAAATCTGAGAGTGCCTAAAAGATATTACTAAATGACATTTCCAGTGACTGTACTGGTGATGATAATACAGAATCACAGCTGTGGTGTTTAATAATTAGTGTGGTACCTCTTGTTTCCTATGCCGCGCTTTCATTTTTAACAGTGCCCTGGGAGGTAGTATAAGGACCTTAACTTTTAAGTGGGGTCTGATTTTTAAGAGCATATGAAGCTCAACATCTGTTTTTGGTATTGGTAAATACTTATTTTACTTGCCATTTGTCTTAAGTTTTATATGCCTTTAAAGTGCCAGCTGTATTTTGAAGATATTCTTATGGTTGTTTCAAGTGAAATTTTGAATGCTACAAATGGAAAGAGATTATTTTCCTGTGAATAAACTGTGTTAAAGACGGTGCCCTCGGGCTGATTTTTGCAAGTTCAGTGCAGTGTGTGTGTGTGCGCACGGGTGCCCAGCCCCATTATTAATGGTGTGTAAAGTACACACAGTGTTGTCAGTTGCAGTATCGAGTTTCAGAACAAACTTCGGTGCTTAGTAGAGCAAACAGAGCTGAAAATTTTTGAATCTAGGTAGGCCGAGCTGTACTGCGGGTGGGGATCTTGCTCCAGGCTGAGTAAAAGTAAAACTGGGATGTAGTTTTTGTAAGAAAGATCAAGAGCAGCATCCTCCCGATTTTAATTTTTCATGGTATTTTAATCTTGCCTGTCTTACTGGGGACTTTCAGGGGAATGCTAAAATAAAAGGTGCTTAACTAAGAGGATGGTGTGTGACAAAAGACTTTTGATAGAAAGTGAAAGGTGCTGATTGTGATACTTTGCTCATGTTTCGTTTTCTCTTTATCTTTGTGCAGTAAAAATGAGATGCTGGGCAGCGGGGAGCCACTTAGCCAGCGGCTTCAGGGAGTCTAAGGGAGGGGTAGAAAACGATTGCCTGACAGCAGTAGGTATTCAGTGCATTCATTTGAGTATTGACAGTTTAGGAGTTTGCCAGCTTGGAGGAAATGCCTGTCTTTGAGGTGAGATGGGGGAGCCACACCATGGGTTAAAATTTACTGCCGGCAATGGAGCCACTTGAATAGTGATGTAGATCAGTGACAAATATGTTGCCACTTTCACATGAGGTTTTTGCTGCAGATGGAAAAATGGGGAGGGGTGGGAAAAGCTGTTTCCAAATCACAGGGAGAGTCAGGGATGTGGTGTGCATCTCCCAGCCTGGGCAGCCAGCTCTGGCTTTTTAGGGGAGCACAAACCCTTAACAGCGAGACCCTACGCCATTCCGTTTCTTGGGTTCCTGCGTGCTGCCCCGTGCCTTGTTAAGCTGCAGTCCCGTGTCGGCTCGCGCTGAGCAGGTGCCCGTTCCTGCGGGAGCCCCTCACTCTGTGCGTTGCCCCCAGCCACGCTCTCCCACTAAATGCGACGGCGGGACAGTGTGTTCCCCCCAGTGGCTTAGGGCAGGTTTTGCCAGTAGAGGGGAGCTAAAGAGAAGGGTATCTCATTTTTTTGAGATACATCTCATATCAAGCTGTCAGTGGTTTCAGAGAGTCCTTGTGGTCTGATACATGAATTCAGCAGGTTGAGTGTTCCTTCTAACAGTTCTGCTGAATGAAGACAGGATTTTTTTTTTAAGATATTTAATAAGATATTTTTTTTTCAAATCAGTACAAAAATTTTAAATACAAAATTATTTGCTTTTGACGTATCTCATATATTCTGGGAACATACTGAAGTCACCAATGCCTGGTAAACTGTCCGTCCGTTCCTGCCACCATTCCATAAAATTTCTGAGATAAAGCACCACATTATACCACTGGAGTCCTTAGTCAATGTTAGACTGCATTAAACTCTGCATTTAAATAATGGTAATGCCAGTTAAATCCAATCTTAGTTCTGCATGAAAAATCTAGTTCATTTTTGAATCAAAAGCGGTAGCATTAGCTAAAGAGATTGAAGAAGTGATGAGTATTTAACTCAACTAGCGTAACAGTGTGTGATGTGCAGCACTGTACAGGGAACCACAGCAAAGTACACTGCCCTTTGGAAACAAATACTTTTGAGGTGAGATTAGCACCATTGATGAACAGACAGCTCTTGCCGAGAAGTTGCTTTCCTCACGTACAGAAAGAATTGAGGCCTGCAGGTTCTCCTTGACAATAGGTAACATATAAATAAGGATTGGAAATCAGCTTCTATATAAAATGAAGTTCTCGGATAAATGTGCATGATCAGTATTGCCGGTAAAGTTACCAGTTGATCTCAAACAACAAATTAGTTAATTAGCAAAGAGAGCTACTTCTGCTTTGCCTAGTCATTGAAGAGTAAACTGATTTAACTTCTGCTGAGTGGCGACTAGGCATCTCTTCTGAGAAGCCAGATGCAGGTTCTTAGCATGAGCACAGAAATCCCAGCAACTTTATACCACCCTGCTGTATTGCCACGTGTTGGCCAAAATGTCTCAATTGCGTGGTACAAAGCAAATGGGGAACCCTTCATTTTTGTCTCTGATCAACCTCATCTACTTCAGCTGTGCAAATGCAGATGGAGGCTTTTCGAGTGCTGTGCCATTTGGAGGTGAACCCGGCACCTGCTGGAGCCAGGGGTGGCATTCTGAGTCCAACAACTGCTGGAGAAGGCTTGTGGGGAATAGTTACATCATCAGTATTCCTTTTCCATCATAAATAAATTGTTCAGCAAAAAACCACACCTGTGGGGATATTTTGTGGGGGGGGAAGGGAAATAAAGGTCTCCAGCGAAGACCTTTGACCTGCTGTCAAAAAACCCCAGCCCAAAACCCCACCCAAACAAATAAAAAGCCACTCAAGTTTTTCCATGTAATTTGAGACTGACCTACTCTGGTTTAAGTTACTGGTTTTCATCTCATAACTGTGATCAATGCAACAGGAGTGAGTGACATATGCTGATTTGAACCTTAGTACTGAATTACTGTGAATGAAATGAAGTAAGCATGGCATCACAGAAATATATAATGTACAGCTCATGTGTCCCCCTCAGGTGCAAAACAACTGTTTATGAACCTGATGCATATCTCTAGATATGTTCACCACACTTTTTTTTTTTTTATAACTAGCTGTGCATAATGTTAAACTTTGGGTTTTTTTGGGTTTTTTTGTTTTTTTGTACAAGATGGTCCAAAACAGTCTTAAAATGCATCTTTCATGGTATAAGAGTTTGAAGCAGAGAAGAAAGGTTTTGATTTTGTGTGTATGTTTGTGTGTGTCTGGTTTTTGTTTTACATGGGATATAATAAATATCCTGAAAAAGACGAATGAACGTACTGCCCGGCATAGAGTCCTGCCGCCTGCTCGGATGGCATTTGAACGTAAACCTTGTCTCCGTGCATCAGCTGGACAACAGCGCTGCCCGAAGCCTGGTCCAGGAAGCCCTTCTTGTACTCGTCGTAGGTGTACATCAGCGGCTCGTTGTTCTTGAACAACGCCACCCAGACGCTGGCCCCTTTACAGTGGACGTGGTAGGCGAAGTAGTAGATGCCGGGGATCTCGCAGGTGAAGATCCCCGTCTGGGGGTTGTAGTTTTGCCGGCCGTTGTAGAGGAGCTTGTCGAACTTCACGGGCACCCCAACCCGGGGGAAGGGGGTGAGCAGCTCCGCCGTGAACGCGGGCATCTCGTAGGCGGCGCCGCCAGCCTTGCCTTTCTTGCCCATGTAGCCGTAGGGGGGCTTGACGCCATCTATCCCCGGCCCCACCTCGGGCAGGTACTGTCCCACGGCTGGCGGAGTGGGTGGGATGATGACTGGGGGACCTGGGGGCCCGGGGGGCCCGGGTGGCCCCTGGAGTCCCGGCTGGCCAGGGGGACCAAGCGCCCCGGGCTTCCCTGGGGGTCCCTGCAGCCCCGCAGCGCCGGGTTTGCCCACACCGGGGAAGCCGGGGGGTCCGGGCAGGCCAGGCTCCCCCTTTGCCCCTGGCAGTCCCGGGGGGCCGATGGGACCACTGGGTCCCGCAATGCCTGGGATGCCCGAGGGGCCCTGAAGCCCCTGGGCGCCGGGGAGCCCCGGCTCGCCCTTTGGCCCCACAAGCCCTGGGACACCCGGCAGCCCCGGCAAGCCTTTGTGTCCGGCTTCCCCCTTGGGCCCTGTGGGGCCTGGCAGCCCTCGCAGCCCAGGGGCCCCCACTTCCCCAGGAAAGCCTGGCTTTCCTGGAAACCCCTGCAGGCCGGGTTCGCCCTTGGGGCCGACGGGTCCTGGTGGCCCCACGGCGCCGCCTTCTCCTTTGGGTCCTGGGAAGCCGGCGGCCCCCGGGGGGCCCATGATGCCTGGCAGTCCCGGCTGGCCCGGCTCCCCCGGTGGCCCCCCCATGCCAGGCGGCCCTGCGTGCCCCTTCTCCCCCTTGGGCCCCAGGGGGCCAGGCAGACCACCCACACCACGCTCACCTTTGGGCCCGGGGAAGCCTGGCTTGCCCACCCCGGGGAGGCCAGGGGGCCCCGGCAGGCCTGGCAGGCCTTGCTCCCCTTTGCCACCCGGGAAGCCCGGCTGGCCCGGGAGGCCATCCTGGCCAGGTTTGCCAACGCCGGGCAGGCCGGGAGGGCCTTGGATCCCGGGGGCCCCAGGGGGCCCCTGCAGCCCCAGCTCTCCCGGGGGTCCGGGTTTGCCCAGGGGTCCCTGCGGGCCAGGAAAGCCAACCATGCCCGGCTTGCCGACGCCCGGCAGCCCCACAGGGCCGGGGGGGCCAGGCAGCCCAGGCGGACCCTTCAGCCCCGGCAATCCTGGGATCCCGACGCCCTTCTCCCCTTTTGGTCCTGGGATCCCGGGGGCTCCCGGGGGTCCCTTCAGCCCAGGCTCACCCTTTGGCCCCGGCTGTCCCTGCAGCCCTGGAGCACCCGCTTTCCCTATGCCGGGAAGGCCATGAGGCCCCGGTGGTCCTTGCGGCCCAGGTATCCCCATGGGCCCAATCTCCCCCTTCGGCCCCATCTCCCCTCTCGGCCCCGGGGGCCCCATGACCCCCGGTTTCCCTGGCATCCCTGGCAAGCCCGGCTTCCCAATTCCTGGATATCCGTGTGGGCCTGGTTTTCCTTTGGCTCCTGGGACGCCGTGACCTGGTAATCCTGGTGGCCCTGGTGGCCCTCTTGGTCCAGGCTCACCGGGGGGACCTTGCTCGCCCCTAAGACTCCGCATGGGTATTTCTGGGTTAGGAAAAAAAAAGAAAAAAAGAAAAGGAGAGGGGGAGAGACAAAAGGTGATTGCAGTCGCATCCTTCGAGAAACACAAAGGCAGTTTTGAATTGAATGTGCTTGCTATGATGCCTCTTGGTTTTGTGGTAGGCGGGGATGCAGAGGTGGCCTGTGCGTTACAGGTTGGTGTTTGGAACGAAGAGGATGTTCCTACTGTTTCACATACTCCAAATCTGCATGCATGTTTCTGTTTCCATAAAATAATTATTTTGCATCATATTTGCTTCTTTTCTGCCATGCAAAAGCCATTTGTGCTTTACTAGTGTTTCCTACCTATACAATATTAAGCAGCAAAGTCTGCTTTTTGTCCCATGTTGCTGTAGACTAATCTACTTTTAAGAGTTTTCCCAGGACACTGCTCAGTGCAGTGCTTGAGCGGCTGCTCGGTGCTCTCATGCTGTAGGAGGAGTTCTGGCATAAAAGTGCTTTTGCTGGAGGGGCTTACACTAGCAAGATCAATTAAAAAAGATTGTGTCAGTAAGAAGTTTGTACGTAAGTATGACAGCATTTTCACCAAGGCTGTGGTTCCCACTACAATATTACTGGAAACCTACAGCCTTACCCAGCATTGCTAAGCTCCCACACATTGTCGGTGCAGCCATGTCTAGTTAGCGCTCTTCTAAACACTTCACAAAATGTTTTTATCGTCCAAACCCACGCTATCATGTATGTGACCATATATGCATTGCAGGTCAGGGTGAGGGAGCTGCTGTGTGGGAGTGGTTGTGCTGGGGTTGGTTGCCTTTCAAGCTACAGGCTTTTTGTCTTAGGTGGAAAGTCTGCTTCTCTCTGGCTCTAAAATGGATAAAGAAATGAGAGGTTTGGGGGAAGGGGAGAGATGAGGTTTCAGGGCAAGAGAATTAACTGTTCTTTGGGAGGCAGAAACCCTCCCTCTCTGGACATATGTTTTATGCACGTAGAAAACCTCCTTTGCTCATGAGATGGGTTGATTTTACAACAGCCAGTTGTGCTGGTTCAGACATTCCAAAAATAGGCCCTGAAATCTTCCATTTCCCTCTGAAGCCAGCGGAGTATGTGGTTATGCTGAACCCGCAATAAGACGAAGAGTTAACCAGCTTGTCTGAAGTCACACAGATGCTCACTGTCCCCACAAGTGTTCTATGACACTGGGTGTTCCTGGTTGCTGTTTGTATTTTGGAGACACTTTGTTGTTTTCTTAAACATCTTAATATTGTCCAAACTTCCTTTACTGAATACTGAAAGCGCTTGTACGTGCAGACTCACACAGTAATGCCCTGCACCTTCAATGCCTCCATTACACCCATAAATAACCTACAGAAAGAGGACTGCAGAGTCAGAAGAGCAATTGTATGTTTTTATCTGCAAACCCCTAAATCACAGGGCCTGGACAAATCCAGACAGAACTGCGATATTCCTGTAAATTCAAATCTTGAGGCTCTTAGCTCTTATTTCGTGTCTGGTCGCTGCAGTGAGAGTGAGAGCACCTCCAGGCAGGACCCTGGCCCATCCACCTGGGCCATCATTTGAAACCCCATCAGAGGGTTTTCTGCAGGCAGATGGGATTACAAGGTTTCTCCTAGCCTTCGGCAAGCACCCAAACAAACCTGGAGCCACCCAGGAGCCTGGAGGATGACCGTGGCATTTCTCTGGTGACCCTGAGCTGCCCTACAGCCCACGTGAGCCCATTTGCCCACCCGTGGCCAGGTACCAACCTGGCCAGTCCTTGGGGCACCTGGGTGCTGTGCCCAGCCTGCTCCCCATCTTCAGTCTCCCCCCTCCCAGGCCAACGGTGCTGTGGGGGGGAGACCGTGCAGGGGCGGTGAGACACGTGCCGAGCCTACCTTTCTCTTTCTTGGGAGCCATGTCCTTGCCGAGCAGAGGCATCTGCGGGACCTCCTTCATGTACTGAGGCAGATGGGGGTACTCTTTCCCGTACTGCATGTGGGGCACCTCCTTGCCCATGTGCTGCATCGGGATGCCTTCTTTGCCCAGCGGCATGTGAGGTACTTGTTGTCCAAGGGGTTGGTACTGGGGCACCTGGGGTGGCAGCTGCTTGATCCCATAGTAGACGCCGCCTTGAGCAGACCTCACCAGCTCTAGGTAAACGGTGACAGCCACTGCCAGCAGCTGGACAGGGAAGAGCAGCGTGGCCATCACCTGCGAAAAACACAGCAAACCCCACGGTTAGCAGAAAACGTTTTTTCGTGTCGTGCATTTCCCATTAGGCCAACCTGCTCTCATTTTCTGCGGCAATCTGGACCTAAACCTCTGCAGACTGGCTCTGGTTTGTGTGTTGCCCTGGAGGACATCCTGCAGCAGGCCTGCACCTGGTTTATTGGAGGCTCTTGCTCAAATAGCACTATTATAGCAAAAGTCCTTATATGCACTTAGTTTTCTACTACCCCCCACACACCAGGCAGTGTCCTCTGTAGTTTCTCCATTCGGGGACCCGCTCCTTCCCATCCCCAGGCTGCCGTGTGCCACTTTCTCACTTGTGTCAGTGCCATGACACAAGGTTTGGGGAGCTCTGCTGCAAGCTCTGGCATGGGGAGAGCAGGCAGGGACCTGTGAGGATCTCTGAACAGCTTTCTGCCCAAGAAAGCTAAATTATCCTTCTGCTATGCTTTCCATAACAATGAAAGCTCAGTTTCTGCAGCTTACATCTATGCCTAGGATTGTACCCCACGGCTGCAGAGTCCAGGGGCTCTCTCTCCATTTCTATTGCAGCTGCTTGCCAGCTCTCCTCCTAAGCTGAGCTCTGATCCTCTCAGCCTTCACCTAGAAGAACTGGGCCATCTAGGGGCTGTCTGGGCCCTTGCTGCCTCTGGCAGGATCAGCCAACCCAAGCCTTTCTCCAGGGATGTTCAACTATTTTCTAAAGGTCTCTCCTGCTGCAGACCCTGTTGCCTCCCCAGGCAGCTCATCCCAGCGCCTCACCAGCCCTGCTAACACAATGGAACAGGGTTGTTTTTTCTTTTTCTTCCTTATCAAAATATAAGCTTGGGACTTCTTGTCCCATCTGCTGTTGGCTTTCCTTTCTGCAGTAAGGGCATTACTAGCAGGTGAGCAGCAAATCAGGAACCAGGAACTCCCTCAACGAGTGCAAATTTGGGGGCGGCCTGAGGTAACAAGGAGACTCTCCACGTGTTCAACTATTTTGCAGTTTGTCTCACAAGCAAGCCCAGTAGGCAAGTCCTGCTCTTTTCAAATGCACGTGGCAATTGCTAGGTCTGATGGCTGTCCCCTCCCCGTCCCTGCTTTTCCACCATGCAAAGACACCTTGCACCCAACCGGGGCACCTGGGAAAGCCCCCACCACACATGACCGCAGGCTGGCAGAGCTTTGCCAAACTGCTCATCGGGACTCGCTCCCAGCAGCTGCTGGGCCCTGCTGAGCCCAGATGCGGTGAGGGTGGCCCGAGGAGGCAGCGAGGGCTTTGTGCTGCCTGCTTATTTTCTTGTCCTTCCCCCACAGCCTGGCTCGACATAGAGGACAAAAAAGCCGCTCAGTCCTTGGCAGAGGGGCTCAGCACCGTGCCCCCTGCGCCTTGGGTGGTATCTTTTGGAGGGAGAAGCTTTCCGCCTTTTCCTGCTGTGGCTGTTCCCCGCCCGAGAAGAGCTGCTCATGGGGCTGCAGCCGTGGCCCCCCTGCAGAGGGTGATTCTGCAGCATGCGGAAGGAACCCCCTCGCTTGGAGGGCAGCGCGACCCGACATGGGCTGGGACGTGTCCTCGCGGGGCCCTGCAGAGACCTGGCTTCGGGCAGGCGAGGCCACTGCTGACAGCCGGGGAAAGTGTGAGAGGTACATGGGGTTGGAGGGAGGAAATGTATTTATGGAGGAGGGGGCAGCAAGCGGCTGCGCTGGCCTCCTCTAATGCTGCATAGTGTACAATAGGCTTCTAAAATGGGCCCCTAAATAATTTGGGAGGGTGGGACTTCGCGACACATCTGCGAGGGACTCATGCCCCATGGGCAGAGCGTGTGAGCGGGCTGCAGGGCGGCTGCGAAACTTGCTGAGCTCAGGGAGCGGGTCAGTGGCACCGCAGGTGTCGAACCCCAGAGTCACAACTCGCATTTTCCCCACTCGCTGCTGTACAGCTCAGCTTGAGCAATGAGCGGGCTGGCATGGAGCATCCCAGAGAAACTGCTGCTCTCGCTGCTCTGTGCTGTGGTAGAGGTTACCGACCAGGTGGCAACATCGGGTAGCACTTGGTTCTTACGTTTTACTCCTGCTCAAAGTTCTCTACTCGCTTTGTGTTAGCAAAGCACCTGGAGAAATACTTGCTGCTCTTTTAAAACATTTCTCCTTAATTTTGTTCTATGAGCTCTCAGTGGAAATTAGTGTATCATCATTACTGACGGTGTAAATTTAAAATTGTGTAGTTGAAACAACCAGCAGAAGGTTAGTATTTTCAATAATGATCCTAAATAGACAAATGAACTAGAGAAAAGATAGAACTATGTGTTAACAGCAAACCAAACCAGTTAAGAAAATGAAATATTAGTGAGTAAACACTAGATGGAGCATATGTTGCACAGCTGAATTTCTACAGACACTTTCTCTGTCAGGAATTTAAGGTCTTGGATATAACCAGCTGCCATGTGGCAAAAAAACCCCAGAGCCAAGATGTACAGGAGTTTGTAAGTGTAGCTAAAGCCCAAGCACAGTTGCTCATCCTTGTTCAGCAAAGCATTTCAGCAAATGCTTTATCTCCAGTGAGTTGAATGTGGCTTTTAGCCCACGGCTGGCGGCTTTGCTGTGAGCTGAAGGATTAGGGCCTTAGGACACGGTATTTCTGCTTTAAGCTCAATGGCACCGGACGGCGAGGACAGCCTGTGTGGGGTCAGTTACTGTGGTTCAGCTCAGACGTGGTAACTTACTAACCTGCTGCAGCTTCATCTGGGCACATAGACCCCGAGCAGCCTTGGGTTTAGGTTTTTTTTTTGGGGGGTACCCCCACTCTAGTCTCTGTTGGCCTTTCTGTTCCTTTCTGTACCATAGCAAGTAACTGGCTGCAGCTTTGGCTCTCTGTAGCTGAGTAGGGTAACACCTGCCTCAGTTTGCAGGGAAATATCCCAGCTACTGGAAAATTTGCAACATTCTGTGCATCTCTCCCAAATGAAAAGCATTGCCTGTATGAAGAGAGGAATGCAGTGAAACCTTTTAAAAACACATTAGAAGATACTGGATGATTTAGGACTGTTGTTGAAACCTACAAGTATGAAGGGCGGGGTGAATTTTGAAGAATGAGGTTGTTAAATTAACTTCTTGGCTACTTTGTTGTTCTGGTGGCCAGTTTGGGGGTTTTGTTTTTTTAAAGAGATAATCTCGGTGGAATAAGTGGAGAGGGAAATAGGTAAAATTCCTTTGGATGTGATTTTTCTCCTTGTTTTTATTACAAAACATGGGCTTTGTGTGCGAGTGGGAGCTATTTGAAATAATTGGAAAAAATTTCCTACGGGGAGACACCAGCCTGGCTGCAGCTCAGGGTGAACTTGACCTCCTGCTGCTTGTGCCGAGCTCCCTCGGTCCAGCCGAGCGTCACGCGACGCACCTGCATTTGACAGTCCTGACCACAGAGCACACAAGATGTTTTTGTGTGCGCGCGTGGAAATTTCGAGGGAGATCAGGCAAGACTTCTAGAGATAGGAAGGCTCCAGAAAAGGAGGTGATCTCACTACATCTGTGTTTCTTTAGTGTTTTTTGACTCATCCTAACCAAAACAGTGTGGCCTGGAAATGACAAATTGCTTCTCATCTATTGATTTTGGCTGGGGCTGGTGCCTGTGACTAGCTGAGGTGGAAGGTGGGGTTTTTTTACTGAACAACCTCGGGCTAGATGGGACTTGGCCAATACCTTTGTGGGAGGAAGTCAGAGCCTCCCCAGAGGCCTCTTGTGAGCTGTCTGGGTCTTGGGATCTGCTGCAGGTACTTGGGAAGTGGCCTGTGTTCGGCACCGGCCTTATGGCTCATCTCTCCCCCTGCTCCCAATGGAAGGAGGGATCCGACAAAATTAGTCTTGATGAGAAATGTGGTAGAGTTGTGTGTGCGACTGCTACTGCTCACTGCCTCCCGCCAGTGGGCCCAGCTGGATTATCACTGTCAGATACCTATGTCACTATAAGTAAGCCTGCCCTTAAGCATGAGGGATGCCTGGGATAGTTCTTCAGTGTTTCAGTTCATTGCCTGTCTCATCCTACTCAGCTTCTCTAAAAAGTTATTTATGTACTGAGAGAGAGAGAAGTTGAAGGTCCTTTTTTCTGCCCTGCAGGTTTTTTCTGAATGCCTGGGTGCACAGCTCTCGTCGTTTGACGACCTTGCTAAGAAACCACCAGCATCTTTAAATGCCTGAAAGCTACTGAAAATCTTGCTCTCATTTTTCAGAAGAAGCATATAGATCCTAAATGTTGGACAGGTCCTCCAGAACTTGGAAACAACAAAAGGAGACTTTCCCAGCAGTGACAGGACTTAAGGAAAATACCAGAGTGAGGAGGCAAAAAATCTGTGCTGAAGATGCATCCAACGTGTAAGACGCCCCACACCCTTCACTCAAATCCCAGCAATTTAAGGATCATCTCCAAACACCTTCATGTAATGCGATCTGACATGCTTTCAAAGGTGTCCATCAGCGGAGCAGTAAGCTGGCTTTGAAGCGGGCTTTTCCTGGGTTTCTGTCAGAAAGCAATGGGAATGTGTCTACATATTTATGGCAGGTAAATCAGTGCATGCATGCACCTTTAGAGAAGCCAAAGGCTTGGAGAAAGCCGAGTTTTACCTTAACTGTTTGAATGTCTGAGGGAAGATGGAGGAGAAGCAACGGTGCCTTCATAGAGTGTGATGGGTCACTTTGCACCAGTCTTTCAGATTAAGACACAATGAATGTTTTGCTTTACCTAGGGTGGGGCAAGCCACTTGAGGGCAAAGGAACATTATCCTAAACCACAGTGTTCAGCTGCTTGTGTGTGAACGTGTGTGGGTGGCTCTGTGGGTGAGAGAGATTCCCTGAAAAAACACATTTTTACGGGCAAAGCTCAAGTGAGAACATTTCTCAATAATCTCTTTGGTAGAGCTGTTCTCCTGAGAAAACTAGAAAGGACCTTCCTCTGGCTATTTGCATTTGTCAGTAGAAACTGAAGACAAAACAAAATGTACTAGCACTCATAATTCTTAAATTGGTGTGAAGAAATAATGGCTGGTTTAGCCTAATTGTGTAAAGAATGTATGGAAAGAGTGATGCCTGTCCACATGGGACTTGAAATCGTAGGTGGTCTTACAAAGGGTGGAAGCCAGACCTCTATTTTGTTGGTTCTTACAGGGAATTGATCGCTCTGCAACCAATTTGGGGGTTAACTGAAATTTACCCATGTCTCAGAACCTCTAGGATACTCACCCAGAGACTAGCCCGATGGGCTTAATGTACCACGCATTGCTTTTGAACTGCTGTATTTCCCAAAGAGTCATAAGGCATGAGTAGGTCTTGGTGACCTGAACTCTTATGCCCTGAGATCCCTTCCACGGGGGCTGCCTAAAGCTGCAGGGACCCGTTCCCTGCTGCAATGAGGGGACAGACTTGCTAGCGCTCAGGTTTCCACATCAGAAATGACTGCTGCAAAACTCTCAAAATAAAAATCCTGGTGACTCTGGAGATCTTATGCCTAGAAGAGTCCTACTAAAATGTTTGATGCTAAAAAGATTAATTCTCTAGGATGTTTTTGACTTGAGATCAAAAGCGGTTAGGAGCACGGCTACTTTTGGAATAACTCTGATAACTGATCATATTACCAAGTATCTACAACGGTGTTTCCAGGGATGGCTCTGCTCTTGGGGGCAGGGGGGTCCAATCCCACAGGAACATTATAAACCTCACTAAAGTCTCTCGGTCATATAGAGACATGCAGGGACAGCATAATGCAATGGAAATGGCAAATAACGTGTTACCATGCGTAAGGAGTGGCACCACTGTGTTGCAGAGAGCTGGGGGGTTAGATGCACAGTAGCCCTCCGTGGGGAGTTGGTTCCCTGGCTGTCCCCAGCTTGCAGGCAGAGGTACGTGGCATCTCATGCAGAATCAAAGAAGGGCTTGTAAGAGAAAGCTACAAAGTCTTCACAAGGTGATAACCGTTTTTCTTCTGTTTTCATTTTTAGTGTTACTTTGGTAACAATCTGTACTGTTCCTGTTTTGTACAATACAGTTCCCTTAAATCGCCGGGTTATACGTGCAAGCGTGTGCACACCCCCACCCCTACATGTGTTTTTGTTAAGGTTCTCACCGCCTGAAAAGCATTAGATTAATCACTGGGCATATAATTTTTTTTTGGCATTTGTAAACTAATTCTGTAAGCCAGCTACCTTTCTTCTAAGAAGTTTTAGCACAACATGAGAAGAGCAGCTATCAAGGCCTTAGTTCTGTAGTCACTCAGCACCAGTGGATAGTTGGGGTGACTTCAAGTGGGGGATGTCTTTAGATGTGAAAAGGCAAGCAAATGGTGATTATTGTTCTCAGCAGAACAGGTGATGTGTGACTTAAGCAGTGATCTTCCCAGCACATTGTTGTTCACAGTTTTCAAAGACACTATTTCAAAAATTAATCTCAGCTAAAATTAGTCTCTGGATCATTAAACTCATTTGAAGACTAACTTGTCAGTCAGTGAGTACTTTCTGACAGGATCTGAGGATACCCTGTACAGCACAGAGACTGAATTTTAGTGGGAACTCGTATTTTCAGGGGCAGGAAAAACCAATAACCTTCTGCTTGCCAAATAATTTTGTATTTGCTCAGAGCTTAGGGTGCCATTTAATACACACTTCACCACTTGAATATAAAGCACTCTTCTGCCTTTCTGTGCTAAACAAGGTTTTATGTAATTTGGACAGATGTTTTCAAATTTGCAATCAAACTAATTAAACTCATTCGGGGGGGGTTCTTTCTGAAAGTTCAGTCATACTCCACATAAAAACAGGGAGTGAAGGCAACCAAATGCAACTTGGCACAGATTTCCTCTGAAAGCTAACCAGTTTCATAACACAAATTAAGACTAGCTGCACTGATTTAATCTTATTTTCAGCAGTAAAGAGCAGGAGGATGGTAAGGGAGAGCGCAGCCCCTTGGCGAGGGCTCAGCCATGCCGTTGGCAGGAGGCAGTTGCTCTGTGCCCGACTTCAGCCCAAGCAGTTTTGGGGTCCCACATCACTGTACTTTTAAGGGTGCCTCCAGCTTCATTGAAGGTGATACCTGTTTCTTGAGTAGGCAAAGAGTTTACCTTGCTAACGAGGGCCTGTGCATTCGGTAGGGAGGAAAGTAGGATTTATAGTAAATGTAATCCTACCTCCTTGCCTCTTGTGAAACTCTCCCACAGAGATCAAGTAGGTTGTTCCCCCCCCCCCCTCCTTTTTGCTGTCCCCTCCAAGGAAACAAA
>JAVJGG010000031.1:7526520-7579323 GCA_035590195.1 Aviceda cuculoides
CAAAGTAGTGTTGAGTGTCTGTGTTCAGTTTAGATTACCAAGAAACAGCTATTGTTTGGTACGTTAAAAATAAATTAAATCATATTTTGCTCAAGGTCTAACAACTGCGTCTGATTATCATGTGGTATTTACTAAATCTAAGACAGTCATAACAAGAATTGTCACAATAAACATTCTAAAATGCACACATGCATAAACCTGCTGATAATGAGGAATATTCGACATGTGGCAGATGCCTATTTCTATTTTTTTTAAATCAAAATGGTGCCTACAGTTGCTTTCTTAGAGAAGTGTGAAAAACATCTAAATAAATGGCTTCATCTTAAAAACTGATAATCATCTATAAGCTATCTTCGGCTTCAGTGGTAATTATATGATCTTTTTTTGCAATGCCTGGGGAGATCTCTGTTTATCCATTTGTAAATCCATTTCCAAAGACAAAGCAACTGCCTCTGCTCCAATCTTTTTGCAATACATTCGTGCGTGTGCTCAGTCTGGATGGTCACCCAGCTCTCTGTATGAAAATGTCACCCTTGGACTTCCTCCATTTCTTACTTCCAAACAGTGTATATTTGCATGTGTGTCTGTATCTACATAGAGGAAAATAGTTGTCTGTGTGCAGGTATTTATGTGTACATATATGTGAAAACACACATCCTGGGACTGGAAGCAGCCATGGTGAGAAGGAGAAATTAGGCCATGCAGGCATAATTATGTTGCCTTTAGTCTTCTCCCTGTGCCTAGTCTGCTGCAAGCCTACCTACGTGGGTCTGGACAGGCATGTCCATCTCTCTCTTCAAATCTGGGCGTGATTAGATTGGCATCTTCACAACCCCCAACTCCCAGGCACAGGGCTCTGCCGACTCACTGCAGACATGAAGCTCACGATTTACGATGGTATTCAGATGCCTGGCGCTAGTAATTGGTTTCCAGGGGAGTTAGTCTCTTGCGTGTCTTTGAGGATCTGGCCCAGAAGCTGTTTGCTGGAAAATGCCTGAAAGCTACTTGCAGTCAGATGGCAGGGAGCTGTGACAAGGATCAGCAAGCTGGGTATTGCTTTTCGGGTGACCACAGTCCCTGGGGATGCAGCTCTCTTGCGTGGTGGCGTGTACTTGTTTGCACGAATCGGTGTCTGACCTCGGGGTGGGGAGGAAGGACCAACATGGGGGAATGTTTGCAGAAAAGCATGCGACTTTAATTATGGGATTAGAATTAATTATAGGTAGGATTTAGCAAATACCTGCCTTTGAATACATTTTCCTGTTCTCTGCCACATGGCATGTGCTTGAATCCTCTGCCTAATGCTCTCTCTTCTGGGCAGTTTGCCTACAGTCTTGGTGGCAGGCAGCTTTGATGGAGACACTTCAGCGACTGCCACTAGCTCCCCGTTCAGCGACTGGCTGCGCGAGGCACATAAACCTGGACCCGATAATGTGGAACACACAAAGTGATCAAAGCCTAGAGCTGCCTCCCTGCTTATCGACACGTAATCGCCCTCCTGGCGCGGAGCCCGGGACTGGCAGCCGATGCGTCTGTTTGTTCAACGTGGGAACTGGGCTGAGGGCTCCTTCTCTGAAGCAGTGGTGCTACTGGGCGCTGCAGAAGGAGCTCCCCGTGGGGCAGAGGCACTGACACCGTCCGAGGAATTTGCCTTATCAGATGTAACGGGTTTGCTGTGTGCAGCCCACTGGCAACAAGGCAGGTTTTCATGGAAGCGTTTTTATAATCAGCTGACCATCTCCTGGGGGCATTGTTAGTTTGGGGATTGTTTTGGCAAAAATGCTTCACATCTACTGCCAGTCCACTACCCCAAAATAAATGCAAAGACAAACAACCGGAGATGTGCTTCAGACTGAAGTGCTTGGTCCAGTAGGCTGAACCTTGAGGTGTTGATAATGAACTATGGTGATTACTGGTTGCAAAACAGCGTGGACAGGGAACTACAGACTTTCTTTGGAAACGTCCCTTCTCAGCTGTCACTCATCACTCTCAGGCTTAATTCTGCCCTGAGATAGGTTGTGCTGACTGCAAGCAGTAGAAGCCTCCCAAATTTTCATGGTACAATTGTTTGCGTGTTATTGTGGTACAATGGTTTGTAAAGTGTATCACAGCATTTTACTATTTTAATCCAAAGCAATGCCTCTAGCAGTGCTGCTATGAATTATACTCACTGGTGAAAGTGTAAAAAGTTTCCATTTTGCTACCTCTTGGTTCAGCCAGCTACAGCTTTATGAACAAGCCACACACTAGCAACTGGCTCTAAATGACAAGTGAATAATCTGCACAGTTTAGTGTTAAGCTTGTTTATCAGTGAAATGCTCCATCTTACCAGATGTATAGGAGTAGACAAAAGTGAGGGAAGAAGACTGTCTCTTTCTGTAGCAATTAATAAAATTAAATGTATCCCAAATCTTCACCCAAATACTCACAAGTGGCAGAGAGTCTTATTCTGAAGGATATCTACCAGTTTTACTGCTCAGAGAACTCTTAGTTTCTCACTTGATTAATCAATATTGCACTAAAAGCAGAAAAAATAAAATACATTCTTTGTGAAGGTGTGTTGAGTCCTAAAAGAGACACAAAAGATCGAGTTATATATATTTTATTCTAATACAGCTTGGTTTAGGGTTTTCTTTCAAGTGTCTGGGAAGAATGCTTAGAGGGGGAGCATAGTGTGAATTAGTAGATCTCAATACCTTTAGGAAAGCTTAGATTTATATGCAAAAATCCCATTCATTAACATCCACAAGACACAAATAGGTGCTAGAGCGTGTATTTTTCTTAAACACGTCCCAAGAAGTGGCAATAGAAAGGAAAATCCTGATTATAAAAGTGCTGTTGGTAATGACGACTGATTGTTACAGATGTCACAGGGAAGATAACCTGTCTTTTTATTAGATTAAACATGTAAAGCAGTCGAGGTGTCTGCAGATGTAATATTCATGTAGGCTTGACTTTTGGGATTAGCTAAGCTATGCTTGGTCCCAAACCTGAGAAGACGAGGGAAAAGTGGCCAGAAACTGCTCTTGTGCTTCTCTTGATCTTGAGGCTGTAGCTAGTGCTGTTTCAATTGCTGGTGCCGCTTGAGGTCTGACTTGCCTTTCATGGCCTGTGGGCCACCTGCAGGCTCCCTGCTGTGGTGCGATGTCCTGTCACACCACAGCCACTGTCATCTATCTTCATTCTGGGGTAAAAAGGCTGCGCTGTGTCCTGGGTGGATACAGCCCAGCCGCAGCTTTGGGAAAGGCAGGTGTCTGTCTCCGTTCCCACTGAGGTCCGGCCGGTGCTGTGCAGTGGGGTATTTTGGGAGGCGAGGGCTCCTGGCACCTCTTGGTTACCTGAGGCAGGCAGGAGGACTGGCCCTTTGGAAAGGGTTAAGTTTTAGCCTCTTTATTATCAGTGATGAAGCAGGGACTTCCTGAGGTTTAGAACTATATTTCCCCTCCTCTTCCCTCCTCTTTTTAGCACTGCACACATACTGATTAAGTGCTTTACAGTGACCTAGATGGGAGCCATTAACCCCTAACAAGGCATCAAGATCATGAGATCTCATTAAGAAAGAGTCTAATTCCGGGTGCACTGGCTCTGGTTATAGAGAAAGTGTTTCATGTGCCCCTTCATAGTGATCATACTCTAGCCTTTGCAACTCGGACAGCATTTACTTTAACAGTCCTGGGAGTTCGTGAACTATAAAGCAAGAAATCTGTGTGGAGCTCTGAAGTACTTGGCCTGATCTTAATTTGAAACAATCTACTGTCCTCCGTGACTCCTGTTGCAATCCTGTGGCCTTACGCGTTGCCTTCTTGCCATAAAATCTGCTTGATTGCCTCTTTCTGAAACTGGCACAGCATAGCATTTCTGTTCCTTTTCTCACTTTGATGGAGTACAAAATGTGTTTTCTTGGCTCTTGCCCATATGCTGCTTCATGACTTTTTTTTTTTTTTTAAATAAGAGCAAAAGGCTTTGGAGGCTCTGTTTCAGAGATAAATTGTTACCACTTACAGTATTTCCGTTCTCTGTGCTTTGATGAGCCTGTTGAGAGAAAGCAGCTTCTCTCTCCTTTATTTTTATTTGCTGTGTTCTAACTTTGCAACTCCTCAGAACCCCAAAGTCTCAGTCCAAGGGAGATACGAAAAAAATAACAAATGTCTGTAAATATTTTTCTTGAAAAAAACTCCTGTCTCTCAGACAAATTTTTATTGGAAGGTTATTTGCCACTACAAAGATTTCTGCCCTTTGCATACTTTCCTTACCTTTGCTCAAACAGTGGAAGAAATTATCTTGCCATACAAGTTTAAACATACTAGACTACTCCACCCAGATAGAAATCAGGAGGATGTTTTAAAATTATTTAGCAACAGTTATTTTCCTATTTTATTATAAAATATTGCAGGTATCATCGAATTTGTTAGGATGTGCTGATCTTAGGTATGACCTGACGCTGTTCTATTCACAAAAATCAAGCAGATATCTCACGATCCTATTTCCTAAATGGGTAGATTTTATTTTTTATGCTACTGTTCTTGATAAAGACTAAGATGACAATAACCAAAACTAAACACTTATTTGGTTAAAAAGGTTTAATAACTGGGCTTTTAATTTTTATAAAAGATCCTGTGTTCTCTGGGTCATATCTATGGGTGGACATGAAGTTGGAAGTTGCTAGATGGTTGCCAATGGATCTACCAATGTACATCTCTTCATAATCTGGCATTTGGGTGCAATCACCACCAAAAACTCTAGTGTACTCCTCTACACTGCCACCATGGCTGAACTGCACACATACATCCGTGTGTCATGCCAGACAGATCTGCCCGTAAAGACCTTCTGTCTTTTCCTCCTGTAAAGTAGGGAAGAAATGCTTCTTACTCAAGTCTGCTTCAACACATAACCACTTGACTAGTCAATGGGCAGAGAGACAAAGATTGAAATAATTGTTACTTATTAACAAGTGTAACATGTACAGGCCTACACAGATGCCACTCTCTTCCCACTCCACAAGTGCAGAAATAAGGGCAGCATGACACCACCAAAAACACTTTCAACCTGAGTTGTGAAATATTCCCTGCAGGTTTGATTCACTGCATACTTGTAGGAAATGTTTGCCACGTCTCTCAAAAGCACAGTAAAGAAAAAGAATACTTCTGAAACACATGCACACACACAAGACACACACACACACACACCCCCCCCCACTTATCCTGGATCCATGAAAATATATAGTCATTTAAACTCCAAAGATGCCATGAGGCAAAATTAATTTCCTATATGCAATCCAATGTGCTGTAGTTTAAAGGACTTGAAATTACCATATCTGTCACCTTGGAATAACCCAACCAAGGCCAAAGGAGAGCAAAGCCAAGTACTGAAGAGCAAATACTATCGCTCACTCAAGTCTCTCAACTCTGCTCCAAGAGAAACAATATGAAATGTTCAGCGCAGCCATTTGGACCCATGGTCACTGGTAACTGTGAGACTAGCAAATATACAGGCTATAAAGCTGGTCAGTGCTCAGCTCTCCTGTCTAACTGTTACAAAAGGTCTGCAGCAGGAGCTGGCACTTGCGCTTCGTCAGCACCGCAGCCAGGATGAAGGACTATGACGGGGCAATAGGCTGACAAACCTGTTGCTACCCAGCTGCTAAACTGGATCAAAGGGGGACACCAGCCTCCCTTCAGCTGCCTGCAGCACTATTAGGCAGAGGTGGGGCTGGAAGCACATGAGGAAATAGGATTAGAGGGGGAAATTAAAGCACTTCAGTCCATAATAGAAATCCAAGTCCCTGATCAGGGACTGATTAGCTGTTGCCTGAGCTGGCAGGCCACTGAAGTCCTCCTCAAGGGCTGCTTGGTCCCGGTACACAAACCCTCCTTAGTGCAGAGCGTGGACCTGAGGCTCCCTTTGCCTGCTGACACCTCCCAAGCTTTCTGACAAAGTCTCTTGTGGCATTCCTCCTCCCCAGGCCTCCCTGGCTCTGCTGTGACCTGTGCCAGCTCCCACCCCACCTCCTGGGAGCTGATGCCTGTAGCCTGCTGGCTGGGGCATGCCTAGGAGGTAGGAAACGTGCACTTCAGTGCCCTTTGCTAAAGGAAGGGATTAGACCCATCTTCTACAGCCTGAGTAAGAGTGTGCTTGAGCTGCTGAGGGCTGCTCAGAGTTTGAAAGAAAAATCTGGCACCTGCCTTCAAAAGAGGATTGTAAGCTATGAGCTGAGAGTGGAGGGACTTGCGCTGTGTACTTCATTCACCAGAAGGCACTTAAACCAAGGAGAGAGCTAGGGTTTAGGATGGACTGCACTCTTCGGCTTTTCCTATTTGGCTGGCTTAGGCAGCTCCCCAAACAGTGGCTTTTGTGAATCCTCCTGCAAGGCACTTAATTCTCCTTACACACATGCGTGGAGTCTAGGCATCTAGTTCAGGCATGTAGACCCCATTATTGGGCCAGATGCAAACATCCCCTCATGGGTTAGGATCAGAAAGGTTCTATATCCTACTTTGTCAATCAACTAAGGCCTCTGTTTTCCCTGCCTAGCCCTCCTTTTTTTGTTTCAAAATCTGGATTTTTTGGAAGCAGATATGTATTTTTTTAAATTCTTCTTGTATTTATGCAAAGGAGTAGTTAAGGCATGTACTAGCTATTCCCAGGATGATGCAGTTAAGACAACAATGACTAACTACATAATCTGGCATTAGACAAGTCAGTGCACTTAAATGAAATCATATTCTTCCCCACAAACTTTGTCCACCAAATTCTTACTGCTGAACATCAGAACCAAAGGTTCATGGCTACCTACAGGCCATGGCTTAACCAAATACAAAATAAATCCAACAGGCAGGTAGCAGGTAGCTCCCTCTAGCAAGGAAAAAGGAGTCTAGTTTCTTTGAACAGCAGAATGGCTATCAGCAATGCTTACAATGATATTGTTTTGTTTGTTTGTTTTGTTTGACTGTGAGATGGGGCACCTACATTAATTCTAAGTCAATTTTGTGTTAGGTCAAGAAACCTGCTCAGATTTTCAGATGTTAGTGGAAATCATGTATTCTTAATAGAAATACTTCTAATGTGCTTTGTGGAAGGCTTGTTTAACCATGCTAAGGAAAGAGATAATCTGGACTACGTAATTATAGCCCACAGGCTCAGAGTTTGAGAAGGTTTTTTTTAGGTCTAGAGCTGTATTTCCTGAAAATTGTTGCAAAATTCTTAATAAATTAAATAACAAGGCTGATTAGATCCTGCAGGAATGATCTCCTTAAAGGACTGTACTTGCAAGTTGGGCTAGTAAAGTCATGCAGGGACTAATATTTCCAAAAGATGTGTTTGCAGCTTTGTGAGCTCCAAAAACTCTGAGGGGTACTCTGGCAAGTGACAGTACTGGATGTTGGGTGCAATTTAGGCTATATTTAGAGGAGGAACAGTTTACTGCTGAAGGAATACTAAAGAGCAAAGTGCTTCTAGCTGAGAAGCAGCCATACCAGCAACTCTGAGCAACGTGCTGGGATAGTAAGCCCTGCCCATACACACATATATAAGCATATGCACACAAATGAAACAATCAATAAGAATTAAAATAAAGAAATTAAAAATTCCCAAGTTAGCTTTGCTGGTATTACTGCATCTGTGTGAGTAGCTTGTGGTGGCATAACTGTTCCATGCTGCTGGTGGACAGGACCCCAGAACACAGCAGCTTCACGAAAGGCAAAGGACGGAGTGCCTGGGGGAAAGCTGGGTTATGAACAGAGGGGAACATGTGAAAGAATTAACTGAGATACCAGCGATTTAGCAGCTCTCTGCTTGGAATTGAGGGGTAATCCAATTTCTTCCATCTTCACTGATTTAAGCTTTAATAATAAATCAGCAGTGACTGTACTGGACAAAAATCTGAAAGCTTTTATAATCTGTGGGATTGTATGGCATCCATGTTTGCTCGTCTTTTATATACTATTTTCATTACAGGTTTTGAAAGTAACATTTCAGAGAGGGGAAGTAAGGCAAACTTATGGGCAGTTTTAATCTCTTCTTTTAAGACATAGTGGGCAAAATGTACAAATTACTGCCACATGACAGTGCCATTGCTTTTAAATGCAGATTTGGATGGATTAGTTTCAAATAGTATCTATAGAAAAAAAATAAATCACCCTCCTCTGTTTCTTCTTTTCAACCTAAAAGGCAGCACGGATAATCAAAATCCCTAAGAAATTAAAAAAAACTCAGTATCTTTCATTTTTTGGCAGTTTTGTTTCTTTTGCCTGTTTAGGCTCTAGACTGGATTATCTCCTAATGTGTGTACAAATATCATAAATCAACTCTGAGAACTGCTGTTAAATTCTACCTCTGCCTCTCCTCTTCCTGAATTCCTTCTTATTTTATCTCTCTTCTCTTTATGACTAATAGCTATACCTTGTTTCATCCTCGCTTGTACTTCTCTTTATTACCCAAATGATGCGGAGTCTCTTAACAGTGGTCAGTTGAACCTGACTTGCTTTGTTTGATATTGTAATAACGATTACAAGCCGTTATGTCTTTGGTTTGGAATGAAGTCCGCATCTTGATGAAATGTGACACCTGAAATGAACTTCAAAGGACTGAGCCATGGCAAATCATCTAGAGGAAGGGGAGAGATTTGTGTTTTCCTCCACTTGCAGTCAGCAGTATATTGTGACCATACAACACTGGTGTGGTATTCACAATGTAGTGATAACTGTTACGGAAGAGAAGACAAACCTACTTATTTTTCATTTGAAAATGCAAAATTATTAACACAATATTGTTGAAGAATTTTACTGGCTAGTTTTCCCTTGGCTGCCTCAGGCTAAAAATGACTGCTGAAGTTTAATATTTTATGAATCCTCTTGACTATGAAAGTCTAGCAGTTCTCCTTGGGAGCATCTATGACACAGATAGAATGCAGAAATCTGAACAGTCATGAGGAAAACTGTATGCAGTAATGACTGTAACTTTGAGAAACTTGTGCCCTATCAGTTCCCATGCATCAATTACACTGGTAAATATCTGTTTTTTAAAGTAAAAAAAAAAAAGAGTATTTCCTAGAGTTCAGTAATTCAGGCCTCCACAATTGTAAAGAAAAAACCCTACATGATCTGGAACAGATTTTTCTCAAGTGACTCAATTAATTACTTCCATGTGACAATTAGCAACATTAGAAGCTTGTGAAGTTCAACAGTCAGGGAACTGGTCGCTTGTGCAGACAGGCAATTTGACATATATAGATAACCCCCTTAATTTTGATTGAGAACTATAAGCTGTATAAAGTTTCCTAAATATTTTTAAATGGATCTCAACCTATATATACCCAGACGGTTATCCGTGCAGCAGACTATGGCCTGTTTTTCTTAATCAAGCAAAACTACAATGAGAATTTTGCTCAATTAAGAACTGAAGAATTTGGCTGAGTTTTATTCAGTTCTTGGCAGTAGGAAAAACTGTAAGTGCCAGTGCAAAATATTCTGGCAAGGAACAAATGTCAGTTTAGATCTATGAAATTCCCATTTTTCAGGCAGTAAAATTAGAATTGCTCTGGTTCGTATTAGCTTAAAAATACCCAAACCCTGGCCTACTATTGTGTAGCTAAGTAAACAGGTATCCACTACTGGCCCAGATACTGTCCTCAGTTATAGTAGCATTTTGACTGCAGCAGAGGTAATTCCTATATACAAGCAGAATAACCAATATCACTGAGTCCTAACATTTTCATGTTCTCAGTTTATTGATATTGGTATTCTTCCACTGTAGAAATTATCACAGTGGTTAAATGTATCTGGTTTGAAGTGGACAGCCGTGATTATTATGAGGCCATTTTACTGGATCTTATGTTGCTAATGATGACATTTAATGGGATGTCACAGATGAACAGCTTTACTTGCCTAGCCCCTCTGAGCGAAAAGGAAAATTTCCAAAGATGGAAGTGTTGGAAAATAAGTGGGAGTGTTGCTTTCCTTTAATTTTTTTGAAGGAAATGTTTTTCTTATCATTCTTTTCATCTATTCAAAACTATCCCAAATTCTTCCTGGAAATTGGGCTGGAGATGTCATGAGAACAGACATTATTTCATATATCTGATATCTTTTCTTTTTTAACTGGTGACAAGGATCCCATTTAATTAAATGAAAGCAGACTTTGGATGTCTCTGTTGATGTACAGTTTTACAGGCAGTAGGAGAATGAGGGAAGAACCTGTAAAGTAAACCTATCTATTAAATTAAAAATACATACCTATGTTCAGACTTGACTACTGTTTTACAAGGAACTCCCAAGAAAACATGTGTGTGAATCCCATTTCCTGCAGAAGTTTGCTTTAAACACTAATGAAATGAACATATCATACTTCAAAGATTTCTTAGTTTAGCTAGAAGTAGGGCTGTAAATGTTCTGCTCATATCCTTCACAATGGCTTAGCTGATGCTATCAGCCAACCTGCTTCATACCTGTGGAAAAGACTACTTCTCTTTGGTCTGCTAGGGAGCTCTGTAGGCCAAGTGTCAGCGGCTGCAATCAGGCCTATAAATCTTCTAGATTATTTGTGTGGTGGAGTTTCTCTTGCCATTGTGATGAAGAAGTAATTGAGTTGCAGAACTCCACCAGTACATATGAAGCTCATTGAATTTTATTCTCTAACAAAAGCATTATTTTGTAAATGGAAAAAAAAGTATAAATGTAAGCAGATACATATGTTTTTGATATTTGAACCCGTTTAATTATATCATTAGTTTTGCCAGATAACATGACATGGACAAGTTAGATGTTAGCATTTTTTATATTTTAACCAAAGTGACCACGTATATTGTGTGCTGGCTACACACACTATTATGTTTGATCTTTGTCCAACCACAGAAAATTAGTGCAAAAAAAAGCATGGGAGGACCCAGGGCTTCCAAATGTGTTAAACTCATTACAAAGACACTTTAAACTTACTCATTGTTCAGTCTTGATCACTCTTGGTGATGATAACCTCACTGACCAAAAGTAATAATCCTGAATTGAATTTTTTTTGTAAAGAAAAGCAGCAGTGCCATTTTTTTTCCTTGTAATTATAATATATATGATTCTCAAGAAAAACACAATTTGAAGGTTACCACATTTTAAAATGCACATCTATGGCCTTGCTCAGCTGTGTGCTGCCAAAGCACACGCCTTAGAAATGAGCTGAGGTGGCAGTGTCCAGATCCAGAAAAGCCAACATTTTTTACTGCAGATATAACACAGACTCCCACAGTTGCTATCTCTGAATGTGGGGCTGATGCTCTGAATCAGAATGGTGAAACAGGCACATGCTGAATGTTTACTGTTCTCATAAGATATTCTTTCTTTCCTACAGTGCTGGAGGGCAGGGGGTTAGAAAATGATAATTGTGAAATACTGTTTCTGCCTTCTATGAGGACATGCTACCCTTAGAGAACTAAGGAAATATCTGGTTTATACTTATTCCCAATGAATTCCTAATGATAAACTTAGACATGCTAGAATCTGAAAAAGACCGAAGGCAGATTATAAACTGTCTGGTATTGCTGAGTTAAATAATGGATTGGCCCTGGCTCTGCAGAAAACTCCTATGTCGGAGTTGAATCCTGCCTGCTTACTCACATCACAGGACTACAGTAGGGGGTGGCAGAATTCTGGTTGTGAGTCCTGATCCAGTACGTCCGGACACCATCATTCAAGCAGCAGGCTCAAGTTTTAAAAGAACTAGAGATTTTTAAGCATGTATGTAAGGTTGTTCAAGACTACCTCTGTGACCTTGGGCAAGTTACTTACAGCACCATTTTTTAAATTCCTATGGAAAAGGCAGGCCTGATCCACCAGCCCCTATTCCCTCTCTGCATGTGTATGTATTGCTTGCTATCACTCCCCACCTCCTACTTTTTGGCATATTCTAACCCCTGCTCACAAGTTTCTTCTACCTTGATCAGGCAAAATTACAGTTTGTGTCGGTGAAGGAAAGGAGCAATGAAGAGAAGCAAACCAACAGGCAGTGGCGTTTCTTGTAGTATCTTAAGGTCCCTCAGCTCACACATCTCATTTAGGACACACCTGGAGTTCAGGAATCCAGATGGGTTCTACTGTGCAGGAACAGAAATAACTTGGCAAGCCAGCCTGTGGTGAGCATCAAGACGGTGCAGCCTGACTGGCTAGTGGTACCCGTGCCACCTAGTTTAAAGTTAAATCTTCGATACCTCTGCAAAACATTGCAGATGCTTCTGGGACTGCTGTACAGGTATTGCCGTGCTTTGCCAAACTCCTTCAGTTCCTCATTTGCAAAATGGGTTTGAAACTCCTTACTTAGCTCTGAGTGATGCTGCAAGAAGTACGTCAAGCATTTTAATTAGGGCTTTACTAAGTCATCAGTCTTCTCTTATCTTTCTCATACTCCTGAATGTGTAACACGCTAATTTGCAGAGAGAAGAAACTTTTGGTGGCAGTAAGTCCTCTCATGTACTACAACGTTTCTCACAGTCTCCAGTCCCTGCAGTTGGCTGTTTACAGGTGTCTCTGAACCTCTAACTTTAAATAAAGCCACACAGAGACCACAAGTCAGTCTTGATGAGCAGACACTTTATTCAGGTTCTCTTCAGAGCTATGAGACCCAAAAGAATAGTTTCCCGAAAAGATATTTGTCAAGACGATGAGCACTCAAGATAAACAATACAGTGGAGGCCAAAAAAGAAATTAAAACAGGACTTCCCCCCCCCCCTTGTTTACTTAAGCAAAATCAGATGGATTTGTCTCTGGGGACCCCAGGACTGGAGCTGCTTTTTTTTTTTCATGCTAGGTGCTATATTTTGCCTGCTTTTTTTTTCTGGCCTTGCTTTTGTATATGTCATAGTGTCTAAAGCAATTATTCACATTTTTCATTCTACTTCATTCATGCAAATTAGAACTGTAGTTACAGCTAATAGTAGATGCTACGCCCCGTTTCTCTGAAATCCTATTACTTAAATGCTACATGCTGTTGCTGCTTCTGAATTCATTGTGCGGTCTGAGTAAATGCAATTCATTAACTCTGTTTTAACACCCAGACAAGCATCCTTCCTATTCCTTTAATTACAACAGCTTTCAAGAACATTTACCTTCACAGTCTGTGATGCCATTAGGAGATGGAATAGTACTTTACAATTAAAAGGACACTTTTCTTTGTCTTGACATGATAATTTATCATTTATCTGGATTAGATCACTATTTTGTATGTTTTGGAGCCACCTGAAATTAGCTTGCTTCTGTAAGGTACCTGTTTCACTCCAGTTTTAAAACCACCAGAGCAACCTTTTTCAGAGTCTTTTCCGGAAATGCTTCAGTCCTAGAAAAATGTGTGCTTCACTCAAAACAACACAAAACTAAAAACTATAAGAAGAAATGGGTCTTAATTGAAGGAAACTTTACAACAACCCTATACATTGTGAGAGAGGAATAAAGTTTTAGGCCCTGAAACTCATCTCTGAGTAGTGTAATTTAGAAGAATCTTCCTTTGTATCGATGGCATTGTCCCTGTGTAAAATTGGGATAACACAGCTGAGCAGAAACAACAACTGCTTCTTGTTTGTAGCTAGTCCATCTCCTGACAAACAGTGGAGATGCCTTCCTTATTGCCAGCTTTCCAATACAGCATTCAGTGAGAGTGTAAAAGTCTTGGGGAGAAGGAGGTGAAGAGGGTAAAGAAGCACTGACTGAAAATCGCACTAGCCTGGTGCGGATTAGTTCACTAAAAAGAGAAAGGAGCTTAATAAGGCCTGGAGTAATTGTTTGTTTTAACTTTGGTTTTAATCATGTAAGTCCTTGTCCTGCTGTAAGCAGCCCAGTTTGCTGAAGGGAGAAAGAAAACAAAACAGAGCATGATTTGGGTAAAATGCATGGGGAGGCCATGTCTTTTGCATGCACTGGCTTTCTGCCACAGGCTGTTTCCAGTGCTCCAGCTGGGTGGGGAAGGGATGCTGCAGTCCTTGTGTCTTCGCCCGTCCAGTTGCTGGTTCCTTCACCTCCACCCTCTCCCAGGGTGGCAGAGCAAGCCAGCCTGGGGCCTGCTGTCCCAGGGGCTGCCCCAGCCCCTGTGGGTTAGCCCTTTGCTGCTAAGGGGCTGGCAGAAGGACTCCTACCACCATCAGTGGCCCCCACATTCAGGCTCAGCTGCTCAGGCTGTACCCTGCTTTTGGAGTTCACTTGCTATGACTTAATGACTAAGTAGTGCTAATGAGTGAAAAAAGAGCTGAAATGGGTGATCAAAATGAGCCTCCGAAGGCAGTGGAAAGGCTGGTACTTGCATGGTTGTATAAAGGAAATGTTGTTATTCCTAAGGAAAAGGTACTATTTCTACAGCTATAACCTAAGACACTTTTCTCTTTAGCATGAAAGATACACACTGGTATTCATCTAGGCTTAATACAAGCACTGCGTCAGGCAGTTCAGGGATAGTCAGCTCTTACGAGCAATTGTAGCTTTGTTTGGAGTTTATTAGATTCCCTACTGCAGACTTTAGTAGACAAAATGGGCTTGACATTTAAACCCCATCTTGTGTAATTTTTCTAATTCCAAATACAGTCACCTTAACTACTTTGTGGCAATAATCAAAAGAGAATTAGATGTTTATGTATCCTTATTTGTAACCAGGATAAAAAATGGATTGTTAGAAAGTGTATTTATAAAATCAAGCACACTGAATGTCAAATGTTGTAGCAGTGCATCTGAAGATCAAATGTTTCTTAACGATGTATATATATTTAAATACTGACAGGTACTACAGCCAATTCAAATGTCTGTTGGAGCAATTTTTGATCAGGATGAAAACTAGTGGGTTTTCGCGGGAAGTTCTTGAGAGGAGACACGTCTCACTACTGAAGCTGCCCCGTAGGTGGCGTGAGCCATCCACTCAAGCACAGGCCTAACACTCCGCTTGCATCTTTAAAAAAACCCAGGAAAATAGCAACAACATGTTCCCATAATTGTCCTTTATATAGGTTCTTCGGCCCGTGTTGGAGTCAGAACTATCATGTCATGATAAATTATAAAGATGAGATCTTAACTTAAGACAAAGTGTTCACCTGTGTCTTTGAATGAGGAGGGTCCTCTCTTCTCCCAGTTACTTCAGTCACCTACAGACAGCTCATTACAAACAACGTGCTCCTGGTATTGGCCAGGGCAAATATGATATAAGCTGAGCATTAATAAATACCTTTCCTTTTAGTCCTCTTTGGCTTCCTGTCTTTTAGTCTGTGTTTAGTTTTACAAACCCTATCTCTTGTTTGCCAGAAGGCAAGGGACTTTGTTTTCTAGCTATCCTAGAAGTATATCATGTTGGAATGTGCTTTGCTCTGCATACATCAAAACCTGCCGTTTTACTGCTGGTGGGTAGGAAGCAGTGAGTACCAGCCTTTTGATCTTAATCTTTCTATATTTAGGGAAGAAAGGGAATTAATTTTGAGTGTGTCTACAGTTATACCTCCCATTTAGGGATCATATTAATTCCTGGCTAGGTTTAATGGCATGTGGAATGTGTTTGTATTCCACACCTGACCATAGGAGGAGGAGGTAACCTGTACGTTCAGGCGTCTGTTCTGCTCCACTCAGCACTACTAAGCCCAGAGCAAAATTGTCTGTATCTAGGTAAGAAGTGAGCAGGGAGAGGAAATTTAAAAGGAGAAGGAAGTCAAAGGAGGATTGTCTGGAGAGCTCTTCTATCTTCAGGTCTTCACAACCACTGAATATTTGTGCAAGTAACTACTATACTTTTAAGACAAGTAGAATGGACATCAGGTTTCAGGTACAGTAAAGAAAATTTGATGAAGGGACCCAACAACAAAATATGTTTTGTATCTTAAGATACAAAAATACATGTCTCAAGAAGAGTATGAAGGAATATGTTGCACAGCAGCTGGAAGAGGTATTCTGCCTGAGCTTGAAGGACAAGGTGTGCAAAGTATCCAAGCATCTAAAATTGGAAATAGATCCCTCATGACATTGTCAGGCATGCCAGTGGGAGTTACAGGGAAAACTCCACCAGGCACCTCTCAGCACCTATAGGCACAACATGGGCTCGAGTGTTTGGCACTCGTAGTATGCACAACAAACTCCTAATGTATGATGACGACGAGATACACCAGGGGTTGCAAAGCTAGGAACACAAAGAAAAAGCTCATTTGGAAGATTAAAAGAATGCACTTTGCAAAAAAATTTAGCCAATACCTGGCTCATTTACTGTCCCATTTTTACTATTTAATCCCATTCACACTCCTAAGATATGTCTGAATATTCCAAGCCCAGGAGAGATGCACCCAAAGACAAGGTTAATACGGAAGGTTTTTTTCTCATTTGTTGCTTCAGCCGTACAGGCCTGAATACTGGCAGTAGTGATTTCACAAAAAGCAGTGGTTGCACTCACTTCTTAGGTACATAGATAATAAAACTCTTCTTTGGATTTCTGAGGTTACATACCTCCAGGAAAACAGTCTCCACTTGGTTTAAATTTAGTTGAGTCCAGGAAATAAAAATGTCATTGTCAGTGTTTCACAGGCCAGAGCGAAACCTTTCCTAAAGGAGGTATAATAATATCCAGAGGAGGGAATGAACTCACTGCAGGCAAAAATTATAATAAAAATAATAATAAAAAATCAGGCTCCTCCAAGTCTCCTTTGGTTCAACTACAGACTGTAGGAGATTTCTCATAGAAGCATTTGATATTTTAATGTGACTGTACATTGCTTGGGAAAAGAGGAACATAACCTGTTGAGAGTTAACATTTTAGGACTCTTCCTCATCATGCTAAATTTGCTAGTGCATTTTCAGCAAGAAAACCACAGGCCACTTGGCTTAACTGAAGCTGGGTAAGCCTTTTAGCTTATCAAATGTCACATGAAAAAATACCAGGCAAGTTGGGGCGGAGTAAGTGTTAAAGCTTTGTCAGGATGGCGTGTCCTCAAATAATCATAGAATGCCAAACACAGAGCTTCCCATGTCCCTTCAGGCTGAGCAGGGATGCCAAGTATACAGAATTGGAAGCTGTCTATCAGGGTTTTTTTATTTGCTTGATACTGTGCAGACAGCAGAGACAAAATACCAAAAATGCTTGAAATCCTTACGACCTTTCACTGCAAACTGTGAACTTTGTCTGCTAAACTCAAATTTCTATTTATACTGTCAGCACAGGCTCCATGCTGTTGCCTTTTCTTTGCCTTTCCAGTTTTTCATGTATCAAGGGACAGCTTCACAAACACTGCACAGGAGGGAGGGCCTGAGCACATTCCAGACCTTTTGCAGGTTCAAAATACTAAGTCTCCATGTTGTGGATTGCTTAAAAATAGCTGTAATGCAAGCAAAGTAGCATGAAAATTGCACCCAAAGCAAGTATGCTACAGAAAGACTTAGCTTTGCCATCAGCTGGCATGACTCACATTCCCACATTGTGCGCTGACGCCATGCTGCTACATAGCTGACCCCATTTACACCAACTCCCGCTTACACCAGGAATACACAGGTGACTACAGAGTAAATGGTCCAAAAATGCACTCAGTAAACTACTGCTTCAGCTTTTCAACTAAAATACCCTTGACTTCAGCATCGTGCTCCAACATTCATCCACCCCTTGTGTATCATGAGCTAGACTGCTGCAGTGAACAAGTACAGGGGAAATTTCAGATGTATAATGTAGAAATTGTGAGAGTGAGTAGGAAAGTGAGGGTGACTGAGCACTGGCATGGGTCGCCCAGGGAGGTTGTGGAGTCTACATCCTTGGAGATAATTCAAAAGCCATTTGGACATGGTCCTGGACAACTGGTCTAGGTGTCACTGCTTGAACAGGGGGGTTGGACAAGAAAACCTCCAGAGGTGCCTGCCAACCTCAGCAGTTCTGTGATTCTGTGAAATCGTTCCTATGCAAGACTACTATGAACTGTAATATTTGACAATATTTGCATAACTTTTGCAATTGAAAAAGGATATCCTTAACCTGTTACTTAAACCCAACAACTACATTGAACTCCCTTGAAACTAAATAGAAGGTTGAATTATGTAACAAATATTTTAGCTGAACTATCATTATTAGCTGGGTAATTCTTCTGACTGTATTTCAAATTTAATTTCATTCTGTGGTAGAGTTCCGTGTCTGAACTCTTTAGGATCTAGAAAATGGTCTTAAAAGGCAACATTTCCAGAGAGACTCCTGCATATAAAATACCTTGGTGTTTCCTAAAGAAACTCAGTGAGTTCACAAGAAATCATTACATTGATAAATTATGTCAATGAGGCTTTTGAAAGAAGTCTGTTCACTTAGTGCTACTTTTCCCTGAATGCGGAAGCTATGGAAAATGTGTGGAAAACATTTGCAAAGTGATGACTGCAGCTATATGCTCTGTATGTTGCTGTTAATGAGCTATCTGTTAATAAACCATACGCTTCAGCACATAAACAGGAGGATTTATGCCTAATGCAAAACCCATAAAAAGACTTACTGTTTGGTACAACTGTTTCCCAAATCAGACAGGCACATGGCTCTAGTCTTCCATGTACTTCCAGTATAAAAATCTGCCTACTGGCTTGAAGTTTCTTTTCAGCCTGAGCAACTTTGAGTTAGCTGCTTCTCCTCACTTTACAAAGGGGCAGTCACTGCGTATCATCATTCAAAGTACTACCAATGAACTTGTCGCCAAAGACCACAAGTAAACTTGTACATGTGTGCACATGTGAGGTTGTATGGGGAGCAGGGAACTAGAGAAGCAGAGAATTTAATGAGCAGCAGGTCCTTCAGGTCTCTGCTTTGCACAGCCTGGGATCGTAAACTTGTCATCATGGTTACAAACAGCAAGCAGGAGGTATCCGTGGAATATCCCTAATTCTAATGATTTGTGGAGGCAAGTTCATCTCCTCCTTTTTCTGTGTTCTTCTGTACTAGAGCTTTATGTGTCAATTATCACCACTAAAGCCCTAAACAAGCCCCTCTTCTTCAAAACACAGACAAAAGCAACCATTGGGTTTATTCACAATAATGCTTGGATTAGTTAAAGAAACCACATTCACCAACAGGAAAAGAGAAGTAAATTTCTAAGCTATTGAATAACACTGCTATGTTTGGAAAGGATTTTTCTTTTGTAATTCCCCTTTAATTTCCTCCCATCCAGAGCTGCTGAGAGGAATCTGAAGCTAGGTTTTCATGAGTGACTAAAGCAGTCCAGCAACTGACTCCTGTTTAAAATCAATGGTCCTGGAAATGTAAGGTAACATTCCCATAAACACATGAGTAATTTGAGGTTTAAGTTCCACTAAAAAGCATCCAGTACTTACAGCTCCCCAAGTCAGACAAGGAAAAGGCAGACCAGCAAACTATCCTTATTAAAGGATAAGCAGGGATTGAATGGAGGAACATAAAGCACAAGAAAATGAGGAGGGAACTGAGGACAGAGAAGATGACTATGTTCAAGAAGTTTATACACTGAGGCATAAAAGGCAGTTCAACAGGAAAAAGGATAGACAGAAAGACTATCAAGCTTTATAAACTGAAAGATTACTTTCAGTCACTTAGGTTTTCTTTTGATTTTGAGATATGACCTTAGTAAACCCACATAAAATTGTATAACTTTATCACCTGACTCAGTGCCTCTGAATTCAGCACAATACATTTTTTGCATTATGCTTCTTGCTCAGATTAGAAAGTATCTGAAGTTAAACTGTGCATTTTGGTAACCTTTCTGAATAGGTTTGCTTTCTTCATTTCAATTGTTGGTTTTCAATTTAAAAATATTATTCAAATACCACATTTGGGTGGGTAGTGGCTACCATGATACTGTGTAGAAAACCAAAGCAATTTGAAGCAAGCTAGACATTCTGAGTACATTTTTAAAATACCTTATTGCTTAAATAAAATAAACTTAAATCCCTCAGTCTAGCAATTACTTTCAGATGTTTGATTGTTTGTTTTTAAAGAACTGTCACATCAGCCATTTAGAACTGACAAGTAGTTTTTTGATATCTTCACAAGTTTTCTCTAATGTCTGCTCCCTGCCTTATGTTGGGAACTATGTACTTATCTTCATTGTCTCTTGTATTTATCTTAATTTTGCTGTATTTTATTTTATTAGAGGAAAAACTTAGCAGAGCTGTTTGTGGCAAGGTTTAGTTACAGGAAGCCCAAAAGCTAAGCTCCAGTTTCAGCTGAGACAATTAGACTGTTGATTTTGGTAGCAGCTCAGGACTTCTATTGGACGCAAATGCCTTTCAAGTCTATCTGCCAGTTGATGCTCAAGTCTAAAAATTTTCTGTATTCTTGCTACAGATAAAGGGCTTTGTTTCCTTTTAATTTGAGGGATATTTCTATCCAGATCTGAATGTTTTGCTGAAATTCTTCTCTATTCACTGGAATAGATTAAAAAAAAAAAAAAAGAAGGAAATAATATTTTCCAGAACTTTCAACCCCTTTTTAAGGCTTTCCCCCCCTTAATTCTGTGTTCCTTGATATCTGTGAATTGTTGAGGACAGCATTTGTTTTTCTCAAAGCACTTTTGGCACTCATGAGAAGTAGCAGGTGCTAATTTGTAATGCTTAGCTTAACCATTGCTTTTTTCTGTCTAGTAAATATATTTAATAGCTCATGTTACTGTTTCACCTGCTGTAGGTAAAGGACTTTAAAATACTGAACACATGATACTTTTTTTCAAGTGATCTGTATTAATATATAACACCAGAAGATCTTTATTGAAAGGTTTGAAGAAATTACTAATAAAAAAGCAGTGTTCTTATACAGTCTTTTCATCAACTGCTATAGAAACGTTACAGACAAGTTATCAAAGTCCACTTGGATGGATGATTTATTGCTAGGTGGACTGGGCTCTAAAACTTTCTTATGGATGCTCTGGGAGAATGTAAATACTAGCTGGGAAGTGTTTTATTCTCTATTAATATTTTGTGGGCTGGAGCCTTGGGCTATACGATTTCTTTTTTTTTTTTTTTTTTTCTTGTTGGACTTTTATAGCACCCGACGTAGGGCAGGTCACAGCAGCCGATGCCGGGTGAAACGGTTACCAGGGACAGCTCCAGCGCCGGCCACCGCCAGAGATCCTAATACCCTGGCGCTAGGCCAGTCCACCCTGGTGCCTGGAGAAGTTCAGTTCAGTGGGTTCACAGAGCAGGGTCTCTGCCAGAGCTGATGCTCTAGAGCCGCGTGTTTGTAGAGTCATGTTTACGTGACTCTACTGGTTTCATTTCAGACAAATTGTGAAGGATCTCTCCGCAAGAGACAAACATGGTCGAATGTGTCACTCATCCTCCTTAAAAGATGTTCAGAAAATCTGAGGAATTTACATGATTAATTCTTAACAGGTGGATTCCCTTAATTAGCTATCTATAAACCAAAACAGAGTGCAGGACACTACTGCAATGCAGCTTGTTAAGCAATAATGCATTTTTTCTTCCAAAAGTCACACTTGATAACAAACAAAAGGCATAGGCATAAGATGACTGGATACGATGAGCTAATGTCTAGTTGTCAGAAACTTTTCCATTAAGGCTCAGAATGATGTTTAACATATTCTTCCCATTATTGAGCTAAACTAAACATTGCATTAAACATGGATTTCCCAATGAATGTTACTGCTGTTTATTTTTACGTGTGCATACATACAGAAGCAGACACGTGTACACATGCATTTTGGATATCGAATGCACATCAATAGCATGGTTCACTCTGTTCCCAGGATATAATGGGTTTTGATATTTATTTTTTAATAAAACGTGTCCTTACTCTTTTGTGACCATAAAAATAGATTTAAAACAAGATTCTTTAAACAAACATGAAATGCCAAAATTATATGTTCTCTCCTATTAAACAATGGAGAATGACTGAAAGGGTAGATTAATTATCTAGGGGAAAAAAATACTGCTGAGGATGATCACCAAAATTTATGTACCATATATTTTTCTACTCAAAATCCAAAAGCTTTGGTGTATAGCAAACACTTCAATAACTTATCAAATCCTGTGTGGGTGGTAGCTTTAAGACAACTTCAGTTTTAAGCCTTTGCACTTTGTTTTTAGCATTACGTATAACTCATTTAGGATTTCAAAGCTGGATATACTTACATTTAGATTTCAGGAAAGGGCAGAAGAAGGACAGGTTGTTTGCTTTTCACTTTAAGAGACCTGGATTTCCTGATTGTGTTGGGCCCGTTGTTACTTTGTTGATTTTAAGTTGGTCCCTAGGCAGAAAAGAAAGCTTATAAGAAATGTATGAGCACAATAGCTTTTTTGCAAAAATATTAAGGAATATTGGCCAAGATTTTCAAACATAGTGGCTTAACATAGTCTTTTAACTCCATATTCAGGCTTCTTATTCAAGGTCTACTGTTCAGAAGGATGAAAACCTGGCAACTCATCCACTTTGAGTAGCCTTTTTAGCTACTCAGTGCTTGTGAAAACTGATGTAGCAGTTTGAATATGGACTAAAAATCCTAATGTTTGGTATTTTTGTTGGCAATCCTGTAATAATTATGCTGTAAATCAAAATATGGGTTTGGATTTCAAGAAAAGTGCCTTGAGCCTTGTTCCCACCCTTCTGCAGAGACACTGCATAGCTTTTCAGATTATTAGGTATAAAATTATCAGTTTGAAGGACAGCTGAAAAACTTTTACTTGGTATCTTTCTCCATGTGTTGCCTCCATGAAAATGTATGTACAAACCCATTCATGCAATGTGCAACGTAAAGTCATTAGTTCCCAAGAGGCTTGGACTGATATGATGTGCTTGGAACCACCATACAAAGTCCCAAGCGTGACTGCACTCGTAATGCAAAGATGCTAACAAGGGGAGGCACAGGCAATGCTAATGTCCTATACAAATATAAAATACGCTTATCTATTTTATAGGCTAATCACTCTCATGCAGCTGCTTCCGAGTCATATGTACTTTGCCTAACCCAAATCCCACTGACATGACTGGGAAGAGTCTGTGATTTGGTGGGCTCAGCTGCCATCAGGATATTTAGGGATCAGTGTGATAAAGTCCTGAATGGTGAATTCTGGAGACCTGTGCTCCAGCTGGAGTGTGAGCACATACTTGAGTGCTTTGCTGGATCAGACCTAGGGAGGGCCCAGCACCTCTCTGCATAGCCCCTGCCCTCAGCTGCTGACAACACACTCCTTTTGCTGCTCAGTGTCCATCCTGCACGAACCCATGGGTTACTAGAAAAACAGCTCTTTGGTAAGGAGGGTGATGCTTTCACATGCTGATTGGCTTTGTGGTTGAAAACTGAGATATTTGGCCTAAGATCTTCCTTGCCTGTGTTTTTACTCTCCAGAGCCACTGGTTTCCCAGGCACAGAGTAACTTCAGAGAGCCAAACACAGCCAAAGGTACCTCTCCATTTACTTTAAGCATTTTATCAGCCAGGGCAAAATGAAAACTCAAGAGTAGTGGCTCCTAACCTCTGTACAGATGAGCTTCAGCAGTGCCGTGTGCCCCAGGACCCTGGGTGGCCCGGCTGCCACAAGATTATGCTAACCTTAGAGGGAGGAAGCATTTGGAGAGGTAGGAGAGCCAAAAGGGAGTACTGCTTTCACAAAGGAAACCTGCAGGTAGCTTGACTGTTTTACCTCAGATTTCTTCAAGCCCATTTGAAATGTGCCTACTACCCCCTGTTTCATCTGAATGCCACTGCTGGGCTATTGGAACATCTTTCTTCTGACAAAAGAATTAATTTTTAGTCAAAACAGTACATTTTCACAAAAGAAGCTTGAATCTTGTAGAGAGAGGAGCATTTTCTGCCAGAAAGGAGATCTCAAAACATCAGCCCAGGTACCTCCGGAGTACATTGCTGCCAACCAGCCCTTGAGCTTCTGGTCGCTGTCTGGAATCTGTTTCTCCATTTCAGGTGGCTCCAGCTGCCCGCCCAGCCGCAGCACGGGCTCTGAGAGCTGCTGCAACATGGCAGCCAGGTGGGTGCCTTCCTCACAAAGCCCAGAGCCATCACAGAAAGTAACTGGCGGCTTTCCAGGCCCTTTGGTTTAGATTAGGGATTAGATTAGTGATGACAAAGCTTTCTGGCCTCTCATGTCAAATTTATTCTAAAAAGTCTCTGTAGTGATTGCCAGCTCAGTTCTCTGGCAATACCAAATCTAGCACTGGCCCCTGATCTGCCCTTGTTTTGGTAGATAATCCGTGGTGATTTTCTCTTGACCCCTTACATCTCTTGCATGCAGACCTGTTCAGCTTGTGGTGCAGTTTAGCAGATGCACTGCCACCTGGGGAACCGGTAGGAGATAATGCCCAAGTACTGTGGATTATTTGCAGTTGGTTTTATCCAGTTCATCTGAGCTATACAAAGAAATGTGCATTTGGCACCTTTTTGAGAGGACTCTAAAGCCTGAAGAGCAGAAATTGCCAATGCATTATGCACAACCTTGTTGTCATTCGCTTCCTAATTTTATGAAGAGTAGCTTTTTATTGTTTATCCTGCCAAACAGGCCTTCTCCTTCAAAAAATGAGTCAATAATTCAGAACACATCTACGCCCATTCAGCACTTTTAGAGATGGCTCTGGGCTCCACAGTTCAGCTCTGGATACAAACTTCTCTGCCGCTTGCAGGTGTTTAGGTTTGGGGCTTTGGCTCAGCTTCTTGTGTGGATGAAGGAAAGTCACAAAGTCAGAAGTAGCTTTGAATAGTTAGCAAAATGGAGAGCTGCCAGACGAAAAGCATGGCAAGCTACTTTGCCTGTGCCTAAGGAGAGAGGGATTAGGCATTTCAGCCAAACAGCTCGTTCCTGCCTCCTGTTTGTACCATCCATGCTGCTGTTACTGCCTTTGTGGGATTAGAGGGTAGAGGAGTGCCAGCGTGTACCAGAGAGCGCCAGTACAACAGCAGCAGCAGCAGCAGCAATCACATCTGCCCTTTCTACCTCCAACAGCAGCATGATTTCTCTGGCTTTCTGCCCTGGTCCTGCTCTAGTTCCTGTCCCTCCAAAGCAGGACCAGGACCAACCCCTCCTTGATAGTCAAGAAGGTACAGAAAAATGTGTAGATGGTGATGGTGGAGATAGCAGAAATGAAGGGAAGGTCTCTGGGTGTCCTGCCTCTGGGGAGGATGGGAAGGAAGGAAAAGTGGTCCCAAGGAGAAGAGACAACTGTAGGAGCAGAAAAAGTGCCCTGTCCCCTCACAGCCTCTCCACACAGTCCCCTCAGTCCTCAAAAAGCTCCCACAACATCACTGACTCAGTCCCCACCTTTCCCTCTCATGTGCCTTTCCCCATCCCACACCACCACTGCTACCCCTGCCTGCCTTGCCTGCTCCAAAGATGCCCTTGGCCAGTGCTGAGAGTTTGGTTTTGCTACACAGTGTAACCAATAAAAAGCCAAATTCTGGCTCCAGTACATCACTCAGCAGGCTCTCACTGATTTTTCTGAGAGGAGCTCCTGGCCACTTTGAGATGTTGTTCTCTTTAAAACTAATCTATTATTATTATTATTATTATTTTTGTTATTGTTATTGTCATCATCATCATCCTCCAGCTCTTCATGTCCTGAGACTGATCACTTAATGCGCATTCTTCCACTTAATTGCTTTCAGAACTGAAAACCTATAATGGTGCAATATTTTTTTTTAACCTGAAAAAATAATCTCATAAAAGATTTCCTACTGATACAATCCCCATCTTTCCTGTGTTATTCAATCATGTGGAGATCCTGATATATATATTAGGACTGTTTGGAGAAGTTCCAAGTCTAAAGCCATAATGTTAGGGAACATGAAGCAACACAAGGCAGTCTTTTTTGTTATGGAGAAAATAAGTCCCAAGAAGGCTTCCTGGAGAAGCAAGGGAAGGAGGGAATACAAAAGAGAGAGGAGAATGCAAGAAACCACTCCTAAGAGGATACTTAAGCATCAGATTTCCTGATCAATAGAGTTTCATTTCATTGCTCTGCTTTTAAGAATTACTTAGTGCAAAGCTGTAGCTGACAGGAGAGGGGAGAATTTATTTTCTGTGTACTAAATCTTCAAACATAGTAAGGTGGCATGCACTCTCCTCTCCCTTCCACTCTGCTGCCTGCAGGTATTAACTGGGTGTGAAAAACATTTTGCGTTTGCAATTGAAGTGCAGAAAGGCAAAAGCAGAAGGGCAGAAAATCACTATATTCTCTCTCTTAAGACAGAAACAGCATGACCCCTGGTTAATTTAAGCAGTCACATAAATATAACTTCTATTTTAAGCATATACTTAAGTCCTGCTGATTCAATATTCAGCACAAACACAAATTACTTTTGTGGAATGAGGTTTGCATTGAACTGGATCTACTTAGTAAAATATTTCAATCTGGTGTTTGAGGGAGAAAAAAGGACTTTGGTCAACTGTTGCAAATGCCTCTGTAGCAAAATTGCTGCTGTACTCATTGCTTGTGCTATTTTCTAGTGAATTTTTAAAATTTTTGTGAGAGAGAACTACTGTGGAATAGAAGGCTGGTCTGGAGAAAAGTCACAGGAATGTGTACATGTAATTAGATCTTTTGAAAGTAGCACGCTACATAAGATTTCCTGAACTGTACCAGAGAACATTGACATCCTGGAACTGACACTTGCAATTTCAAATACCAGCTTTCCAGGCATAATTAGTGTCCTTGTAAATGTTTCAGTATCAAATTTGGGACACACTTTGGACAAGCCAGTCCATAAACTCTGTATTTTTTTTTTTCCCATTTATTATTTCCTTTTCCAGTGTTCCAGAGATGACAGCTGTGATATTTAAAGCTAAGAAATAGTAAATTGAAATAGCATGTTTTAAAGTATTTATTACATTTAATTACAATATATATAAGTTGCTTTCATTCATAATTCACTCTTTTCTCCTGACATTCTTTTTTTGCTTAAAGTATGTATGATTCCCATCCTCCCTCATACAAAATACACAAATACTTTTACATAACTACTTCTTTCCTCTAGTCACACACCAAAATAGAGGGTAGAGAATGTGAAAATTACTTATGACAGATGAGTCACATTAATATTTTGTTCTAAGCCATGAGAAAAATGAGACACAAGGGGTAGGAATCAGAACAGATCAAAACCCTTAGTGCTTTATGATCCAAAACCACAACTATCTTTTGAGGTGCAAAATGTTCTTTTTTCAAATAGAGTGTAAGAAAAATACAAAAAGTTTTGTACTGCAAATGCTGGCAGCACACAATGTTGCAATTATTCTCAATATTTGAGATGCTTGAATCAAAACCAAAATTTTAAGCAACACTGAGGTAAAAGCATTTTTATATTCCTTCACAAAAAAAAAAAAAGGTTTGCCACAGTTGCTTCAGAAATGATGTGCCAAGTTTCTACCAGTGACTGATAATAAAAACAGAAGGGAGGGATGTCATGACATCCTCTTGCCTTTTTTCCTTTTTCCAGCGTAGTAAATTCAGAATCATTCAGATAGTACTCCAGTTAGCTTTATTAGGTTTCTGTACTGCTAAAAAAATCTTGCATAGTCTGTCTGTGAAAAGAATCATTCTGATTGCCTTTTACAGGTACTTTACTATTTCAGTGCTTGTGGCTAACTTAGTCTGGATATGAATCTTGCTTCCTGTTTAGAGGACAGTAAATAGGATTGGTCACATTGGGTACATTCTCAGTAGGTTACCACTCACTATTAGACTTAAGAAGAAATACTAATCACTCTATCTGATGTGATCAGGTAATATTGTCTGTAATTTGGGTCACCGCTGTGTGAACTATGTATTCTGTTTCCTAAGACCTAAGTATTCTCTTTTTTCATTCCCTCTTCTTGACCTAGTATCCCATGGAGAGCTCAAGTTATCAAGATGGTAAGCATCTTACAGGAGCTCATCAGCACCCTCAAGCCTTGGGAAAGGACGTGCTCCTTTTGGTACCTGATGGAGGCAGGCAGGGACGTCTGCCAAAATGCACGATGAGAGCTCTTTCCTGGCTGCACAATGGGTGCTTCAACACGAACCTGACAGACACTTTAGCCTGTGAGGCCCCAGTTCAGCAAAATACTTAAATGGGGAGGGATCTAAGCATGCATGTGGAGACATGGATTTCCCCGACTATGATAACTTCAGTATAACTGTATGTGTGCTGTGAGCTCTGTACAGTTACTCTACAGGACTGGAGGTTGAGCTGTGTTTCTCATCATGAGAGTGAATTAGGTAGGTAAGTATTAGCTCTGCTTAATGCCACTTGTTTGTTCTTCCAGCTACTAGCAGGGGTCCCTTTCCTACCCACTCCCCATCAAAATCTTTCTTTTCCTTGTTTGATAACAACAGTAGCTGTTCATAGTGCATACCATGCTGGGCTGGGCTGGTTTTATGCCACTTTTTCATGCTGTGTAGGATTGTTTAAACATGGAAAGTGAACAGGCAGTTTATGGAAAATCAACACAAAACATTAAGGATGAAAATTTAAGAACTAAATGGGTGGTCTTAACCAGGCAGTTCCTGTGGACTTTATTCAGAGAAATACATGGCTAAATAATTAGGGACCGGCACAATGCTTTGAATATCTAGCTGTAAAGGTATTCCCTTAAGCCAATAAAAGCAAGTTCTCCTTTTTCTCCGTTTGTAATTTGCCTCATCATGCCTGAGGAATTTTTCTACCTTCTTAATTTTTGCAATGCTTTAGACTTGTTCTGTAGGCATAAAACACATTTCCTGTCATCCATCGAACACCAGTAACTTGATTCTTTATGATTAGGCTATCAGAGGCTATTCAGTTGTGATTGCAACTTGCTTGCAAATAGGTATAGCTGTTGCACTTTGTTTAGTCCATGAAAATTCAGTGATATCGTTTTTGTTTGCCAGCCAATGTGTGAGATACTTGCCTTGAGGTAAACAGACACTGGGTAATGGCAGGCCTTTTCTTTAGTGATACTGGAACTATCACAAGATGTGTTTCTTGGTAGTAGTGGCTTATAACTGTGATAAGCTTCTCAGGCTTTTCAGCCAAAGCAATTCTTACAAAACCACCTCCCTAGAAAAGGTTTGTAGGAGCATGCTTAACTGTAATTAAAGAGTAGGCTTCCAAGTGCCAAGAAGATTATAGGGAGGTATTATTGGTCCAGACAGAAATTTTGCCAGGCCTTCAGGACAGAATTATGTATCACTGCATGTTTCTCTCTGGTATGTTTCTACACCATGAACTTGGACAGAATTTCAAATTTATGATGAAATCTAAGCTCTGTTAAGACTACTGAATTTCTGTCTTGAAATTTTTCCTGATTCTAACTAATGCATAAAAAGATTTGCTAGTGCCAGCCAAGACTAGCTATTTCTGGGAGAGGTACCTGTAAAAGGAAACACTAAATATAAAGGACAAGGTGTAATTTTATTCAGGTTATTTATGCGTGCCTCAAAAAAAAAAAAAAGAAAAAAGAAAAAAAAAAAGAAAAGTAAACTTTCCAGTTCCTTACTGCTGCCAATCTCAACAAACCAATTCTTTATCCATCCTGGAATTTTTATCAGCTTATTCTCATGTTATAAGGAAAAATGAAGTGAAATGCTTATTTTTTATATAATCTAATAAAAAGTCAGAACACATAACTTGCTAATATAGTGTGCAATGACCAATGTGCTCTATTTACCATAGGTATAGGTAGTGTTCCTTACCCTGATTGGCACAAGACAATTCTTGCTGTTTTGTTTATTTGTTTGGCTAAACTTCCTGAACCACACCACATCCTTTTATGTACCTTATTTACCTTAAAAAGCTAAGTGATAGCTATAAGGACTATGCTAACTTCTGGACAATATACTTGAAAGAATTGTTCTAAACACCATAAATATAACCATGATAAAATATCAGAGCAGAGAACAATCTTGACTGTCATCTGCATACTCTGCATGGGCAGAAACAAACAAACAAACAAACAGAAGTAAATTCTATCCTCCATTGCTGATACCCAGATAACTGAGTATTGGACACTCTACATCTCTGATCTCTGGCAAATGGAAAAAGCTTAAAGGAGGTGAAATTGCCAAACAGTTTCTATGTTAGCATTCTAGAATCTCACATCATAAAGAAAAGGCAAAACTTTTCAAGTTTCTAGAGCACTGAGTTGATAAAGTAATTAAACATGTATCTCATTTATTTTTGAGAATAATTAAGTGTTATGCATTGAGTTATGTACATGATTAATTTATTTGCTGAATCAGGGGCTTAAATTAAACTGGTGGAAATGCCCCCGTACTTAGCAGAGAGCAAAATATCAATTGCAGAAAAGCATGGGGTTGTTTTGGTTTTTTTTTCCCCATCATACTTTTTCTCTTAAGTAAAATCAAAGCAATTAAACATACTTAAACAGATATGTGTTTTCTACTCAGGTTGGGATGAGGAAATGAAAAGGAACATGGTCTACTATTAATCAAAAAGTAGAAATGTTATATTTGTATATTTCATCATAAAGTAAAATGCTTTCAGGTTTACAGAGAAAAAAGTACTGAGAATATGTTCAAAATGCCACCCTTGGAAGTAAAATGCCTCTGTGGACTGTAACATATGACCTTCCCTTCATCCCCCTTAGGGATTCATGCTGTTTGTTGTCCATTCCTTTTAAGGCAGGATTTTAGGAGTTTCCCATTACAGGCAAGCAGGAGAATTCCTCTCCATGCTAATATAGTACCCGATAAGCTTATGCCAATGGTTTATTTGGTCATCATTTCAGTAGTACTTAAATATTCACAAATTTATCTTGACAGTACCTTGTAAGGTAGGGAAGAGGTACTACTCCCATTTTGTGGCTGGAATGAGACTAAATCCTCTCCCCAAGGTTGGGCAGGAGGTGTGTAAGAGATGTGGGGCATAGGAATGAGGTATTCCCTGCCTCAGGGTATGCCTTAGTCAGTGGGTCAGCCTTCCTTTCTACAGGAATATGAAGCCTTATCCAGGACAAGCAGCACAAACACTGCTTGTGTGTTTGAAGAAATTATGACACATCCCACCTCTTGAACTGTGTTTCACTTGGGCTATGTCCTGTGATCCCAGCCAGATCTCATGTTCCCCTGCCCCTTGCCTCCTTAACCCCAAAAAGCACAGCTTGCACTTCTCCAAGCACTGAATTATTTTTATCTAATGAATGTCATAAGCTAATTAAAACTTACAGTACACACTGTGTTTCTGCCATGCTTGGAATTTCTATTCCAAAATGTCATCACTTGATGTGATTATATAGGTGGTATTTATACATGTGACTGTACTAGATTCCCAGCTGTACTGCTATGCAAATTAAAGGCTTTAAAGAGACAGCAGTTATAAGGTGAGGTATGTGACAAGACAGAAATGATGCTCAGATGTCACACATGAGTAATGAAATAAACATTTTACATGCCACTGAATATATTTAATTAATAAAATGGGCTGGTAAAAATGAGAACATTAATCACTTTAAAAGAAGCATTTGAAGATTTTCTCAAATTTATACAATAGGAGACAGCACAAACACTGCAAAATACAGTAAGTACTTTGACTTAGCTGAAGTCCTACAGAGAATCTAGAAACAGAAAGAACATTTGCATGGAGATATAACTAAGCAGAGATTCTGGAAATAATTCAGCTATAAAAAGCCACAGAAGCCCAGGCTTTGATGAATTCCTGAGAGCATTCTATAAAGAATAAAAAGATGTACTAATGCTAATTCTAAGGAAAGATACCGCTTCTGAGTTGGACAGAAATATTTTGGTGATAAGAATGTTTCTAATCGTAATCCTAGAACTTCTGAAATTATGGAGGTGTGTAGAGAGTACAGATCCTGAATAAAGTTGGATTGTAAGACACTGGCAACATTCTGGCCAGCAGATTGGAAATAATCTTCTCAAATGTAAATCAGTTGTATCACTTTAGATTATTTAAGAAAAAGTTCATAATTGTGTTAGTTCATTGGTTTCATTTTACATTTTCATAAATGTAGAATTGAGACTAATGTCAGTCTTTTCTGGAGGTGGCAAGAAGGATTTCGATAGAGTGGGATGGATTGGCTACACCCAAACTGTTCTCCATACTGTAGCTATCTGAATATGGCAATAGAACTTCTCTGTTCTGGAGTTCATGCTGCAATTAGTCCTAAAATCAAATTTGCTTTCATATGGGAGAACAACTCCAGAAGTTAACCCCTCTTTCTTTTATTCCTCATATGTAAATCTGAAATAATTTGAAATATTATGCTATGTCAGTTATAAAACCATTTTCTAGGTAAGTTCCACCTTTTTTCTACATGACATCAGAGTGACACCACAGTCAGTGATCTATACAGTTGGAACTTCCAAGATGGCTCTACCATTACCTGTAGATAATTCAGATGTTACGTGTGGCAGAAAGTAAATCTGTCCTCTGTTTCCATGGCTTAAACTACTGAGAATTTAACAGACTTAAATACCTTCACTGGTGTCCATGTCATAGGGAGATGGGGAATTCCTAGGGACTCAAATACTATTATTGATTTCATGTGGGATGACCTCAGATACCATGTTCAGAAGTGGTAGTTCAAACCTATATAACCTTTAATTTCTTAAATAATAATAGTACAAGGTTGACTGGGATAAGTTTTAGGTCTGGCAGACATTAAAAAGATAGTTAAAATCTTAGCAGGATAGCTGTCAGGTTTAGTAGATACCATATTTGGTTATAATAACAGTAAGACAAAAGATATGGTTATTTTAATTTAAAATTGGACTTGAATAAGACGAGGTCTGATGAAGGAAGATGGGTCAAATTGCAAATCTGACTGATGGATATAACTGTGTTAGAGATCAAAACTAGCAACAGAATTCCACAGCTATTAACATCCTATTTTTATATCACTATTTCCAGGTGAATTTTTATTGAGGAAAGAAACAAAAAATTTCTGAGTATAATGTGATGACTCTGACAAAGGATGGGGGAAATTAGATATGCTTTGACTCCCAAAAATGACAAGAGAAAATGAATCTTTCATTCTTCTAAAATGAGGACTTGAGGAAAGATAGAAAGATATCCCTGTGGGTTGCTTTTTTGCAAAGATGAAATCTGCATTAATTAGATGTATTAATTCTTGCAGAGGTCACCAGTTCAATGAACATAAATGTCTCTAGCAGAAGATGTGAAATGTGATGGTTTAAGAATCCATGTACCGCCTACATGGCAGATCCTATTCTGAGACTGAAAAAAAAGATAGGGGTAAATGGGGCAGAACATGTAGATGTGTTGTCAGCTTATCTTTGGCAGCTTAAGAGCACATGAAAAACAGTCTTGTTAGATGAAGGATCCACCTTCCACCGAAGTCACATCAGCCAGCAGGCAAATCTTTTAACAGCTCTGTGCTAATGTCCCTCTATCTGCAAAATGATTATATTAACATTTACCTACCTCATACTGGAGGCTGGAAGAGCTTAATTAACATGTAGTTATTTTAAGCTCTTGGTTTGAAAGCTGTGCTAGAGGTCCAAAATATTTGTTAATATTATTATTTCTATACCCAGATGATTTGCTCACATGTTTGCAACACACCAACATAGAAACCTACTGGATACAATGCAGTATTGGACAGTTCACCAAATGAGAAGCTCAATGGCGTAAACAATAGTTCTAACTGGCAGGGTGCTTTGGAAGATCTACCCATCTTAAGGCTTTATTGCAACTCTTTGGCCATACAGAATAAAAAATCAGCTTCGATTTATGATTCTATTAGCTCCAAAGCCACTAAGGAACAGAGAGCTAGTCTGGAATGGAGCCGAGAATTCATTCCAGCAGCATGCAATCTCATTTGGGCAGATGTCACAGCCTCCACCTTGGACTGAAAACTCAGTGTGAGCCAGCAGAAAATACATTTTAATATGCTGGATAATAAGGCAAATGCTGTTATTTGGAACTACTGTCAAAGACACCTGCTGACAGTTGGCATTAAAGGCAATGGCACCTGCTAGACACATTGCAGGGGGAGAGGCAAAATACGATCCTTGTTGAAGTCGAGGGAAATTTTGCTATTGACTTCAAACATGCCAGAATTTGTCTTACAATGATTAATGATTTATATGTGTATCTACAAGGTTATGGGTAGTTTATGAAAGGTTTACACACAGGCAGATGTCCATAATGTCGAATAATGGGGATGCTGAAATACCAAAGAAATATAATTAGCGTAATAAATACCTAGTAGAAAAAAATAGATAGATCACACCTTGCATTAAAAATTGATTGATTCCAGAGTTTGATATCATCCCACACAAAAGTCATAAAACAGACCATTCAGTGGCATTGGTGGTTGGTGAAAAGTGCTTTTCAGTGCTTAGATGGTTTGTAACTCCTAGTGGCAGGACATTGTCCAAGAGTCTGGGGGGTAGAAAGAATTCCTGTGCATTCACTTTATGCAGTAAATACATTTCCTGACTCCTATTTAAATTTATGCAAATCCATGGGCTTTGATGGAGAACAGAAATAAGTTACCCAAAGCAAGCTCTGAGAACCAGCTCTGTTTTTTGCTTGTGTATTTTGCCCAGTGTCTCTTTCTTCCTCTGTATTTTAGTATTATCAGTCTCCTCTAAGTGTCTACATTTTTTCTTGAAATTATATTAAAAAACTTGAAGCTTTTAATAACCTGCCAATAAAATCTCTGCAGCTGAGTCTGCTAAAACACCCCTGTTTATTCTCTAAAGGGAGCAAATTTGCATGCAGGTTTTTGAATATGCTGAGAGAATGTTTCTGTTGAAGTAATTTTTTCCAGTAAAATCCCAGAGTGCTTGTTCAAGAGGCTGGTCTGAGAGATGAACTTTCACAAGCTGAAAACATTTAGACTGGTTGTGTGCTTCCAGTGTATATATCACTAGCTCAACACACAGACGTGCGTGAGGCTTTTATGCAAAACCTGGACAAGAGCCTGACACCTTGTTTTGAACGATGCAGAGTCAACCATTAACCTACAGCAACAGGCAGCCAATCCGCTATAACATACTATGGACCACAGACAAGAAAACCAACAAGAAAGCCCTATTGAGCTGTTCCTATTTAAGCTACTTGCAGAAGAGTGTCTGGTCGCTTCGGAGTTGTGTAACCTACACCCTGGCAAAATAAAATTGACTAGCCTTGAAAGTACGAGCCTGAAAGGTTCAGGTGGAAGAGATACACAACTCCCTTCCTGCTGAGGAGTCAGCAGTAAGGATTCCGCCTCCTGGTGCTTCAAGACTCAGTTAAAACTGTCAATACCTTCTGTGCATGACTATGGCCTTTAGGTTCTCTCTTTCTTTCTGGTTGAAGATGGATAGATGCTGGAGAAACTACAGTATCTGCTCCACTTCTACTAAAATCTTGGCTTTGGAGGAACTCACAGTGACCAGGCAATACCATAGCACTTACAGCGTACTTCCATTTTGGTGACTAAAGCAGAATGAAAGCTTGGGTTCACATGAGGAATGGAAACTGAGTTGACTCTAAAAATTTCTTCTAGAATGACTGTTGTAAAGTGATCCCATCACCACAACGAAGGCACTAGACTAGATAATATGTGTTCCTGTTTCCTCAGGAAATGCAGCAGCTGCTGTCCCATCACAGTAAGCGTATGGCAGATGAATTCACCAGTCCAGTTCTAGAGAAAAGGTTGTGGGTAATCTACTGGTGCTTAGGAAAACATATTATGGTGTTTTGCAGTCCATAAAAAGGGACAGAAGAACCCTGTGGCTTCTCTTTTCTCCCCCTAATGTAATTAGTCATGGTGGACAGTCAGGTTTTAAAAGATGACAATGTTTTAAAGGAAAGTGAAAAATAATCAAGTGTCACTTTGCAACATGCATTATATTGCATGTACAGGTAACACAGTTCCACCTGCTCTTATCTGATGCAATCACATCACATGTCATAATGTCTTTTAAGTTTCAATAAGTACACTGTTTAATTTTTTCCTGCTTTATAGTATTTTCTTCCTAAATCTACCTCTAGATCCCGTAATACTCTTAACATATCTGCAAATCTACTACAGTAGCTACTTTATTTAAATAACAAGACTCCCCCTTTACTGAGGAATTAAGCAACCTTTGTTGGCAGCAGTCTGGTAGGGTGCTTAATTCTGAAAAGGTTGTGCAAAACCCAAGCTAAACTATTGAAAGAATGTTTTAAAAAAATCAGAACTGAAGGTTTGCTCTGTTGCAGAGCAAATAAACTTGCATTAGCTCTTCAAAGCAGACCTCATTGTTCAATGGCTCTGAGGCAGCTGTTGCTTTCTCAGCAGAAATGCTTGTGATTCAGTTTGAACTAGTCCTCTGACTTTTTTCACTGCTTAAAATGGTATCAGCATAAAACTGTGTTCTTCATGACCAAGAAAGCATTCTACAATATTTTAAGTAAGTCTCTCTTTACAGCAGAAAACTATCAGTATTGCTTATACTGTATTTTTATGGCAGATATTGGGATTTACACTGAACTGCAGCCTACTAAGTGGAAAAGCTTTGGTTAAACGGGGCTTTTAGAAGGGACAAACCAGGCATCTCATCTCAGCCATCTCTTAGGAAGCTATTGAAAAAATCTACTGATTTTCCCATGCTATGATAATTCTTGGGATTAGAGCTCCCAGCATCTACTGCTAATCTGAGATATTTCTTTGAGCTGACATGCTGTGGCATTTTCTCTTGGTACCAGTGACAATGCAATTTTACAAAAACACATCTTCAAGACATTTGGTCAGGATACTCAAAGGATGTGCACAGTGTATCTCACAGCATACAAGGTATCTGTCCCGTAGGGTAATTTGACATGGTCTGTTCTCCCATCTATCTCCAGCATCTTGTTATGTTGCAATAACAAGGTGTCAGATCACCAAGGAAAAAGGCAATATGGTCTCTGTAAAGGTAGTAAAGGTAAGAACATATATAGGATTCTGTGGCCTGTGCAGTTGAAATGAAGGTAGATCCACAGGCAAAGATGAACAAGGACACTTACCAAGCCAAAAGATTATCACAGAAGCTAAAGGACACAGCTGGCTAAGAAACAGTGTAGAGGAGAATGCCACAAAAAACGTCTGCACTAGCCTAAGAGAAAAAGAAAGGGATAGAGTGATGGGGCAAAAAGACAAAATTTGGAATCTCCTAAGGAAAATATTGAAAGCCTGAAGGTAAAGAGAGACATTTCTGCAAAAAAGTATTAGACAGAGACATGGGGAGATTATCCCTATTTGGCCTAAGTGATCTGCTTAATGGTTTGCATTTCTGTATCCTACACATGGATGCTGTTGCTTCTCTCAGCCTGAGCAATGCTTTGATTATTAATTAATCTCAGTGCCTCTCATGAAAGAACCTGGGGAGTGATCAGTACAACCCAGTGCAAGCAAGAGGCACAAGATCATTCTTTAGGTCTTATGAGTTGTTATTGCTCAGCTCTGTGTGGAGACAAGTGTTCCTTTGCTCAGAGATATTAGTAGCCCAATCTCATTCCCGCTCAGTCGGTGGAAAAGCCTGTGAACTGATAGTATAACAACAAATGTATGTAAAGGTGGAAACAGCCCCCTGAAATAGCCCACTGAAAGGAGGATTAGCAGGTAAGACTGCTGTTTTCCAGTCAGAGTTTAAAAACAGTTGGAGGTGGGTATCACTTCACTTAGGAGCACGCTGAGGTACCACAGCTGGAGAAATGAAATGATGTCTCTGTTCTCAACAAAATGAAGTGCCTATCACAGCCAATTTTGTATTAATGCTGTTTAGAGCTGAAGAACCATTAGCTTACATCCACAAGACTTTCTAGGGTAAGTATGAATAAATTTTGTTACTACCATTTTAGAGTTAGGAAAACAAAGGAAAATGGAAAGAATCATTTGCCTGAAGGTTCCCAGCAAGTCACTGGCAGCGCCAAGCTTTAGGTCTCATGACTTGTTGCTCAGCTCTGTGTAGAGGCAAGTATCAATTTGCACAGAGATTTTAGCAGTCCAATCTCATTCCCACTGGTGGAAAAAGTCCAATTCATGTCAATTCATATTTAATTTCGTAACTTGGCTTAGATCACAACTAGACACTAAGTAATAAATTATCCTTTTTTTGGTATTGTTCAATTCTGTACTAAAAAGCTGACTCAAACTTTATGTTTAATATATAGTGTGGGTAAACAACTGCATATATGTATCAGATTAGTATACATGGAAAAAGGTCTCAGCTTTTTCATTTTCCAAGAATTTGAGTAAATTCCTTATTTGTTGGTATGCTGATCAGTCTTTCATTACCAATGTTTCTATAAAGAGAATACATATAGATAACCTATACCATTAAGTAATGATATGTATGCTACCAAGACATATAATTTTGAAGGTGCAGTAATTTGGAATATTTATACCATGCTTAGTTTCCCATTAATTTAGTTTAAATTAAAAGAAAATCCTTAAACCTTAATTCTCTTTGCCAATCCTTTCCAAAAAATGAAAGCCTCCCTTTGAAGAGCTGGTGGTGGCAGACACTAGGGAGTTAAGCCGGGCGTCCTTGGTTTAAAGTTGTTAATGTCTATCTCATCTGCTCTCTCCTATCATCTTCAATTTGTCAACAGTGTGTAGGAATATGTTTGATTCATTATAAGTGAAAAAAAAATGGTGAAAGCAAGTAAATACGTCAGTTAAACCCCACAAGTATTAAGTCACCTCAGTTTGTTTGTCTGGTAAAAACGAGCCTCTCATTGGGTGAACTGAGGCCAGCTTGATTCACCACCAAAATGTGAATCTGGAACTGACATTGAATTTGCAGATGTGCATAAGAGAAATCCCTTGAGTTTTGAAATAATCGACTTACTTTAAGGAGAGGCAGGAAGAATGTAAACAGCATTGTTAAGCAAACTGAAATTAATCAGTTACTGTCATTACTACTGAAATCAAACTCAGTTTGACATCATGTTGATTTTCTAATTATTTTGTCTAAATAAAGATTAAATTATTTTTTAAAATTCACTTAGATTACACAAATCCAGGACATTTCTGAACAATCTTCTTGCTTATAAACAACAAAAGGAAGTGATATCATACATGAGATTAATAGCTGAGGAGTGAAGTTTTTGTGTGTGCAAAAATTTTCATTTTAGAGATTTCAGGGGAGAATGAGGTATAAACACTGAAAGAAAAACAGCATGAATTGGAGTGAAGAGTGCTGAATATATCAAGCATATACTGGAACCACCAAGCATGTAATTATATGCTGTACTTGTAGAAAGGGCTCTCTAATTGTAAATTTGGGCTTTTACAATGCTGTAGTGAAAAAAAGGACAATGGTCTCTCTTTCTTGCCTCTCTATTTATTTAGGCTGTCATCCAAAGCTGTCAAATAATCAAGCCCTCTTAGCAGAGCTTTTCCAGGTGTTTTCTGTCTAGTGGAAGTTTACATACAGGCTGATTCAGAAGTGCAGTGACTACAATTGAATTACCAATGTTCAAATTCATTTACGCTTCCGTTCTCTGGTATTCAGTTGAGCCACAGAGCATCTTTTGGGTCATTTAGATCTGCATCAGCCCTTCTAATGGGAGTGATGTACTTTACATGTCAACACAGACTAACTTATCTGGCTCATATTTTCTCTCTTGGAATGCAGGACTTAAAATAGATGCCATTTTAATACTTGGCTTTCATTTAAAGGCCCATCTGCTGATGCCTGATGGAAACATTTTTAAACACTCCATTTAGAGATAATTTTGCTCATATGTTATAGATTTCTTCTATTCCTCTTTGTCCAGCTAAAAAAAATGAAAAAAAGGATTTTGTCTGATTAAGATTTCAGTCCTTTATTTTATTAGTGGCTTTAGTGCTGTAACTTCCAGAGCAATCAATGATGCTGTCACAAACAGAAAATTACAACCTGGTTTTTAAAAGCAGAGAACATTTATGTCTCACCTTCCTTACTGTTTTTTTAACCCTAACTCTAGTATTATACCTGATACAAATGATGACAACATGCCTAAGTTTTGAAAAGTGTCTAATACTCAATTTAAGACACTTAAGGCAATCTTGTTCTCAGAAATAGGTTGTCAGCACTGGGTGACGGTTGGCCTTGCTGCACTGCCTCCACTTGGGCACTTAGAAAGCCAAATATCCAAAATTACTCTCTCCTTTGAATGTGTATTCCAGTCATCTGATATGTGTGGAATTTGAAGCAGCTAAATATGTGCCCACAAACTGTGAATGACTGATTGCAAGAACAAAAATGGAAATCAGTTTTATAAATTATCACTGATTGTCCAAATGAAAAATAAGTTACAATTTGAGATCTGAAACCAGCCTAAATAAAAGATTGTTAAGGAACTATGTAAACATAATTCTGTGTTTAATAAATGCAATCCATTTTATTATCGCTGTTACCAAGATTGTGGCAAATGGTCATGAATTATGGAGATTAGCCAACAGAAAAATGCTGTCTGGAGTTAAAAAACTAGTGAAAGCTATGATGGGTAAAGGGATACCTCTGCTTTTGCCAGAATGATGCCTAAAAAATTTTAGAAGAAAAGAATGATTTGGTGCAAAAGAGAAAGAAAAGGATCAAATCTCAAGTAAATAGGGTACAGTTAGAGTGTCTGGGCTGTCTTTGCTTTTCTAACAATTCTTCCAATAATGTTTTTGCTTTTCTAATAATTCTTCTAAAAATTCTTCTGTTATTCACGGTGCTGCCTATCATGTTGGGAAACGCATTATTTGAGCCCTGAGGAATGTTATAAAGGACTTCAGATATTTAACCCATGGAGTGGGAAAAACAAAACTTGTGATGCTTAAAAAAATAACACACAGAAACAAGAAATGTCAGCTATGTGTGCCTTTGCATTTATCAGTCATAAGGTGGACTCCTCTCAGCAACCTCAAACTAATGTTGAATTGGTATCACATCCTTTTAATCAAAATGCTCCTTTTGTGTGCATCTCAAACAGTGCTGGTCTTCAGCCCACACAATGACTGCTTGTTTGCTTCATGTTTACAAAATCCTTTAACAAGATACCTAGAGCTTAACAAAGGAGCTTTGGCCAACATTTTCCAAATGTCATCTTCTAAAGCCTGGCATCTTTTCAGAGGTGCTGAGCATCAAAACATTCTAGAGACTTGGAGAAAGAATTGTTGTTGCTCAGCATTTTGTGGCTAAGCACCTTAGTTTAGGCACTCAGTATTTATCTGTTAGGGTTAGGGACTAGATGTTATAACGCTGAGCTACAGAGTTTCTATCACATGCATACAAGTAAGGTGAATGTTTAGGATATATTAATGATGTATTATGATGATGAGAATGGTAATACTTTATGAACATATTATATGTGGATAAGGCTAGTTTGTCTTGCAGATATTTTTCATTCTAACTGTAGGTGCTAATTACCTGTCAGGAATGATTTCATGCATAAGGACATGAGTCCTTCAAGCATGAGTTCATTTGTGGTGGCAGTAGTGCCCCTGCCTTAGGCCTGCTGACTTGGAAGAGTTCTTGTTTTAGGACCACAGCTGTTGTGTGAACAAGGTTGATGCAGGAATCAGCATGAGAGTTATTTGATTTTTTTCACCTTTTTCTCCCTTGACTGGCTAATGAAAAAAAAAAAAAAAAAAAGAAATCCCTGTCTGCAGTCATTCCATGGAAACCCAAAGCAAATCATTAATACCCATATGTGCGTGGGATCAGCTCTTCACCAATCAAACTGTCCCAGAAGTAGGATGTACAGGAGTCAGTTGTTATAAGGTCAGGTCTGGATTAAATGTTTTATGGAACAGCATTAAACAACAAACTTTGCTGTTGAGTCATTATGGAAGAAGTGATGCTAAGTGGAAAGGAGGGCCTGACTTCAAATTTCATGTCTGAAGCCATCAGAGGACAGGATTTTTCAATGTGAGAAATGTAGAGTTCATGTAATTGTGACTAACTTCCAATATTCAAGCACATTCTTAGCATAGGAGTGTAAGGATGGGAAAATGTTCATTATAAAATGTTATTTCATTCAGATTTCAAAGTTTGCTTCTCTTCTTGAACAGTTTTTGATTTCTTTTTTGATATTTTCCTACAAAATTGCCTTATTTGTGTTACCTAAAAGGAGCATCCTCTCAAAAGTCACAAAGTAGGAATAAGCACCTTGGAGCAGCCTTTCTTGAGACATAGGCTCTTATTTTCATTCAACTTCAACCTTCAAGCATCATTAGTCTTCTAATAAATTTGTTTGTCTTTCGTGTTCTACAGTCAAGTGGCGCCATCACAAGCAAAAGTTCTAGAAGTAAGACATCTATGAAGTTCAGGTCCTCCCATGCTTATGTAGCAGCTCAGTGGAGGTTTTCAGTTTTGCCGTTTCAGTCAAAAGCATGCATGTTGCAGCAAAGCCTCATTTTATTCTCCTACACACAAATGAACAACTTTTTGTAAGATAACCTGAGACTTTCATTCACAATGCCCATGCAAATACCTTTATCTAATACTATCTTTCAAAAATAAAACCGAAGATAATTATTCCTTATTTTTGCTGAGAGAAAAAGCATCTTATGTTTACTACAGTGTTTGTGTATGAGCAGATACCACAAACTAGCCAAAGCACTGACCTGCCAGTCATTTCTCTGTGTGCAAGTGCCCTGACACCTGCATGGAATTAGGCCTAACCACTCAGTTTTGTCTTAAAAGATAATTTTCAGCTATTTTCCAATTTATAGAAGCTTGTTTAGTTATTAACTAGCTTTAAAAGTATTTAATTACTTGGAACTTATACAGCATTTGAAAAACACTAACAAATTTTTCTTGATACTGAATGTAATAACAAAAACAGCCCATGAAAAACAAAGATGCAGGAAGAAACTTGTTGTGATAGTTGCTAACTCCTTCAGTGCAAACCTAAGCCTTTTTAATGAGGTACACCTGGTCTCACTTAGCCCTTCCCACAGCTGATTTTCTATAGTAGGTTATTGCCATCTCCCTGTCGTTTAAGTGATTCAGAATGTGATGGGATTGTTTGATACTTTGTGCTTGTATTTCTAGGTAAATATGTTTTATTTTAAAATATTTTGGTTATTTTTGTTTGGTTTTGTTTCTTTTCTGTTTCTAAATGCAAAAATCGTATAGTCTCTTGAGGACATCTAGCTCTTAATGAAAAATACCATATCTGAAAATTGGCAAGACTGTAACAAAAAGCTTTTTCCTCCACTATGCTTTTTTTGTGGCTTTCTCTTCATTATTGGTAGAGCCAAGGAGCTACAGCCCTAGAGGGGCCATTTTGGAGCTGGCTGCAGCTTGCTGCACCTCCTTCTTCCAAGTGGTAAGTGTTCTTGAGTCCTGCTATATTTTAGACCTCTTTTCCCCGCCCGCCCCCCACCCCCCCACACACACACTCTTAAGGAGACAGTGAGAATGAAAGTATGAATTTCTGAACCTGCAGGAATGCTAAGGCTTTTGAAGTGGGTTTGTATTTGTTGTTGAAGTGTAATTCTTCTGGGTGAAAAGTAATAATGAGTGCATATATATCTATAAAAATGGTTTTAAAGATTCATGCTGATATCATTTTCTGCCATACCACAGCTTGGAAAAAAAACAATAACTGAGAGAAGATTTTCTTTTAATATTTGGAGGTATATACTGTGTCTATGAAATTAACTTTTTTATTTACTAGCAACTTAGACATGTGTGAATAAAATGGAATGAAAAAATACCAAATTTATTTGCTTGAGTTTAAAAATATCTTCAAAGTTATCTGAAATTATTTTCTGTTTTAAAAAAGTCGATAGTTAAAACCCCCTGCTTTTTCTGTACCTTTAAACCCCTGAAAAGTTCTGTTTTTTTTCATAGGGGATGAGGGAGGCAGGGAGAGCATTTAACCATTTCTGAATTCATTTGCCAACTTTCCTGTTCTCTACACTATGCATGCATACACTTCTTCCCCATCCTGTATCTGTTAATAAAATGAAGGCAGAGATGTTGCAAAGGTATTGCATAGCTCCCCATCTCCTGGAATCAGAGGATTATATTAGAATTTTACATCTTATTTAGTAAATCTGCTTATGAACCTCATATTTCACGAAGGCTTGAAATAGCCTTGAAAAATATATAGTAAATGTAACCCAAATGCAGTAGTTTTTGAAGAGGTTAAAATAATAGCTTTGAAAATGATCAACAGCTTTATAAATTTTGATAGCATATTAACTTCACAAACACTACCAGTGCTACCTCAGCAGGTGACTGTAGAAGATGGAGCACAGGGAGCTAAACCTATTGTGCTTAATTGCTATGTCTGTCTCTTCCCAGGACTGGGAAGAAAAGTAGCTTGTGTTCCTGCTCTGAGGGGTCTCTTTTACCAACCTATGAGCAAGGTAATCTACCTGGTGTTTCCCATGTTTTTCTAGGCTATAAAGGTGGATTTACAAAATATGAAGAGCCATGTTGCACAAAAGACTCTTTAAATGCTTTTATGACACCTGCCTCCTTCACTTTCTCATTTGAATTTAAAAACAACATATACTGTGATGAGGAATAAAACATTCATAATTATGATGTCTCTATTTTTAAAGAGTTAGTTTAAAGAGCATGATTCCCTGTTTCTGTTTTTCATCCTCTTTATATTGCTGTATGGACTGAGGTCATGTTCTTGAAAATAACCTCAGGTGGGAAAGCACTTGTGGATGTCGTGAAAGGTGTCTGTACCTGGCTCTGTTCATCTTAAGCAAAGTTCCTTTTTTAAGTAAGAGCGTTATCTGAAGGCAAAGTGGTAAACTGGGCCCTATGTGGATGGGTTTCATATGTTAGTAAAAGCATAAGGGCTGAATAGAGATGTTTGAAAATTACGAATCTTGAACTATGCCTGCAGTGGATGTAGTTTAGATTCTAAGCCACAAAGGTAAGACAGAAGGGACTCTGACATTGTGTTAAAAGGTATTTATTGCTGTAAGAGGCAATATTGCTTATGACAGTCTGAAGACCACTTCATCTTTTTCCTGCAGTGTAGCTAAACTCTCTGGCAATTATTTGTTTATTTCCAAATTTGTGGACTTTAACACTTTAAAGGATGTTTTACTGTTTTATAAGGCATTCTGTTACTAACTCAGTTTGCTTAATCCCTGTCATGATTTAACCCCAGCTGGCAACTAAGCACCACACAGCTGCTCACTCACCTCCCTCACAGGGGGATGAGGGAGAGAATCAGAAGGGTAAAAGTGAGAAAACTCATGGGCTGAGATAAAGACAGTTTAATAAGTAAAGCAAAAGCCACACACACAAGCAAAGCAAAACTAGCAATTCATTCACTACTTCCCATCGGCAGGCAGGTGTTCAGCCATCTCCAGGAAAGCAGGGCTCCATCATGTGTAACGGTTACTTGGGAAGACACAGACCACCACTCTGAACGTCCTCCCCTTCCTTCTTCTTCCCCCAGCTTTATATGCTGAGCATGATGTCCTATGGTATGGAATATCCCTTGGGTCAGCTGGGGTCAGCTGTCCCGGCTGTGTCTCCCCTTCAACTTCCCGTGCACCCCCAGCCCACCCACCAGTAGGGCAGTGTGAGAAGCAGAAAAGGCCCTGGCGCTGTGTAAGCACTGCTCAGCAGTAACAAAAACATCCCTGCATCATCAACACTGTTTCCAGCACAAATCCAAAACATAGCCCCGTACCAGCCACTCTGAAGAAAACCAACTCTATCCCAGCCAAAACCAGCACAAACAGGAATCACAATTTCAGTATCATTACAGCAGGGCAGGGTAAAATCCCCTTTTACATTGATTCCCAGGCAATGTAATCTACAGTGTGAGAACCTCAGAGGATTAATGTTACTGGTAATTAACTCTTTTCAGAGATGATTGAGAATCTTTAGTCTTTGTATTTAGAAAATACTTGTTGCATATGAAAGAAGGGTCTAGCCCTTTTCTCCTACGAAGTCAACAACAAAACTTCTATTGATTGCCATTGAATCCTTCATACTCCGTTTGACCCACTCATAAAACTTGAAGGAGCGAGTTGATGGAAATAATCAGTTTTAAGCCTGGAAAGAACTATCATGATCATTCATTCCTGTGTCCTGTCTAGCAGATGAAGATAGCTCATGCACTAATTTGCCTAGTGATTGCAAGGGTTCAGCTAATTCAGTTGTTTGCCCTCCAGCAACCATATCCTAGAATCCTCTTCAGACAATACTGAGCCTAATGCTAAGTTTATTTAGACTTCTCTTCATACTTGTGAAAGCCTTTTCAAAATCTGACTGTTCTGATGGATTAAATTAGCAGAATTTCCTGCCTTTGATTCCTGACTGTTTTATCATCTTTGATAGTTAATTGTTATTTCTGGATCTTTGGGAAAAACTGATGGCAATTATTTTCCTTTTTTTGTCACCTTTCATTCATCAAGTACTAGCTGAAATCATCTGATGCTCATGCTGTGTCTAAATCATTGCTCTATGTCTCTGTTCAGCTGTTGCATTTGGGTTTAGTACCCTTTGTCTGCAGAGGAAGTGGAGAGAGATGATTAAAAAAACCTGCACGTTTTTGGTTTCGATCTAAACTTTTTTTATTATTTTATTCAAGATAATGTATAATTTATTTGAAATTATTATTTTAAAACTATGTTGAATATTATGATACAGCATATAAAACCTTTTTTTTTTTTTTCTTTTGAAAAAGTTGCTGGAATCTGTGGATACCTGGCTGGAAAGATATCCTACTTGCCAATCTGTAGCGAGAAATTTAAGAGACTGAAGGATTCCCCAATAGGAGATGTTCTACGACAAGCTCAGAGACATAGTTCACATAAGTAAGAAGTTAATTCTCTTTTAACTTTAAAACTTATTCTTGAATAGGACATTTTAAACACCAACAGATCAAGGCTACATTTGCAGCTTTCAAAGACCTTCAGAGCTGCACCTTCCCTCTTTCCCCTGTTACCCCAACTCTACCACTTTCAGGAAGCTGTATCTGTTACCAGTTGGCCAGCTATAAAGCATGCATTTTGAGCTCTTGACATACAACTGATCACTTCGAGGAGCAGAAAAACATTTTAGTTAGCAAAATGCATTCCTTATAAATTTAGATGATGTTTTCCTGTGGAATTTACTTACAGTAGTGTGACAGCAGAAGTTGCCTCCTTAGTTTAGAAGTAAACTAAGTTAACTGAAATAGTGTTATGTTCTGGAAGTTTTTCCCATAGTTTAGTTTGATTGAAGTAGGAAGAGGGTGGAAATGATTTCAGTGTTTATCAAAGGAAAGAGCTCAGTAAACAATATCAGTGCAGGAAGAAGCATGGTGGTCAAACTTACTGCTGTTTGTTTAAATCCTTTACATCTGTAACAGCATTATGCTGTACATATGAGAAACTCATCAGGTTCTTAAAACTATTTCCTGTTTTGTTCCAGAATGTTTTCTACCTCAAGTGGGTTTTAATTGCAAACTACTTTCGGAATATCTCACTTAAAGCCTTGATTCGAAACTGGGAGAATAGTGTTTGGATAGTGAGTAGTAGTCCTGCTATGTATGTACTAAGATTCGTTAAATGTTTATAAAGGATTTGGTTAAATTCTTAATTACCTTATACACTTAGATTTATGACAGTTTGGTCTGTAAGATTTATCTTTATTTTGAAATGTGTACATCTTTATGGCATCAAACATAATTTTAGGAATTACCACTTTATACATTTACTGTATAAACTCAGCTGAATTGGAACTGGACTAGTCCCTTCACTCCCCTCCAGTTTCTAATAAGAAATTGTCATGATCGTTAACTGTGTTTACTCTAGGTGAGAACTGTTTAAATGCCATCATCTGCTGCACCAATAAGTCCCTTCAACCTTTAATGGCCCATTCTTTTGTATCTGTAAAATTTTATGTCCTAAGTGATAAATTCCTTTTTTCTTTGTCGGAATGGTTAAATTAATTAAAATTGCATTATTGTCCACCCATGCTACTTTTTTAAGGCAGCAACAGAAATCACTACATTTTCTTGGTCATTATACATCTTCTAATTAATGTATTTTGGTAATTCTGATTTGCAGTTAAAAATAGGTAGGGAGCTAAAAGATTAGATAGTTCTTTAAAGCTGTGTTTGCATATACTTTAAAAATATAATTGAGGTAATAAAATGGCTTAGCTCTGTATGTTTATTGTGAGAATAATACGAAGACTAACTGCAGATGTTTTTCATATGGAACTAAAGGTACAACTAAGCAGAAATTTAAAGTTAAAAATTAATAAATACTCTAGAGACATTCTAGTGGCACCAAGTGGTGGCATTCTTGATAGAGAGACATGTTGTGTAGTGGATTGCAGGGCCATTCTGAGTATGTATTGAATACTTTATAATATCAGGCATCAGTTTCCAGAATATTCTTTATATGATCTTACCTTTCTCTCTTAAGAGAAAATTCTTTAATGTTCCTGCTGAATTCAGCAACTCAATAAACCTTTGTAATTTAATTTCCCCAAGACAACTCTTCATTCTCCTTTTATTCTGCTATTCTGCTATTTGGTACTAATCAATTACAGCAGCTTCTAATGATGAAGGGGTTTAAATTGCAAATTCTTCCTAAAAGTCCTTTAAAAATAACTATAGTTTATGCTGCCACTAGTTACATGGGCACACCCTGTACGCTACTTGTGTCTGATGCATTTTCTGTCTGAAGACTCCCTGGGGGAAAGGATTGTCATTTTTGTCTTGTAAAGTGCAAAATACTTTCTCTTTTGTCTTCTGTTCTGGAGATTTTCAGGCATGAGTTAAGTTTCTGGGAGGAAGGGAAGTGATGGGGAAGGGACTATATAGATCTTTGCAATGTAGAGGGGAAAAAAAACCAAACTTTTTTTAAAGACAATAATTCATGTTGGAAACTAAACCATTTATAGTAAAATAATATTTTCTTAAACTGCACATATTGTTACTCTTATAGTTCCATTTTTAACATTAGTATTTCTGCATTTAATTGTATTATTTCCCAGCCGTTCCAGTCGGAAATCTGAATTTTCAGACATGCCTTCTCAGTCATTTACTGAATCTTCTTCTCCAAGATCTGGATTTCCACTTTCTTCTAGCTATTCCGATGATTATAGTTCAACAGATAGAGCCCTCTCAAGTTATGAACCCGTTCCATTCAGTGCTTCCCTGAATGAATCTTCACCTACAGGAATCACTGATTATGCTGTTCAAGGTGTGTTTTGTCTTAATATTTAGCAGTTTGTAGTACAATGACTTGCCTTTCTCTTAGCTACTTGCTCTTACTAAACTAGGGATTTTAATCCCATGCAAACATACACGGTACCATATAGTGGTTCTGAATGAAATGGCTTGAAGTTCCCAGAATTGTTTTCATACAGAAGATAGATATATGTATTATTTGTGTTCTAACTGTAAACTAAATTCAGGGTTTTTTTCATGCTTTGTAGCTCTAATTGCAAGTAAAGATTGTAAATTAACTTACATGGTTTAATCTGTTGTGAAACTAAACCTGCAAAAAACTCAGCCTGACTTGAAGTTCTTTTTGACTGAAATTAAGGTGAATATGCCATCCTTTCACTGCACTAAATAAGCCATAGTTTCTACCATTTGTCTGCTATCCTTTCTGAGGTTATTTCATTTTCACTAGCAGTGGTGCTGTAACTGTATACTACTATGATTCAGTGACATTAAACTGTTTTTTATAAGGTGGCAAACATTTAAATCTTCTGAGAACTGAATGCATATTGTGTTCTGTCCGGCAACAGCTGATTTTCTCACAGAGAACTAAAATGGTTTTCAAGTACTGTTCTGTGCAGCTGTTCCCCTCCTTCCAGTATGAACTCTGTCCTCAGCTATTGCAGGGGAAACACAGGATTCTGAATTCAGGTCTCTGGTACACAGAGGAGGAAGTTACTGTCAAGTGCAGAGTTTCGTACTTTGAATTAGTTCGGGTTTTTTTAACTCCTTTATGGAAAAGGTTTTATTTCACAAAAAAGCCCTTTCATGAAACTCGGTTTTAGTTACCTAAAAGTATCGGTTGTAAATGTGTTAAGGAAATTGTAATCACACTTCCTCACAAATATCAATAGTTGGTAGAACCTTAATTATAGAACCAAGATTCTGCATTATAAATGTAGATAAAAGGATAAAATGTTTATCAGGTGACATATGATAGATATAGTTCTAATCTTTGAAAGCAGAATTTAAAGCCTGAGTGCAAACCTTTGAGCTTCACCTAGATTTCTCTTCAGAAATCCTAAATATATCAAATGTATGATTATCATAAATTTTACATAAAGTGACCAGAACTATTCTATCCATCAGCTACCACATGGTTGTTAGGATTTCCGTCGGGTAAAATGAAGAAAAGGAGTTAACTGCCAGTCTTCCAAAGCAGTTTGACAAAATGAAAAGGCTAAAAGAAATGGATTAATTAAAGACCACATATATTCTCAGTTGCATTTAGAATTGCAGCTGTCATGCTCCTTTTCATTTGGGATTGAGCTGTAATTAACTGGCATTCTAGAACAGGTCGTAGCCAAGTTTTGGTGTGTGATGCCACTTCTAGTATTTTGATGTTTGTTTTGTTTTCAGATCCTGCTCCAATTCCAGAAGAAAGTCGTAAAAAAAAAGGCATCACATATGAAGAATTAAGGAATAAACACAGAGAGACATATGAGGTAATGCTACCACCAAAGGCAGAAACTCCAAGCAAGTTTTCACAGGAAAAACCAGCTAAGGAAGGTAATACACCGATTTACAGAAATACATAGTAAATTCAAATACTGGCAATAATGTTAAAAATGGTTACAAACCCAAGGCTTAATTCTGCTTACCCTTTAAGCAATTTATTTTTACAGTATCTGCAGGTATCTCATATGTGATGTGGTCTGTAGTTTTATATTTCAGATTAATTCTTTTTTCAAAAATATTGATCTTCCAATAGCAAATTATAATTCCTCTTCTCTAGCCATATTGCTTGGTGCCAGACTGAGAATCTCATAACTTTTGATTTATTGAATATATCGAACAACCTCTTTCAACAAAGAATTCTCTGAGCTCAGAGCTATACTGAAGAGTTTTAGCTATGGAAGGGGGTGTATGTTTGAGATAGCATTGTTCTCTCAAAATAGAGCACATGGATGATGGTTTTGGAGGGGGGTATTTATTTTTATGAATTGTTTCATGTGGAATTAGTGGATTTCTATAGAGGCATTGTTCGTAGAGGTTCATTTTCTACATTAAAACTCAAAGGAAGGAAACAGTATTTGGCAGGAATATTGAGATTTGTTTTCACAGTGAAAAACAAAACTTTGCACAGCAAAATAAGAATGCAACGTCCTGAAGAGTAAGATGCCCTTCAGTCAACTTTTTGACTCAAATCAGTTTTTTGAAAAGGAGACACAGAAGCAATTCATAATTGCTTGCTCTGGAACTTTTTTAATTTAGTGTGGCATCTGTGAAAATGATGTTAGTAAGAGGAATGTTTTACCATTTAACACACTGCTGGACTAGTCAGCTTGAATTGTTTGGGTTTGTATGCAGTTTGGGTTTGTATGCAGTGTCCAGTCTTGTCAATCATGTTGCAACAAGATTTGTAGGAATAGCTAATGTCTCCTATTAGGCATAACAGGTGGTAATAAGTATAGAAAAGTCTGTTAAAGCAAAAAGTTCTGAAGCAGAAGCTTTGGAACAGTGTTGCTTAAGAGTGTCAGTCTATTTAATGCTGGCGAATTAGTTTCTCCAGATCATCTGTCTTTGGACAGACCTACACAGTCTTGAAATAAAAATTATAAACAGTTATTGGGTAATGATTTAAATCTGTTATTTTAAGGATGAAAGCCTTTTTCTCTCATCATGTGACCATGCCAAATGAGACATGAAAAAATTATTTAAGCTGTAGTTTCAGATTGCTTCTAAATTCCATCAGCTGACGCTTCCTTGATTTACACGATGTTTCTTTTCCAAGATATTTCTCCACAAATAGAAAGCCTGGAAAAGTCGCTTGAAAACCATACACACAAATCTTCAGCAGTATTCTGCAAACCTTGCCATATCCCATGGCAAATCTTGTGGCTGTGAAATGAGAATATGCATTCATTATTTTATTTTTAGTTATTCAAGGTCTATAAGACCTCCATAAAATGTTGATCAAATACTGCATTCTGTCTATTATGTTTCTGTGTTCCGTTTGATGGTTATACTCAGGCTTTGAGAACAGAACTACACTGAGCAGTGCATGAGATTTGTAAATAAACTTTTAAGAGTATCTCTGTATTTTTAGGGAAAAAGTAAGGAGGGAATACAAAAATTCAGAAATGTTTTACAAGTGGAAGCACGTTTAAATCTACAGTTCAGGGATTCTACTGATGTTGCAGGCTAAGATCTGATTTAGCTTCTTGTGTCACACTGGACACGTCAGTCGTATGCCTATTCATTCGTCCTGAGTCATTACCCCTTTGTTCATCCTCTTAACCTCTGTGTCGTAGGAACCAGACTAGCAAATAGGAGAGTGGTTTCTGCCCTCTGTTGCAAGGACATAAGGGAAAACAAACCACGTTTAAACCAGTTTTAAGCAGTCCCTAACTTCATCTGCTGGCACCTTCTCCGTTCATTGTAGCTGTACAAACATGTGCCTCTGCATAGTGATCTGGACTGGACCATTTTCCAGGGAATGAGCGCAGCCTGCTCAGCTGCCATGGTTAATAGAAATGGAAATCAAATTGTACTTTGAGAGAGCTTCTCATTGTGCCTCAGGGCAATATCAATCAGCTTAGAAGAGATTTGTCAGTGCATTATGCTAAGTTTGCTGACATCTCCCTGAAACAAGAACCATGCGTTCTGCTCTGTTCCACTGGTTCTACTGCAGATAGGTATTAATAGCCAGTGGGCTTAGTAATTAACCTGTGTCGTGGTTTAACCCCAGCCAGCAACTAAGCACCACGCAGCCGCTCACTCACTTCCCCCCCCGCAGTGGGATGGGGGAGGAAATCAGGAAAAGAA
>JAVJGG010000031.1:7579423-7654749 GCA_035590195.1 Aviceda cuculoides
AAGCACTGCTCAGCAGTAATGAAAACATCTCTACATTATCAACACTGTTTTCAGCACAAATCCAAAACATAGCCCCATACTAGCTACTATGAAGAAAATAACTGTCCCAGCCACAACCACCACAATCCCTAAGATGTATGAGCAGAACTGAATTAAAAAAACCCCAAACACATAGAATTTGGTATTTTAATAGTAGTATGTATAGTAGATTACAGGATAAACTTTCAGGTTTCTACTACCTGTACAGCACTTTTCCAGCAAGTCTTTTTTTTTTTTTTTTGTCAACAGAGTGATGATTCCTTCACCTGTTCTTTCAAGTAAATTTAGTACAGTCATCTTGCTGGTCAATGGCATGATACTGGCATCTATTTTCCTTTCAGTGGGATATGTGTAGCCCAGAATAATGGTTGCTCTGTTTTTCTGTCATCTGTTTCATTCCAAATCCAAAGTGCTTTAAGTTGTCTTGCAGATTAGAATGTGTTACTAAGTGGAAGGTTGTGCAGCAGGAAAACCAAATGAGCAGTGGAAAGGACTCATTCTGCTTTTGAAAAGGCAAAATATCAGGCTGTTCTCCTTCCACAAAGTGTGTGTTTATCTTAACATCGGACTTGTACCCGGTCAACATGTGTCCCTGATTTGCTATGGTGGGGATGGGGACAGTATTAGAAGGACTTTATGTATGGAAAACTAGCTGAATCTCATTGCTGAAGATGAGTGAGCAGTGGAAGGACCAGGTACTAGTATGTGCACTGCAGAAGAACGAATAATTAAGAGGCTCTGAATAAGTACTATTCCCCCTAACCAATTCAGTGGGGCACATATGCCACTGAGGCAGGATGCTGGATTCATACAGTGCATAGGAAGGGAAGCTAGACAGGAACGTGGCTATTTCAGCATAATAGCAAGTGTGGTGTATATGTTGGATATGCTGTGTTCAGTGGTATTCTTAACATGGCAACCTGTTTTTTTCATTCAGCTATCCTGGTAAGTCTGTCTCTCTGAACAGGTTGGTTTGTTTTTTCTCTCCTCCATATCTGACTTAGACTAGTTGGCAGAATAGTCAAATACTAGAAAACCCCCCAAACAATCCAGAAATATTCATCTGTATTCTTTGACTGCCTTTAGGCTTCTTTGCTCAAGTTCTAAACAATTAACGTGTTTGGTGGATGTATTCTTTGTAGCAGCCAGTTCCAGCTGAATCCAGCTGCAAGCAGTCTTTTAAACCTGTAATGGCAACTTCTGGCCCTTCAAATGAGAGGCTAAGCATTCCCTTACTGAGTTAAGAAGAAAATATCTTTATCTGAATTTATCTGAAATAAATACACCATAAGGACAACTTGTATTTTGAACGCCAAATATCAGAAACAACTAACAGTGAACAACTAACAGTGAGCTGAAGGCTGAACCTACTTAACTAAAATTCTGATTACAAACTTTGATTACAAACACTTTGTTAAAAGTAGAAGATAACAATCTAGTACGAATGAAGGGAAAAAACCTATCTACTGCCTTTTTCTAGCTAGGATTTTTTATGATCAGGATTCATATTTTATCATAGTGTTTACACAGAATGTAATAGACCCATAGAAAAAGTTTTGGAAAGAAGCATTCAGATCACTAAAGCAGCTTGGAACACTTCTTTCCCCATAGGACACGAGTTGCTGTAGGTCATTATATCCTTTTACTCAAGGAAAGATGAAACTTGAGTCAAAATGAAGTTAACTAGTGGACTGAAGCTGGTGAATTCTTCCATCACGCTCAAAACCAATGTAACATTCATGTAGCTAAAAACTTAATCCAGTTTGTAAACCAATGATGTTAGCAAAAGGTAGTTTCAAAATGGAATATGAACTCCTACCCCTGTCTGCTTTTTCAAACTAGACTATTCCTAGAGTTTTTTTCCCTTAAGACCAGCCTGTCCCTAATTCCCTTTCTTGCCTCTCCTTTACTTAGTCTAGAGTCTAACCAGAAAAATGTCTGCTTTGTTAATGGAAGTTACCTTTTGATGACACCCCAACAGCTGTAGTCTGAGTTAGCCAACAAGAGAATCCTGGCACGATTTTACGTGACAAGTTAGGGCAATGAAATGTGATGTAGTTAATTCTATTTTTTTTTTTTTCTTCCTCTATGAAGATCACCCTGGAATGGAATGCTTGCTAGAACTGAATTATGTGTTTACCATTGCTCTTCAGTATCATTAGTCTAAACTGGGTCCTTGAGGGATAGTCTTATAAAGCAGATATTCCCAAAAGAACAATCTGTTATTCTGGAACATGTAACTGTCCTCTAACACTACAAAAAAAACCAAAACAGACCAAAAAAACCCCAACCAACACAAAAAAAAAAAACCCAAACAAAATGATGTTTGGTAGTTGTGGTGTCAGAGGACAATATAACTGTATTGTCTCACTGTGTTTCCACTGAGGTTCTCTTCCTACCTCAATAATGAGGGAGCAGGATTGGATCCCAAATGGTTCCATTACTGTATCACCCAACTAGATTGTCCAAGTTGCTATGAGAGCAGCAAAACCAATGAATTTTGATTTCTTCTGGATTTGCATTCTTTACTTTCCTGAGGCCAAACTGAATGACTAACAGATGAATCTTGTCTGCCTTTCCCTCTGCAAGGATGCCAAGTTGTGTCTTTACCCACTGCTCGCCCACTGATTTTCAGGAACTTGTGCAAGGATATAATTTTCTTTTAGACTCTAGGCTTCTTTCAAGATGAATTTCAAATTGCCTAGCAAGGTCAAAAGTTATTCAGGGGAAGGGGAGGAATAGATGGATAGACAAGGAAATATACTGAGATGAACACTGCTTTCTATTAAAAAACAATAAAAAGAAAGGTAAGCCCTGCATGCAGTACTTCTCAAGAATAACATTGTCTACAACAGCATTAGGGACTTCTTGGATACAAAGTCTTGAAGTCCATGTAGAAGGCTGAAAACACTAGGGATGGTATCTGGCACCAGTGAACACACAGGCTCAGCCAAGGTAGTATATGAACTATCAGCCTCCTTTAGCATTTTTGGTAGGATGGTGAGGAATTACAGATCTTGCTGTTGGAAATGTGTGTATACTGTTTTGAATCACACCTACATGTAGAAGCATTCCAGATCTTCAGAGGCGCCAAAACTTTTGCTATCTAGCCTGGAGGATATAACTCTTCACTTTTCTCTCTAAAGTAAGCTCTTAGTTTAGCTTGCATATACTATACAGTGATTTAGCACTCTTTAAAAAAAAAAAATCTTTTTTTTAACATATTGATGTAATTACAAAAGCATATGTGTATCAGTTATTCCTTTAAACCTTTCCACTGAATTGAAATACTTAGCATTTCTACAGCCAACCATATGATCACTTTAACACGGCAAATATAAGAGGGTTACTGCAATAAATCAGATGACTTGTTGGATATCTTTCCCTTTGCTTCTGCTACAAAATAAATTCTGACTTTGAAAATGCAATAGTATAGGCTTGCAAATGCAATGAATGCAGCAAATAGCTGCTCTATTAATATATTTTCTAAAAGGTTGCTTCAGGTAAGGATTATTTTGGTCCTGTTTCTGATTTAGCCTCTACAAGGTAGGAAACCCCTGCCTTGAGGTGGAGGAGATAAGTAAAGGTAGTGTTTCTTGTGACACAAGATGAAGTCCTGACTTGAAATCTTCCAGCTGTGGGAATGTAGGGGAACAAGAGACATTCTGAGCCAAACACTGCTGGTAAGTTACTTGTAGGACCTAGCCCACTCCTCTGCTTTACAGAGGCACTGGACTGTGAGTTCCTACACCATGCTTACCCTGTCCAAAAAGTAGGCATGAACTGAAAAGTTAAAATCGCAAGGGAAAGATCTTGAACCCATCAAGGGCCTTAATTTTGACAAATGAATTGCATTTCATGACTTATTGCAACCTTTTCTCCTTTTTTCTTTGGTGTTTATGTATTAATGTGTAGTGATTACATCTGGGCAAATAAAACCACTGTAGATGTATAACGATACCAGTAGAATTGTTGGTGCTTATCCTCTCTGTTTCTGCTACTCTAAGTACATAAGCATGAGCACACTGTAGGGAATTAGACCCTTTCAATTCCAGTTTCATACCAGGGGAAGCTGGTGTAATGCTACCTGTCTTGCAAGACTAAAGCACTGGTAGGCGTTCATTATGTTTGCAAGGAACTCTGAGATCTGAAATAAAGTAAATGTTAAGGCCTATTGATCAGCTAAAGGCTGAAATAGCAAATGCCTGTCTTTCTGGAGTCTCAACCTCTGCAGCCTTACTCAGCTGAATACAGGACAGCAACACAAATTAATTCTGTTCTGTTGTTGTTTGCCTTTGTTATGGATGTAACGTCATCAAGAGAAGTGACTGTCTTGTTTGTTTGTTTGTTTGTTTTTTAGTTGGGTAGCTGGAGGAACATGGACTAGAAGTGATTATGAGCAGGACTACAAACAAGTCTGCTAGCTCAGTTAGTGTTTATTTCCTGATATCCTACTATTTTAGCCATTTTTAGTCATTTATCCTTTTCTTTTCCAAGATGTGACTCACTGCAGTATGTTTCCTAGCTGCACTACAATCTTTGTGGTAGAAAACAGAAACAGAACGTGTCTGTGTTTCACTTCAAACTTCATCTCATAAACATTCTGCAAAGACCCCATGTAAACAACCTAATTGAGTTAGCATTTAAACTCACCATAGATTTATCCTTTAATAAATTTAAGATCTTACAGATGCCAATAAACCAGTCTGTTTCACGAGCAGAACAAAATGAAGTCTGGGTAGAAATAACTAAATGCTTACATTTTCAAAGGTTCGTATTCATAGAAAACTGTGAATGGTGTCCAGCAAATGATGTGAAAACCATTGTCTAATCTGTACCTATCACATCATGAAGATGATGTTTGCCTTCTCTCAGGGAGCACTTGTCACAGTTGGAGCTGTGTCTTATTTTTGGCTACATTTATAATATGAAATTACCTGAGTGTCTGGTAACAGGGTGGGGTTTTTAAAATGAGAAAAAGACTTGTCCACACTCTCAAGGGTGGGTTGTAACATTGACAGGTTTGTGAATCACATTGGCATCTGATGGAGGACTAGAAGATCTAGTTTAGAATATAAAGCCCTTCAGCTCAGAGGCTGCTTTCTTATTATACATTTAAAGTGCCATAAAGAAGTATTGATCCATGACTGAAGAATCAAGTATTATTGGATCTCCTTCATAGAATATAGTACATGTGTGCATATGCACAAGAAGTACATATGTTCCTTCTGTTGCCTCTTATAATTATTTCCTGTCCTGTCTTGGATTCAGCAGTGGAGGTAGAAAGACAAGCTTGTTCCCTTTTTGAAGACTACTTTTTTTTGGTTTTTGTCTGGCAAGGAAGTGACTCAAAGCAAAAATGTGTTGGCAAGTCCAGTGACCTGTGCAATCAGTCAGAAATAAGATAAATCAGCTAAGGAATTAACTGCAGGAAATAAACTGCACAATAATAAAGCCTTCTCATTGCTGTATTAGCTGTGTTTCTGCATTGGAATCTTTCTATTAGATGCTCATAAGAAAAGCAGAATCTGAGTTCCCTACTGAACCAATAAAAACAAATGTGGGCTATCACATATGAATTTAACATAGTTTAAGAGAAATGCTTCATTTGAAATGTTAAATAGACCTTACCATGGAGGTTGGAACCTCTTTTAAGAAACCGTATATCCTATCTCCAACATAGATGATAACTATAAAACTTTGACATGAAATCATTGGATAAATCCAAGATAGTTTAAAAAGGAAGGAAGGAAAGATGACACCTTAGTTGTGTGAGAACAGGTTTGGAGTTCAGGTCTGTATGCTTTTCTTTCTTTATGCTTTTAAGAGAATTCACATCTCAAAATATTCTTAAAGAAGAGAAAGCAGTGTATCTGATAAATATGTCATCCTGACAAACATTCAAGTGGAATGTTCGTCTTGGACAACACAAAGAGGGAGTCTGAACATCATGCAATCAAACACACTGGTATCTGGGGAAATTCCTCTGCAGAGACTGATTGTGTTAAACTAAATACTATCATACTATCACTCATGTCAAAATCATTGGACAATATTACTCCATACTGTGTAAGCTTTGGTAAATTACTGAAAGTAGATACAAAATTGACGTCTTCCTTCTCTGTCAAAAAAGCTACAGGGTTTCTTTTCCTCTTTCTTCTGGAGAAACTCTGTCTTGACTGCATGAATGGGGGGTGGAGCAGAAGTGGAACAGTACTCACTAGTTGCACTGTATGTTTATTTTAGCAACTGTTAGGTGGCTGGCAGAGCTTAAGTGTCAGATCTGACAGGGAAGGGAGACCAGGTGTTATTAGCAAGTAATACTATGTTTGCTTTGTGGGGGAGTTAAAAGGTCACTGTAATTTTTTGTTACAGGACTTGGCTGTGACCTCCACAATCAAATCTTGCCCTCTGCTCCTCACAGTTAGGTGCCGTCATCAATCATTTTGCATCCAAAGAGTGATGGTGGTTTGTGTTGCCATATGTAGAGCTGGGAGAGCTATGGTCTTAGCAGCATTACTAAAAGACCTGACAAAGCTCTTTGGGCTGAGCTGGTGCTGTAATGGACACCACAAACAACAGTGAAGTTTTCATCAGCTTTCATAGCCTCTCCTGCTTGCCACAAATTGCACTTATAGTGAGTTGGTTTCCATGATGTAGAGCAGCTAAAGGAGCTGGGATGAGGCAGCAAATATGAAATATAGGGCATGGAATATCATCTGAAGCTTAAATGGAAATGCTTTATGTCAAGCTGGCTTCTGTTGGCGGGCACATACTAACACCTGCAGAGCCACAGAGGTTTTCAATTGCTTTGTTCAATGTAAAATCCCCAAGGCTTATTAAAGAAAGTGTTTTGCACACATGTGAATACAGAGTCATGAAGTTCCTGAAGTTGCTCAGAACTGAATTAGAGGGCACTTGCCTTGCAAGTGTTCTGGCTGATGAATACAGATTCTTTTGCTGCCTGGAAAGGGAATGAACCAGCTCATAATGTGGCTCTGCAGTGAGCCTTTCCAGAAACACATACTTGCATTATAAAGAAGTTATTTTAGATGTGAAAAAGATTATTAAAAACAAATTACAGTTTGTTATATTTACTGGATTTCATCCTCTTCACTGGACTGTTTCAAGGTGATGCCCTCAATGAGCTTGGAAGCTTGTTGCAAAGTGTACGTTAAGGTGCCTGATGTACTTATTCATGGGAATTTGGACTTGGGAAGCTTTTTTTCCTTTGCTTTTATCAAAGTAGTAGCTTAGGCCGTGGAATTATCAGTCCCAACTAGAGGAGGAAGCGTCATCCCTTTCCAGCCTAAAGGATAATGACAGGAAAACAGGAAATGTACCTTGAGAAAATGTTCCTCCTGTGTTCTAAGAGGTGATGGGTTGGCTCATTAAACAGGCTTCATCTATTTTGGATATGCTAGGGTGCGAATCAGCTAGCTTTAAGAAGTGTTATATTTCTCACCCATATCTGTTTTATACTTGCCAAACTCTGATTATGGTGTGTTTGGGGTTGTGTGGTGTCCGTTATTTTGCCTTTTTTTTTTTTTTCCTTTTTTTCTGATGATTAACTCCTAAATGAGCAGATACAGAAGTTACTTGATTTCTGTAAGCAGAAGGGACTAGAACTAGGAAAAAAGAAGCTTTTGCTTTTTGCATATGGGAGTGGAAGTGGTATAAGTGCCTAAAATTCTTCTCTCTTCCAATTTTATGCACCTCGCACAAGCTTAGACAAATATCTGACTGTTTTGGTGCTTATAGAGGAGAAAAAGTCCTCAAATTTGACTTCTCTCCCCTCTGATTTTTCAGGGGAATTGTGCTTCTCTTAGTAAGTTTTCTGATTGACTGTGCATTTGACTGAATAGATAGAAATACTACAGAAGGTAACTTACATGCATAGCTCTAAGGAAGAGGATATTCTTTTTTTTTTCCTCCAGTTGCTGTAACTGTTGATTCAATAGAAAGTATTTTTTCTTTTAACCTTACAACAAAGCATTGCTCATAGAGAATACTGAGTAGATCTTAAAGACCTTGCAGTATTATTGTCCTGTCTTCACCCTGAAGTTACCTCAAGCTCTAAGAGGAGGCTTGCCCAAACTGCAATCCCTCAGTGGAAGTGTATGGTTGTTCTTTACTCGACTGCCTATCAGGGTATAGATTAAAACTTGGTTTAGGATACCTTATTGTTAGCTGTCAGAAGCATTCCGTGGCATGGATGAAGCTTGCCCCACTCAAATGGGAGAAGTTTTCCAGTGCTTTCCCAGGCACTGCCATTCCACAGTTTAGTGGGAAAGAATTCATGGGAAGCCTAAATTTACCATCAAATGAAGCATCATGGATGTGCCTAATGGGCCTTTACTGCCCCTTCCCAGAGAGTGCATTGCTAAAATCAGGAAGCATTGTGTGCTGGTGTGACCAATGGTTACAGTGTTGCTAATTTGTGAATGTTCCTATGTTCGGCACTGCCAAATATTCCGAATGATTTTTCCCTCTCTTAAAAGCAACAAGTATATATTTTTCTACTTGTGTCATAATTAAAAAAACAAACCCCTTTTTAAGGCTCACATATCTTTAAAAATATAAAATGGCTGTCAACTGATGATCATCCAGTTTTCTGTAGTTAAGGACAAACATCTTGCATTTCACAGGACTTTTGTTCTGCTTTTCTCCTTTTTGAATATCCTTAAAGTTCTTTAATTAAAGTATATAAAGATCTAATCTTTAGCGTGGTTTTTCACTCCAGGTTTACTTGTCTTTCCTCTCACTCTACTAGCTTTCACTCCTCAAATTAATGCTGCTGAAGTAAGCAGCACCCAAGATAGTTACAGTAAAATATGAAGGAAAAGGAAGACACTGATTTAGCTCTCTGAATTTTAATTGAAATAACATACTGATGCACCTCTTCTTGCTGTACTTTTTTGCTCAAGGAGAAGCAGAAGATTTATTAAAATTACATTGCCCTGTGTAAGTTACAAGTTATAGGTACTTTCCAGATTTACACAAATTAGTTGTAGAACTATTTATTTTTCTAGTCCAGATGCTTCAAACACCTTCAAGAACAATTACATTAGAAGATGAAGTTCCCTTACTGTCAAAGGGATTCTGTCAGAGACAGTACTAGAACAAATTGGGGCTGAGGCAGTTTGGAGGATATAATACTCCAACTTTGCCCTTAGATTTGTAATCAGTATAAATTTGTCAAAAAAGAACACATCCAAGAATATTTCTATCCCTTCAAAGAGACAGACAGAATTACAACTAAATTCTGTCATAATTTTTTTTATATTTGGCCAGTCTTTTGAATTAGGTAATGGAAACTTAATCCTTCCCTGCTGCAAGCTGTTTTGCAAGACAAAAGACTAAGAAGTCCACCTGCTCAAATTTGAAGAACAAAAAGGTATTTAACATTTGTTGTACTTCTAAGAAAATATTCCTAAGTGCTCTGGCTAGGCCCCTACAAGGCAAAGCTAAACTTCTAGTTCAAGAATGATGTTTATCATCACCAATGGTACAATGTTTTCATCAAGGTAGCAGACTTGGACTGCTTATGTTAGAAGGCTATATAACTCAATCTGACAAGGTTAATGCTTCCACTTAGCAAACCACACTTAAATTCTTGTTTTCACCTGAATCTTTAGATGTCTAAAGACATATTTAGCCTGTGGTTCCTTATGAACCACAGCTTTTGTAGGAACTGCAGAGGGATCTCTTCGCAAACACACATAAGGATTTAATTATGCTGATGCTGAGTTTGCACATAGCCTGCTGAATGGTAATAAATCTTTTCCCACAACCGCCCTGTCAATAACAGAACTGCTTGGAATGAGTTGGTGTGGGCTACCGCATCTATAGCATGACTGTAATTCTTGCGTGTGAATATTGTACCTATATGTGATACTGTCCTGAGTTCATTCATAGAGCACAGATAGTTTTGTATTCAGTCACCACTGGGTCAAGAACATATGCATATTTTTCTGCTCTTTCTTCAGGCCTCTTTCTTATGTCCACTTATTTAAAGGGACAAATCACTAGTGACATGGTATGTGGTGAACTTACTGTTCCCTGCCGGATGTTCTTTCAGCAGTCCTTCTAACCTGATCTGAGGCAGTCAAGCTTTGGTTTTAACAGATACTCTCCCTGAAGTTCATACTGAAGAATTATCATATTAAAAATGTTCAAAGGTGGCTAATTGCCTTTCAGATGCATTCTTCCTATCTGGCACACAAAGAGCAGTGAACAGGAGGCTACTAGAATGTTCTCCTAAAATTGTCTGCTATAGATTTCTATACTGTGCAATATCCTATTCTGGGAATATCTGTTCCTGTCGGCAGAGTGTCCCCTGTGGATTCCTGAAAGGCCCTGACACCAAGGAGGAGGAACAACTCTTGAGTGGAAGAGGAAATAAGAAGAGACAGGAAATGCTTGGCTAAACAGAGGGAGGAAAAACCTCCCTGACAGTGTGTGCTGGTATGTGTCCAAAGGAAACGCTGGAATCTCCCTTCTCAAGGGACTTCAATAACTAAGCACTAGAAAAATGTACTGCAGGGAACAATACTGCATTGGCAGGAAAATGGGCTGGATGATCAAATTATTTTCCATCTTTAACTTATCTAAGTCTAGGAATAATCCAGATCTCTCTACCCGCTCTTTTTTTTTACTTCTAATCCATCAGTCCTAAGGCTCAACAAATTCTGACCCTTCCTGTAACGTGTTCTACTTTCCAGAATTGTGACATACTAAGTGTAGAGCTAAGCTCAGGCAAATATGAATAGTTACAGCTGGTTTCTACAGTGTATGTCTGTGGAGTTTTGGGTCATATTTAAGTTCCTGGTGGTATTAGTAATTCTCTGCAAGTAAACCTGTAAATTTTGGATAATAATCTTTGACAAGCCTTGATGATGTAAATTCCTTCATTCCCTCACTACCCCAGATTTTTCCTGATATAGTGACAGCGAGTGTTTCAATATGTCTATGGATGTGAGTTGGCGTGAGCAGAGTTTGTTAAAGGTATGGGTTTCGTGTTATGCCATTCACCTACAAGTTTTAAGATAATTGTGCGAAGAGCCTTCATCTTTCCTATCCCTTATTCCTGTAGCCCAAATACAGCACAGTTTGTATTGTTTCTATATGACTTTTGATTTTACTTGAAATGTTTTATTGCGTCTTCCTTTTATATATGAGCAGATACTTAAATCTGTCCCCAGTGTGAAAGGTATTACATGAAAGATTCACTTTAACTACTGTCAGTCCCCTGACTGAGGTAGCTGTAGCTGCTTTGAATCAGCATCACCAGACATATAAACAGATCAGGCAAGCAATGTGAACGTTTCTTAAGTACCAAGACTAAGTTCTTTAAGACAGAATTTGTATAGCTGTGTCCTTGCGTTCAATGAGTATTGCTAAGCAGTCTTCAGCATGTCATTACTTCACAAACAGTAATCAGTTTATCATCTTAACTCCTATGCTAAGGAGTGTATCATCAGCATGTTTTCACAAACAGGAATCGAGGCACACAAATAAAACTTCTACTCAGGCTTACACAAGCAGTGGATGGCCTGACTCCTGTTCAGTGGAACTATTCACTGGCAGTTATATGCCTGAATAATGTGGGTACAAATCCTGCATCCAAGTCCTGCACTGAAATGTACACCTTGGCACACATGGTAACTTGACCCCAGAAATGTCTTGTTTTATAAATTACTCAATAAGTAAGATAGCTCAGTCTAAAAGCAAAATACTAGCATTAAATTTCATTTATAACAAACAGTATTAAGAAACTACATCCATCTAAGTATCTACTTGTAAAGAAGGGTTCTTTTTCAGATCTGAGATATTACAATGACTTGTTTATGATAGACCTTCAAGGCTACAATTAATGCTGATAGACGGTTACTTTTGATAAACTTAAATTGCTAATTCCTTTGTGAATCTATTATGGAGAATTTGAGTTAGTCATCACAATGAGAAATAAACCTTTTGAAATGTCCATGCTAGAATTCATGATGCTATTAAGTAATTTGAGAAAATAAGCATTCAGTTAGCTCCTGCTACAGTGAAACTAGTACGATGCACTCAAAACAAGCGCATTCAGCAGTAACAAAGTATGTTCTTAATCAAGACAAATTTACTCTGAGCCAGGGGTCAATCAAAAAAAGGAATAAGAAGCTTGCAGTCCCGTTTGTGAGCCTGGGTAAACCTGTCCATCAATATCTGCGTTCAGCAGTTTTGTACGTTGTAGCAACTCTTAAATGAAACATCAGTCAAATCTAAATTTAGCCTGTAAACTTCTGTCCTATAAGCCATAACTTTTCATGATTCAATTATTTTGTATATTTTATATCTCTTAAAATAATGTTGTTTTAAATAGATGTAGCTGGGAAAAATATTGCTTCTAGGACAAGGATAGCTAAACTAATGAATAGTTGAATAAAATGTGAAATAAGTGCTAAATCATCTTTTAGACTCAATAAAGTCACACCTGAAAAAGCTGAATAGAGGAAATAAAATTGCTGAGTTGGTTTCAACTCGGTTTAACATTTGTCTAAATCACTGAACTTTTTTCTAAGAAAACTGGCTCTATTTTGTGCTTGGATATTTGAATGGTTCTTTGGGTTGGGAAGGGTTCTTCTTTTGAATTAGAAATATTTTCAGTCTTTTTCAAATTCATACCTTACTACTTTTGTGCAGCAAAATTTTAACTACCCTGAAGCACTTCAATAAGAAAAACATACCTCTGTTTGGTGTCTACATATACAAATTTTAAAATGTATGCCTAGCCGCCATAAAAATAAAATGTTATTGGATGCAGGGTTTTTTAAATGTGATTATTCTTTTGAGGAACACATCCCTAAATTTGGGCATCTGATGGAGGAAGTGTTTCTTTTTTATAAAAAAAATTTCTTTTGAGGCTAGCCTAACTCTAGAAAGTGGAAGCCTTCAGGCTGTTTCAAGCTATGTGCTTGAATCTCCAAACATTTTGACAGTCTTATGTACTTTCTCCCTGCCCATGCAAAACCACAAATTTCCTATTGAGGATGTAATTTCAGGTTCACTGAGCTGAGAGACTTTATTTGAGTATAGATTCAAGCAAGACTTTATTTGAGTATAGATTCAAGTCCTTTAAAAATGTATTTACCCTAAAGAATGTGTAGAACCTTCCCTAAAATGTGCCTATGATTACCAAAACAAGGGGCTTGTTATGTATGCGTATGAAATATTTGATAGAAATGAACTATTTCTCCGGCTCTGAAAAAAAACTGCACAGAGAAACTTTGCCAGATGACACCAGGTTGTTAAGTGCTTTGTGAGAAATGTCTTGGCCTAATCTAGTTTCTGATGAAACTTGCTTTCCACTTCAGTAAGGCCAAAATTTCACAGTTGGATGATGCCCTAGAGATTATCAAGAACACTAAGAAAAATTTCCCATCACCTCTGATTAATTACCCAGAGTAACAAGTGCTCCCCTGGGCAACTTTGTGTCTCAGCTATAGATAAGCACTGCTATGTGAATTTTAATGAAGTGCAAACTCTGCAACAAGCAGGATAAATTCACCATTGGAACCATCTAACTTTATAATTAGCACTATACAATAAAGTAGTTTAAGAAAATCAGTTGAGAATCCAGTTCACAATGAAGTTAATACAATGTTATCTAAAGAGTTCATACTGGTTTGGGTTGTGCTGAGTAAACATACAATTTAATGTTCACTGGTGGATTTTGAGACAAGTGATCCAATTGTCCTTCACTTGTGATTGTACAAGCATTAAAACTGATCACTTTCTGTTATGGAAGTGCATGTATATGTGTTAATATATGCAAAGTTATATAGTGTTGTCACAGCCCAGGTTCTCTCAGGAACTAATATCCAGTCCATGCCTACAGTAATCCCATAAGCTCAGGAAAAAATGAACATGTTTTTCCACAGTCAATGTGAAGAGAGTTCTCAGAGAATGTTAGCTCACTACATTGTAAGAACTCAAACTTTTAGCACCATTTGTTCCTGTTGGCAGCCTGGTAACATAAAGCTAGATTAATAGTCATTGCTCTCTAATACAGTAATGCTAAGAAGTTTAAGGTTACTGATTCAAGTATATTTTGGGGTGGATAAAAGGAGGGAAGAAACACCCTAAAAGGGCTTTAGTAGAAATTAATTTAATGTATCAGGGTTATTTGTAGAAGAACTCAGGGAACTATATAGGCAAGAGTGTGGGATGTATCCATAAAAAAATCTCCAGTCCTTTCTATAGGACAAATACTGATTTTTTTTTTTTCTTTGAGCACTCCTATTTACATCTTCCTACCAGTTAATACATTTAAAGTATTTACTAATGTCAATGAGGACATATAGCCAATTATCCAAAATAGAAGTGGTTTTTTATTTTTAAAAAAAAGTACTCATTTGTTATAATCATTATGTTATGACATGAAATTAACTCATGAATATCATGATCACATCAGGTTAGTACATTGGAAATGATTCACAGAAGTTGGATCTATTGGTATTTTGGGGTTACAAGTCCTTCTTCACTTGGTTAAACAAAACCATTGCCTTTTCCAACATACCTTGCCTCACTTGTATTCTCACAACAGCAGAAGAAAAAAAAAAAAAAAAGAATGGTATTTGTTTAACTATGCAAATGAAAACTCATTTGGGACATATTTTTGTTTTGCTGATTCATGTTTTTTAGTGTCTTCCTCCTTCCTTTTCAGTCCTAAGCTGAAGAACTGCTTTTCTTAAAAGTGATGTGGAGGCTGTATATGTTTTGAATGCTTTCTTTTCCTTTGTGTTATTTGTACAGAATGAGAATTTGAGAGAGCTGGAATAACAAAGACACAAGTGTCTCTTAAAGATCTGCATAATTTAAAAATGTTGTCTGTGGACTTGTCTGTAATCCTCCAAGAAGTCATCTCAGAGTAGGGAAGAATAATTTGTCTCATTTTATAGATAGATAAACACAGAAGCAGAAAAGCTACATAACTGTAAAAACAGACAGATGGTCCCTAATCTTTGACATGAAAAGAGAAAGAGGGGGTGGGTGGTGGAATTTTAAAAAAAACCAAACACCACTCCCCCCCCCCCCCAAAAAAAACCCAAACCAAAAAAAACCCACCAACAAACCAACCAAAAAAACCCCAACCCAAACAACTGACAGAAAACCTAGCAGGATTACTACTGAGTTTATCCAGGGAAAAGTTTTGATGATTCACAAGTGGCTCTTGGGCTGCCAGTCTTTTTACTTTGTTTGCTGTGCATGTAGTGCTGCCCATCACCTGTTGTTAATTAGAACATCCTATAAATCCAATGTTAGAAGACTAGCAGTGAGACATGGTGCCTGCACTGGCTTAATGAACACTAGGAAAAAAAAATTTTTTTCAAGAGTTTATTCCTGGATGAGTTTCTATGAACCTGGCATTGTTGTGAACTGATACTTCTATTAAGGAAAACACTAGTGGATACCTTTAAACAAATAAAGTCCTGGCTTTATACGATGATTGTGGTTTCAAGCACCGTATCAAAAAAACACTATGATGGGAAGCTATCATTTAATAAATCAAAATAGCTTGCTTGGTAACAAATATTTTTCTTAGAAACAATAATATTCTCTTTCTTGCAGATCATATGACTTCCCAGTTCCTGCATTTTTTGACATTACTGGAGTAACAAAGGAACATGGCAAATAACTCAGGATGGTGAAATCATTCAGTTTAGCTGTGCCTATGCTGTGGTTAGAACTTAAAAATGTGTGATTTCAGGCATAGGTGATCAAATTAATCCCTTTTTCAGGTAGCCACAATTGGGCTGAACTGCACAGTGTTACCTTTCTGAGATGAGGAGAGTGTTTAGTTTTGACTCAATTGCTTCAATTTCATTTCTCAGCTTTATATTCTACAAAGGGGTGAGGAATATTTTCATCTCACGGTATGGGAAATAGTTTCTTGCCTATATGGGCTCTGACCATTAAAAAAACACACAACAAACTAAAAAAATGCCATGAATCATTGCTATTGACTCTGTGTTCTGTGTTGGCTGCTGTTCAGAAAACTTCCACTCATATTGATAAATCAGCCTTTCTAGTTAACAGTGCAAAGAAAGCCAATATTTTAAAAAAAATAAGGAAAAAATAATAGTTCAACGAGAGGAAACATGCAAAGATTTATATTCTGCTGTCAGTGACAGCAGGCTAAATCCAGATTGGGTCTAGACATAAGTCCTGTAAAGACACATACACATAAATAACATCTATAAGAAATATACCATTGCATTTACACAGATGTATTCTCACATGTAGAATAACTTGCTGACATAAAATATTGAACTGTCTAGGACCTATCTGTTGGCATTACTGAAGACTGTAAGCTGGTCCAAAATATTTAGCAACAGACTTTGCTAAAAACATACATACACTTGCATGCTTGCATGTATTTGTGTATGAAATAATACATAAATTTCACTTAAAGAACATAAGCAATAAATACTTCTCCCGTAAATAATACTGCTCTGTACAAAGTCCTTCAAGTTTTCCAATGTCTGCTAAAAAAGTCATTAAAAGTTTATAAAAGTCTGAAGATTCAGCTTGTTTTACTGGGATCCTTTTTATGATGCAATTCTCATGCAAAGATCAGTGTATTCTTCCATTTATTTGTTCCACAATTATTCAGTATTCCACAGCAAGAATTTTTGTGTTCCTGGGTGTGAGATTCTTTTTATAATGAAGTGCAATGCAGGTATGAATATATTTATATAGCTTCAATGACTTATTGGCTCTGCTTGCTAGTAAAAATATGGGTTTGATTATCCTTAAAACTCCTGATTCAACCTACTTTGGGAAAGTTGAGCTATATTGTTTTTTTACTGTTCACATGACATACTGTGCATTCTAGCTGAGATCAAGGTACCCTACAGTGGACTTGCCTCAAAAGAGAAACCGCTGCAGCAAACCTTGATTGGAAGCTGAAGTGTAACTTAAGGAATATTAATAACAGAAAGGTATTGAAAACGGAGTTCTGATTTTAGGCAAATAATTTCTCAGTGGTGCAAAATGATAGTTTAGGAGACAGATAGGACAAAAGTTGCTGAAAGTATACACGAAATATTATGAATCCTTGCGGGAGGGGGGCGGGCAGGAAGGAATCAGAGTAATGTTTGTTTAACAGGCAGGCTTTAAATGACCTTAAAGAATTATGTGCCACGTTGGTTACTGTCTTGTAACAGAATTCCATTACTTTGAAAGCAAATGTGGAGCCTGAGGCAGCTTTGTTAGATATATTAATAAGAATATATCTATCCCTTAGCTGATCTTCCTATCTCTGTATTTATTTTTTTCTTTTCCTCTTGTCTGCAATCATGATTATATGATAAACCCCTTGAATTAATTGCTTTAGATAAGATTTATTACACTAACAGTGTTTTCTGATTCAGTACTGGTGTGTATTTCTAGAAGCTTTTTTTTTTTAACTGGGGATAAAAGGAAACTACAAAATAAAACTGCAGCTTCTTGAAGATTCAGGTTAACAAACTGTGCAATTCTATTAGGGTAACAGAGAGAAAATTGACAGTATCTCGATTACTGATATACCAAGAAATGAGGGGATACATTAAAGCTGTGTGAGGGCAGAAAACTTTCTGAAAATGTTTTCTGTGTACCTTAGTTCTGAACTTAATTGCATTTCCACATCCTTATGGGGCAGTGGCCAGCCTCAGAGCCACCTGCTTTTTTTTTTGGAATACAATTCTACAACTGACTGCCTTCCCATCTGCATCCTAAGTTACATGTTCCTATAACATACTGTGACTACATCAGGCCTGCAATTTGTGCAGTTCTATTCTTGAGGGAAAACATGACACTATTAACCAGTGACTGGTAGGCCTTCATAAATGCAGTTTTTCATGCTGAGTGAATAATAGTTATGAAATAACCTACTGTACGGATGCCCATTGCACTAAGTGGAAACATACCTCAATGTGTGTCTGAAAAGCAGCTGATGACCTTGGCAAAGCCTCCCTCTGAGAATAATACCCTGACATCTTCTGGCTTTGTGAATGAAGAAGTTCTCATCTCTGGCTTGGGGCTGTTATTTTCATGTAGTTTCTAGCCTTTGTTAAGATTTTTTACCGGATAGATCCTTTTCAGTGGCAATAATTTTCCCCAGGAAATGAAACTTTGAAAGACTTGTTAATTGCATTGTTTCAGCATTAGACTTTTTCGTTAGTTATGCTCTCTATCCTCAACGACTTTAGCTTTTAATGCCAGTGCAGCAAAGAATGCAGTTTCTGACATATCCATAATGGTTGTACAGTAGTCTTTTAGCAGGCCATGAATCCAGGATGTTGCATCTATGATGTCACTATGCCCTCTATGAAGAGAAAGGAGCTGACACTTGCAATTGTTTTCCAAACCCAGTTCAGTGTGGTCATGTTATAAATTTAGCAAGAACACGTTATTTATTAAAAAATGGGGCCTGGATATCCCTGCCTGTTAGCAAAAGCATCAGTTCTCATGTCTTTCATGTCAACTGATGCTAGATTGCACAGTATAATGTCCTGCCCAGAAATGTTTTTATTAGCAGGGAATAGGGGGGTGGGAGGACACCTTTTTTTAATGCTTTAGACAATTGAATTGTTAGGAAGAAAATTACCTCAGCTTAATAGGAGAGTACTTCACTGAACCAGTTCTGATATCCAGACTCAACATCCAGTAATGAAGAGATCACAACAGTGCTGAGTATCAAATTTGAAGGATTCTGACAATCTGCATTTTCTTCTCTTTCTAGAAAGAGAAGGGAAGAAAGTATGTATATTAAAATTCTTCAAAGTATGCAGGACAGCAGAGAAATATTTTTTACTTTACTTGAATAAATAAGCTACATAAAGTTTATTTTATTTTCCTATTTTAATAATTTTTTTTACATAATCAGATGTTAATACATTAAATAAACATGAAACAGCACAGGAAAACTGTGTTTAAAAATGTTGCTCGGGTTACAAAGACACCATGAAGGGCTCACGTCTTGTTTTTATGAGTAACATTGTCTGCATTCCCACATCATGCTTGTGTGTAGCATAATTCACAGTAAACTGTGAGTTATTTTCCCTTTGGACTACTTTGTATATTACAGAGGATCACTATTTCTATTCGTACAAAGCCATCTCCTCAATGGCAGTCAGTTTCAAGCTTGTTCAGTGTTTTGAACAAGCAAAAGCTGGAAAAATGAGAGAGAAAATGGAAATATTTCACTGTACAGTGTAAATCCTTGGTTTATCACAAAATACCAGACAACAACAAATTGCATCAACCAAAGCCTAAAACCTAAGTAGGTGGTTTTTTGGTTTGTGGTTTGGTTTGTTTTTTGGGTTTTTTTGTTTTTTTTTTTTCTTTTTCTCCCCTCATAAACGAGTAACAGTCGACAGCTCTGGAATGTGCACTCCTCTCCCATGAAAACATTTTTCCGCTCTGCCTTTTCCAAAAATCAAAAGTTCAAAGCTAAACTACTACACATTATAAAAGAACAAATTTACCATGACACTTAAACAAAGACATGAGTCAGTGTATTCAGCTTTCTTGAGGGAGGAAGGAGTTATGTTTCTTGTTAAGGCAAAGTTTGCAGTAAAGAAATTATTTTTATAGTTTTATATATCTCCTTATAATTATCCACATAGATGTTTTATTTTACAGTAAAGTTGTAACTCATGCCTTTTTTGTCACTTATACATTAATTAAGGTTTACAACATTCCTCCTCAGAAAGCAAAATATTAACATCCTCATTATACAAATGAGCAAATGCAATCACGGAGATTAAGACACTTAGTTCAGTATTATTTAGGATACCCGTGGCAGTCTGGGAATCTCAGCTGCTGCTCTTCACTCTGAAGAGTGCTACTTTTGTTTTTGGGAATGGCACAAGCAAGATGAGTAGCATCTATGTCGAGGACAGAAACAAAATGAGATGGCTTTGGACTGCCGTGGGTGAACCAACTGTTATCGGGAATAAAAAGAATGTGATTTTACGTCCTCTTAAATGTGAGGTGTAGAACAGAATATATTAAGCTGCTGAATTGCTCTATGTAGTTTTTAAGGCTGTCTAGGAAACTTGGAACACCATTTCCATTTATTTGGAACAAGTGGCTGACTCATTTGTCTGCCTTGAAAAACCTCTACTTCTGTTCCTGACTGAAATAAGATGGATATTCTGAAAGTCATTCCTCTCGTACAACAGGAGAGAAGTGCAGAAAGTCACAGAGCTCCTGCTAATATTGAGCCTGGCCATCCCTCAATGTATGGTTGATTTGGAATATGTTAAAGGATGCAAACTTCTACTAGGTACTGTAGTAGCTTTAACGTGTCTATTCTTTCAAGCAGATTGATACTGTAAAGCCTTGTTCTTTGTGGATACAAATTTGGGGTGGCTAGATCAAAGATCTTCTCTAGATTTGGACCTTTGACACAATGTTATATTCAGTAGGATGGAACCAAAATCAGAAAAATCCTCGAGCATGGAGAAAGCTGACATCTGAAACTATATCCAACAGCCTAGGCACACCATCAGGATTCAGCTTTCCCTTACTAATATATAAAGATTTACTAGGTCATTCCCTAAAAGCATTCAGCTACTGTAGAGATAATATGCTCGAACTGAGGGACACTAATTTTTTTTCTTTCAAAATCAATTTTTGAACAATATAGCTTAGACATGATATGTCATAATTTCTGTAGCTACCCTCTCTTTCTGTTGTTTCTGTAAGATGACATGTGAAAGGACCTTACGTGGTAGTTATGTATAGCCGTAAGTTCTCTTTAGCCTTTTAAAAATCCTGTTATATTTCACAGGGGAATACAAAGAGGGTGTAATATAATTAATACAAAAGGGTTTTTAAACTTTAACTTTTCAAATGGAAATGTCTGGATTTTTCATTTGTCTGTTTTAGAGGGCCTTAACAGATTGTGCCATTGAATTTCATGTTGGTTATGAATGAGATTGTAGAAAATAAAGGGATATGGCCTGTGGGAAGTACATTTCTTATAAGGGAGAAAGCCACAGTTTTGATGAGTGCAGGCATATCACACTAGTGACAATGGCTGGAAGCACCAGGCAACTAATGAGGGGAACCTGCATTATGTGTCCTGCTTGGGTAGATGAACTGTGTTTTGATAACCTCTGGAATAAGGACAAAAGTGAACTCTGCTTGATAGACAATAAACTAATTTAGTTTTCAGTCATCATGCATTAAACTATAAAAGTTACTAAGAAAGCCACATCAGGATATATATATGTCATTTAGTAGGGAGCATCAGGTGGCAGTGCCTTGATAGAAAGAGGGCAGCTGATTAATAATAGGCTAGTGGTAGGTACACTTGCTGGCTATGTGCAAATGAAGGTGAGGAGTTTGCTTCCCCCTTTCTCTGGAGCTAAGCACAGTCGTGTTGCTTTGTTTGGCTACATAGGCAATAGAGGCAGTAATACCATATATGTTCTGAAACAGTCAGAACCACAGTTCAGACAACTTCAGTACCAGCCACTGTGGATAAGTATTCCCCTGGCCTGTGCTTCCACCTCCCACATTATACAAGTGAGCAGGAAAGAGACTCTCACCAGAGGTTAGGAAAACTGAGTGATTTATAACATTGGTGGTAGGTGGAACAGGGGAGACTGTGGGACCAACAGAGCCAAGTATTTTAAGCATCTGTTATAGGCCTGTGCCAGATGCAGGATACCAGACAAGATGTGCCATTTGTCTGTTCTTGAATGGAATTTCCTATGTCCCTAATACCAAGCAAACTCTGTTTATTTATAATATAATATACTTCTGTTTTTGTAGAGATGATATACAGCACATTTCATCTTTTCACTCTCACAATGACATTTAAACATTTAAAAGGTGATTTATTTAGCTGTGTAAATTCAGTCAGGCTTGGAAGGTGTTTTGCTTTGTCATGGGTGAATCTGTAAAGGCTGGAAAACTTCTCTGTTTAGGTAGGCTGAATTGTGTAGTTTCCGGAAGTACAGTTTTCTCTAACGCTTGTCTGGGTTAAGAATGAGACCCAAGTTCTTGTAAGACCTCTGTCAGTAGGCAGTGATTTCAAGTGGCCATTTTCATGGGCACAAAGAGAAGAATGATTTGGGAAATGCTGACTGTCCTCTCCTGAAAGTGGAACTTTTTTCCACTTTTAAGTGATTATACTTAGTGATTCCAATTATTTCCCAAAGAAATAAGCAGGAATTTCTAAGCAAAACTTTTTCTCAGAATATGTCAATTCGTAAGTACAGCTCTTTGGTGGAAACACAAGCATTAGCTGTAAAAGGAAACATCTCTCATTTCTTGGAGTGCGTTTCTAGATAAAATTAAGACAGAAACATAACATTCCCAGAGTAACAGTATCTCATAATGAGACCGATTACCGTGGAGTTGAGTATCCCAGCTTTAAGTCTCTCTGTTACCTTGTTAAAACCAAAGACACAAGCCCCAAACTGCACTTAAGACCAGGTGGAAAAGTTAGTGCTAGGGTATTTAAGCCTAGAAGGAAAATGCAACAGCCCCACAGTAGAAGACCTTGGTTCCAGAGTAAGGCAATTGCACAGAACGGTCAATCTTCTGCACATCAACCTTCATCAATGTTGGCACCCTTTCCTGCTAGTGCTGGAATGCCCATTTGCTCTGCTTCAAAGGCACATCAGGCTGGACTTTCAAACCTGCCAGACTTTTCCATGGGCCCTTTCTGATACCTCTGTTCCAGCCTCACATCTCCCAGTCCTTTACCACCAGGCTGTGTCCTGATCACCTTGCTACTCTCCAAACTATGACCTCTCTTGAACTGTTGCTCGTTTCTGAGTTCAGAGGAGATGACACCCAAGACAGACTTCTTGACCTGGGCCCTCAGTAGACCCCAGCTTTTCCACAGAAATGCCTTGGCTCCTTCCAAGGACAGGACAAGAGAATTAAAAATAAATAAACAAAAATCTGCAAGATGCGGAAAAAGGGAAAAGTCGTAGTTACAAATTTGCTGACAAAACCATGGAGGCCCTCAAAATTACTAATCCTAATCCAAGTTCCTCCAGTGATATTCCCTACAACTTTTTAGGTCACAAGGTACATTAAAGCATGTGCAATTAACTCTGCATAAACAAGCTACATGACCTCACCCCTTTCTGCCTCAGTTTTTCTGTTTGTAAAGCTGAGGCTGTAATGTTTGACTGGGGTATCGCTTCGAAGTCCAGCTTCTGACTAGAGTTGTTATTACAATAATTACTGCAGCAGATGTCAGAATCAAGTGAAAGCACTGTCATTCAACAATTAAAGCATGAACCACAGCCATCACTTTCCTTGTGTTATTACAGGTATAGACACAATAGAGCAGAAAACATGTTCACACTTGCTTCTAGGTGTAATCCTCTGTTAAAAGAGTATCTCTCTGTGCCTCCCTCCCCCACCCCCCAAGGTTTTTCCAAGTACATTTAGCTGTTTCTAGCTGTAGCTAGAAAAGATACAGCTGCATTTTTTGGCTTATATAGCTTGAGCTCAACCCTCAGCCACAGCTTAGTCTGAGCTGTTTTACAAAACTATTTTTCTGTAAACATTTTCATTCAGTAGTTATCATGTGATATCTATGCTCCCTTAAAACACACTGGTGACTGGGTGCCTTATCTATTACCAGACTGGTCAGATACTCCCTCAGGAGATGGTCTTGAAAGCTGGGGACAGAAGTGAGACGGAGCTTAGTGAAAGCTCTGAGGTGGAGTCCTGTGATAGGCAGTCCAACAAGTTGATGCTGAGTGACATAGCAGCATCTCGAGTGGCAGTTGAATAGATATCGTCAGTTTTGAGAGGAATTTCTAAGCTAGCCTTGAGCTTATGGCTTTGGAAACTGTGATTTGCAAATGGACCTCACACAAACAGACCACAAAATACAGGATCTAGGCTGGGTTTTGGGGGTTTTGCATATATTCACGCTTTGGGGTACTCAGAATCTGGAGGCAGGTCCTTCCTTGAGGTTCAGGACAATCTCTAATGTAGCTAAATCATGCAGCTTACAGAGGCTGCTGTAAGGAGGCTGCTGCTTCCCAGAGGTAAAGTCCAGCCAAGAATAGCATGCGTTTCCTCCTCTGCATCTAGCACAACTGCAGCTAAGTGGTTGCTTATGTTCAGAAATGAATGAAATATTCAATGAAAACAAGAATCTTCACTGACGCGACCACTGCTTCTTAATCATTACACAAAATAGTGTTGTCTTGCCCAAGCATGCCTGGCTTTCTAAGGATAATGGAGACAGCACAGTGTTTGGATAGCTGCTGGTTTTTTTCTGAAGAGTGGGGAGGGTGTGCCTGTGTGAGGGCATGTTTGCAAGAGTTTTAGCCCAGAAAGAAATAGGTACATCTGGAAAGAGCATAATCCAGGTTGCCAGACTCTGGCACTGCTACTAGAAATAATCCTTTCTCGGGAAAGTACCAAAATGTGGCTGTCTGGTTTGCCCGCAAGTATCCGGGCATTTTTCTTGGCAAGCATGGGTACTGTCAGTTATTTGGCATTTTGATTCCTGCCCCAACTAGTGTCTATTCTTTCTTTGCTGAAGATGGAAGGATACGCCTGTGGTTAAATCACTGGCCTAGGGATTAGGCAAAGTGGGTTCTGCTCAGATTTTAGTCTGTATCCTTGGCCAGGTCACTTAAGCAAGAATTTTGAAAAGCGCTCAGCACCCACAAACAGGATCAGATTTTTCAAAAGCTCTCCACTTCCACTGAGGCAGTAGCCAGATGATCAAAGGAACTTTTCAGAAAATTTGGCTGTGAGTGTCATTGCGAGAGCTACTGGGTGCTGGGCACTCATGAAAATCTGGTTCTCATTGAGGTGCCCGGATGGGAACCAAGCTCTCCAACTAGCCCCCATCGTGACAGGAAGATACTTGAGAATTTGGCCAGGAGCAACCTCTTGAAATGCTACACCAGCAACTTTCTCTGTGCCTCAATTTCCTCTAAAATGAGAGTGATGTTGCCAGGGTGCTTGTAAGGATACATTCATTAATCTACTGTATGTGATGTTCTTGGATGCTTCTGCAGCCAGGAGAGGGAGGTGAAGCGTTTGTAGTATAATACCTTTCCAGACATACCAATCATTTGTGTAAGCAAGAGTGTGTTAAAGGGGCTGGAGCAGGAGCCCAGGAGTCAGCTTTCCTCTATGTAGAATTTACAAGCCTTCAGGTTCAGGAGCTGCTGCTCCTGTTTGCCTGTTTGCCTTAAACACTTGATCGTGAGTCAGGGCTCCGCCATGCTGGGGGATGTAACTAATAGATCAAAAAGACTCACCCTGAAAAACCTTTTGCTAAACAAAGTGGGGTGGGGAGAATACATTGGAAAGAAATGATAAAGCTGTTCCATTCAGCTGTTTGCCTTCTGAACTCCCTGCCTGTTGAGTACAGTAGTTTTATCATTTTCTTTCCTCACATGATATTTCTTTCCTTGCATCCTGCCAAAGCGTTTGGTATTTTGGGGGGAGTTTTGGAGTTTTAGAATTTAAACTTTACAAGACTGGTTACTCTCCTTATACTAGATACCCATATACAGCCCATTTGCAGATGGGCTTTTTTTGGTTTCAAGACCAAAGAACCTTAACTTCAAAATAGACTTTTTATTTTTTTTTTCCTTTCAACTTACAGTGGCCTCAGTTTTGCCTCCAGATGGGGAAATCTGAAAGGTCCTGAACCTCCCGTGGTGCGTGCTGGAGCCGCCTTCCTTCTCTTTCCGAGCAGCCTCCCCTCACAGGATGCGACATTTTCTTTCCAGCAGAGAGTGGAGCCCCCCTTCTGCCCCCCCTCATTTTTGGCCTTCCAGCACTGTCCGCATCTGCGCGAGCTAATGCTACCCAGATCCTTCTCAAAGGGGCACTGAGGGCTGGCACGCAGAAGCGAAGCCCCCGGGCTGTATCTTCGAAACCCAAGAAACCTCAAATGCATTGTGTTTCCATAAATGCTCCTCAGCTGACTGGGCTGTGGGGAGTTTCTGCTCTCCTCAACCCTTGCCTCTCCTTTGGGAATGGGAGGTGCAGGCTTTAAATCCCTTTTCTGACTGCCTATGTGCAGAAATGGCGTTAACGTTGGCGCCGGCCGGTGGCGCAGAGCCACAACGCGAGGCGGGAGGTGGTACACCAAGGTGACGGGCCCGGCCTGCCTGACGAGGGGCCCCTAACGGCGGCTGCCCCGTGACCCGCCGGGCGATGGCGCCTTCCTTCAGGGCTGTGGCGGCCGGCGGCGGGCTCGCGCCGTGACCGTTACTGGCGGTTAACGGCCGCCCCGCGGCTGAGGCGGGGCGGGGCGGCCCTTTCAGCGATTCAACTGGGTGCAGGCTGTGTGGGACGCAGGTGCTTGACGGCTACTTCTGTTACGGTTTTAAACCAAAATGGGGGTCCCGTCGGTTGGGGTTTTGGCTTTTTAACAACTAAAGGGTCACTAAATTGAACCCGCTGACACAAACCCCTGCTATCTCGACAGCTTTTGGGCATCAGGTACAACGTTTCATGTTTCCCTGAAATCTCAAAAGACTTATAAGCAGTTGAGCAAGCAAAAATGTTTCTCTTCATCATCTTGGGTGGCGGAGGGGGAGAAGGCAGGAAGGAATGGTTGCTGCGCCCTGAGCTGAGGTCTGTGGTGCTGAGTGCCCCCGGAAGGCACCAAGTTACTTCAGTTCGCTTCAGTTTTGGTGGGAGTTGAGGGAGCTGCTCTCAGTCTCATAGATGCGGTCGTTATTTTGAAGGATAAGGCTGTATGTTGTGAGTGTCCATCAAGCTAAAATTTCAGCTCCCAAAACATGCTTGATGAATGGAGCATTGAAAAGACAATGGGCTTCTGTTCACTTATCTTTTAAATACTTGTTTTCATGAGATAAACATTAGAAAGTTGAAAGCACGTATAGCAGAGAAAATGTCTCTGAGCAGTCACAAATTGAATTTGTTTTGCTTGTGTTTCACAGCCCTTTTGTATTGAGTTCTTGAGAGCATTCAGCATACGAGTGACAGATATGATGATGAAAATAGGGTGTTTCAAAAGAATAATATAAAATATTCATTGCAAGTGAATTCTGAACTCAGTGAAAGGCAGTTTTTGTCCTTGAAATTTGAATCTAAGAGCTCTCTTGCCTTGATTGTGGAACAGAGATATACGATAAGAATCACGTGCCAAAACTAATTGGTAGCTTGGATTTTAGGTACTGAGTATTTGCAACTACCTGCTTAAGAGCAACTTAAAAATGAGATGCAGTGAAGATGACATAACAAAAGACAGCTGAGATGAGTGGATTTCCTTTAAATTACAACTTAAAAACCATCTGATAATTTTATAGCAGTACAAAAATAAAAAATTTACTGCTGCAAATGAATCTTTAATCAAGTATCAGGCTTGGATGTTAAACACATCTAAACCCTAAAGTTTTCTTTATTTCCAGGATAGTATGAGCAATGTTTTTAGCTGAGGCTAGTTACACAAGCTTAGGGAGCAATCCTAAAATGTTTTCCATGTTTCCTGATGTAATAAGTTATGCCCAGATCTCCAAAAGATAGTAACAGTCTGTTGGAGTTCTAAGCGTAAGAAAACACCCTTGCAGTAGCAGCTTGGACTGTACTGCATAGATCTCGTAAACTGAGCTATGCTGGTTGGAACTGGAGGAGAGCAGGAATTCCTGCAACAGGCACAGAACATCCAACTAGTGCATCATTTCCTTCTGTGGAAGACGGAAACTGCTGCTGCGTCTGCACCTATATGCACATACAGCAAAACAGTTCAGAGATCTCACTGCCCAGACTTGCACGCAACTTGTGTGCACAGTAGTAACTCAGTTCATCATGAACACCTCCATCCTTCACTGGAGCATATTTTTGGAGCTATTCATTTGGAAGACTGGGATAGGATGGGACAGAATCCTTCCAGTTGTTGCCTTGTTAATTCATGTAGAGAATTAGTATTTAATAAATAGGCAGGGTAGTTCTTGTGAACTGACATTCAGCCTGTGAATTCTACATTAAAGTACCAAGTCTTGTCCAGTAATCTACAGCAGCATATTGGAAATAGTACCCACAACAAGTATTCCTGTCTCAAAATACATTCAAGTGGAGCCTAATAATTATTACAGCCATTTTCGAAAGGACAGCTGGATTTTACTAAGCTCTGCCCACCCTCCGCAAAAGTGTTACCATTCATTGGAGGGCTTGTGCCCTGTTTGACAGATCTTTTTTTACCATCTTTTAAGTTAACCAGAACTTGGCTTTGGCCCTTTAAATCCTTTTCCCTATCAACTCAGCAACCACAGAGGCAGTTTATTACTGAAAAGAAATCTAAGAATCAGTTTTGGCCAGCATTGTCTTGGAAAGTTCATTTTATTAACATGGTTTTGGTTTTATTTCAAAAACACTTTGACAAGCACTGACATTTTTGGAACCAGTAAAGCACAAGAGACTTACTCCTAAAGGCCTAAGCTTTGCATTTTTCTGCACCGAACAATGTGATGTGCTACTACGGTAAATTCAATTCAAGCCACTGACTGAAAGGAAATAAGTACTGAGTGTTGTCTTTTTTCCTTCATTTTCTAAAATACATTTTGTGTGAATGCTAGTGCTTGTGGGATGTACTTGCTTAACTACTCTTCACTTATTTCCTTTTTACCTATAGTGCAGGTGACACATATCAATGCTGGCAACATAAACTTTTCTCACAAGCCTGCTTTTATTGCTTGGCTTTGACCTAAAGTAACTACCTCTTGAATTTTTGCTGCGATTTGCCAGCAAGGGTCCCAGTTGTGTGTTTTATATTAATGTACATCAGCTGAGAGTTGGACTAATATATTCTAAATAATTTAAAATCAAATAATGGGAAATAGCTGAACACCTTTTTTTTTTTTTTTTTTTTTTTAAGGCAAGCCGAAAGAGAAATTTTGTTCTCTGAGCCACATAAAAGACCCTTGTTCTGATACTCTGCATTCACTGGAGCTCCACACATGGTGGGAAGAATGGAAGGGCAGACTAGAGGTAAGTCATGTGCTGGCGTAAGCAGACTTGAATGCTAGATTTCTTCAGTGGTAAGTTGATTGTATTTGGTATAAGTGTCCCTGGGGCTGTGCCATCATCCATTCTGTCCTTTTGAAAATTATGTTGAGTAAATGAGAGGCAACGTAAGCATCTTCATTTCAGAGACTGTACTGTAGTATGTATACGTGTTGTTGCTTCACATCATGACACTGGGTTTTAGAAACTTGTTAGAAACTTGTTTTGCTCTCTGGAATTTTCAATTGCAAAAATGGTCAAATGCTTTGCTTGAAGTTCCCTATGCAAGTCTACAGTGTGCTACTGTCCACTTCTTACTTTCAGAGAGAAGAATGCAGCAGTATGTTGGTCTGGAAAGAGTGGCTGATTTTTTAGTTAGCAAGAAACATATGCTGCAGATGTTTCAAAAATCTGGCTTTTAATATAGCTTTGATATCTAGTCTGTCAAGCTGTTAGTTTTGACTCGTTCTCCCTTTAATAGGATAGGTTATGTGTATCCTATATGTTGCTGTGATAGATTCCTGGGAGCTGAAGTGAACTGGCATACCTGACCCAGGAGTTTGTGGTTTTTAGTGCTATGAATATTTATTTAAAGTAGAAACTGTTTCTTAAGTTTGCAGTATATTTTTCTCATCTCAACTTTATTTCAGAGTGACTGCATAAATTGTATGACCTGTTTCTCCAGTTGCATAACAGGATTATACAGGCCTTTCACTACAAGAATGGAAAAGAACTAGTTAGGTGGTTCTTCAGTTTTGTTTTGATTTGTGGGGGGTTTTTAGGTTGGAGTGTTCTTGTTGGTACCATTTATTTCTTTTTTTGCAAATGTGGACTTCTCAGAAGCTGACATTCTGAAGTGTTACAATTTGAGATTGCCAAGAATATTTGTGATAACTGGTGAGATGTCTCTAAACTGAGTGTAATGAATACACACACACACACACTTACTTTTCGTGAAAAGGTGGAACAAGCAAGGTGTGCATATGATGTGTTAACAGAAGGATGCTCTAGCTGCGTAGTATTATGAAAGGCATAGCTGCTAGCATGCTTCTCAAATCTTAAGTGGAAAGTTTCTTACCTCCCAGGATCTCCATATTATTTTTGAGTGCCCTCATGTTGAACTCAGTGTAGTTGTTGATGAGACCCTATAAAGAATGATGTCCACATACGTGCACAGACACCACAGTCATCAGTTTACCGCATGCACACAGCACTGGGAATAGAACTTAAGACCTTCGCCTCCGCAAACACAGCTGCTCATCTGGCTGTGGGCTTTGTAGCCAGCAGAGGGAACTGATAAACGCTCTCATAGGGCTGCTTTATATATTTTTTTCTAACCAAGAGAGGGCACTGATTCTCACTCCCTTTTGAAAACCCCTCAACAGTTTCACCTGCCATTCAAGAAGCAACAGACTTACAGTCATCTTGCTTTTGCTATAAAATATGGACTTGCATGAAGAAGTTTTAATCATCAAAAGATGTCCCTACACTGCATAGTGGTATTAATCCCCTGCAGTGCAATTATGAGACATTAAATTCATTACACATCAAGACAATTACAGAAACACATCCAACATTTCAGGAGTACAGGGAGACCAAGCACAATTGTTTACTGATGTGTACAGAGAATAGGCACAGTTATTGCACAAGACCCACAGAAGGCTTCAGAACCAGGACTCTTCATTATCTTTTTAAACACACATAACTCCACAACTTTTGCTGAAAGATAATTATATTAGCACAAAAGAATAGATCTCACTTTCTGGAGGGAAAGCGACAAAAAAGGCAACATCACTTAAACAAAACTCTAGAAGGTATAAGTGGCAAAAGTAAGAAACTTTTATACATTTAAATACAGATATTTGTTTTTTTAATCAGACAGAACAAGCCACCTCTAATGTTTTTGTCTTTTCTTGTACCTCACTACAATAACTCCATTGAACCATTGCTCTTTTAGAAATATGACATTAGTGAAAATTATCTCCCTGTAGAAGGAACGAACCCAGAGCTTAGAATAATTGGAAGGCCAAAAAAGTAAGGGAAAATACAGGGATATATTTAAGCTTCAGGGATAAAACTTAATCTTTCCTCCCCTGAGGTATATAGCAAGACATAGAATAAGTGGGCAGAAAATTCTGCCTTGTAGATGTGCCTATGGATGTATGAAAATTGTCCTACCTTCTACAGCAGATGGTGACATGACCATTAATGGTTCTCCTTCTAGTCCTTATCACTCCTGTTAGTCCTCCAGTTACCTCTCACACATTCACTATTTTAATCTATGAGAAATGCATGCTCAGTGGTAATTTTAAATTTAAAAGAATAAGAGACAAGGCCTCCATTGCTAGGGCAATTACTCTAGAAATCAAGTGTTGGAATGTGCTAATTTTTCTTTTTTTTTTTTTTTTTTTGAAATGCAGTATTTGCAAGGCCACAGGAGCAATTAGGAGTCTGTACCCTTGTAAATTAGCTCTAGGGTTAAAAACTAAAGGGATAGGGCAAAGCTTGTGGGTTTGGGGGGAGGTGTGTTCTTTTGTTTGTTTTAATGGGTATGAAATTATATCCTATACGTTTATAGAGGTGGCACATGATAGCAAATGTAGAAAAGAAGGGAAGAATATATTCTACATGCCATACAAGATCCAGGTGAATAATTTTGCCTAAGTACCACGTGCTTCTCTTTGAGCTCTTTACTGAGTTACCAAGACTGAATTCTTATAGTTAGTTGCCCATCATTTGTGGTCCATGGCAGTGGATTTCTGCTTGCTCATCCTGCCAAGGGTGGATTGGTCTCCTTTAACCACAGAGGGTAAGAAAGAGGTGGTCATTTGGTCATTTATTTATTTATTTACCCCCTCCAAGAATGATTTGCTAATCCTGTAAAGGGATTTGTAAAGGGTTTCACAGGAAGTTCAAAAGCGTTCGGAGTAAATTACCTTTCTCAAGATTTGTCACTGGAATTCTCCCTGCTGTTCAGCCCAAAAGAGTCATGCAAAGACAGATTGGCTGCAAACGGGTGGACTTCATAAGGCTGAATACAAAATGAAGCATGGGATTAAAGTGCTGTACTGGAACCCAGGAGAGCTAAATCTGACTCTACCATGAATTTTCACTGGGACTGTAAGCAAAACAGTCCATGTATTTAGTATCAGCATGGCCAGAGGAAAACATATCTCTCTGCCTTGCAGGGAGGTGGGTGAAAATAAATTCATGAAGATCAGAATGTCTAACAAGCAGTCGTAGCTGCTGGCCCTTGCATAAATAAGCAGACAGCGATATGTTTATCCTGTGTTTCTAGGTATCTAGTGTAACACTTTTGACAGCAGTGGGAATTACACTAGTGGCTTAAGTGGGCATTAGTGCCCTAAATGAACACCTAAAAAACCTTAGCACAACCACCAGGAGAAATAGCTGAGCATGCCTGCTTAGCACTTAACTGGTCTGCGGCTGAAAAATTACTATAGTCTCTTTACCTTTATTCTGTTATTTTAAAATGTTGTGGTCATTACTCAAGAAATCTGAATTCATTGTTCTCCCACTGATTCATTTTTTTTTAATTGTGGTTGTAGTGCTATTTTAAAATTACAGTATTTTTATCTTAATACGCTTTGATCTTATAAAAAGGAGTTTCAGATCAGTACAAAGTCAATAAATGCATTCCTAGACATCTAAGTTCTCTTGGAGACCTGCTGGGTACAGTTTCCCTTCATCCCCTGCTGCAAAGTGATGCTAAGCTGAATTACCTACTCAGCCTAAGAGAGAAATTGCTCAGAGGAGATTCTGATCTAAATTAGACACATTCCTTTGACTAGAGTTTTCTTAATATGTCCTGCAATCCATTTTTCAAATGCCAAAACATTGCATTTCACAGCAGGCTTTAATAAAAGGTATTTTGCTATGTACGAATTTCCTGTGGCAAATGCACTTAAAAAACCTTTTTTTTTCCTTGAAAATTGTTCTGTTAGAAATTTTGATTTATCTGAAAGAGTAAAATTCTGTGTGAACAGTGAGGCTTTACTGCCAGATTGTAGACCTAAATTCTGTATGCATTACACTTAAAATCACATATCTGTGTTTTACAAGAGGGGTGGTTTTGGAGAGGGAAGGGAGGTTCGCTATAAGAATCAGATGTTAACTAACGAATAAAATTTTGTAGCTCAGAGAGGGAATGCCAGTTATGATGAAAACCATTGGGCTCTATTCCTGTCTTCTATGGGCAATTTATATGGATTACCTGGATGCAAAAATAGTTTTACTGTAAACCTGGTGTAGAAAGCACTGTACTTTGTTTTTGAATAGTTCCATTTGTTTGGTTTTGGGGTTTTTGTTTGTTTGGTTGGGTTTTTTAAAGATACTTATGTAATCTTCCAGGCAAATAGCTGAAGGCAGTGTTTTCTTTTCCCCATTAGTTACAATAGATAACATGTAAAATACAGAAAAAATCTTAGATACAGTATGCAGAAAAGGGCACTTTGAGCAGAATTATGCAGTTGTTATACAGTACTATAGCTTAAAATGTTTCAACTAATGTGAGTACAGCTATATGTGGACATAATTATTTTTAGAAAAGACTTTTTATTTGGGGAAAGAACAAAAAAGAGTCAATTTAGAGAACTGTTTGGCTATCAAGAAGAAAATATCACTCTCTTAACTGCAGGATGTATTACACAGAGTAGAAACAAAAAATTTACAGACAGCATTCACTGCTTGCTTTTGGTAGTTCATGCTTTCCCTCCTCTCTGAGCACTGGAGAGAAGCATTCTAGGATTAGGATTTCTATGATGGAATTTCTTTAAACAGGTGACTTTGTGTTGGAAGTGCACTGACTTGCACAACATGAGAAACTGGTACTAGTCACTAACAGATTCATCTCTGTGAGGATGGATAGATGAATAGAAGGGAGTGCAGCTACAGTTTTCAAACCACTTTTTAATGTTTCAGCTGTTCAGTAGCTGTCTCTGAAGCACTTAACTATTCCTTCCTCTAGTATTAGAAATGCCTGTGTAGGCAAACTGTAGATAAAATATAATTCAAGCTGATCTATAAATTTCATAGACACACAAGGTCTGTTGTTCCAAGAAACAGAACTTTACTTGTGAAATGTGTACTTTAAGCATATTTGGTACCAGATAGTGAATTCCATCAGCATTATTACTGTGCTTCTGTGAGGGCTTAAGTTCCATCCCACTTTTTTTAAAGGCAGTGAAACCTGTGAAGATGCACTTCAGTCCCAAGATCGGATCAATCTGGCTAGTCAATAATAATAACAGTAATAAAAAACAATTCCTTCCTTAAATTACCACTAAGCTGTTTTGTTTTGTTTGTTGGTTTGTTTTTTTTTTTCCTCAACCAGAGTTTAAGGAAGCTTTAGAGTGTAGGGTTTTTAATAACTTTGGACTGAGAGGGAGACTACTAAGAGGGATAATAAATTGTTAGAATTGGTCTGGGTATACACTAATCTCTTCAAAATCAATCAGAAAGGGAGAGAAGAACTTTTCCCAGCCACACAGTGTTTCCCAGCAAGATCTGTTTTTATTTCATTGCTAAAACAACAGACTGTTACTAACTTAAATGTCAGATGACACTACATCTGAAAAAAAAAAGGGGGGGGGAAGCCAGCACCACCCAGCAAGGCAGTGCTAGAGTTCACATTAAGACTTCCTCACAATAGCTGGTTAGAACAGAAACCTGAAGTAGCAGTAAGCTTACCTTGAGTATACAAGATCCAAGGAGAGAAGATCACTGGCTCAGAACAGTGGAGGACTGAGAAAGTGCTCTGATCTGCTGCTGGTAGCATGCACTTGGCTTTTATGTGCAGGTGGGAGGAGCTGGTCCCTACGGTAGGTGGGCAGAGAGGATAGCAGGCAGGCAGCCTTGAGAAGGCATTGTAGGGTAGGTTTTTCTCTTTGGGGACAGAGAGAGGCAGAAAAAGCAAGCTGGGTGGCATTTACAGGAGGAATAGTGTTGGATATATTTGTTATTGCTTTTTCTTTAAATATTTAATTAACTAAAGATTTTATACTCAGTTTCTCTGAATCTTCGAATTATTCCAGTTACAGTTATAATGCTACTAGGTCTCACTTTGTGTTTTGGAAGGATTTTTACAGCAGTGAGATAATAATGCAAAGTAGTTATCAGAAAGGCTGGTGTTTCCCTTTCTAAGAAGGGATAGCTATGAAGAAGCAACCGCTTGATCCTTGAAGTTGTCTGTTTACTCAGGGATTGAACTTCCTTTATATTCCAAATGTCTACTAGATCTCAGCTCCAGAATCCTCCTAAGTTTCTGTTGTGCTGAACTACCCAGCTTTTCCTTGACGCAGCTGTAACATGTTCCATCTACACACAAACTGAGCAGTTTTATTGTTCCCTGTGTCTGAGTTCTAAACAATTTTCCCAACTGGTATTCTCAAAAGGCAAATGTAGCCAAAAAGACAAACCAGTAGGAATACGCATTCCTGGTGGTTTCTGTGTAAAATTATTCATTGTTCATTTTAACTCATTCATTGCTTTCAATGAGCGGATGCCACGGTGTCCAGACACTGGCTCCTGCAGGTGAAACAGGCAGTTGTACCCATCTGGAATACACTAATTCCGTATCTGCACACGTCCCTGCATGAGGCATCTGGGCCTGTATTATTTACTATAATACATAAAACCTGTGTCATATTGGAACATTAGTGAGTGGACAAAGCCAGAAAGACAGAACAGAAAGGGGAGGACAGTAGTGTGAAATCAAAGGAGAGGCTAGAGGAGGCGCATCCTGATTTAAAATCCGGGGAGGACTCGGCAGAAAAATGAATGAGAACCTGAGTTTACAGAGTTGAGATAAGCAAGTTTGTAGTGAAGGTGATGCTGATGAGATATGATATATACTGCTTCTTGCACTAAAGAGCCAAACTGGTTGCGGGATAAGGAGGTATGAGATGCTTATAGAACCTGGGAACTTCTGTCAATATCCTGAATTTGCTCTCAGTGTTAGACTTCTGTGTCTGTATTTTGAGATCTGAATATATATGCTATGATCAGTGTAAACAGGTCTCAAGTCCTAAGATATTTATGTTGGGAGTGCTTATTAAGTCTTATGATGGACTCAGAGTAACAGTTTACTTCCTTATCTTTCTTCTCCTTTTCTCTTGACTCTAATGAGCATTTTGGGAGGGAAAAAAAAAAGTAGTACTGAGTTGATCAGAACATATTTAGTCACATGCAACTTTATTTGGTTCTGTCTTTTTAGAAAAGGCTTACAAGTCAAGCACCCATCAACTTGGATGTCAGCGTTACATGGCAGAAGTAGCTGCATAACCCTGGTGCCTCTGTGAGATTTAGAACTGTCAAGCTGAAAAGGACTAGTTAAATTGCTAATATATCTTACAGGTATCAGGTTGCTGTTGGATAGGGCAATTTTTGTATTATTGCAACTAATTGCGAAAAAAAGTAATGCTATTTCATTATTTTGTCATTTCTGTAACACTCAATATATTTTTACAGTTCTTGTTAAGGAATGAGTTTCTGCTCTGAAGAAATTACAGTGTGCTTTTAGGAAGGCTACATGAAGTAATGGTAACATGGGAACAGGGAAAGCAAAGGTACAAGTTTACTGCAAGAAGTTTATGCAATTAGTTCAGCTATGGCACCTTGTAATGGTTCAATTGATTAAATGATGTACATAAACTGCAATTCTACTCAGAATTAACATCTAAACAAGATGGTTTTGTACTTGGAGAAATCTAGGTCAAGATTTTCAGAAATTAGAGAGTAAATAGGTACCCATGTCCTTATCTGATGGTTAAACTGTTCTTACTGTCTCAAAATTGCTGAGCTTTCTGTAGGTCCCTTTTTAAAACCAGTGGACACTTCTATAAACTCAGTATCTTCTAAAGATCAGGCTCTTTTTTCCTTGGGAACAAAAGCGCAAATGTAGAGGACTAGCTAGTTTTTTGGTTTGGTGTTTTGTGGTTTTTTTTTTTAGCTCTTAACCCTAAACTTCAGGTGCTAAGTGCCACTTTACTTCTCAGAAGTGAGTCAATACTCAAGCCAGCTCAGTGTAACTCCTCCATACTCTGTTGGTTGTGTGCACTGATCTTGTGTCCTACTGTACTACAGACTCAAAGGTAGCCTTACCTTTTTACATTTCTAGAAGAGAAGAATTAAAGATGTTTTTCTTTAGTTCCTTCCTTCTCGAAATCTTAAAGCACTTTAAAAGTGTTAAATAAACCTACCAACACATAAAATAGATAAAAAATATTAGACCTATATTAAAGCACCACCATGATGGAATATATGGAAGAATACTTGATGAAACTAGAACATTAGGCACAGACTTGTGATTTTCTAGTTACTGCATTGCTTGCGTTCCCTAATGTGATTTTTAGTAGGTGAAAAATTTACCAAAATGTCCATGGGAAATTTGATTTAGGTCATCATAAGATTGACTGGATTTCAGGGCACACTGCAAGGCTGGACAGTAAATTCAATGTGGACACGTGGCAGAAAGGGTTGTTGTGTTCCTATGACTAGGAGCAACGTCCAACCTTTCAGCTTCCATCTGCCTGTTAAAAATAAAGTTATTCTTTCAAGAGACACTTCAGTCCTCTAGCCCTCTTGCTCCGTTCTTGCCCCAAAATGTCCAGATTGGTTTGCTGTGAGCTTCCAACAACTGTTTGAGGCAGCCTGTGCTTTCCAAAATCTGTATCAGGTATTTGCTTTACTTGATGGTAGGGCTACACCTGTAGTGCAGAATAGAACTGTTAGTAAGGGAATCAACTTCATGAAAGTACCTTAGACTTAGATAGATAATTTTAGCACACTTTTGGGAACCATGCACATTTGCTATTCAGTGAGTCTTCTATTAAACTAAATTTGTTCCAGCATACAATGTGTACAGCAAAGAACAATTATTAGCAGAGGTGGCACCATCCTTAAAACACAGTTTAAAACTATAGCCATACAAATGACAAACACTTCATTCTAGGTCTTTTAAAAGGAGATATGCCAAGATTCCTGTATTTGTTCCATAAAGCAATTAAATGAATACTCTCAGTTTGCTCTGAATGTAACTGAGCTAAAATAATGTGGCTGAATGTATTGGAGGTTGATGCAGAAAGAATCACCCTGAATAGATTGGGAGGTTGAACCTTTGCAAATAAAACACAATTTATGTAGCATCACAGCAACAGCTCAGGTAGGTGGCTACTTCCTTTTGGCAGTATTATCAAAGGAGGAGGGTCCCCAAACAGTTAGATAGCATGGTGATGGCAGAAGATTATCTATCAAGATTGAGATGTCAACATTTTTTTAAACACAAACCAGACAGAATTAGAGGGAGACCTAATGTAAAGCGGGATAATACAGGTAATAGTAACCTTATAAGATAAAAGTTAACTTTTCCAAATTTCAGCTATAATTTTTTAAATGCCGTGATTGAAGAAAGAGGAAGGCATTTCAGAGTTTTGTTGTGACATTTGTTGATTAAAAAAAATATTCTGAACAGCCTGCAGGTAAATTTTTGTTAAGCTACACAACCCTCATGCAAATATGTTCTTCTTTTAATCTTATTTTACCGTAGGACCAAAGACATGAACAATTTCTACATTTGACCAGTAGTATATTTTATTAACCTATGGTTTCAGGCAACATTCTGTCTTCTGTCATGCTTCCCATCACTGTAAATTTTATCCAAAGTCCAGCAAATTTGCCTTTTAAAGAATTAAATGTGACAGTGTTGCAGTTTTTATAGAGCATTGTTGGGTTTTTTTGTTAACAGTAAAGACTCACAAACCTAGAGGGGAGAGTAAGGGGAGAGAGTGAACAGTTTTCAAAGTACCATCTCAATTAAATTTGTTTCCTTCGCATGATACCGAGAATCTGTCTGATGCTGCCTTTCGGATTTGCATCCGTAGATTAGGGCCAGTCAGACAGTCCAGCTACAAAATCACTGCATGCCAATCCAATGCAGGATACAAAATCGGTACATTTTGAAAGTGCAGATCTTGCATTCCAGATAAGCATACACCAAGGCTTGAATGTGCTTGTGGAGGGAGCACATTTAAAAGATACGTGCCTACCTCAAACAATGTTTCCTCCTGTATGGCAAGGTTCATTCTTTAGCACATAACCTGATAGAGGCAGAATTGGAAAAAAAAACCCCAAAACTGAAAAGAATTGACACAGAACATACTGTAGCTGTATCTAATGCCATTTTGTGTGTGTCTTGGCTGCGCTGATTCTGTTTAGTGTTGTGTCCACCAATGAAAGGGGAATGCAGTCCAAAGCTGCTAGTATTAGATCCATCAGTCCAGCCTATGATTGGATCATTTATCTCCTATATTTACTGAATTCCTGTTTCTGTGTGTCGGCTCTGGAACTTCCACTGGGATTCACTAGCTGATGTTGTTGCTTACCATATCAAAACAGAACAAAGATACATACTTTAGCAGAGCGACTCTTGGCAGTGTTAACTTAAAGACTGGCTGTGTCTCTAGAAGGTATATGATGTAGCGTAAGCAAAACTGAACATACAAGGGCTGGGAACTCACTGGCTGGGGAAGCAGTTCTGCTAAAAACAATGGCAGAGTCTTGCTAGACAGCAAACTGAACATGAGCCAGTAGCAGGCTATGGCAGCAAAGAAGGGCAACGGTATCTTGGACTGTAATAAGAGCAGCACAGCCAGTAGCTTGAGGAAAATTATTATCCTCCTCTACTCAGCTCTTACTAGGCCATATTTAGAAGACTATGTCCAATGTTGAGCCTCCCAGTGCAAGGAAGGTATCAATGAACTGAAGTGAGTTCAGTGGAGGGCCACCAAGATCACCTTCAGGGCTGCAGCATTTGCACTTTGAGGGGAGGCTGCAGGAACCAGGCTTGTTCAGCCTGGACAACAGTTGGTTTTGGGGGGGACCTAACAAACAGCAGTCTCCCATACCTATGAGGAGGTTATAAGAAGGTGGAGCCAGACTCTTCACAGTGGTGGTAGGACAACAGACCTAAGTTGAAAGAAGGGAGATTGTGTCTGGATTGAAGGAAAAACCTTTTCCCTGCAAGAGCAATCAGGCAGTGGAGCTGGTTGTCTGGTGGGGCTGTGCAGGCTCCATCCTTGGACGCTTTCAGGAACCAAGTGGATAAAGCTCTGAGCAGCCTGTTCTGACATCGTGGCTGACCCTCATTCATGCAGGGAATTGTTTTGATTAGAGATCTTATGAGGTCTCTAATTATCCTGTGGTCCTACGTTATTGTACAAAAATATTGAGTAAGTTTTCTCTCGGGTGATATTGTATAAGAGTTCAGATGAGCTGGGTTTCAGTTTATCTGCATTTAGGAGACTGGGGCATTGGCCCAGGGGATGAGCAAAGTTGGTACACTGTCCCTGTGTTAAAATCTAGGGTTTGTGCATTTCTGAAAAATAACCAAGATAACACATGGAAGTCTTAACTTTTAATGTATGATTGAGGATTAAGTAAGACTTGTCTTCAGTTCCACCAGAACGTGCTTGGTGGCAGTATTATGTATGCTCTGTGTGTGTTTTGAGTATTTTTCTTCTAAGTAAGTTTCCTGAAAGTTTATTTAATGAAGCCAAGTGGCACACATATCAGCTGTAATATATTTTCTTTTAAATCTCTCTGCCAAAAGATGATATTGTGTTTTTTATTTTAGAAAGATAACTTGTGCTCTGTTTCAAATGAAATTTAGCATCCTTGGGAAAATGTATTTCTGATCAAAGGAAATATTCGGCCCAGTGATGCTGAAGTTGAAAAGGGAGCGAAACAGAATTTGAATAAAAATGTTCATGTTTTCTAATCCATCTCTGCCACACAGGTCTTATGCCTTATTTCACAGATATTGCTCACTTTGTAACTACACAATTAATCAGTTTTGAAATAATACACATTTTTTGCCACCTTACTTACATAATTAATAAATTCTTTCCCCTTCTGCACAAAGAAGTCATATAGGGACAGAATTAGATTGTTTCTCTTCATTAGTGTTCAAACTGCCTAGTATTATGAGAAAGTAACTTGTAATTCATGAGAAAACCATAAGAATTTGATCCCAAACATCTTAACAGTTTTTTCTTCAGGACTGGGAAAAAAGTAGTTGAACTGCATATTTGGTCATTGGCAAAATTATTTTTAAAGCCTAATGACTGAGATTTTTTTTTTAAACTCAAGATGGGCATAAATTGTTCTGGAAATAGACATGTGGAAACTTTGCAGGGAACACCTGAAACACATCTTGTAGTAACAACCCACACTTTCTTCAAACTGCATCAAATTTTAGTGTTGGGGGAGACACAGTATTATTTATCCTAACTCCTGAGAATACGAGGAAAAGGGAGCAAGCCAGCTTCTGCTCTCAGTTGTACCACGGTATAACAGGAGTGTGAGCACAGACGTGATTGGCAATGCTCACACAAATTTCAGTGGAACTGCATTTCAATCCTTCCATCTTTTTCAGTCTTCTTACTTTGCTGTAGTAGATCAGAACATGGCCTATGGAGTGTTTAGCAAAGACAGCCTGTCACCTCAATGCCATTTGCAAGTGTTTCATCGATTCCATTATTTTTATCAATATATATTAAGTTGTAATCGGTCTTACTTTTATTGATTTTCATTCACAGTTCAATGTTTCCGGTCCCCTCTTCTAGTGTAGACGTTAAACCATGCTAAATTGTTCCCAAGAACCATAGGCTAAGTTCAAGTAAGTTAAGAACTGCCACAGTTATTTCATAGACTTCTTTGGTTTTCTCCCCCCACCCTCCCCCAAGTACTTTAATGAGCTTCTAAAAGAGCAGTCAACTCTGGAAACAAGTCCTCTGAGTCTGCATGAGCACGATGATTAAGATGACATTTGAGTGCTCTGTCCATCTTGTGTTTCTGATCTTTCATAGAAAACCACTGAAATCATTACTACCAGGCAGCACTAGAACAAAAGAAATTCTGGTATGGATGAAAAGTTTTTCTGACATTGCTGGTTAACACGTAAAGCATTCCAGTAAATTGCAGCAGTGTTAGGCTTTTTCAAAGTATTGGTTTATTATTGAGTAAGAAATTTGCTTGCCACCATGTTCACCAAGAGGAGAAAAGGAATACAAACTGAGTGCTTCATGACACATCAGCATTTCTGCATGCATTCACAAATTGATACTTTGATCTTTTTTTTTCAATGGTGTTTCATCTGCAAAAAGCTCTCTTCTTGTGAACATTCAAAACATTGCCTTGAAAGAATGAACAGAAAATGATCATTTCCATGTATTATATTCTGGACAAAGGCCTTTTCTAAACTGTAGAAATTCAGTTAAGACAACTCTTTGAAGTTTATAATAATTTCTTTGGTTTTATTAACTCATCTCATTTTGCATAATGGATACATTCTCAGGGTGTCCCCATGTTCATGTTAAAACTGGAGGAGTGAGATCAATTTTTTTGCAATTCTATCCAGAGCTTTATGTAGCCATCATTAATGCACAGATATTAATGCACTAGATGCATTAATGCACTAGATATTAAAAGGAGCTTTTGTAAAAGAAAATAATATTGCATCTGATTAATCAGAGAATTGTTCTTCTAGTGCAGACCGTTTATATTAGTGTCAGTGGGATGAAGCGTCAGTGGGAACTCACACCTCGAGTACTGTGTTCAGTTGTGGGCCCCTCACTACAGGAAAGACATTGAGGTGCTGGAGCGTGTCCAGAGTAGGGCAACCAAGTTGGTGAGGGGCCTGGAGCACAAGTCTGATGAGGAGCAGCTGAGGGAGCTGGGGCTGTTTAGTCTGGAGAAGAGGAGGTTGAGGGGAGACCTTATCACTCTCTACAACTACCTGTAGGGGGGTTGTAGTGAGGTGAGTGCTGGTCTCTTCTGTCAGGTGGTTGGAGATAGGAGGAGAGGAAATGTCCTCAATTTGCAGCAAGGGAGATTTAGGTTAGATATTAGGTAAAAATTCTTTACTGAGAGGGTTGTCAGACATTGGAACAAGCTGCCCAGGGAAGTGGTTGAGTCACCATCCCTGGAGGTATTCAGAAAGCGCATAGATGGGGTACTCCATAACATTTAGTGGTTTAGTGGGCATGGATGATGGTTGGATTAGATGATCTTGAAGGTCTTTTCCAAACTAAATGATTCTACAATTCTATGAACTGTCCTACCTTTGTAATAGCAGTGTGCTTGCACTGCTGGAGAAGGAGAGTAGTGCATCTAATACAGACCCTAAATTCTCCTATGGGAGTTGTGTGGACTTACTCTGTAAGTCACTAATCTAACAGTGTGGCTTTCTTGCACTAGAATACTTTTAGACTGTTTATCCAACTGCTTATAGTCCCATTTCCATGTCAGAACCCATTGTGACTAATTTTTAAAATTATGGAGAACTTGACATTGTTTTATTTCTGTGAGTGCTCAGTTCAGGGTTATCAATTTTAGAAAAGCACAAGAACTCCTCTAGCTAGGATCTGTCATTCACACAGTTGCAACAAAAAAAGGCAGGCTGAACTACTGAAGCTTCAGCTCTCGGCATAGCATGTTATGTGAAAGCCTTTCTGCTGCATCCAAATGCAAAGGCACTTCATATCTTAAAGCATTTATTTCTATTTATGTTGGACTGGATGGAGTGTCGAAGTGTTACGCTTTCCCATACAGTTCAATGTTTGTATGTTGCTGTTAACATTTGCATAAGTGCTAAGCCAAAATAATTTTGTCCCGCAGACCTCAGATGAAGTTTATGTGAATTAAAGGAGCTTTTTATTTGTTCAGTTTTGGTTGTTTTTTTGTGAGTTGTGTTTTGTTTAGTTTTTCTAAATGAATGGAATCAGTTCTCTGTACCTCTGTTAGGCTTCTCAGCAGCAATTCTAGAGCAATTCTTCCCAGAAGTCTTTAGAAATGAACTATCGGACATACACAGTTGACTATGGAAGGAAGTAGATTGTTCGGCAAGTCAGCTTCAGTTTGGCAACTCCTATCTGCATATTCTTACCATGCAGCAAATGTGAGGTAACTCTGAATAGAGAACCATTTGGGGAAGAGCAATTTAGTGTAAAATGCTGACAAACTTGTTATCCTGCATTTGTGTGTCTGTGCCATTGTTCATCACAATTTTGCCTGATAAATCTTATCTAACCGTTCCAGAGAAATTCTGGGGGTAAGTCCTTGTTCAGTTTTTGGGTTGGATAGTCAGCTGAAGTCAGAGATACTTATTTCTACCATTGATTCAGGAAAAATGAGAATAGCTTTCTCACAGGATTCTCTGTACTTTCCTGGTGGCAGAGGAAATGCCATGACTGCAGCTTTTCTCAGGCTTTTATGATGTGTGGTTTTGGATGAGGAGGACATTGTCACATGTACTTTGTTAATCATTTGGAACCATCAGCTGGTTTTCTCCATAATTTTTCTTGAAGAACATTTTCATATTAAATTGTTTGCTTAGTCTTATGGAAATGAGAAATCATGATACAGTAGTCGTATGCTGAGCTGTTCTGATACTTGCATCTCAGAAGGCAAGCTGCGCTGCTGGAAGACTATACAGATATTGTCATTCTATTTCCATGCTGGAGAATTAGGATATATTTTCAAATTACAGTCAGGTTGTCTGAAGGAAATGAAATTTTTGAGTGTTTCTGTAATTATGGTAGACAAAGAAATGAAACCAGGACGAAGTTGCAGGAAAATTGAAGGCTAGGTAATGCACTTCTTTCTAAAAGGAGGGAGTTTAGATTTTGCACAATTCGCTTAAGGTTGTTTTAAAATTTGTTACAGTTTTTTGTATTACACTTTCTATTCCAGTTCTTGCCCTCAGACTCATTTCCTCTGCCCAGCAAAAACATTTTAATTTTTTATCCCTCTATACTACAGGTGGTGAAGTAGTACAGTAACAGCAATCACCACTGTGTGGTAACAGTTAGCAAAAAGTGGTTTTATTTTGTTTTTTCATGGTGTTCAGTTCAAGGCCTCATTGTGATAAGGACCAGTTTCCATCAGGCCTTTCCAACCATGTCTCTGTAGGCCAACTTTGTGATTCTGGAACAGCAAATTTCAGGGTGAAGTTCATGAGAGCTAAAGAAGTGGACTTGACCAAAGCTTCTAACTATGGAATAATCTAGAGAAAGACCAGATAGAGCCAATGTCAGATAGCACTCCAGAAACTGGCTGATCCTATTATTTTTGTCATAACTTTTTTAAAAGAGTACCTTGCACTTTTTTTTTTTTTTGGTAAATAAGGTCTCTGCAACGGGCCTTAGCCTGGATGCTGAAGTTGCTAAATGTTTTGTAAACTTTGCTAACAAATTCATGGCCCTCTCACATTAAAAAAAAACCCAACGAACTAGTAAAAGGGCAAATCTTGGAGTGACAGTGTACAGTACCAATATATTCTCTGCAAGTAAAACTGATCCAGTCAGAATTGCTGTATAATATTTGGATTCTGTAGTAATTCTGTCAAAACTCCATAACATCAATATATCTATATGTTTCTTGTCAGTCAAAACAGAAGTCCTAATGTGCAAATCTGAGCTCATGTTACTTTAGCATATTTTTTTCCAGACTTGTGAGAAGCAGGAAATAGGAGGGTCCTCAAGAGATTTTTTTTTTTTTTTTTTTTCTTCCCCCTTGTTTTACTGAACTTTGGATCTTTAGGAAAGCAAACAGTGTATCTCAAGTGTAACTGACTAAGTGGAGGTACTTCCAGCATACGTATTTACTTAAAAAGGAGAGTTGGGAACCAGTCACAATCTGTAGATTGGTTAGTAAGTAAAATGGAAATGCAGTTATATTTAAACGTGTCATTTTGAAATATATGCACTGCGAACCCTGGCTAGAGAAGGAGGATCAAGGGCGTTTACTGAACATAAACCTTTAACTTCCTCAATGCTCCCAAATAACATTTCATGGCATAATATTTTCCACATTCCTAAAGACAATTGAGAATAAATTATAATATGAGGAAAGAATCCACGACTTTTATAAGAACAAATATGAGGTTTTGAGTGTTGTTTCCATGTAATTATTTGATTTAGCATTGGGGGCTGTGTGTATGTATTTTTATGTATGCGTATACATATGTAGCTGTCCTATACTGGGTTGATGCAGAATGGCTTAATAGTGAGTCATTAGAGGGGTGGCTCCTAGCTCATAATTTACCTCCCAAAGTATTAAACACCCTGCTATTCTTTAGGTGGAGCATTTGACTTTTTGCTAAACAACTTCCAATGAAACTGACATTGACTGATATGTGCACAGTAGTGAAATGGGTTCAGTGCATTCCTTTTGATCAATTGGTCATTAATTGTCATTCAGCTGGTGCTTAACAATACAGGTTCAATAAAATAAAAGCATAGATTATGGATATTCAGAGAAAGAAAATTCTTTTCTTTAAGCTGAAAAAAGACCAATTCTGGCTTTTACCATCTGAATATTTGGGTTACTACCTTCTCTCTGTTCACAAAACATTTTTTCACAAAACACACAGTACTTTTAGAGCATGACAGTTTCTGCAAAAAGGTGGCCTCCTACGTATGCAAATATTCGTATTCTCCACAGTTGTGACAAAGGCCTGCTTCTAAAAATATGTGCACTAATAGCAGAGTTTTCAGAACACAGCAAGAAGAATAATCAGAGATCTGTGACTTCTCACCTACAAGGAAATGTAGGAGAGCTTGTGTTGTTTAGTTGAAAGAGAAAATTTAGGGGGAACATTAACAGCCTTCAGAAGTATGTAAAAGGATGTTGCAAAGAGGAAGAGGCAAACAAGTTAAGTCAAAATTTGGACCAATAGCATTTGCTATCATATAAATTTTTTATTTGCAAAAGGATCTCAACTAGTCTGTTTGTTTACATGGGAACATTTGTACAGCCAACTTCAAAAACTTATGTGCTGCACTGGGAGTTATCCAGACAGTGTGAGAATTGGTATCAAACACTTTAAATAACTGATCATATGCTTTGAACGGCAAGTACTTAAGGCCATTGTGACTATGAAAAATTCGTGTGCTGTCCATAAAGTGGAATATGCTCACATAAAAAGTTACTTAAATAATTTTGAACGCTGAAAGTCTGTTCAGTGGTTGATTCTGAACTATAAGAGGCTAAGTTATTCCCACGAACTGTCCAGCCACTCTCAGTATTTATTTTCACTTCTGAATCATTCAGGATTACTGTTTCCAGGTTTTCCCATGTATTCAATCCTTATGTTTCAGTTTATTTCCTCTGCTAGTACTAGCTTGCATTAATTTTGATAAAATTATATGGTTATTTTCTGCTGATTTTTACAGTCTCCCATGTCTATATATTTCTCATTCCTTGTTGGTAGAGCTGTTAATAGTTATGTGTTGCTTGGAAGAAAAAAATTTATGCTGAAGATATTTTCCAAATTATATCTTAAGATATTTCAGAAACATCGGTCCACTTAAAATTATCTTTCAGTGTCACAGAAATCAGCTAAATCCCAGAAAACTGGGAAGCAAAAAAGATAGTTTCAATTTCTAAATGACTCTCTCCCCTACCTTTCAGTTTCTTTAGTTTTCCTGAAACAATTTCAGCCCCTGCCCCAAATCTGATTAATATCACTGGTAAATTAATAGAATAGATGTTATGAGAGAAAAATACTAGACTTCTAGATAACAAGTTTAATTCTAATGATGGCACATTGCTGTTTTTAATAAGAGAAGAAAGCGGGCTTGCAGTATGAGTCCTGTGTCTTAACTAATGTGAAGACTTCCAGTAGATTAATTGGATACTGCAAAACTAGGGGTTTCATGTATGATGTTAATCCCTGAATTTTGAGGAATCCATGTGTAAAATGGGAATTCAGGATCAGTATCAGAAGGTAGTAAACAATGAAAGAAAAAAACCCCCTGCATTTGTTTCTGAAACGTCTGATACTCTCTCGTTTTGTAGAATAAAGTAAATGATAAACTGCCGCAGCTCAGAGTTACATGTGTGCATGTGTGTGACTGCTTTTGACTGCTGTGTTCTACATTAGTAGAACAATGTAAGTTAGACAGTTTTTTGTTTAGTTGATCTATCAGATGTTTTTCTGTTGCTTGCCCAGTAGCAAGGTAATCAAATATTAGCAGGGGAAACATTTTTGAAAAAGTAAAACTTGTTGCACCTTTATTTATGTCATAAACTTAGACATGACTCTGGAGTATGCATCTCAATCCATGTTCAAACTTAAAGTATTTGGAAGTATATTTGAAATTTCAATTGTATCTGCAATTCAATATTTTATTGACTTTTAACTGATTCTTTGCCATTTTATAAGGGAGAGGTGGTACGTACTCACAAGAAAACAGCTAGCAAATGAAATTAGTGTAAATATAGTTAAGTAAGCAATGAAGAATCGTTGAGAAGAGAGATTTAGGCTGCACATGTGTTTTTCTGTTTTCTCTCCATGGTGGTGGGGAAAGTGTTCTTCTATGCTGCAGGGGCTCAGAAGAATCACCATGGGCTAAGGGAGACATGCAGGCCATAGAGAGGGGGCTGCATGTCAGGTTCTGTGAGATTGAACCTGTTCCATAGCACCCAGAAGGTGCCTCTGCAAAGGGAATAAAGGTAGGCAAAGGGGAGAACATTGCATGCTGTAGGCTTTTCAGGACCACCAATGGGCAAAGTACAAATCTAGCTTATTACCATATGATGGAGACCGTAACTGGAAGTCGTGGTTCTAGATAGTTTAAAAGGCTAGAAGGGCACTTATTTCTTTAAAAGTTCTTCCCAGAGTGGAAGAATTTTTGATACAAAATACAGGGAAAGGAAGATGGGGCATAAGTAAACATAGAGAAACGGAAGCAATGCTAAGTCTAGAATGTGTAGTTAAGAGACAACTGAATAAATGTTAGGAAAAAGGCTGGTAATTCCAATGGTCTGTCCATCTATTTTTTTTTTCCTTGTTCTTTCTCCATCTTCCTCTGTCTTCCTCTCTCCCCCCCCCCTTGTTGTTGCTGTCATTTTCTCTCTCGCACGCATCACAAAGATACCTTGTGCTACCTGAGAACACAAACAAAATGTTGCATTTGCCATTACAACACAGCCTACTTTCAAGTATTTTAAGAATGATCCCTTGCCAGTGACTGTAGTGAATGTTCAAAAGTTCTTGTTGTTTTTTTGCATTGTGTTTGAATTATTTTTGGACAACAGTGGAGTACAATCTGAACTAACTTTCTAAAATGTCTGAAATAGTGGTTAAAAAGGGGAAAAGGGGGGGGGGGGAATATCTTTAAAAAGCACTATGGAGGTGTAGGCCGGATCTGCTCATACATGCCCCAGTGTACAAGGGGGCTTTAGCTGCTGTGGAGACCTCCCAAATATCTTACTGGACTACCTGCTCAGTCTGTCAATGAGCAGAACATCTGGGATCAGGGGACTTGCTGGCTTTTTTTTGTGGACTCAGTGCTTGCTTATCAGAATCTGGTGATTTTTGTCCAATTATTTTCAAGACGTAAATTAGACAGTAAGATGTTTTTTTGCCATTCTTGTTCTGAACTGATCCCGAGTATGGCTATTGCAGTATGGCTATCTTCTTACAGCTTGCTCTCATAACTTTCTCATACTTTTTCCATGCTGTGCACAGTCTTCTTACCTGCTTAGCCATTTTTAAACTCCTTCTCGAAAGTCAAGTTTTATTTGCACCTGTGAGAGACTTGAGTCTAATTCTGTAATGTCACCTGTTGCTCAGAGTCCCACTTGTCCCCCTAAGTAAAAAAACCTGTGAGGAAGCATTTGTATTGTTGTGACTGGCAGAACTTTTAACAGTTTTCTCCAGATAGCTTCCAGCACATCATGCATGTATTTATGAATCAGATTTTGGTTTTCCCAAATGCTTTTAACTTTTCTTGATTTCTGCCAGAGCCACGCAAAGAATTTGAAGTTGAACAACAGCTATGCCTCCTGGTTCTTGTGTGGAAGACACAATGAAGAGCAGTCATAATTTCCCCTGTAACAGTCATGATTTTATGGACTGCTACCATACACTCTCTCAGCTGTCTTTTTTCTAGACAAAATCTGTGGGCCTCACTCAATACCAGCTTCTGTATGGGTGAAATATCCTGTTCTGTGAACCAAAGCGCAGGGCACCTGATTGGATCCAGAATTGCGGGCTTGTGAAATGGCCTGCACCATGTATTCTGATTTCAACCTGAAGTTTACATTTGTACACAGGGATGTGTGTAGAGGCCTGATTAAGGTAGGGTACTAGCTGACAAAACAAGCACTAAATCAATTAATTAATCCAGATATAATTTTGTATGGTACTGAAAGGGCTCGTAGAGGAAGAAAACTCTGTGCAGGACAGTCATTCCTGACCATCAGGCAGTCAGAAAGAATAGTACACTGGAAAGTTTATTTTAAAAACAAACATACACAAAAATACCCACATGTAAACACTTAGTGTAAGAAAAGTGCTAGCAATAATCTTAAAAATGTGTTTATGGAATTGTTACAGTAATGAAAATGTCACTGAAAATATAGTTAAACTAATGAGCATTTATGAGAGAGAAAATTACTTGGGCTTCTGTCCATTTGGGGCATTTGCAGAGCTTCTGTCACAGCTGTACTGCAGTTACACCTAGACATGGATGCTCACTGTTGAGTCTGAACCACAAAATTGAGCATGTAAGGGAATGATATTTAGGGGCAAAATAGTATTTTTAGTAAGGGAATGATATTTAGGGGCAAAATAATATTTTTAGTAAGGGGGATGATGTAATATTGTTGGCACAGTTGCAAAATAAACAGTGCTTTATTCTTCTCTGAGTGTACCCTGGCTTCTCACTGAGCCTTGCTCTGACAGAACCATGTGTCCCAGTTGCTGGGGGACTGGGGATAACAGGTCAGCCTTTCTGCTCTCGTTTCCCAGCTGTATTGGCTCGTTCAGTTTGGCACCCGTGAACCACTTCACTGTGGGAGGATGTAGGCCTGTAACTAGGGAACCACCTCAGGGGACTTAGAAATGGTCTTCGTTTTATCCTTTTGCCATGTGTAGGAAAAAAGGCAGAAAGAGTAAGATGCTCGTATGCCAGTGCCTATCTTGTACCTTCAGCTTTCCTTGCCTGCACTGTAAATCCCTTTCGTGTCAGAGATTATGGTGTTGGACATGCTCTTCCTGTCTATTTAATCTCTGAAATCCTGATTCCCTCATCTCTGCTGAACTGCAGTTTCCTAGCCCCTGTACAATAAATTGCTGTAAATGGCTAGAGGGAAAAGATGACTTTTCCCTTGTGTCTAAGTGCCAGGGGTGCCACCAAGAGGTGTCAAGATGATCCTTCTTGCAGAAAGACTTACTAGCCACTCTGTGTCTTTTAGGTAAGAAATGCAAATATTCTGCACTTTTCCTCCTTGTTGGTCTAAAATAGCCTACAAAGGAAGATTTTCCAGGCACAGTGTTTATAAAACCCTGGAGAGGATTGAGTAGCACTTAAATCTTTAGATGGTTCTTGAAAGTTGATATCTTGCACAGCCAAGGTAAATTTGAATTACGCTATATGTGACTGTAGTTGAAACTGTATGCTACATGTGCTAGGGGCAAAATGTGATATAAGGCCTGTGCATTCAGTCTGAGGAATTGCAAATACTTTTCAGGGACATGTGATTCCTCTCACCCGTTTTTTTTTTTAAATGGGTTGGACTGATTGTGGAACTTCTTTCTCTTTTGTGATAGAATTGCAATATAGTGATGGATGTGGAAGACATCTTTCTCTGGGCAGTTTCTGTCATCTTGATAGCTGGATATTAATGCAGGCTGTTCCCATGCATAGTAAACCCTCTGTGAATGAAAACATCTGTGAAGTTAATACCAAATTATATATACAGGAGTGACATGGTAGGTGCTAAGCTCTCCGTGATGGATAAATTGTAGTCTGGATTGTTTGGTAATTACCTCCAAAGGTGCTTTGTCCTATGAGACAAATCCTGTGCGTTCTTGTGTAATAAAAAAAGTAATTATTAAAGTTTGTCTTCCAACCCAGATTTTGAAGATATGCCAGTAGGCAAGAAAAGGGGGAGGGAAAGCAATCTTTTTTCTGAAGTGACAAGTGACAACACCTTTTTTTTTTTTTTTTTTAAGTCCAGTTTCCCAGGGATGTCTTGTCCATGTGGCCTCACACTTTCCCAAAATAATTTCCTCTGGCTACAGACCAAACACGAGAACGTCAGGCAAAAAATGTTTCTTTAAAAAAAGACTGAAAGTGTATCTGTTGAGAGAGGGAAAAGATTTTCAGGCTTATCATGATAAAAGTGGAATGATATATAATAATGTTTATTTAGCACTTAAAGCTAATAATTATATGTTAAAACCAAATTCTGATTTTTTGCATGGCTACTGTAGATTTTCTTCTGTCTAATTGTCTGTATACATACAGTATGTAGGGAATATCAGATAGAAAGACCTCAGTGGTATGTCAGACCTCTTCCCCACCAAATTCCAGCAGGGCTCTGTCCCCTCACCATTTGCAGGACTCCATCCCAAGGTCTCTGGTGGAAGGAAGTGCCACAGTTCAGGCCTTGCTGGCCTTGTTACTCACATGGAAACAGCAGCTGGTCCAGTAAACAGCATTGGGTGGTGTAACCCTTTTATTCCAGTGTTTTAATCACTACTTTGGCTGTCCGTCAAAAGCATTGAATTCAAAGCCCTTAGTGGACTTAAGTTGCACCAGTTGCTTGTTCCAGAAGGTAGCTGCATCCTCAGAATGGACATGTGTCAGTGGCAAAGGTGAGATTTGTTTCGGTTTTTTATTTTACAGTAATGCCTAGATTCCTTAAGCTACATCAAGTCCTCTTCGTTCTTTGCCTTTTTGCCTTGTACAAAAAAAGTAATATGAAACAAGCCATCCCCTGGGAAGTTCAAAATCTTGACAGATTTAGTAATCTAAATATCTAAGAACACAGCAATTCACTCTTCTCCTTTAGAGATTTGCTACAGAATGAAATAAAACACCCACCTCCCAGCCACTATTTTCTTGCAGTTGGGGAATGGTGAGGGGAGGGATCTCATGAAACAGAAAATGGAACTTATTGCTAGCTACCGATTGAAATAAGAAGAGGGCCAGCATTTAGAGATTTCTCTTAACAAAATACTGGATGGTGATGAAGTTGCCTATCACTGGACTATGTGCAGTCTCTGCATATCAGCAATGTTAACCTTAAAAATAGGAACAAAACTACCCTTTGGGTCAGTTGCTGAATCTCACATGGAAGCTTTGTTTTTGAAAGATCCAAGGGCAATCAGTGAACACAAAGTTTGTTTGCTTGGATTCTCTTTGCCTTTTAGGGTTAGATTTCCTATGACCTGTAGCTTTGCAGGAATGGCATCTGTAGTCCTTTCCCACTTGTGGAGGGAAAGATAGACAAGCCCTGCTGTCTGTCAGAGCATGCTATTTTGAGAAACTGCACAAGTAAATATTCAGCAGCAACATTACAGTGTCAGACTGCTGCATGTGTAAAGTGTAAAACATGGAAATTAGTAAAGTGGCCCTCATACTTACAATAGTTTTCTCACATATGTAAGCAATCAGTAGACTCAATTAATGAAAATGATAGCGCAAATGGGTAGAGAGGACTTAAACCTGATGATTACAAAGGAGATTCCATTATCTAAGAAGGAGTGTACATACATTGTGGCTTAGAGTAATTAATTCCATGTTTAAATAAGTGTTCTGTTAATATGTATAGTGTGTGTCTAAGCTCCTGCCAACAAAATTTATTACAAATCACTCATTCCCACTTAAATTTTTCCAAGATGTTACCTTTAGATTCAGCAATGTCCTAATCTAAGCATAAATATTATTTTCCCTTTTTAACAAAGAAATTAAAATGTTAAACAAGCCAGAGGTGGGGTTTTTTTGGTTGGTTGGTTGGTGGTTTGTTTTTTTTTTTTTCTCTGCCTAGGCCAGCCATATGAAGTTGGTAACTTGCAAGATGCATCAAAACCTCACAAAACATGGATGGCGAGTGATGCTAGTGGGATTAATTTCTAAGTTTGTTGTTGGTTTTTTTGTGTTTTGTTTGTTGCTTTGTTTTGTTTTTTTAAGAGGTAATGAAGAGGATCAGAGCCTGCCACTTACCTGAAAACTGATTACAGACTGAAGTAGGCATGACGACATATTTCACAGATCTGGGTATCTTCCCTGGGGAGCTTTCAGCAGTTGTAAGGCACCACTGTGGCATTATGCTACAGGAAAACCAGCCTCAGCTGAAAGCAGCAGAAGGGCATTGGGGTTTTCTGCCAGCAAAGAGGCAGACACTGGAAGAAATACTCTCTGTACGCATTCCCCCAATTGTGCAACAGCCTCTCCAGGAAGGGAAAATGTCTGCAGCTCGTGCAATCCCTGCCGTCTCTGGTGGGCTAATTTTGGTGGCTGTTGTGATGCAGGCATTTGTTCTCTTAGAAGTGGAAGGAGACACATTTAAATGATATATTTTGAATGTGTTATTCAAAAACTTTCAAGTAAATAACTAATTGTTTAGAATAGCTATTCCAACTGCAGATTGCTTTCTTTAAAAATCTCCTGGGTTTTGTTGTTGTTGTTCATTTGTTTGGTTTTTTGAATGCCTACAATCCTCCCCTCCCCCCCCCGATTCATAATTACTCTGTAGCATAGCAGAAAAATCATTGTAGGTGGAATTCCCCCAAAATGCCTTTTTGTCTAAATCCCAGTGAAAGTCAATGGGGTTTGTGCTCCAAAACCAGTTAATTTCTTTTAAAAACCTTACCTAATGAAAACAAATTATCACTTCGGTTTTACTGGGTAACATTTCCAGACCCTACACATAAATTGTCTCTTCATGCAGGAGGAGGACAAAATGTTTTTAGAGATCTAGCCTGAAGTAGGGGTCATGTCAGTTAAAGCAAAAGTAATTGGTATTTTTTACTTCAGTGTCTGTCAAATGAATGAAACTGAAGATAAACCAGTGGTGTATATTGAGCTAAATGCTGGTAGCCATGGAGAGAAGCAGCAGCTAACTGAAACAAAAAAAAGTAATACACATGAGTCTTTTTTGTCTGACAAAACAGTTTTGTCCACGAAAGTAAAAGGCATGTGGTAACAATGAGTATAACTACATTTCATTTTTGCTGTGAGATGGTTACAGTTACAAAATACCGTGCAATTAACTGTTTAATCCCAGTACTAGAAATGCATCAGGGCATGCTGTGAATGTAGTAGTCCTTTAAACACATAAATGACACATAGGAACCTAATTCTTGCTGTCTTTCAAAATTTCTCCTTTAGTGTATGCCACCACCATGTATGCTTTCTCTGGTAGCAGAGACTTTAAAATCTTCCAAAGGCATCTAACTTCTCTGACAGCTTTCCACTTCTCAGTCTGGTGCTGCAGACCCAAAGTGCCTATTCAAACCCTGGGGGTGATGCAAGAGAGCAAATATTTACTCAGTTAAATAGAAGTTGGGAGAGGCAAGTGACTTGCCAAGTTATAGAGTGAAATCGTTTCATCTCAGCACTCTTGAATGGCTTTTGGATCTAAATGTTGACACTTTGATGCTGCGCATCTATAAAAAGGAGTAAGTGAAATTGAGACAGAAATAGACAAACATCTTGGTCAGAATTTTGCTCACAAAAACTGTGAAAGAAAACATTTCATAGATATATGCTAGTACAGGTGAAATTTTCTGGTCAAAATAAATCCCTAAGGAAAAGAAATGTAAAAATGGTAGCCTCTTATTTCTGAACTTTTGTAAATGAAACACTTTGAAACAAAGCATTTCAGATAGAAAAAAAACAACTAAATATTTGGAAGTATGTTTTCAAAACCATCGTCATTCAAAAACCCCCTCTCGTTAGACCAAAACAAAAATAAAATTATCCCTTTTGATTGCTAAAAACTGAAGACATACGCTGTACAGATTGTCATACTATAACTTTTGCAATTGTCGGCAATTGCAAAAGGTATCTGTACAGCCTTTGTCAGCAGTTCTTAGATCAGTATGAGACCTTACTGATACAATGATACCTCTTTCAGGTTAATACGTCTATGACAGACTATGGGGTTTTTTACTGCAACGATGCTACCTACAGTTGCTGACTCTAGCTTCACTGTTCATCTGTCTCTGAAGTTGAAGCTAATACGGTGGTTAGATTATAAATGGGAAAGGAAATAAACGAGGATTTTTTTCCCTCCCCTGTTTTTTTTAAAGGAATTAGCTACTGAAGGATTCCCACAAACCCATGTACCCTTTGAATATTATGTAAGTCCTGTTTCAAGAGCTTAAGTGGAATATAATATAGGTTTTGCTGGTTGTTTTGCATGGAAGTCAACTTTACCCTAAATTAATTATATTATTGCATGCAGTGCTCAGCTGTTTCTGGTAACTGACATTAACAAAATTATCCAACCAACAAATATTTTCAGTATAAATGTGAAAGGAAAGAGAAAGTCTGGCTTTCTCCTGTTGAAACATAGTTTCTTCATTTTTTTTTTCTCCATGACAGTGTTTGATTGCATCCTTCATTATTTCTGATAGTATTCAATTTCCTTTTTGCTTTACCCTGTGCCTACAAAACTAAAAGGAGCAAAGTGACTTTAAAAATAAAACAGGCAAGGCAACTGATTTAAAAAAAAAAAAAGAAAGAAAAAAGAAAGAAAAAAAGGAAGGGGGTGCCAAACCAGAACCCTGAATTCAAATGCACCCAGACAATGAGTTTTAAGAGAGTCCAGAACCAGACCTTGAATTTTGTGGCTCTGATTATGCTCCAGTTTGTCCATAACCCAACACAAAATACCAGGGTTCACAATTACATGTGAAGTTTTAATAGGGTGGATGGATTGATTGAAAATACTTTGTGAAGAGGTTATGAGAAAAGACTTATCTAGTAAGTGCAGCCAAGATTTAAGCCATTAATTCAGATGTGAAGCATTTGGCAACAAGAGATCATTTTCATCAAAAAGGAAGCCCTAGTTCATTATTTTTGGTCTGAGAATAATTTGGTTCTTTGTTTAATGCTACTCAGTCTACCAGCAAACAAAAATTATATAACTAGAATGAAAATTATTTTTTTCTTTAATCGAACAGCATAGCACCCTAAAGGGAAGAAATTAATAACATTATTTTACAACCATCTGAAGTTGCCAAATTCACGCACGCACCCCCATGCAACATCAGCCCATTTATTTCTGAGTAGGAACTGGCATGGTTGGCCTAAGTGACTATAAAGCTAAGTGGCTTTATTTCTTTATTATTACAGTGCAGCGTAGTTTCCACTGAATAGCTATGCTAAACTGATGCTACTTTAATGCAGAGATGTATATACAAATGGATAGACCCTCTCAGAGACTTAATTTGACTGTACATCCAAGTTTTTTAATGAAAGCTTATTCATTTATCTGAGCATCAAGTCCTCACTTCTCCATAGTGCATCCCTCTAATCATCCTGTCATGCTAGGAAGTAGTTTGTTCCTCTTTCCTGTCTTCCTTCCTATAGTGCAATTACTACAGATTCTTGATTCTTCTCACGTGTTGTGGTACTTGGGTCTCCCTTCCTCAGCCAGTTCTTTTGGGAAGAGCATTGTTTCTTTGCTGGGCTTTGGTGCTTACTTCAGGGTACCATGGAAATTCAGGAGTATTCTTTGGCTTCCCAGAGATTCAGTTCAGTTCTACTGGATTTGGAGGATTTGATTACAGTAAGAACCATGCCTGTGGAAAAGCAAGCAGACCTCGGAGGACATTTTTAAAAGCAGGAGCGCCTTTGGAACAGTAACACAAGCTCTGATAGGGTGGGCATAGAAGAGGAGGAAAGAAAGGAGCCACATTGATCCATGACTAATGCAGCAGTAGTCCAGACACATCTGAATCTTAGGACAGATTTCAAATATGCCATGCACTGGCTTAACTCTGATCCCACTGAAATCAGACTTCAAGGAGGGGGAGAAGACTTAGGCTACTACTGATTGCTTTTATGTCATCCTACCTTTCAGTCAAGTTCTGATTCAAGCACTGGAGTGTATTCAATGTACCCACAAATTACATTGAGGGGTATCTTGCTACTACTGATGATGATAAATTCACAAAATAACACACACTTCCTGTGCCTTGTGTGTGCCAAGTTTGTGCATGTCTGCATTCACATACAGATGAAAAATTAAATTTGTTTGGCTTGAACAGTTTTCACTGACAGCATAACTCATTCCTCTTGAGTTCCTGGATAAGCTGTAGCTGAAACTATTTGTTCTGCTTTTACTGCCCAGTGCCTGAAAGCTGGGGTTAGAGCTGGCTTGCTTTAAATCAAAGCTGTGCTGAGAAACACCGACAGCCAGGACAAAGGCTGCCTCTTTCCCAGTCCTCCCAGTTCAGCCACACTTCAGAGAAAGTCTTCAGAGAAGGAATAGACTTAGTTGCAGATGATACTGGGAATTCTGCGTGACCTTCAGTAATTACATTAAAATGAGTTTGCTTGTATTGGTTTTTTAATTGTCTGATATTTGACAGTAGTCATATGTCTACTTACCCTTCCTTTTTCATGTTGGAAAACAAAACACAAAACTGATGTCTTGCAGTATTGGTAATTGCAGTGAAAGCATATTATAAGATCAGAAACTGCCAACCTCTCTTTGTTGAAAGCATGTCTATTTTATCTTTATTTATCTCAGCACTTTTCCAGGATTAAAAGAGTGCCACTCCAGTTAAACAGAGACTCCCCCCAGCTGACAGAAATGCTAGTTAGCATTGGCAATTGCACCAGTAACAAATACCAGCTTGATTTTAGAAGAAAGTGTGAAGCCTTTAATCTTGCCTATTGATTAGGTAGAGTGACTGTCCAAGAAGGAGATGTAGGAAGACTTCCAGCTTTAGAATCTGTCTTTAAAAAGTGTTCAAAGCTTTTTGCAAGCATATCTAGTAAATACAGGACCAGTTCTGATTTACAGTATGATTAGTGGCATTACTCTGGAAGCATGAATTGGCCATAAAAATGTTACAAATCAGTTAGGTCCATGTTCCAGTGCTGTAGGTTGCTGCTGGTTAAAAGAAAAATTCTCATAAATGAGAATTCATTGTTACCAACATTCTGTATCGATTATATTTTCATTGTTCTTGACTAGGAAATTATGTTTGATTAATATATGAAGGTATTTGCTTCTATATGAAGGTATTGAGCATGTTTAGCAACTTTTGCAGGTGTTATTAGTGCTTTGAGATGCCTCAGTTCAGGACATACTCCAAAGAGCATAGTTTTCAGAAGAATCAGAAAAGTACCGTATCAGTTTAGGGTGTATCAAGTTTGTATGAAGTATCAGCTGTCACTTTTGAAAGAGTGGGCAGTGTAGCAGGTGGAGGCATGATTTTTAAATTCCAGAATTTGTACTATGAGTGTATGAAAATAGATTTTTTGCAGCCTCAAATCCTACATCTTTTATGCTTACTTATTCCTACAGAAAATACCTTTTTGTGACGCTGCTTCCAGTGGACAGAATACAAGCTTTTTCTTTGATATTGCAAGTTTTCCAAAATACCAAAGCGATGTGAGAGAAACATCATCTGTATGTTTTGCCAAATAGATTGGCTTTGGCTACCCACATAAATTTTCTGGATCTTTTGATCAAATCCTCCACCCTGTTGCAAATTTGGAATTCATGCCAAATATAGCATCCAGCAGTGAGATAAATCTGAATTCTTTCATGTGAGCTACAGTGGGTTGTTTTTTTTATTCTTATTTGTGATAAATCTTCTGTATATACTGTTATCAAAGCTGGTAAAATAATTTATTCCTCAAATAATTTGAAAATGCTGTTGCTTTTTAATTCAACCAAATTAACATGCTCAGAAAACTCTCTTACCAATACTGGTTACAAGTACTACTGCTTTTCATTTCATAATTGTTTGCAAATACATATTGCTAGCTTTTGTTATTATCCAAATTTTTAATAGTTGGGAAAATGATATTTTTACTGGAAAATGACGTCTGGATATTGGAAAACAGAAAGCAGACAGGGCTCACCCACTGAAGTCAGTGGGACTTTTTCCGAAATTTCCATTTAGTGTGTCTGACAGAAATGGGCTTAAATGCATCATGCTGCTTCAGTCAAGATACTTCCAAAAACATTGTTGGGAAATATTGTTGCTGGTGGTTTTCATCAGGACTACTGGGTACAGCCAGATTACCCGTTACTTAAGAAAGCTTAATTAAAAAAGAAACAGGTGTAAAAGAAGTGCTCAGATTGTCTGGGTTTGGAAGGATTCTGTAAGGGAGAGTAAGAAAGACTAGCCAGCATGGTCAGGCAAAACAAAGAGACGGATGTGATTGTAGTCTATAAATATATTAGGAAAAGAAGTGCTATTTAAGCTAAGGGAAATGCTGACACAAGAACAGATGGGTATAATCTAACTATGTACAGTTTTTCCGGATTTTAGAACATTTCTAATTCTAAAAGAAATGAGAATCTATGACAACTTTCCACTAAGAGTACCAAGAGCAAAAACCACCAAAAAAACCCAACCCCCAAACCAAAAAACTCTTAATTGATTATAAGCAGAGCCTGAGCGGCATATGAAAAAGATTATATGGCATCGTTGCCTGCAAAAACAAGGGACTGAACTCAATGACCCAAGAGTCCCTTCCAATCTGCTGTTCTTAATTAGATATATGAGTATCATGGGAGCTCTTCTAGCCTCCAGCCTGTTCCTGCAAGAGGATCCTTTTATTTATGTAACTTCCCACTGAAATCCCTGCAAATCTGCAGATCCCCACTGACATGTAGGTGATATGGATTCTTGGATCAAATTCCAGGGAGGGTTCATGATCCCACAAGAAAATTCTGTATTTGGCTTCTGTTTTCCTTCTTGGTTTTGCATGCAGCTTCTGTTTCAACTCCCAAAACTCCCTTCTCTTCATTGTTTCATTTTCCTTTTGAAGATAACTTTTTTTCTTGAAGAATTATTTAAATGCTAATAAATCATACATTTATAATTAAAATCCATATGGCTGGAAATACTTTTACATGCAGAATACCTGTTGCCAAGGCCTGAGCCCCCTTGTCACTGAAGTCAGTGCAAGTGGAGCACTCACTGTTTTATCCTGTCCCTTGAACCAACATTACACCTTTCATTACTACAGGTCAGATCTTGTGCCATGAAACTTCAGATACATATTTCTCATAGGATCACTGGGTAAATATTAAGGTAGCCTAAGCTTCCAGTATGTGTGGGGAAAAAATTGTAGCAGGAGCCTCTGAAAACAAAGTTCTTGATCTGGTAGCATCATAGACAATCACACAGATTTTTCATGCCCTTTATGGTGCTCCATAATGCAGTAATTTTTGAGACTGGATCCTTATCTTAACACTCATGATCAATTCAAAATACTTGCTAAAGTCTTTCCTTTACACAGGATAATCTGGCCATTTCTGCCTCTGTTGCTTCACCTATAAATTAGTGCAGCGTGCTGAGGACTGAACAGATTTGCAAGGGATGTCTCTGATAGAAAGTCCTACTTGTAAATTATTATGATAAAGATTTTTCCTAGAAATTAAAGGTTGCGTTGGAAGTTCTTACTTGCTATGATGACAGATGGGAATGGAATGATTCCCAGTAATTTGGAATGGCTGGTAACAAAGCCTGACAACTTGAGTTACTGCTTTCAATTGTTCGGTGATTCTCTAACATGCTGGTTTCCTAGGGAATTTCACCAATGACAATAGCCCCAGCAGTTCTTACTGTTCACTAGCTTGCTTTATGAAAGCCACGACGTCCAAAACTTCTGAAGCAATCCCAGGACCGTTTGCTCATACCAGTGACCATACCAGGTTTGACTGCTAGGCACTCTCTGCCGAGAGGGAAGTATAGTACCAGGGCCTGAAAGGAACACAAGCCAGCATCAAATGCTGAATGAAGATGACTGAAATTTTCTTTTCTCCTCATCCTGAGAGAAAGGATTGGGTTCTGGCATTTTTCTTTAGCAGTGTTTTATCTTTGACTTTGTACTGAAAATAGTGTATTTCTTCATATTCTAGACACTGTAATCAATAATCTTAGAATTTTATTACATTTTTTAAAATGTTATTGAAGCAAACCTCTGCCTTTGACATGGTTTGTGCCATTGTTAAAAGGTTAAATTCAATCCTGATTATTAAACCAATGAAAAATCCATAATGCCACTATTCCACTCTGCATTGCAGAAGGTAGGTGGGTATCTTGTCTCTGGGGGTCTAAGGCACAACCACTATCTGTGACAAGCACAGACCAAGAACAAGCTTGCAAGAAAAAAGCTGCAGCTCTCGTCAAGCACAGGACAAGAGGTTTCTTTGGCCAAAGCTTGGCAAACCCCTGCAAACACCTCTCTACTCAGCCTGTGAATGGAAAAGAGAGAAATGTTATCCAAACCCTGAAACTCCTGCTGCTTTGGAGGTCTAAAGTGGAAGCTGAAGTGTCTTTCATTATCATGCGGCACCTGACATGCTGCTCTTCTTCTTGACCTTTTTCTCAATATTGTCTGTACAGATGACAACCTGCAATTTCTCAGTACATTACAAGCAGCAGCAATTGCAAGTGACTTTAAATTTAGGTGGTTAAATGTTTTAGAAATGCAGGCTGTCTTCATTTTCTAATAAGTAGAATAATTGAACTCATAAGTACCAGATCACCTTTGTTTATGCAGAGAACATGGGCAAAGGCAAGACTGTCTACCTGTGAGAGGTGTCAGGACAGCCTCCTTGCTTTATTTTGTGTATGCTCTTATTTGCCATTTAAAAATGCTCTATAATCCATACTGCAGTTTCTTTATCTTCACAGGACTGTCAGGAGATATAAGTAGTTAATCATTTTTAACAGCATAGGGAGGTGGAAAATACAGTAGTATATGCATTAAATACTGTCATTCGATCCGGAGGATATTTCAGTGGATATTTTGGGCAATGTGATTTTCTTTCATTTTGTCTTTATAGGTATATACTAGCTCTGCCTTGGTCCCCTTGCCAGTGCAAGTAATTTTGAATTTCACTGAAAAATTTTCTGCTTTGTTTCTTCACATTGAAGGTAGCAAGTATTTTGTGTCTGTGAGAGTCCTAGATTCTGAAATTTGCTGGCTTTTTCTCCTCTTCCTTTTGACTTGCAGGAAGTATTCATTGAAATGAAGTTTTAGAGGAATTAAAATCTGTCCATATAAGGAAATGCATGCAAAGCCATAATGGAAATATATAAAGCGTAATCATTTGTCAAAGAAATAAAATCTGTTGTCTTGGATGGCACTTTGAGTTTACTTCTTTTGGCCTTAGAGTTTACTTCTCACAGAGGTCAGAAAGCTTTATTTTTTGATGGAATTGGGTGATTCTGAGATACTTTGATTTGGATTTGGACGATATGAAATGGCAGTTAAAACTCTTAGCTGCACTTTCATCTCTTAGTTTGGCACTCTAAGCAATCTTAGGTTGACATCCCTAAGGAATGAAATTGCTACTCTTCCTTTTGCTTTCTTTATGTCATCTGGATTTTCACTGCATTGCTTGTAGGATGTTCAACCTATTTAAAACACTTTGAAGAGGTTAATAACTTTGATTACAAAGTCCATGGTAAGAAAGAAGTCAACTTTACCTCAGCATCCTTATATTCTTACACAGGAACTTAATCTTACAGAGGTTAAAACAGACTGAATATCCACGTAGAACCATCTTAAGTCTCAAGATGAAGGTAAAGGGGAGACAATCAGGCATGTTCTCTGCCTGTACTATTTCTTTTTTTGGGAAAAAAGCCAATTCATTTAATCTGCGAGTTGTTCAAGCAGCTTGCAAAAATATTAATAGTTCCTGAAGCTCTTTGATTGATGCTGTTTCTCTTGAGCTGAGGCCATATTTATTTCCTGATTAACATAAACTTTGATTTTATGAACCACCTTATGAACAGTACAAAATAAAAGGTGGGAAATTTAAAACTAATTCCTATAATTTGTACAGGTAGCATAATCTCCTGAGAATGTCACAAAATATTAATTCCAATTTAAGCTGGTAAGTTTATAGGTAAAGATTGTTACCCCTATTTTACTGGTATGGAAAATCGCACCAAAGAGACTGTACCCCTATCTGTTCAATTCCAAACTTTTTAAACTGGTATTCAGAAGCACTGAAGAGTAACATCTCCAGTTAAAGTTAGTATTAACAGAGATGAACACCTTATGCTTACCAGTCCTGAAATTTCAGAATTACTTACATTATGGCCATCCTTTTGTTTGGGTCTCAAAGCAAGCCATTTTACATTGCCTTGTAATCCAAAGGGCTGAGTACCTGCCCTTTGAGGATCCATGCTCCTTCTCTTGGTGGTACTGAACACAGGGACTACAATGTTTCAAAGTGGGACCCCCAAAATGAATGAACACATTTTGGGAAAAGGAAAGACATTAAATGAGTTGCATCAGGGTTCACTGTTATTATGGTTAGAATTAGGATAGCAAATCAGGAAACTGTCTCTCCTTATATTGTGATTGTCGTAATTGCTTTCCCCACATGAAGCCAAATAGAATCTCTGTCAGCAAAGGTTTTTGTAAGTACATATTTTGTATCTGAGGCTGATAGTATGTGTTTAAAGCATGTCAGAAATGTGTTGTCTGATCTGCTTTCTCAGTGTGATCCAAAATGTGCCGGCAATATTCTTCAGGTTAGATATGTCAAAACAAATAATGATGCTGACCAAAAGCAGAATTCTGTGCTTAGAGTCAAATAGAAAGAAAACAAAGGTCCCATATAAGAATGGACTTTCATCTGTTGATCTATTTTACTTTGCAGCCATTATGCCATCCCTACTGGGAGGCAAGGTAGGAAATAGTTTCTCAAATAGTCATACCAGAAAAAGTCAGAGAGCTGCACAGAGATTTTTAAGAATTACTGATAAAATGTTATCTTACTTAGTATTTCTGTGGATGCCATAAGTAAGAAATGTAGGTTTGGGGTGATAGGCTTCTGTACGAAATGAAGAGAGAAAGAATATTCTCTTTTTAGATTACTTGCTTTATACTGTTCTGGGTTGGTGGGGTTTTTTTGAGAGGGGAAAAAAAAAAACCAACCCCACACAGGGATTGGTAGACCCCATGGTAGACACAGCACAATTTTTGAAGGCTGTATGGGTTTTAGACTGGGACTGGCTTCTGTCCAGCCTGTTCAGAGCACAAGCAGAATGAGGTTGGGTCAGCCAGCACCCACTAGGGTAGACATGTTCTGTGTGGTGTTTTTAAGTGTGTATACATTTGTGTTATGTAAGGATGAAAGTCTTGGCAAATATTCTTGTATGCAGCTTCCATTGCATAAATAATTTTGACAGTTTTGTTGAATAAATCGGGATTGACTTCCTATATACAGTCCTTGAACGCTTTTCAAATGTTTTCATATAAATCTCTTTGATTTCACAACCTGTTTATGATGATCTCTTACAAATCCATCTGGCTCTAGTGAAAGGTTCACTCAGTGTCTGTAGACATAACGTATCTCTTCAGTATTAGAGAGCAGCAGTAAGACTTACCAGCAGCACTACTGCAGCTTCTGCAAATGAAATATCCTTTATACCATCACACCCTTACTAAGGATAAGGGTGCATCTTTTCTCCAAACCAGAGAAAAACTGCAAGAATTTGATTAAATTAATCTGTACCAAGGAAATCTGCATGTGATATATCACTACATCACATGTTTTACTGTGTGTGATTTTAAACTGAATGCCATTTTTCTGCATGTGTGAGTTTGTCGCAACTGTCATTTAAAATTCTTTTATAGATGGAAAACTGCAGACAGCTGTACGTACCTTGGCTAAAACATCTCTGCTGTAGTGTCATCTCAATGGGCCTTAGATTTTCCCAAACTTCTGTTTGTGGCTAGGTGGAGAAGGAAAACTTTTTCTCTTCTCTGCTTAGCTATGAATCCGTTTGATAAGGTTCAGCTCAAGTAACCAAATCACTTTTGAGAATGAAAGAAAATAAATTTTCCATTATTAAAGAAGTTTGCAGTCTTTTTGAACAGCTGTACTGCTGAGGTGGGTGTGGGTAGAATGTTGAAGTCTGGTGGGAAAGTTGCCAGAAAGGGCTTTGTGCGTTTGAATGTGCTTAGAAAAAAACAGCTCCAAATTATTTAATTTTTTTCTGTGGGTGGGGTGGTGGCTAAAGAAGAATATTCTTGAATAGATTATTTTCCTTATAAGCTAAATGCTGTCGCTTTGGCATGATTCAGGTCTGTGAAGAGTGCAAAGCTAACCTGGCTTTGAGGGAAAAACAGAGGCTGTTCTCTTTCTGGACTCATGATGCCTTCAGGATGAGCCTAAGACATGAAGAGAGCACCACTCTTCTTCACCCCATTGTTGCACATGGGACTTAACACACAGTCAAAGAACCTTCTCTCTGCCCTTTTCATGGTAGGGCAAGCTTTCATGAAAAGAATTAGGCAACTGCTGTTGTACTCTCCTGAGTTTGGAGAGAAAAATGCTTTTTACCCTTTGGCCGAGCTCTAGGAGAGGTAGTTCTTCATACTTTCTCCCTATCCTCATCCTACAGAATGATTAGGAATATAGAAACAAGGATTAATACTTCCTTCTGAGATCCTTCGTAGGATTTTATGACAATCATGAATGACTACAACATGTTATGGCATTAAATTTTTGCCTTTGCACCTCTATAGCACAGTGTACCAGCTATTAAACCTTTAATACATCTTCATGTAGCATTTACCTATCCTCTGTTGGCCTTCCCTCCTGTCACCCGTTGAGAGTGACATTAAATCTTCCAGAGGAACATATATGGTGATGCTCCTCTGAGCTTTGTAGTAACCCAGGATAGCAAAGACACTCCAAAGCAGGTGGGCTGCTCAATACCAGAGTTATTTCTATTACATTTCATGCAACTTAGAATTTGAGTTATGATGCATAAACCAGTGAAGTAATCTGTTTCTGGGTCCTTCTAGGGTCAGGTTTTTTAAGCCGTACACTTATGTTTTGAAGATTGATTCTCTTAGACTCCAGAACCTTAATCTCAAGAGACATCTGTATTAAAGTAATTTAATATCAGAGTTATAGGGCTTGTTTACATGGGGAAATTGACCAGCATTGCTACAGCAGAATAGCTTTACTTCAGTGCAACTCCCCCATGTGGACGTTGTGCTCTGGAATAAAACTGACTTCATTTTGAAATAATTACTCTTACTAATTGTTCCGGAATAGAGTGTCCACAGGAGGGAGTTATGCAGAAATAGCTGTAACAGAATAGTTACAGCCCAGCTGATTAAATTCAGTGGGTAGGAATGCCTTGTGCAAGGGTGACAAAAAACTTACAAGGGTAAATATGCAGTAGTTAGTCAGCTCTGCTCTCATCGACAAACAGGGTTGCTAGTGTTAGATGATTCTCCTGCGCAAAGATTTGTAGCTTCCACAGTGCTCTGGGAAAGTGCAGCAATTTTGCTTTGATAGTGTTCTCCAAATAACTCTATAAATTTAATATAAAGTACAGCTTTGTCTCCCTCTTCTCCCCCTGCCATTTCTTCTCATTTTCTAAATCAATTTTACTTTTGAATGTATCACTCTTGGGTGAAAAATAAGCTTTTTATTTTTTCTTACTGTGTTCCCTGACCTGCTGTGGTATTTGTCAGTTCACTGACCCTTCATGCCTGTCATTACCTCTGAGTTAAAGGATACCTTCTTGAAAGATCTCTTCACCCTGGTCACCATGTGTTCAGCCTTTACCACTAAAAGGGCAGCAGGATGCCTGTTTTTTTGGTTGGATTTTTTTTTTCCTCCGTAAGGGCAAAGAGCTGTTTGCTGATACCACATTCTCTCTATTTTCTAAAATATATTTCAGGCACTGCTGATAGCTGCCTGAATTTTAAATGGCTGGGGAAAAAAAAAAAGACATGCTAAATAAAAGTAAAATTTAACTTCTCCCATAAACCCAGCAGTTACAAAATATGATTTGTGACTCTTCAGAAATCCTAAGGAATTGAAGTTTTGTGCAGGCTGTTCTGTAAAGGTGAGAGTTGTAGGTTTTAGTCCTCACTCTGTTAAAGAATCAGGATGTGGCCTTAGTGGAACCTCTTAAGTGTCACCATTTGCTCTCTGTATGCATATAGACATGCTATAAGGCATGTCTTACAGCTGTAACCATCAGCTAGCAGGTGCTATGCCACTGCAAGTGCTCAGTGTTACTTTTTATTGCTAAACTAGCAAGTTCTTAAAACAATTATTCAGGGAAGTGGTGTAAGAATGGAAGCAAAGGTGCTGAAACTCTGATTAAACTCTCTGTGATATGTTGTAGGCAATAATGAGCTTACTCTTCCAGTTTGAAGCCAGTTCAAAGTTAGGTGGTTGTATTACCATAGAGATGAGTCGAGTTAATATGCCTCATTTTCCCAGATGTAGCACTGTCCCAACATAGTCATTCATGGTGCACAGTAACCTGGCTATCTCTAGCAGTGCTGGCACAGCAGGCTTGCAGCCAGCCAGAATATACAGTGTAGGCATTAAATACAAAGGTTCCTGGGTGAGGATTGCAAGGGATTTGATATAGTCACCCTCACTGAACCTTTTAATTGGGTTTCCAACTTGAGGAAGAGTACTCCTAGCCAGTGTATTGGGAAGGAAGGAAGGAGAGAGTAGAGAAGTCTGAAAGTGAAGGAGAAGTTTAACTATAGTTAAAATCAAAGTTAGCCCAGTAAAATAAGGTCAGCTGGCTCACTGTTCTGAGTATAGCAACACAGATGTTTCAAAATAGTGACGACTGCTAGTATAGAATAAAAGAACCTGCACTAAATCTAGTGACAGAGAGTCTGTAGTGAAAAGGACAGAACATGCCAAGGTTGAATGAAGTTCTCGTGGAATCACAGAAAACCAGCTAAACCAGCTGTTGTTCCCTTACCTCAACAAATAGCCTGTCCCTTCACCTGTGCTATTTCCAATGAACAGAAAAATCAGTGGAATATTCTCTACTCTGCAACAGTCCTTTACATATTGAAATATTGCTGTTCCTTCTCCCTTTTGTTTTCTCTTCACTGGAGAGAGAAAACAGGTTCAGTTTACTCAGTTTTTCCTCATAGGTCTCGCTGTGTAGATGTCCACTTGCTGCTGTCTTCCAGACTGTTTCCAGCAAGTTCATATCTCATTCATGCACTGCACTTCAAGTTTTACCTGTACCTCACCTAGAAACTGAAGGGCTACTTCATGTATTCTAAGTACTTTATATATTCTGGTATGTTTTTTATTTGCACTAGTTTTAATGTGAAGAAAGAGAAGCGAGTGCTTTTGCAAATAAACCAACTTACTCATTCAAATTCAGATTAAGACTCAACATGAAAGGGGGGAAATGGGCTAGACCTGGGCTGCTACTGAGCTTAAAAGGAGCTAGGAATAAGGAGTGATTTCCTCCCACAGGAGCAACATAAGAGGAGAGCCAGGAAAATGACGAGAGAAAGAGCAGCAAAGTAAAAGTGAGATTATCTCAGCTAAGGGCAACAGAAAGATCAAGCGGCTTTAGATTAAAAAGGTTGTGTGTTGCTGGTAGAGCTACAATTCAGTTGTTTCTTCTAACGTGAGACCCATATGCATCATACAACTGTTAATTCAGACAGGATATTTCTAACTTGGATTAGGAGGTAATAAGGGCATGCAGTCCCCATCTGTATCTAGAGGGTGATTGTACTGTGACTGCTTGTATTCAGATCAGGCTAACTGGAGGCAATCTCTCTAAAGTATCGCTGTTTAACTGTGCGATGATTAATAAACTTGTTTTGGCTGGCTTGATGTGGAAAGAAGCAGAAAGTAAAGTGAGGATTAAAGAGGGAGCTGAAGAAGATCAAGGGAGCCAAGTGGTCAAAAGGATTTATTTTTCTTTTCTGTTATGAAAGGTATATTCACTGTGCCATGACTTATATGTTCACATTTTAGCTGAAAAGGGGCCTTTATTATCCATGCTGCAACTTTAGCAAAATTCTTCAAATGTTATGCTACAGGGTCACTGTGGGTACTTTTGTCCAGCACACTCTTTCCAAGGGTTTATTGTGGCAGCATATTTTGCTGCTTTCCTTCAAAACAGTGTCTCAGCAAATATGAAGAAAATATTAAAAAATAAAAGCTACAGAAGGAGCTCAGGTAGAGCAGAGAAATCTCTTAATATGGCCACAAAGTGCTGATCTGTAACAACTGAGGCTTTGAGCACTGAAAACTTTTAATGCCCTTACTTCTAACCTAGTGCAATGCCTCTGTGGGAAGTGAACTCTTAAATCTGCACTTAATTCTGACAAGTTGTGCTGAGGCATTGAAGAGAATTTTGTAAAGAAGGGTGTCACACGAATCTGTTTCTTCACCCTGGTTATTGAGTTATTGAATTCTGAAATTAGTTGTCTATGTGTCCAGTGATATGATACTTTCCAGTCACTGGATAATTACCTCTGCAGAAAGAGCAGAGCAGAACATTATCCCTGTGCTCCCGTGTGTCCTTATTTATCAGCAGATTTGTAGAAGATTAAAGCTGCTACCAGTACAGTGAAGCCCACTAAATTTGGTCACCCACGGCACTGCTCACTGCCCTGTTTCCAACACATGGCATTGTGGCAGTGTGAATAATTCCCTGAGAGAGTATTTACTTGAGATTGATTAGTTGGTAACTATAACTGTTAAACCAATATGCATTTAACATTGTTCTTCATTAAACTGAGAAACAAGATGTTCATTAAAAAGAAGAATGTTTCTTCTAAATTAAAAGAAATTGTAAATCAGACCAACTGCTTGCCTGCTAGACTTCTACAGCTGCTGTGCTGAAGTGAGGGGATTCAGTGGGAAGAGTTTTTAAGCAGCACTCAGGTGGTCAGAATAGTCTCCAAGGTCCTGTCCTGAAGTACTGTACTGCAGTTGTTTCAGTAGCAGCAACTCATGTTAAAAGGTGTCTGGATATTAAGAAGAGGACAGTGGGCACACCATTCATTGGTGTCACCTTGGACACAGATCCTGGCTGACATACAGAGGATTCCTGGATTTTTTCCCCCACTCCCTGTGCAACTCAGAAAGCAGTCAGCCCTGTGCTTCCTCAGGCCTCTCACCCCTCAGCTTGCTCTTCTCTAAATATCCCAGTCCAGCATGATAACCTGGGACATCTGATTTGGTAGTTATAAACCAGTTTGCAACTGTGCCAGATTAAAATCTCCAATGTGAGCTGTCCTCAGAGGGCTGCAAGATCTGATCAAGGGGGTAGAGATTGGTTTTTCTATCCTCTTAGCTTGGCATGTGAAGCTGTTGCTTAAAGAATTTAAACTATGTAATTGAGGCTCTTTGTTTTGTTTTGTATTTTTCTTGAAACAGGACTAATATGGAAATTTAAAGATCTAAGTGGTCCCTTCTGAAAGTTCCTAACATTGCTATCAGTATCATTCCTTTTTATAAACAGAACTGTTACAGTTCTAAGAAATAAAGTATTCAAAGAATGCACTCATAAAAGATTACGCATACAATGGAATTTTTTAGCCTCAATGGGAACAGAAGGCTTTGTGAGAAGTGTTTGTGTGCAATGAACATAATGTTTAAATCAATTTTTAAGCCGTTGCTAATGAAACACCACCCTTTGAATAAGGGGCTACAAGGCATCCGTCTTACAGATGCACAGCATATCAGTTCCTGCCCAGCATATCAAGACCCTAGGGGTTTAGAGTGTGAAACAACAAAAAGAACCATGCTAGAAGGGGAGGGGAGCAGGGAAACAGCCTGAATTGCAGCTTGGAGTGATGTGAGATTTATTCCCTTAGCTCGTGTTTTCTGTAGTTTCATCATATGATTTGGCAATTCTGCAGAGCTGGTGTTAAATACATCACATGGGAGTGTGACAGAGATAATTCTCAGCCTTGGATGAGTGACAGACCTCACAGAAAAGTAGTTAGATGACAGTTCCGACCTGTTCCACTTTTGTAGTCCAGCTTTTGTTTCTGTTGTGGTCTCCAGTCTGTTTCTCCAATCATGTAACTGATTCAACCACACCTTCAGGGCTTTCCTTTAGGGGGGATTGATGGCGGTACTGCCCCTACTCAGATTTTCAATGAGTGGGGAGGTTGGGGGCATTCTTCAGCTGCATCCTCCCTTCACATACGTTACCTGATGCTAGAAGTCCTCCGGGCAGGCACCATTCACAACTCAACCCAGCACTGCTCAAGGTTAGTAATACAGAAATACAGTTTAGGATTAATTGGTCATTATGAAACATTCGGTGAATGGTTCAGATGAGTACGTACCTTCCAGCCTATGAGTTGCTTCCAAATAATTTCCTCAGAGAGCTGTGAATGTTTGTTTCTTGAGTCTGCTATAAGGTTCATTGGCAGACAATATAGGTTCTTGGTCTTGACTGTGTAACTCTCAAGCTTAAAATGAGTTTTCAGGGTGGGTAAGCGGATGTTTCCATTGCAGATAGACCTTCTCACAAACATCTACAAAACCTTGCCATTGCAAACGTTCTCTTGCCCACACGTTTGTTCCTACGAACTTTCATGAATTACAAGCAAAATGAGACACACACACAAAAAGCCACTAAGTAAGTTTAGTAGTTCTTTATTCAAGTGAATGTTTAGATAGACTGTTGCACAATAGTTGCCCAGAACTGCATGGAGCTCAGCATCTCTGGTATGAATTTATCTCTGGAATTTCCACTGGTTAGCAGGGTTTGTTACATACTCATTTTAGCAAGGATAACCCACTAGAAAATAAGCCAGTGGGAAATACTGCATCTAGCTAGACCTTTCTTTGGTCTTTTTTTCTTTTGGTGGTGTTTTTGTTTAACTATCACTGCATCTGGTGAGCACATTCAGACTGGGGAGACCAAAAAAATAAAAGGATAGAGAGCAAGTGAGAAGTTCCAGGAATGTTACAAGCTGCTGTGTCACTGGAAATGGCAAGGCAGGCAGACAGGCAGAAAGCTCCTCTCTCCAAAGCTGACACTGCAGTGGGAAAATTTGATACTTATTAGGTAGTGAATTGACTGAAGCCATAACTTTGCAGTAAATGTACAGTTGCAAACAAATACTGAATATCCTGCTCTTTTTCATTAATTTCTCTTCCCCTTAATTCTTATACCCTATGCTTTTTAAGATATGCTTTCTGAACTGTATTCTTTGAAATCTTACGGTCCAGATGGCCTTATGTTTTTCAGACCTAGGGGCTACATTACATTTAAAACTACTGCAATTTTTTTTTATCATAAAGTGATTGTCCCACTTGGATAATAAAAGACATTATTTTCTAATTACAGTTTACCAGTGCCACTTGGAATGAAGCAAAGATTACTCTGTATGCATTAAAAAGAGAGAAATTATTTCATTCTTCCATCAGCAACAAAGCTAGAGCTGTCCTGAATCCTCAGAGAAAGCAAAGCCTGGTTCCCATGCTGTCCTGCGCACCATGTTTCCCGAAGAATGCTGTCTTCTGGCACATACAGCTCCTTTAGCCTGCACATGTATAAGCTGTTGTATAAAACAAAGAGGATGCATTGTCCTTGGAAAGAGCAGCAAAGCCTGAACTGTGAGAATAAAAAACCTCTACACTCATCCTTCACACGTGGACTTATGCCATTAGCAGGATTGCATAAGCCAAGTGTGTCTTTTTTCTAGTCTTCCTTTTCCTCTCCCTTAGAACTGTGCTCTCTTAAGAGATTTTAAAAAGGGGGAAAAAACCAACCCAAAACTTGAGGGAGGTGTTGAGGGGGTCTAATTCATATTAACCGTTTCTAACCTTTCCTTAGCCACCCCTCGAAGGCCTGACCAGGGCAAGAATTAGCCTTAAAATTTACTCATTTCTGGATGGATTAATGGTTTAGGGCCTGATTCCCAGACCCACTGAAGTAAGCTGAAAGGATTTCGTTAGCTGATCCTGATAAATGAGGTCATTAAAGAAGGTTGCCTCTGCTGACAGTTGAGGTATTCTTAATACAACTATGTTGCATGGTAAGCAACAATTTTTGCTTCATGACAGACAAAAGTAATGTTAAAAAGATTAAAACATTACTCATTCCAGTCAAGGTTGAACATGGGGGAAAAGGAGACAAACAAAGCAGTAATCCATGCAAACATACCTGCAGGTTTCTGTAAAATTAGAAGTTGGGGACCCATCCTCTTGTTCCCAGTGCAAACTGAATAGATCCAACGAAGTCTGTAGAGTTCTTGTGGTGTAAACAAGTGCAATCACTTGGTCAAATGCTGTTTCTCATCCCCCTTCCACCCAAGTGCTAGTAGCTGTTGCAGTGACCAGAAGAAAAATGTTCTGGTTTTTAACCCAAATGTGCATTTTTTGCCTAATATTTTAAAAGCCACAGCTGAATTACAGTGTTTTGGGGGTGTATCTGCATAGTGATGGTAGCTCCACCCAAACTCCAAGCCATGGGGACAGGGCTGGTGACAGCTCCGACTGGCAGCCATTTTGATGCATGGCTGTGGTCTGGTAGCTCGGGCACCAATCCCACCCTAGCGTGTCTGAGCAGCTTCTAGAGCCGCGCACATCCAGGCGGCTGGAAACACAGGCAGAGCGAATTTACACTTGTCTGCACCTGAGTGCATCAAGAACTCTGACGCTTTAATAGCCTCAAAATTTTCCGGTTTCAGTGGAGCTTAGCAGCTCATCGTGAAAAGTTTGCAACTGCTTTTAGGGGAATCAAAGCGCACTGACTTAATTTTCACTGAACATCAGCTGCAGGCAGGCTTGCCAGCTTATTAACAGCACTTGGCCGCAAAGGGCTGTAAAAAGGAGGCTGTGGAGTACCGATGCACAGTGCTGTGGAGTTAGCTCTTGCCTTTGAATAGAAACCTTTCATTTCTGCAGATGCAGTAGCACAACATCTGTTAACACTGCAACAAAGTAACATTTGGGAGCAGAGGCGTCACAGAGGAAGGCCTGGCTGGTCTAGAAATCGTTGGCATGTTAGCGGCTCACAAATCTCCGGTGCCACCTGGCACGGGCCGAGTCGCCAGTGGGGTTCAAGGAGACTTTCACGGAGGCAGTTGCATGCGTGTCCCTTAGAACTGTGCAGACATGGGGGGGAATAGCGTGGGGCTATGTAAATGAGGCGGGTTTAATTTGTTCCTTCCCCTGTTCTTACACAAGTACTCGGTCACACGGGAAAAGCTGCCCTTCCTATACGTGGGAGGCCTGTACGTAGACGGCCCCGCCTGCTACTGAAGCAGGCCGGTCCGAAACCGGCCGCAGAAAGGCGAAGGGCGGAGGTACCTTCTCCTGCAAAAGGCGGCGAAAGGGGGCCAAAGAATGCGCCACCGGTCGGAGGGGGGGGACGGACACGGACGTACGGGCACGCACCGGAGGCGGCGCGTGATGCCGCCGGCCCCGCGCACCGCGCCAGCTGCGGGCCCCGCGGC
>JAVJGG010000031.1:7655020-7677492 GCA_035590195.1 Aviceda cuculoides
GGCGGGGGGTCTCGGCTGCGGCCGCCTCCTTGTCCCGGCCGGCCGGAGCCGCGGCAGGTCGGGCTCGCCGCGGGTTCGTGTGCCGGGGCGCTGGCACCAGCCCTTCCAGCAGCCTCCGCGACGTGCCGCCGGCATGCCCCGGGGTAGAGGCGCCTGGCGGGTGGCTGGGGAGCCGCGGGCCCTGCCTCCCGCGTCGCCTTCCCCCGGCCGGTGAGTCTGGCCCTGGGGGAAGAAGGGCCGAGGAGGATGATCTGCCCTGGGGAAAATTGTTCCGTGTCTAGACAAATTCATAATGTGGGGGGAGATGGAGAAAATTGCTGAAGTAGCTATTCACCGTGATTCCGTCTGATTTCCTAGCACCCTTACTGATTAAAAGTCCCGTGGGACAGCCGGAGGGGCTTGCAGAGTGGCAGAAGGATGGGGCTGCCTGTCTTCTGCTCCAGCTGTGCCGTGGAAGCTGGTGACTAGAGCTGGAGAAAGAAAATTTTCAGCTAAACAAAACGTGGCCCTGTCATTCAGGAAGAGGTGCACCGCAGAAATATATTTCAACAAAGCTTTTTCCTGGGAAAGCTTTGAAGATGGGAGAAGAGTAACTTTATGTAACGACCTGAGGCTGGGGACCCAGGTTCACATCCTTCTTCTGTCTGAATTAAATCTGCTCAGAATCGGAGCGGGAGCACAAAACGGAAATGCCAAATTTAAAGAAATACAATAACATTTTAAATCCTATCAAAGTTTCAGTAAGACATTTTGATAACTTCTGTTTTTATTAAACATTGCTTGGTTTTAATTAGATCTGAAGCAAATTTTATTTTGGTAATCTAGAGGGCTGCCATTAAATGGTATCATTGCCCTTCTGTAGGCTCGCATGGCAATTGATCGCATTTTTTTCTAATCGTGAGAGGGCTCTGGTGTCTTATCAGGCTGCTATATTTGTGCATGTTCTATATCTGTTTTATTATTTGCTAGTTATCCTAAAAGCTGAAGTAAGTAAAGCTTGATTGCTTGACAGTTGATTATATGCAGATGGGATACACTTTTCAGAATTTTCAGCAAATATTTTAACATATGTATAAAACATGTAAATGTCACCTTACTATTTGAGTCTAAGGCCCTGAGAGATACAAGCATTGCTGAAAGTTGCAGGCTCGTGTCTCAGTTTGCACTAATTTTAGTGACTGATAAGCACGCTATTGTATTTCTTAGAAAAATCTGAACTTCCCAGAAATGTCTGAGGTATTACAGTGTCAAAATAACTCAGTTTTGCAGACTTTTGATGATTTTGAACTTGATGGCAAACACAGATGCAAATGTGTAATGCAATGTCTAATATAGGCTCTCTTTAGTTTAGTTGATTCCTCTGGTATGTTTTTGCAAAATGCTCTCCATTGCTAGGGTTATCTTTCCTGTAACCATTCATAGGTAGGAGACTTGTTAGTACTTTGCACTGTTAACACATGTTGTTGTTAACTTCCAAGAGTGAAGGCTTGAGCAAATTCCTAGGGACCCGTCACAATGAGTCCCTCTAGGACTGTGAGGAAGTTCTTTCTCTGTGCCTTTATAGTGGTCTCAGCTGTAAAATGGGAATCATACTTATCTATGAGAGAGGTCAAAACTTGTAGGTGAAAAATGTGATTGTAAATTCAATCCTTTAGGAATAGATGAATTGGCCTTATGCTGTCTAGAGAAATAGAATGAAAACCCCACCCTTTTGTGGTGACTGATCCTGTTTCTCTGAAGCCTTTTGGAATAGAACTGAAGTATTTCACATGTACAGAAATCTACACAAAGGCTATCCAAGCTTGTAAAGTGTCAGATGGGCCAAGCTCACTAAATATGTGCAAGATTCCAAAAGCGCTTTGGAAAATTCTTATTTTCCTTCCACTGGCAACACTGAAATTTTCGTATCTGCATAAAAATGTTTATCATGCATTAAATTATTACTGTATGGCATTTATAAAAATTATTTCCTTCCTCTCACTACTCCAAAAAGAAATACTAACTTTATCTATACACACTAATTTTTACCATTGAAGCATTCATCTGAAACACTATGAACATCCTCTAATCAAAAAAAAGAAATATTAACTTTATCTATACACACTAATTTTTACCATTGAAGCATTCATCTTAAACACTATGAACATCCTCTAATCAAAATATCATGTAAGAACATACATAATCATGATCAAATTATTTGGCTAACAGCAATTTCTATAACGGTAGATTAAATAGACTCTTATTGTTTCCACAGGATTTTTATAATGAGAATAAGGGTGGTGGTGATGGTGGGTTTCGATTAAAACCACTGTAGTAACCACCTACAGTTACTTTTGTAACTTACCAAGCTGCTTCTTTCAGATACTCATAACTTTTACAGGTTTCAGGCAGAATTATTACGTTCTTTCTTATAGACAACTGAAAAATTTATCAGGAAATTTTAAACAGAACATATCCACCCTTTTTCAGTCACACTGATGCCAAGTACTAGAAACCACAGCCACAATGAAGGAACACTTCTACTGCTCCTACCAAAATATAAACGTGTACGTGCCTATCTTAACAGTAATTCAGCTGCATATGCTATAACTTCCCTTTTTTTTGTGGCTCTCACTGAGTTCCAAAACTTTGAAGAATAGGTTTTAAAGTTACGGTCACTTGCCTAGATTTTTCAGCACCTTATTATTTTCAAGTAGTATCAAGGACACAGGAAATACTATGCTTTAGCAGTGCCTCTGTACTTATTTTATGTGGGCATGGTTGGCAAATTGCAAAAGGGGAGGAATAAATATAGCTCTTTTAAGATATATTATTCCCCACCTTTCATGTGTTTTGAGGTTGGTCTTCCTTCTGTAATATTTAGCTCTGATCTTTAGAGTGTAGAGAAATGCTTTTGTGCAATTTAAAGGTTACAGGTTCTTTAAAACTCTGGCATGTTTTCACAAACACTTTAGGGAAGCTGTGAGTTTTGGTGCTGTTGCTGATGTTCTCAAGTTACAAGGCTCAGAAGAACAAGAACAAATCTTAGGATGAAGTCTCAAGTTCTGTTTCCCACTTGGTTGTCATCTGACCATACAAATAAATAGGCAATCCTTTGGGCTAGTTATTACATTTCACAGGTGGGAGAACTCAAGTTCAGGAGAGGATATGGGTTCACAGGGATATGGGTGAGGAAGGAATCGGCATCTGAAACAGGATGTGGCTCCACCATCAGCAAAGTTGTAACCCCCAGATGTCAGCTGTTTCTTTACCTCCAGGCAAATTACTTTGTCGGTCTCTGCTTTCTTACCTGGAAATGGAAAGAAAAAAAGAAGTGGTCGAAAGGTAATAACACTCAGTTGTTTAATATAAAACTCTTCCTTTGCTTTTTACCTCTTTTATTTGTTGACTATATGAAGATGCCTAAGGAAGACACCGTGGTAAATTGTAAGTTAATGCATTATATAATGCAAAGTTCAAGTGCAAGAAGTTTCAGTACAGCCCATGTATTTTTCATATGTGGCTCTGTCCTCAAGTTTCAAAGAAATACACATGCAAGCCAAATTTGAAGAAATTTTTTTTGGAGCTTTCACACTGAGAAACTTATTCAACCTTTCCAGCAGCTTAGAAAGCTATGCTTTTGAAAGCTTTTATGTAGGTTCCACTTGTATTAACATTATTAAAGTTGTTAATCATTGCTTTTCCTTCTGGTCTGAATTAGAACGCTGCCCTCTCAGACCCCGCAGATTACTGACTGCTGAGGTAGAAGTTGACTCTCTTGAACTCTCTTGACTCTCTTATTCTCCTTCTGCTGTCTCTTCAGTGTCTCAAAAAATCTTTTTTAGTGTACTGTCTCTGCAGGTCCACCTAGTTTGTCCATGGCCTGCAAAAGATGAAGCAGGAACACTGTAGTGAGTAACTTGTTTCTGGTCTGTCAGGCTGCTTCTCGTGAATTTACCTACATATTGAATATGCGTATGCCAGTTTAGTAGCTCCATGAAAGATTTGGTATCATATGTATCCTAGGAGATCTGTGATAGCCTGTCCCTGCTTCATTTTGGTTGTGCTGCATGTGTAATTTCATAAATAAACATTTATTCACAGAATGTAAATTTGGCTGAATCATTCTGCATATGTGAATCATTTATTCTTGAACAGAGTAACGTTCCGTATTCAGTAACTTAAATATTATATAACCACTTCAAAACTTGTCCATTTGAAGGAAAAAAGAAAACACAATTTTCTTCTGGCCTCTTTCCTTCATTTCCGTAGAAACCTTTTCAATTGTGATTCCCCTTTGAAACACAAAAACACTAGCTCCATTTTATTCAACAGAGCTTTAGCTTGTGTTTATCGAAGGCATAGTGGAAAAAAAATAACCTTTTACTGCCTTTTGCTTCTGTTGTCGTTTAGAGCTAACACTGCTCTGAAAGAAGGATTCAAGTTATGTTGTGTCACATACAGCATCAAAGCTGTTAACTAAATTTTTAGCATTTACAATACAGGACCAAACCCACTGCTAGAGACTTAGCAAGTATCACCGAGTCACACTAGGAGTATCGGTTTGTGTGCCCAGTCTCTCTGGTACTGTCAGCAATATGTGAGAAAGTAAATACTTCACATAATTTGCATAGTATGGGCTGTGTTTGCACGCTCCGTGAATGATTATGTTTAATTGTGAGTCACTGAATGCAGTAAGCAGAGAGTGCGTGGAGACACTAGGGTCCATTTTGTGAAACTAACTGCAGTGACTAACTGCTGTTTGCAGGTGTACACATTTGTAATTATACATTTGCACACAGGTTTTATATTAGGACAGTAACAAATCAGACAAAAAGCTACAGTCCTAGATTTTGGAGGGCCTTGTATGATGTAAGACAGGAAAAGCTGGTAGTTCAGTAGCACAAGCATGATTGACTCACGCAAGCAACAGTGACCTCTGAAGTCAGTTTATAGGGTAACAAGTGGAGGGATTCAAGTTTCTGAGTCTTTAAATAGACATTTCCCTATTATTTCTTCATACTTCTTGAAAGTAGTGCTTTGACCATGTACCAAAAGGCTTGCTGATGAATGATCAGCTTTCCTGTGCTTCCTACCTAGCTTGCCAACAGTTTTCTCTTGCAGAGTATGAAAAGCTTGGTAAGTTCAAGGAGATGGGACACAGCTGTCCCCTTCTGGATCTCTGCAAGTATCCCCCTAGGCATGTACAAGGCCTCATGCCTTCATATTTTTTGGAGTTCTCTCAGAGAACAGCAACCTATCTGTCAGTTGGACTTACCCAGGAGGCTCTCTCATGTTTCTTGTAACTGTTCTTCTCTTGTACTAGCAAATTTATGACTGAGCAGGAATAAAGAGGCCAATCTGTTTAAGCTAAACTGCTGTTTAATTCTAACAGCAGAGGTAAAGCATAACATGAGAGAAAAAGGGTATTAAAATTATACTAGGTCTGTACATAGTTCACTTTTCCAAGGGCCTGACTTTCCTCTTCCCATCTCTTTTACTTTCTCTCAAGTGTACTTCTTGAAAAATTCTTGAATCCCTGGATTCCTGCTCTCCCTGCAAGGACTGCTTATCTCTTGGGAAAAGATCTCCAGTTTTTCTATTACAGGTTCTGTTTAAAAAAAAAAAAGGCTCTTGCATTATGTCTCAGGTGTATGGCAAAGAGTGTTAATCCAGCTCCACCTTCATTTTCCAGCCTGACTGTCCTACTGTTGCATTAGTTCAGTATCTGTATACAGTAAACAACACAGTAAGTCGGTACATAGGGTTCGGAATTATCATGGGCAGCTCTGAATCTTTTACGGGGGAGAGGCTTGTTCTTTGCTTTGAGTCAAAAGAAGTAAATTAAGAAAGCAAAATGAGGTATTACTGGCATTCACTCTCAAAAATAAATCAAAGTGGGAAAGGTGTAAATGCTTACGTAGAAACCGTTTCCAATTGCTTAGTCTGTGATCTGCCTCCGTGGTATCTTTCAGGCTGAGCGTGGGATTTAAAGTATCTTGGGGATTAAAGATCAAGCCTGTTTGAGATTTAAAGGGATTTTGTGCATTTAAATCCTCACTGGACACTTTGGGCTATACTGTCATGCTAGTTTTTTCAGTCCGTAATGGTAGAAAACTGGAGTGTAACAGCTTCTGTGAGCTAAACTGTATGTCCGCTATGGTACTGCTGGGCTTAGAAAAGCACAGTAGGCCAGATGCATGTCTAATGTGGCTAGGCTCAATGATCCTGAAAATAGGATCCAAAGTGAGAGATATTAGCTTAATTTTCCATCTGCAAAAGAGTTCCACTGTTCTGTTTACATTACTTCTCCGGGCCTTCCTCAGCCTGAACACTTGGTACAGTTCTTTGGAAAGGGGTAATTCACCCTCTCTCTTCACAGGATATTTCTCTGCAAACTCTCAGGTCTCCGGGAGCCTGCCCTGTTCCCTCTGATTTTACCTTTGCAGACCTTGGCACTCTGCTAACTATTCTCCCTGGCCAAAAAGTTCTGTATGTGGCTCCCAGCAGGGCCATTCAACACTGCTGTTGAGTCAGGCAAAGGGCTGAACACAAAACATGTGCTGCTCCTGCTCCTTGTTACACAAGCGATGTTTCCTGCCTCCTCACTGCTCAGCAGAGCTTGAAGTGCAGCTCCTATTTAATGAAAACATCTGGCAAAAAAATAAATTGTCTGTTATCAACTTAGGACTTTAAGATGCTCTTTAAGCCATTCAGCTGTCCCAGAGTCCAGTTTATTTGATCCTCAGCTGCTTCAGTAATATACCTTGTGTTTCTGGAGCTTGATCCAGTTTTGTGTGATCAGCCTTAGGAGGCAGGAGTAGGTAAAGTATTGGAAAATAGTTTTTGTTCTTCCACTAAGCAATTACCTATTATATTGGGATTTTCCAAAAATTATGTAGTCTCTATTCCTGAAGCAATATGACATAATATTACAATGTGTACTATATATACTGTTGTGGAAAATGGTTCTGAGAGCAGTATCCTGCTTTTGAAAATGTGGTCTGCTACCCAGCAGAAACTTGGTGATTTTCAAAGGCAAACATTTGAAAAAATATCTTTATGTCATTGTAAGCAAGGTGGTTTATATATCTTGAAAGATAGGAACAAACATCAAAGGCAAAAGAAATCTCCAAGGTCTTCACAGTTTGAGAGGGCAGAGGTTTGTGACTGGTGGTATTCAGAATGCCAAAGAACTGAAGGCCTTCTGCAAGTGAGGCTGAGCACAGTAATAAACCTTGAGCCCTCCACAGTAATCTGGAGGCAGTCTCAGGAAGGGAGCACACCACCCGCTCAGCCCAGTGAAGGGACAAAGCTGCCACAAGCAGCTCTGTGTAAGGAAGGGAGAACAAAGTTGCATTGAAGCTCAAGGAAAGGTCCAAAGACAAAGTGAAGGTGCTGAAGCTAGAGGGGCAGTGTAGAGTGGCTAGTGAGGGGTGATAGTAACAGAGACAAAAATACCATGAGATTTTGAACCAAGTGTATGAATGGCATTGATAGGAACGCTGCAGAGAAGGGGAGAGGGCTGTCTGCAAGATGCACAGCCACAAAGTTGAGAAAACCTGACTTTTACTGCTGGCGGTGTGACCATGGCAGAATCTTCTCCTTCTGTCTGAATTATTAAACTATAATCTGGGAGCTTGTGCCATAGGGAGTGTTCATATTATTTTGATACTTGCTAGGTAAGATGTAAGAAAGAAATACTTAGTGAAACCATATTTTCAACAAAAGCCTCAGTGAATTTGAGAACTATGCTGGCAGACACATAGGTACTATCCTGTCATTCACAATATATTTTTTCATGCAAAAGCAATTGGTTGTACTTACTCTATAGTGTTCTTTATCAACCTCAGTCATTTTAAAGGTACTACATACATTCACAGCTCAGATGTTGTTAAATAATTTCTGAACTGAATTGCTGAATAATTTCAGCATTCTTGCTCAAAGCTCATAGGTACAAGGAAAATCCTTAATATTTTCCATTGAGTCAGGTGGGGCAGACGCTCTTTAAAAATCAAAGCTTTCACTATACCATTTCTCCTGCCAACATCTCTGAATGCTGAATGAGCTAAATTTCATATTTAGGAGCCAAAATAAATATTTCTACCACTTACTGCTCAGTGTTAGTCTGATTCCACTCTAAGCTACAATAAAGATGTTCCTGGAAAAAGAAATTGTTGGCTGATGGTCGTCTTTCAGAATGTATTAGAAAGCTGGATGTATTCTGACCATCAGGAATACAGATATTAAGTGAAAATAGATCAAAAAGGTTTCTGTAGTGTCTGTATGTAGATGCCACCATGCTGGGGAGTATTTATTTCTGCTAATATGAGCTGTCTTGCAAAATAGACAATTAATCTAGTTCCTTATATAGGCTTTTCGTGTGGTCAGCAGAAGATCAACAGTTCCAGAAGGCAATTATTCTGCTTACCTTTGACATCTGTGCTGGGATCTGTTGAATTTCCCTGAGGTGTCTCTCTCCCTTCATTTACTACAGAGGAAGCCTATATAATCAGCCAAGTCTAGACACCTAAGTGATTTAAGTGACTACAGTCATCTATGATAAATCCACCTGGTGCTGTAAGTATATCTACATATGCAGCACAGAAAACTTGGAGAGCAGAGAAAATGGCATGTTTGAAATAATGTTGGGGCAGCAAGAGGTGCCAGCCCAAAGGGGCAAAACAGTAGAGATTTGATAAGACTATGTTTTAATTTATGTAAAATGGACACTTCCAAAGTGGGATTGCTGGGAAAAAGAGACTGAATAAGGCTAATGGAGATGAAGGGGGAAAGAGACACTAAAAGTGGGGCCCATGACAGGAGATGGGAGTAGATGAGGAACTGAACAAGGAGAAAAATGTGCATGATATTCAGGTATAGAGCTGGGATGAAGGAATTTTATGTGGCTAGTCAAGGAGACAGGAGTAAGGGAAGAAGATCTAAAGGAACAAAACTATGAGTTCCTGAACGAGAACATTGGTGCTAGGTTTGGAGTCCTGAATGGCTTCAGGGAATGGACTAGTGAAGGAAGAAGAACTCTACAGACCTGGCCCTAGACATAAGCAAAATACTTAGGAGAGCAAAGTCCATTTACTTGCTGCTTATTTTGCCTATGCCAAAGCCCTGAAAGGTTGACAGGCTTCTGAGGATGGTGAAGGAGGAGATGGGATATGCAAGGCAGCATGTGCTTCTCCTAAATCTCTAATCTCCCAGTTTTTGCAGGAGCAGAATGTCCTACTCTTCAGGACTCACTTTGGCAATTTGTCATGGGTCACACCTTTTCTTCCCAGGCCAGCTCTGAACAAGCACCAGCATTATCCCTAGGGTGGCAACAGGCAGATTTTGTCAGGGCCTGTCGTGGTTTAACCCCAGCCAGCAACTAAGCACCACGCAGCCGCCACCCCGCACCCAGTGGGATGGGGGAGAGAATCGGGAAAAAGAAGTAAAACTCGTGGTTTGAGATAAGAATGGTTTAATAGAACAGAAAAGAAGAAACTAATAATGATAATGATAGCACTAATAAAATGACAGCAATAATAATAAAAGGATTGGGATGTACAAATGATGCACAGTGGAATTGCTCACCACCCGCTGATTGACGCTCAATTAGTCCCTAAGCAGCAATCCCCCACTCCCCCCAGTTTATGTACTAGATGTGACATCCCATGGTATTGAATACCCCTTTGGCCAGTTTGGGTCAGCTGTCTTGGCTGTGTCCTGTGACAGCTTCTTGTGCCCCTCCAGCTTTCTCGCTTGCTGGGCGTGAGAAGCTGAAAAATCCTTGACTTGAGACTAAACGTTACTTAGCAACAGCTGAAAACATCAGTGTGTTATCAACATTCTTCTCATACTGAACTCAAAAACACAGCACCATACCAGCTACTAGGAAGACAATTAACTCTATCCCAGCTGAAACCAGGACAGGGCCCTAAGCATGTCTTCCTCTTTTCTGTGGGTTTGGCTGCCTGGGCTCAGGGTCGGTGAACACTGCACTTTGCTAGTGCAGTGTCCACAGCTGGCCTTGGAGCAAAGAGAAGCTTTGATGAGGTCTTGCCTGCTTTCCTGAGGAACTGCTTTTAAGCTGAGGGTTTTGCCCTTGGTTCTTGTCTGAGCTGCGTTGCAGCTATGCCCGTACCTGACCACGTCCCTTGCCCATTCACACCTGCAGACTTGACATCCTGGCTTGACCTCAGACCTGCTTCATCACTATGGACTTGTCTGGCAGTCTGGGCTCTTGGCAGAACCTGGCTACCATCACCAGACCCCTTCTGCTCCTGTTTGGCTGCTGTAGGACTGCACCCTTTCTTGGTGAGGGCACTGTGCCTGCTCACCTTTCTATCACTCCAGCTCCTGACTGCCCTTCCTTTATGAAGCAGTACCACTCTTGTTACTCCCTGACAGTTTTGAGAAATCTTCAGATGCCTCTGGACATCATGGAGGATGTTAGAGGAAATAGGACTTATGTAAACACATTCAGGGAAGATAGGCAGAGGCCGTGCCTAGTCATAGGCTCTTTTGAGAGCCTGAGGTGTGGTACTAATACTGAAGTCTCAATATTCCTCTACTGTCAATGACTACTTGTGAAATGCACCAACTTTTCTGATTTTTTTTTTTTTTAAGCATTAAATGGAAATCCTAGCAGAAATGCAAATACTTCTTTTCCTGTGGAGAATTAATCTTTATAACACTCTACAGATGTATACTAATGTAAGTTGTTATTTTATTGTTGCATGTTAGTTATGCACAGTAGGAAAGTTGTTGTTCAGGTATCTATAGAACAACACCTCTGAACTAGAAATACAAAAAACTTACCAGCTTAAATAGGGTAGGAAAGTGAACCTGTAAGTAAAGCCTTAATATGGTTTGTATCAATCCAGCAGCTAAAGCTCACACAAGTTTGGAGCCCAGTATGCTAAGTTGTCTGTGTGTTCTTGCCAATGGAAATGCAATCTCAGTAAATAAAACAAAAGATAGGAGGGAAAAAGATGACTGGGACATGCAAAGACATGTGAAATCATCAACATGAAGCCAGATGAAAAACCAAATTATAATCCAGGTTTTCTGGCTTACATATGGATCACACTGACAACAGTCAAAGACATTAAAAATGTCATCATCTGAAATATCCACCATTTCCAGGTGGTCTTTGACTTTTACATTGTTAGTTAGTTATTTTTTGATAGGACAGTGGGAGTCTGTCTTGAGAGGAATCAGAAGGGAAAGGGCTGGGGGATGTCTGTACAAATGAGATCAGGATGCAGAACCATAAAATTACATGCTTTTCATTGCTGGGTAAGCCCTTTGACTTAATTTGACACTTTATTACTATAGTTTTACACCACTGTAGTTGTGGCAGCAGCACTAGCAAAGAACTGGAATTAAGCCTTGGCAGATCAGGAAGGTGTGTTCTGAACGTGGCTAAAATTTCATAAAAATTGATCACCTTGACACTCGCTTTACCATCGAAGAAGGTTTTTCAAGTCCTGATCAAGAATGTAAATGTCACTACTGTGTGTCAGCATTCATAAACTTGATTTTGGTAGAAACACAATACAGTGTTCACATCCAATAAATATGAGTGGAGTGCCCCAGGCATTAGTGTCTGGAGTGAATCCTAATATTGTACATTCATATTGTAGCACATGAAAGTCATTTGTTTCTGGCAGTATGTTAGGTGATTATTTTATGCAGTAACCCAGGTTTGACATAAAAAGATAAAATCTTAGTAAATCCAGAGCTCAGTTTGTGTCAACAAGTACATAGCTGGTTTAAAAGAAAAATCACACCTCTGCTATGTGCTATTGTCTTGATCGACCAACTTTGATGTTCGGATGGCCAGTGCTTGTCTGAGCACTGGCAAAATGACTGCTTAGGTGGGTAGGGTGTATTCGACAGTGTGCCTGTAACTAAAAGAAATTAAACTAGTGGAGTACAGCAATTTATAGCAGGTGGTGACTTGTAATGTAGGAAGAAGAAAATATGAACTTGTGTGGTGTGGCATACACAGTTTATAAGTACAGATATGGAACATTTTATCTAATGAGAACACCAGGAAAGAATTGCACAGCTAATCCTAAATGAGTGCCAGTGACACCTTTTTTCAAACTTACTGTTATGTATTTATTGTATGTATACTACAAAAACTACTTCAGAAATGTGTTCAAAAATTGTATTTGCAATTTTAAAAACAATTACGAATAAATAGAATAGCAGTGACATTAAAATTCAGAATTAGATTGGAGTTGGTACTTAACCAGATTTTGAAGTACGTGGATTTGGACCACTCAATTTAGAAGCAAAAAAAGCCAAACATGAAGCCCTTACCCCCTGCGAAAAGTCAAATCTAATTCCATAGTGTCTGGCTGAGGCCCAGGCCTATAATACCGTATTTGCCTGCAAGCATGTGTATATATAGGAGAGAAGGCTGAAAGGGAGATCCTGTTTTGTTACACCAGAGATATCTGGGGTAATTCAAGTGGAGTAGGAAGAACCACATATTTACAGTTGCAGGACTAAGTGAACAATATGTTCCATGGTCTCCAGAGTGTTAAAAAAAAATGAGGGCAGTGTCTTGAAAGTTCTCCCTGCTTTTATACTATTGAAATTATATAACATTTAATAATCCCTTCTTTATTTTCAGACTTATTTGTTAGGTCCAGGAATTATTATTTCTTCTTGGCAACAGCAAATCCATCATTCTCTAATTTCCCCACCTTGGAAATTGCATTTTTTATTTTATAGTTGGCGTCATCCTCAAAAGAAAACAAACAAGCTGCTAGTCAGTGAAAGAAAGGAAAAGAAACATTAAAGAAAGGAAAGGAAAAAAATCTTCAAATCATGTTTAGCCCCATCTGGCCCTAGAAAAACATGGAAATGGGTGATTGAGTACAGTTTCCAGGATGGGCTGCCTTTCAAGGGAAACAAAATCTGGATATTTCTATGTCTAGACCACAGAAGAAAAAATGCTTTGGTGCTAATTAGCCCATCAAAAGCTTACAAGGCCTGAGTGGTGCTCGGCAACATATGTAGGGAAGTTAGCAGATTTAAGCTGCCAAAGGAAGTGTGGGAGGGTGCAGCCTGGGAGTCGGGAGATCTGGGTCCTACTGCTTACCCTACCCCTGGCTTGCTCTTTGATTTTAGGTGCGTCAATAGCTCAGCTTATCTCTGCCGCATTTTTCCTCGCTGTAAAATGGGGTTGGGACATTACTCTCCCTCCAAGAGCTCTCTGATATCAAGAGAGGAAAAATGCTGTGAAGCAAGTGGTAGGTCTCGCTCTCTTAAGTGATTCATAATTTATCTGGCCATTGTCTAAGTAGAAACCACAGTCTGTAAGGTTGTATGCTGTAGTCAGATGTTAGTCACTGAGTAAGCACTCCTTTAGGACCAGCTATATCGCTAAAAGGGTATATGTGTCTGAAAATAGTATATTCCATGGTTCTCTCACATGTGCACGTGCTCAGAGGGGAAAATAATATGTTTGTTTCTAAGGGAGGTTTAGAGGGATGTACTGATATTAGCCCCTGAGAAACATATTAATTATGGTTTAGGCTGCTTTTTTAAATGACTAAAGCATGTATACCATGAACATGCCCTTAAAAAATAGTTTCAATATGGATGGAATGGAAAAGTAGAAACAATATTTCACCCAGGTAGGTGCTGCCTTTGAGTCTTCCATGCTTCTCAGCTCATCCCTGCAACCACTGCCATTCTGGTCCTGCTGGTTGTGAACAGAGTGGAAATCATTCCTATACAACTGCTTTTTGAGTTAAACAGGTATGCACTAGAAGACAGACTAGAAGGGGCTGCTTAGGGCCGTTTCCAGTTGTGTTTTGAATATACCCAAGGATGGAGACTCCGCAACCTCTCTGGGCACCTTTTCCAATGTCTGACCACCCTCAGAGTAAAAAAAGATTTTTCTTACATTTAAATGTAACTTTCTGTATTTTAATTTGTGCCCATTGCCTCTTGTTCTGTCAGTACATACCTCTGAGAAGAGTCTGGCTCCATCTTTTTTACGCCCTCCCTCAGTTATTTGTACATATTGATGAGATCCCCCCCTTTCCTTTGATGAGATCCTCCTCTTTCTTTTTTATTCCCTCAGTTGGTTATCATATCAAATGTTAGACAGCGAGAGGGTCACTGCAGTGAAAAAGCCCTGACTACTGGCTGACTACAAGATAAGACTGCCTGGAGTCATAAGAATGCCTGTGCTTGGAGACAAGTGCCCCAAGGCAGAGAGGTATTGTCAGGAGAGGAAATAGGCTGAGCATGGGCAGGAGCTCTCGCCTGGACTTCTCGGACAGTGGTGACAGGGAGTTGAACTCAGTATTCAGCTCAGTATTGGCTTGAAGCTGGAGAAGGGGAAGCAGTGCCAGAAGAAAGTCTTGTCTGGAGAAAAGGAGCTCTAGACAGAAAGGCAAATAGCTTAGAGGGGAATAGGGTCAAGCATCTTCTTACTTCTCAACTGAGGGAAGAATGGGACATGGGTTGTTGTTTACATACAGTAGGTACTGCAGCTATCAGGATTGAGAGAGAAATTTGAAGTTCATTTGGGGACACAGGGAGAATAGTATCCAGATCCTAGAAAATACTTCTATGCTGACAAAAACCTGGAGGGAGCTTTGATAACAGAACTTTGGTAAAAGGTGGCATTACAGGGTGCAGAACACATTGGTGCAACAGGAGTGTCAAACACCAAGCTGCCAAGTTCAAGGTATAGCATATTTCAGCATTTCATTTTCTCTCTTCAAGCTAGTCTCCAGTCTTAAGATATGAGAGTTATGTGCCCTTTCCAAAGACTTTGTAAGTTCATAGAAGTGAAACCTTTAAATCATATTCTACTAATACTCATGCCAGGAGTGTGAACAAAGTGTGAACTCCAGAGGAGACAGTAATAAGGGAAGTCAAGTCAGCTGACCTTTTAAATCTGGTAAGCAGATTTTTAAAAAACATGCTAAGATTTGATAATATGAAGGAAACTGGTTTGAATTTGGAGCTTTGTTATAATTTATTTTAACTCCTGAGTCAAATACGGCATGCCAGCATGTTAAACTAAACCTACATAAAGCCAGATTGTCAAATTAATGATGATTTATAACCTGTGAGATTGTAAAATTACAATTTAAGAAAACATAAACTTTTGAACAGTCCAGCTGTGAGTTCAGCTTTGGTCACTCAGGAAACTAACTTTTGTCCTTATCATTCCAAAAGCATTTTCTTGTCTAAATGGGAAACATTTCTCTTAGATTAAGATTCAAGTGTATAACTCATAGTTGAAAATGAAAATATTTTGTTATTCTTTGTCGATAGATGGTCTTTCCACTCTTCTCCAAATATAGCGTGTATGCATTTGTAGTACATATATATTCCCAATGTAAAACCTCAAACAGTTAGGTCTTCTGTCAAGTGAAAATACTAATGTCAGCCCAGATTTCCTCCACTGATGATTGTGCTAACTGGTTTTTGGTTCAATAGCTGAATATTTAAAAAGTCAAATCTAAATTGAATTTTCTATTCCTGCCCAATGTGAATAAATGATGGGGGTTTTGTAGATCAAATTAGCATTTGGGCATTTAAAAAGAACAGATGAGTGGAGATGAATGACTAGACTTGAGGAATGTGGACAAAAGCAGTGAGGAGGCTTTGGGGCTCTGAGATAAAAAGGGAGTATTCTCCCTTTGGCTTTTTCTTTGCTTTTTGTACAACTGTCACAGAATGCAGCATTCTGCTAATGCTCAAATGAAATGCTCCTGTGTGCAGGAAAATACTTATTTTTCCCAGTTTTTCCTCTAAAGTAAAGCAAGCAAGCAAACAAAAAAATTGGTTCAGTCTAATATTTAAAAAAATTCCTGTCAAATGAAAAGCAATTATTTGCTCATTTCTACTGACTAGCTTTTTATAATTTGAGTGGAAGTAAGAAGATCTACCAAGCAACAGCAGTCAGTAGTGATTTCTCAACTATGTACAGAGAGCTAATACTTGATTTTGAGTTGATTTGAAGAAGCCCATCATTCCCATAAAATGCCCCATGTCCTACTAACCTATTATTTCTTTTTTTCTCTGAAAAAAAAAGTTACAATATGGTATATAATTATGTGGCATCATTCCTATTAATGCTTTATATCATGATTATAGAATGTGGTGATATATTTTATATGAATATGTTTCTTCTTCTTTCCAAATACTTTAATTTTAAGTAGTCATAGTGAAATTCAGCAGGCTATGTTAAAAAAAAGTGAAGTTATTTCATATTTTGTTGAAAAATACTATATTTTGCTTGTGTAGGGTCATTCTGTTAACTAAGTAAAAAGGCGAGCAATTCCTTTCACATAGCAACTCTGCTCATAAATCTGTTTTAGGGACATGTTTGTGTAGGTTTATCATTTCCTGAAAGATGAAAGTACAGCACAGGAGAATTTGGAAAAGACAGATTAGAGTATTAAAATAGTTTGGTAAGTGGAATTCTAATTTGGTGATTTCTACTAAATCCATTGGAATGAAATTTCATTAGAAGTAGGCAGATTGTGTGCAAAAAGTATTTTTAATATCTGTTTAAACAAAACACAAAATTTTACACAGAAGTCATGATGCCCCCTATTAGCGTTCCACCGCCTTTTGTTCAAACCAAGAAATTTAGTGGGGAAACTGCTGAACAACATAATGAATTGTGAACATACATGTGTATCAAAATTCTCACCAGAAGTATTCAGATCCCACTTTCACACGTTTGTTTGGAAGGGTTATGTCTTCAAGCAGTAAGGTGAAACCATGTGACTTGGGCAACCATCACAGTAAGAAGAATGAAAATGTAAAGCAGTAGTTACTTCAAATATGCTGTGTCCAGGTTACAGGTCAGCATTGGTTTGCCTAACCTATTTCATGACATTGAAGGCCTCTACAACCTGTGAACAGACAAAAAGTACTAATTAAGTTGAATTTGTAGTCCACTGTGAATAGTTAATACATCTGAATGAAGACCAATGTTTGCCCTCATCTGTGCAGGCTGATAAAATCATGCTGGAAACCATTGCTGTTTATTCACAGTTTATGAACTTAGGTCTTTTGTGTAGTTCTGATTTTCCTCTCTCACACACCTCTCTAATGAGGTGTTGCAGTTACTTTGTGAACTACTGAAACCGAGTAGCCAATTTCTTAGCATTCCAGGGCTACTAGTATTTATACTTCTCCCATGCTTTCCTGAGTGCTAATGTCTATTTTTTAGTTTTACTTGCAGCCCATCATCGTACTGTATAAGAGTCATTTAAGTCACATTAACATCACTAATGGGGACCCCATTTTACATGAAATAGTCTGTCATTGACTTATTGAGTATCAAAATGCTGCAAGGAGTGTGGTTTGTGTTTTTCATTTTTTTGGTTTATAATGTTATTAATTTTCTTTGTGGTGTCTGGCAGAGGTTTAGAGGTTGATAGGACATAGTCCTGTTGAAACAACTTCATGCCTTCAGTAGTGTGGTCCAGCCATTTTGCATCTCACCATATGATGTCCAGCTGTTTCTTTCCCTTACCCTGCCATTCACATACCCTATTAATTTTCCCTTTGTGATGTAATGGAGTGACATTTGTATGAGCAAAAAATTCTTTACATAGCCATGGCTGTGTAAAATCACCATGTTGTAGTTCATGGGTAGCAGCCCTGCTGTAAAATGCTTTAGAAACATGCAAATATTACAGTGGGATTTCACTACAGAAATTACTCCACTGTTCAGGATCTTTGCCTTTCTGCTTTAATAGCAATCTCTGCCATTTCTTCTGGCTTTCTGGGGGTTAAGGAGAGAAAGACAGCATGCAGAGGGACTCAAAGGACTAAAGTCAAAATGACTTTTCCAGTCCTGATTCACTTGGAGTCTGTGAGGATGCTCGGCTGATGTTGCCATCTCAGTTTCTAAGGCACTCCCAGTGCACTGTTGTGGAATCAGCTGTATAAAGATAGTTATCTAGTTCTAAAGGAAATTTTAAGCATCTGAATTTAGGTTTTCATTATAATATAAAAAAGTCTGTAGAGAAATAAACACTGCAGAGCAAATTCCCAGATGGTTATTTATCACTCAGCATGCTGAGTTATACATCAGTTTGCATGGGCATTTCTGCCTTTGAAACATTTGTTTTGGAAACTCTTGCCCCATTGTGAAGCACAGAAAAGCACATATTCCTGTTCCTCATTATTGCATATCCTTTGGCATTGCTATTGATATTGCTTGAGTGCCACAGTGTGGCTGGTGCCCTTCTGTCATGAGGGAAAATAGTTCTGGGTTCAGATGCCGTATCACATGTTTTCTCAGTGGTCAAACTATTCTTTCTCTCTCACTCTCTCTTTTGTATTTGTTGTTTGGGCTGTCTTTGTACCCTCTCAGTAACACCAGTGTTCTCTACAAAAACAAGAGTGAGGTCCCAGGCTGCTTGAAGCAACTAGTTTTGCTTAGATGTCAAAGAATGCATGAAAGAGGATTTTTCCCCATAGGGAGAAGTCCTGGTAAAGTGCAATTACTTTTGTTCCTGTTATGGCTGTAGGGTAAGATTCTTTCTGAGTCTCCTGTGGGACTGGGATAGTGCAATGGAAAAAGCAAAGAATTGTGGTAAGATTTTTTTTAAAATGTCTTGCTCTGTTAATGTTGAGGACGCCAAAATAGGTATGTCGTCAACTTCAGGTTTGTGCTTGATTTATCAAGGCTTCTGAAGAAAGGAAACTGAGGTCTGATACCTGCACAGCATCTCACAGAGATTGTGGGTCTGACAAAGACAAGTGTAACATTTTGCTACTCTTGTGACATAGTACTGCATCTCTGGTCACCTGTGACCTGCCATATCTGTTATATCCCTGCAGACGTTTTGGTAAGCTTAGTTATTAGAGATGGCAAGTTGCCTGTCTGTGAAGCTGACCTGAAACAGAAAGGTGTGGGTTTTCTTGAATTCTTTGTGGGGCACTACTGAGCTCTTGTCTGTAAAATCTACGGTCCCTAACTCTAGGTCTGTTAGGGCTCCCATGGAGTATTGTACCAAAATGGATCCCAGACACAAAATGTCTGTCATAATTGGAATTTTCTTCAAATCTTGAAGACCTTTTTTGTTTGTTTGTTTTAATTTGGGGTTTGTTTAGTTCTGGGCTTTATTAGAACTCCAGATAGGGTTTGTAGCTCTTATTTCCAAAATCCAAGCTACGCCCTACAGTGATTATTTTGCAAGATAAAAGCCATATAAAATAATAATTATAATAGAATAAAATTATCTTTAAAATAATAAAACCCAAGTACTTTTAATTCTCTTTGACTAATGACAATATATAGAAAAAGCACATTCATCTTTATGTAACTATACTTAAATGTGGCAGATGTGCAGGGAGTGATAATGGTATCTTGTCTGACTGACTAAACAGTTCACTTCATTTGGACATGGAATAAATGAAAACAGTTTTGGCCCAAGATGAAAATGGGTAGAGCACAGACTGATCTGTTGCCTCTTCTGCAACAGGATGTTACTAATAAAAACCAACAGTGAGAATTACTCAACGTTGCAAATTCACAAATACTGGTTGGATAACATTAGGTTCCATTAAAATGTGCCCCTGACATCATAACACATTTGTTGGAATTCATTGGTAAATAAAACACTTATATGTGATTAAGCAAGCCTCCCGGAATGTCAGTCTACCTTTCATCATATTTTAGATTTTCCATAATGACATTTTGGCAAGTAAACTTGATTTTTGTCTCCATAATTAATGCACTTTGGGATGATTAAAGGCATACCAAAATCTCTGATGGGAGCAGTCAAACTTCCCCTGTCTAACTGGCCAGCTTCATAACAGATTGAGGAGAACTCCCACGTCCAGGGTCTCTGTGTTCTGGTGGAGGCTCACAGCACAGGTCTTAACTGTCATGGCTTATGCTCACTTCCAGAGTTTACTTTGGTGGTCATTTTGATTATAACCAATATTGAGCCTATATGACTGGTTTTATTCCCTTTTTCAGCAAAGTTTGCCAATCGTAGCAAAATAAATGTCTGACTATTCAGAAAGGCCTGTAAGTCTTCCTAGAGGTTGTAGGTGTATCATGGATGCACCTGCAAGGAGTGCTGCATTCGGTCTCGTCAGGAAGGTCTGCTGTTGCAGCAGCACAAGGGAGAGGAATTGCAGAAAAGAGCTGTTACTTGAGACGCCAACAGCAGGGAGGGTCTGGTGGACAGACCAGCACCTGACATTAAGCACGCAGAACTAGGTGAACAAAAGCAACCAAGCAGTGAACTAAGAGAAAAGGATGCATAGACACTTAATAAATGTGTAGTTCAAAAAACAGCTCAGCACGCATTCTAGGCTGACGTTCAGGCCAGCTTGTTGTATTCAAACCTTTTCCTCTCTCTTCATCCATGCCTTTATAGGGTTGCATTCAGCAATGACCAGTACAAACAAATGGTTAAGGTAATAAAATATCTTGGACTAAGCTCATCCTGTAAAGGAACTGCTGATGCTTAGTCTCTGAGAGTGTTGAGAGAACAGAAAATTGGTGGGATGATGGGTTGGAGGAAGACACAGGATGCCTGTTGAGTATATTGCTTCCTATTCAAATTCTCAGCTGGATGCCATATCAGGAATGTACTTTTTAATTTGGCCAGGAGAGTCAGTCCTTTATTCTCCTGCAAGTGGTTGTTGGCCTGTGAACCTGAAATCGAAAGAAATAAAATGGAAAAAGCCAAGTACTTCATGTAAGATTAAAAAAATAGTGTTAAAGACACGTACAGCTTTATACAGTTACGATACTTTTGCAGTATTCTTATAATACAATAGAGAAAAATAACTGGCCCACACAGTTACCAACTCTGTATCTGTTGTTGAGATTTGGTGGAAGAAGTGCAGTTATCCATCAGCAACCCGATTCTGCTTCCATTGAAGTCATATGGAATTTTGCCAATTGCTTGAGTAGGTGGAAGAACAGGATCTGGGAGGCTCTAGATGAGGAAAAGCCAGGACTTGAAAAGTTTTCTCAGCATGTTATTGGATAAGTGTCACTGTCTAAAGGGCAGTGGGTGGCCCAGAGAGGAGGAGTTTCAGAGAAAACAGATAGAAAGTGGATTAAAAAATTTTGGGGGAAAAGGGCTTGTATAAGAGGAAAGACTAGGCTTTTGAGTGACATGGTATGTCTGATCTTTCTATTGACTAGTGACTGGAAGGGCCCACTGTGTCAGAAAAAAATTCAGTAATGAAGTCTAGGTTTGAGTTTTTAAGTGTGCTGTTTCACAAGTTGTTGGTATCAGAGAGATGCACCAAACAAATGAAAATGGATTTGGATGGCCAACTGATGTTCATAGCTGTCAGCCCAAAGGAGACAGACCTGGAGTGAGGGTGTAGGAAGATAGGTGCCTTCAAGACAAGAAAAGCACCTTTGTTCATATATCCGTGTTTTAGTAAGAATAACTTTCAATCCTTGTAGACTTAAGTCAGCTGACGTTGTCTCCTTGGTCTCTTATTAAATCCTTCCAAGAGGACTGCACATCAGTACTCTGTGTAGCCTTATCTTCTGTCTCAGTATTGACAAATCACTATATCAGTTTCCTTGTTGTCATTCCCAGGACCACGTGCAAGAGCTGTTGCAAGCATTTGAAAGTTGGCATCTCATCATCCTCTCTCCTCAGTGGAAAGCGATGCTGTAGTTATCATCCTGAGGAAGGGGCACAGTCAGGGAAGGGGGCATGTGAGAACAGTTCACACATAAACTAGGAACAAAATGAAATAAGGAGCTTGACTATTCAACCATCTTCATTGATTTCCATTGAGTGGCCTGCTGAGAACATCAAGAATAGTGGCATATCTATTTAGGATATGTTTTTTTCCACTTGCAAATGGGAATTGCCAAAAAGGATATATAGCTCAGGAATTTATCAAGGCCACATTAAATTTTTCTTGTCTGTGATCCATAAAGACATCAGGAAGATGCCTGCTGGATACACAGACCAACTATAGTTTCACTAGTCTCCACATAGTAGTCAAGACGCTATAGACAAAGACAGGGAGACCAGTACAAGTGTGATCTTTGCAGCACTGCTGTCAGCGTCAAAATATCCCCACTAAATTCACTTCAGATCCTGTAGGAGAAATCATGAATAGACTGTATTCATGCAGTTTGTATATCTTAACTGCTGTTGTCTTCTTACCTTCACAAAAACAGGCAATTGACTACAAGTACGGGCATCAACATACTTGAATCTACCCAATGCCACCATGATGGGCATGGCTATAGGTGTGTTGGACAACACATGCACAGAGATACTGACTCCTGGAGTACCAGCATTAGGCATATGGAAAGAGACCTTGTCGTGGTTTAACCCCAGCCAGCAACAAAGAACCACGCAGCTGCTCACTCACTTCCCTGCCCCCCCACCCAGTGGGATGGGGGAGGGAATCGAAAAAAAAAGTAAAACTCGTGGGTTGAGATAAGAACAGTTTAATAGAACAGAAAAGAAGAAACTAATAATGATAAT
>JAVJGG010000031.1:7677688-7707417 GCA_035590195.1 Aviceda cuculoides
AACTTCTTGTGCCCCTCCAGCCTTCTTGCTGGCTGGGCATGAGAAGCTGAAAAATCCTTGACTTTAGACTAAACACTGCTTAGCAACAACTGAAAACATCAGTGCGTTACCAACATTCTTCTCATACCAAACTCAAAAACATAGTACTGTACCAGCTACTAGGAAGACAATTAACTCTATCCCAGCTGAAGGTGCTGAGTACCACAGCGGGAGCCTTTGAGAAAGCAGAAAGACAGAGGTACTTGTATATTGTAGGAGCATTATATTGGCAGCCAGGAGAACCGACATATTCAAAGTCCAGCTCTGCCATTCTCCTCTCTGAATGCTTGGACACACTATCCTACCCTTACATCTCATTTTGTAGAAAACATAAAAATATCTGTTGTTTCTGCAGCCTTTGTATTTTTGGTTTGGGAATCTTGAGAAAAGTGGACACAAGTTAATATGCTTTGGTTTGAGGTGGGTCTGAAACCACTGTTTTAACAGTCAATCACCTTAAAAAAAAAAAAAACAAATCCAAACCCAACACCTCATCTACACTGCGCTGTTGGCTTCAGACATCTTCAGACATGCAGTGAATTAGAGTGTGGAGGCCAGTATCATAGCTTGCATCCTTTATGGTTTCAACCAGGGTTCAGATGGCAAGACCAAGATCTGAAACCTAAGCACTCTGCTTTTCTGATGTTTTCCTTTATTTCTTTCCATGTGTTTGATTGATTTCACATTATGTATGTCCACTGCCAAGGATTCAAGAGAAGATAATCAAAAGACAGAACAGGCACTGGTGCTGCATTATCCTTCCCAGATTATACTACTTGAAAATAGCAATATATATTGCCACTTGCAACAGGAGAGGTCACAGCACTGGATACAAACTTTATACTGTTTACAGAAATACTATATAAGGCCACAAATCTATGTGCTAACAGCAGAAACTCCTAATTCACCTTTTATATCCCTTTTCAGCATTCACAGAGAGGGATACAGTGGAGATCTATGTACCAGATAAGCTAAATTAAGTGACAGTCTACTATCTCTGAATGATCTCATGCCTTTCATTAAACCGGCGGAATATTGAAGACCTCTCCGTATATCATCCCATTATATTTGTCTGCCGAGAGGCTTGGCTAATATATTTGTCAGCTTTATAATGGAAAATCAGTTTGTGTACGGTGAAGAACTTGCATTTTCTTCTTAACAAATTTTTAATGTTTACAATGAAAAGGTATGCATCTCATCTACAAGCTAGGGATCAACCGCTATTGGGTAGATGAGCATAAGAAAAAAATTGGAAGGAAGGGGGACTTCTGTTCCACTGCTATCTCTTTTTGGGATCCTTCCAGCAAACACATATTTAAGCACTTCTATAAACCTACCGTCTCAGAAGAAATATCAACACCAATTGCATTTCAGCCTCTTTTACAACCTGATAATTGTATGTGCTTTTTTAGGGACTTATGAAGCTCTATTTCAAATTGTAGTCACTGTTTTATATTGCTTAATGGCTTTTCCAATTTGCCCTGGTTAAATCTGATATTAGTGCTGTGTGTGAACTGCAAATGGGGATATACAGATTTCATACTGTGTATGCAGCTTGTTAAAGAGCACTGGCTTGCAATACTTATTGCAGTGTTGGAAAAGTCCTATCTTACACCAAAGAATATGGGAAATGCTTTTGCTATGAAGTCTCTTAGCTGTCTAGGTTTAGATGCACAATGAGGCCACACAGTTAAGGCAACACTGAGTGTGAGAAACATTCTTTGTTCTTTCCAAACTTACCGCCTTCTTGAAAGCTGTTTGCTCCATGGAAGATAAGAGAGCTTTTGTGATTTTGCCCACAAGTTTACCATACTACTTGAGAGCCACAATGGCTCGCTGAGGAGTAACTCCACTAAACATACTGGTTTGCAGGTATACAAGCTGGTCAGGGAGAAGTGCTAAGAGAGTACAGGCCATATCCTGCTGCTCAGTTTAGTTCTCTTGCTTTCTGTAGAAGGTTCAGCAATATAAGCTGGAGTGAAGCAGCAATAAGTCACAATCCAGAGCTTTCATTTGTTTCCATAAGCAAATGTAAGTGCCTTTGAATTTTGATGCTGCACCAGGTGTCCTGCGAATGGTACAGAGGGCTAGGCTAGGGTGAGAATCGCTGGCAACTGCTCTCTTGCTAAAGTCTTCTGTATATCTACATCTGAGGAACTGTGCTATAAACAGCCTAGCTTTCATACAGTTCTCTTCACACCAGCTGTGCAGAACATGTCTTTATGCACATGCAGTTTCACACACACAACTCGAGGTGGATTACAAAAATTTTCAGGATATCGCTTTTAAAAACCACATTATTATTGCCAAAAAATGCCAGTTAAGGCCATCCAGATTAATCAGATTGTCACCTGTGGTAGAATAAGAGAACAATTTTGAAATTTGAAATAAAAAGTTTAATATTCTTTTAACTTAAATTGACAGCGTATATGGAAATATAGTTTAATTATTTTTAAAAATAAAATCTTGTAAACAGAGCTGACATGACAACGCTTCAGGTCTTGGGGTTTTTTGGTGGGTTTTTTTTCGGTTTCTTTGTTTTGTGTTTCCTGCAAGCCATAAAAAATTTCTCTTTTGTAATTGTGTTTAATATTTGCAAAAATGAATATTCGTCCCAAACTCTTCCAAGAAAAATGGAAACTGACAGCAGCGTATCCAGGAGAGAGCAGCTTGGCATGTTAGAAATTAGTTAACTTTGGTAAGATCTAATTGTCCACAAAACTAAACACAAATTACAGTTCATCTAATCTGGTTTGTACTTTTTAAAACAGTGAAACTATTAATTTTAGGATAGAAAGGCATGGTTTTATTTTAAAAATAAAATGTTAGAGTGCTTATATCTCAATAGGAATGTAAACTGTTAATTTTGCCTTGTGTGAAGAGCCTTCTTGTAAAACACCATTGTAAGGGTGGGTGTCTAGCTTTTGTGATCTGTGATCGTTTATTCACTTTGAGCAATTGCTTTCAACACTGATTTTTTTACCCTTTCATATCAATATTGCAGTCTAGTTTACACTGTCTATAAGTTTCCTTTTCACCTTTCACAGACTCTAGAGAAATGGTTCAGTGGCCCTAAGTTCACAGTCTGAAAATAAACAAATATTAAGAGTAATACTCATTACGGTACTCAATTTAGCATGCCCAGCATTGACACAAAAAATTACGTAGTCTCCTTGAAGAGACTCTTACGAGATAGTAATGAAAGTACTACAACTAGCACAATGGCCTAATGACCTAGACTGTAGTCTCATGTACCCTGTTTTATATCTGAACCTCCCTTTTCTGTACGGATTTGAGAGGCATGCATCCACTACATTTCCGGGGGAGATCCAAGCAAACACAGTATCCAGCTGCCCATACATGTTCTTTGGTTCAGGTATAAAGCATATGAAGTTGGATTCATTGTTTTCATTGCCTGGGTAACTTCCTCATGCATTTTGTTCTGTGAGGTGTGAGAGGAGGAGTTGCTGAGGGAAAACTAGAGGTGATATAGTGTAAATGTGTCTTATAAAGTCATATTACAAAAAAATTATATGTGCCAAACAGCAAGTTCCTTGAAATGATGCTTAGCTTTAAGCACATGAATAGTTTTTTGTACAAAGTGACTAATGTCTGGTCTTATGTGAGAGAAAAAAAAATGATGGACCCCAAATTTGTAACTAAATTTTGCTTTTTAGCCTAGAATACTTAGATGCCAAGCTTGCTAACTGTACCCCGCCTTCAGTATTTGGCTGAAAACACTGATGAGCACTGTGAGTTGGAAGCTTTATGCCAAGCAAGCCAGCCACAGCTTAAGTAAAAGGAACTTTAGAATGGGATAAGTGAAAACAGACACTAATACTGGTTCAGTATCCACTTCAAAGCCATGTGGTTCTCCAGGAATTGTAAGAAAGACACTATATATGACCTTATTGCAAATCAAGTACTGTGATTAAATGAATAACTGCAAGACATTTTTTGGTCTGTGAAGATGAAAAAGAATCTCATAAAAAAGAAACTTCACACACTTGATAAGGTGAGGAGAAAGCCTGTCACTTGACTAGAATTAAGAAGACTTTCTATTGGACTTTACGATGGCTTTGATTTTTGCTTTTGTAATGAATTAAGTAGGAGGAAATTTGATTTGGATTTTCCAAGTTGCACTGCTAGATACTTATGACAAAAACAGACTTTCAGGAACCCATTTGAAGGAAGTATATTCCACTGGATCTGTAGGACTTCCGTGCTCTGACACAGAGACCAGCATTTGTTGAATAAATGTGAGTGCTGACTCTTCCCAGATCCAACAACGAATCTACTTATAGATCCATTCTGGGAGATTCAGCGCTTACCTGTGAGAGCTGGACAAACACCTGGATGCCAGCACAAATTAACAAATGAGCACAGTTTACACAGGAAGATGAATTTACCCTCCTTGTTTTAAATTAATTTCCTGGCCAAATAGTGTATGGAAACAGCAAAATTTAATCAATACTGAAGAATAGTGGGGAACACTGGCTAGCAGGTTTAGGGGTCTATACTTACCTGTTTGTTGTGGGGCTTATATTGGCAGATGTATTTCCCCTGATTCACATTCTAAGTTTTGTTCATCCAGTCAGGAAGCAGACCCATACAGTATTGTTAGGCACATGGAGTAAGAAGGGACTGTAATTTCGTTGCCCTAAAATGCAAACTTTTCTTTCCTTTCCTTTTCTGACCTAAGGTGACAGCCCTTCAAATTTTAGGGGAGAGAAGGAGTTCGTCTGAGCTTCATTCTTTACCACAAGATTGACTCATCACAAGACATATCTCATACTCTGGTATCACTTAGCAGGTCAGTGCTATTGTTTTTCAGGGACCTCTCTCCACACTAGATGCAGCTGACTGGCACTTGATCACTTGATGTTGGCCAAGTGCTGCTCATGTAACCCTTGTAAGACTTATTCCTCTGAACTACTTAAACTGGGGCCAATAGTTTCTTACTGGCTTCAGGTGAGAGTGATCTCATTTTTATATATCTGCTTTAGCTGTAGTGAGAGAAATCATAGTGCCTTGACTAAAATGCCTGTTCCACAAGCTAACCACTCTAATAATTTTCAGGGGTAAGATTTAGGGATTCACTGTTTTCTTGAGTGGCTCAGTGAAGTTTTGCCATTCCAGGGTAGCCAGATGGTAAGCAGAGTCTACTTCATTTTTGTTGCTGCTGACTCCCTCTGTAACAGTGAAGTTCTTTAATAGCTTCCTGCATGCAACTACAGAGGGAGAAATCAAGTTTCTGAAATGACCCACTCATCACGCCCAATATGTAGGGGGTGTTACAGTCCTAAGAATGAAGAGCATCTCCAAGTGGCTTAATTCCTCAGTACTAGTTACTTGACTACATGTCCCACTGTGTAGGCTATGTGCTGGATACCAGAACAGAGGCTGCGTTAGAAATAAAATAGATTTTTTTTTTTTCTGGAATATTCCTGTAACACAGGAGTTTTCTTAAAGTGTGTCACCATTTTCTGTGTCTCTCAGGACACTCGGTAGACTTCTTTTATGTCAGTAAGTCCCATCTGTTTTTCATCTTCAACTGCTGTGTGATGGCGGGATTCTTTGGGTTGGTCCCTTTTGGACTATCCTTTAGTTGTGTTCAGGTTTAGGCTTCCCATGGCACATGTTCTGGGCTCATACTTCTGTCTGTTCTAAATATTTTTATCTTCCTTTGTCCATAAACAAAAAGATAAGGAAACATTTGGCTCTGACAGATACTGGAATTTGTTGCAAATGCAATCCACTTAATACCTAATGCATTTCTAAGTGATTTGCCTGTGAAGATTTTTAGTTGTCTGTGTACCTGATAGATTTTGAGGTTACATGTTTATCTGTTAAGATAGAAATAACATTTGAGCTGGAGACTCCTACTTGTAAGTTTTCAATGACAAAAAAAGTGCTTCTAAGCCGACAAACACAGCTGGTGCGTTGCCAATTTGTGGCATCATTTTCTTCTAGACTCAAATTCTCACTCATGCTGATTACTGCCAGCAATTAAAAACTGAGTCACTCCTTGAATTCCTTTGCTTTTCAAAGTAATAGTTGCCTTGGGATTTCTAAGGTTTTCATCAGATTTGTTTTTATTTTGTCATTACTAATCTGTTTTTTTCTAAGTCTGCACAATCTTTTATTTCTTACTTGCATGTAAATTGAGCTTAGAAAGGCCATACCATCCACCAAAAATGCATAATGCATTTCTGCGATGCTTCTTATGTAGAGTCATTATACTGGTTTTTATATAGCCTTTTATTACATGCAAAGCTGTTAAATGAGATCCCTTTATAAGGCTCTATTTTCATTTGAATTAACTTTGCCAAATTTGAACTGTTTATACTGATATTTTCCATGTCTGTCTTAGCCTGAATTTTTTGTTTTAATGTTTCAGATTAAATGGTACAGATGTTTCCAAGAACAAGATTAGGGAAAACTGCATTGTTTTTCTCCTTTGTTGATTTTTTTTCATAAGTCCATCAGGAATCTCTAGAGTCTTTCATTCTCTGAAGCAAAGATTTGAAGCATTAGGATAAGAGGAAAGCCATGAGGAGGAGGTGCAAGAAGAAATGAGATGGAAACAAGCCCTAAGGGATCAGTCTATCTAAACAATGCTCTCCTGAATGTTGTTTTGAACCCGTGAGTCCCAAGTGTTTCTTTTCCTTTGCTCTCAGCAATTAGTTTTGAGACATTTTGGAAAATTATTATTACCCTCTTTTAGGGGCATGCTGATGTCACTTGGGCAATCTTCATTCTGGCACTTCCTGGTTTTTTTTTAATGCTTTGGATTATAACTAACATGATTTTAACCTTTTTTTCTTTTGTATGGGTATGCATGTAGTTTATATCCTGAGGGTATTTGACATGCAGTTAATGCACAGCTGAAGAAAGAAATGCAGTTCCATAGAGAGCTCATATTTTAGTGCAAAGGCTGATGCAACATAGGAAGAACAGTAGTGCAGAAGGTGACAAGGGTGATACAAAGCTAAACAAAGGAGGTATATAAGATTTTTTTAATATAAAGCTATTACATAGCTCTAGACTCTTTCTAAGGAAATGGAAGACTGAGAATAGGGCTCATATGGGGACTTGTTTTCAGATGGCTCTTAGCAGCATAAGATATTGTAATGTCACGTGTAAATAAAGCTTTCTAATTCCTGCATCCATCTCTGATAAAAAAACCAATCCATTTCTTTTTTAAGCTTTGACTTATGCTGACTTATGCTAAGATAACAAACTGCAGTGTGTATTGTTTTTGTAGGGGACATTTTCTCACATTGAGTTTTCAGTCTTTACAGAACACATAAAGACTTATTATTCCTCTGCAGGCAGAGACTGTATCTTGCAACATATCACATATTCTACTCAACAGAACACCACCGTGCCTGCAGAGCTTGGTATTTTTCCCTGGCAACTCTGAGTGACACACATGATTCAGTCTTGCACCCTTCACTAATTAGAGTCTACTTCCAAAAGAAATGGCAGACCATCAGCCAGGAAAAAAATAAGATGCTAAATATGGGGAGGGGGAAACCCTGTTCTGTAGTTCAATTTTTAGGACAAATAATGTAATGGAAAAGAAATTTGCCAAAGAAAATTATTTGACAGACCTAAACAGATCAATAATACAAAGACAACTCAGGGTGCTTTTTTTTTTTTTTTTCTTTTTTTAGAGGCCAATAACTTTAGTGTTGTTATACACCTCTGCTAACACTTTCTGCATCCTTGGCTCACATAGTCCCACATGACTGCAGGGAAGAAAACAGATGCTTAGAAAACATTTCCCCTTCATGTAGTCCAGCATATTTCATAGATTTGCATTGCCACAAAGCATAGCCAAAGATCAGTAAAACTTATATTTCATGTGAGGAAGACCTCTGAGTTTGGAAAAGGTTCAGGAACATATGGAGGCCAGAGTTCACATCCATTTAACACAATTTACTAAGTCAGATACAGAAACGGGACCTGCAGCCCTAACAGCCTCACACTGCTACCCAAACCAGTTGTGTCCCACAGTGGCAGTAGCAGCCGTTCTCAGAGTTACTCAGCCTAAGGATAGACTATCTAGAAACAATGAAGAGGACAAGCCTGAAAAGCCCAAAAGAAGGAAAGAGAAAAGGCTGGGAAGAAGCCTTACTAGGAAGGATGAGGCAGAAGGCAGGAAGATTGAGGAGATATGGCAAAGACTGTAATGGTCCCAAGCAAAAAAGATAGGATCACATAACTAAACATGCTGTCATCATGCACATGCAGAACTAAACTAACTTAACCTTGCCTTTGACATTTCCCAGTTTTTGAGTGTTCGACTCTACTATTTGTTTTAAAAGCTTTTAAAAAAAATTTTATTGTTTTATATAATTTTTTTTATAGTTTTAAATTTATAGTTTGAAAATAAACTATACGCACATGTACAGAATGAATCAAACTTTCAATGGAGTGTGTGGAAGGGTGTATGTTGCTTTGTGTTGACATGCTTGTACATGCAAGTTGTATCTGTAATACGCATTTTCAAATGGAAGATTTGAATGGACATAAAGTGGCAGAGGTGGAAGATAATGTGATTTGTTGTGATTTCAGCAGGAGCGTATCTTTTTTTGTACATCTACATGTTCTTCCCCGTGCTCTGCAAAAAGCCAAAATAGGCTGAAGATATGTTAAAAAAACTTCTAGTGTGGCAAGCAGGAAAGGTTTCTGAGCACAATGGTTAGGCATAACTCGCCATCTGAAAGAAAATGTATCTCAGTAAAAAGGATAATGGGGATATTTTGGAAGTAGAGGAGAAGGCAAGCTATTAGGGCCACCCTGTTTGCTACTTCTGTCTTGTCCATCTGGCATGGAGCATGGTTGGTTTCAAGTCTCAAAATACTAAGTAAGACACAGATACATGCTGCAAAGCTGCCTTCTGTAACCTGCTGTTGCTGTGCTGTTGCTCTGGTTGAGCAACTGAGAAAAGGCAGAGAGGCAACGGATGTTCCTGCTTATCTCCAGATCAATTCTCTTGCCTGTTTTTTATTGGTTTAACTAGCTAGCTAGATGGGCTAGGAATTTAGCTCATCACAGAGTTCAAAATCATAGGGCAGTTTTTTATTTTAAATCAAATGTATCTATTCGGCACAGAATGCTATATGTCTGTTACAAGGATCAAGATAAGATGCAAGCACACTCCCTCCTGCCTTTTCCTTCTGTCTCTTTTTTCTCTTTGAAACTTGCTAAAATGAATACCAGACAGTATCCTTTGACAAATGGGTAGAGCTTTCTGCGGGTCATTTCAGAAGCAGTTCTCAAGTTCTCATGGGAAAATCAGATTGCAAATGAGCAACAGTCCACATAGAGTCTAGTGTTTAAATAAATTCTTATCTTTTTGTCTTAATATTAGCATCTATCAAATACAGTAAGTTGTTAAAACAATGTGAAGAATTTCAGACTGAAATAATTTGTTTATAGGGAATAGTTTTTATTTGATTTGTCATAGTGTGCAGGTACTGTTAGTGAGTGGAATTTGTAAAGAGAAATGGATGCCAAATACCTATTTTGGTGAGATCTGAATGCCTTAAACTCAATTTGAAATTCCCAGCCACAGTTCTTAAATATATTCATTTAGTCTATAAATGTTAAAAGATACTCCAAAATTTTAAAGAAAGATGTATTCATCTAAAGTGATAAAGGATCTGGGTGTAGGACAGTAATATGAGTTCTGTTCAGATGTTTTTCCCCCACACATTCGCACGCAGGAGAATAGGGCTGTCCAAGCCCTAGATTCCCCCCCGCCGCCCCGCTCCAATCCAAGCAGCTCCACTCCCTTCTTCCAGATGAATATACAAGACTTCACATCCAGGCTTTTCTGCCGTCCATCTACTCATGACAGACAGTCTAGAAAATAGTGCACTCTAAATGTCATGTAAATGTTAGTCTTAATCGGGCAGCCAAATACAATATTGTGCTACAGCTAAAAATGAATTAAAGAACCTGCCACACACACTTTTAGAAATTTCCCTAGAAAGGAAGGTTTAGGGAAAGTTCAAATGCATACAATCAGTAGAACGTAGTCATAACAGGATATGCCTTTTGTTGACTGAAAAAATGAGGAAGAGTCAACATCCGAAAGAAATTACACCTGTTTAAAATGCTATGGTAGAGGGGAATCCATTGACACTAGGTAAGAAGGCCTACCTGTCTGTTCTCCCTGGGGAACATGGAAACAGGATAAACAAAAAAAAATCAAACAAAACCATCGCCATGGCACAATATAGGAAACTAAGAAGGCACCTCAAGGCTCTGTGAAAAAAGAAAAAAGTAGCAGGGAAAGCCTTTTCCATCATTTCGCTTCCACGTTAATAATAAATCTGTTTCACAAAAATTGGCCACAACCACCTTTCCTTTATCCTTACCCTTTGGCACTGTGTTAGTGGTGAGTGGTGGGCCCCTTTTATACTAGAGCTACCACTGTAGCAATCAAAGTATTGTCTGTTTCTTAATACTCTATACTGAACTTTGCAAACATCTAAGAAAGCTGTTCTATAAATAATTACACTATACTCTGAGTGACCCAGTGGTTATCTGAAGGGGCAGGCTTTCTCTTGGCTAGCAATTCCCAGTTCCTGCTCCAAAAAGGGACAGCAAAAATGACACCAAGGGTCCTTTATTGTGTCTCATTAATTTCCAGGTCAAAGCCCCAACTGACCAGTTACTGAATACATTTTTTTTCTGTGTTCCTCACACTGAGTTCTAAATGCTTGCGTGACACTTTACCCTTACTGTGAGTTGTTAGTTGTGTGGGGTGATGCCTTTCACTTGTATTCCAGTCAAATCTACTGGCTGATTTTGGTTTATTATGTTCTCACTTTATTTCCTCCTGGTGCATTATAGGTGATGTTCGGTATGTTTGCTAACAGCTTTTATTAGGTCTGTGGATATCACTATTGTTTGCAAACTGTTTTGGGAGCGGAGCTCAACAGCCTTGCTCTGATTATAATCTGAAGGTTTTTGAGGAGGTTTGTCATGTTTGTTATGTTCAACACAGACTGATATATTAGACTGTTAGCTGTCTGAATTCATACCCCTTATTTAATGTAGGCATTTAACCATAGCTAACCATATCATCTTACAATTAGTTTCTTGTAGAGAAAATGAGTATTAACAAAATTATTTCCTTTTGCAAGGAAAGTCGATATCCCTTTTTAAATGCCAGCAATTAGGCAATACAAAGTTCCTACATGTTATTTCCATTCGGAAAAAAACCAACCTGGTGATGGTAGGGTACACATTTGAGGTAGTCCTGCTTATGCATAAAGGATGTACACAGATAATGTTCATCTGACCATATTTGAACAAAAGCAGTTACTTGGCTTGTAGCTCCGTGCCTGTCTTTCTGGCAAGCTGCAATCTAAAAAGCTGGTGCTTTGCCATGCTGTTTGTTTCCTCCTTTCTGTTTTTCTCCTTGCTGTTTACAGTACACACCTAGGGTCAAATCCACCTCCGAATCCTGATGGTTTCTTGTGATACAAGGGCACTGAACCTTCTCTACTTTTGCCTGAGTATAAGTGGCCTCTCCCAGTTGATTAATTATAGAGACGTTTGTGATTTCCTTTAAATCACAGACCGATCAAGTAGTGTCTAATCAACCACTGGTATTCTGGGCAATTGTAAAAGGTTTTGCACATCAATTTCTTTCTGAAGCTCAAACTGAAAAGTATTTTAGATTTTCTAAATGTTTGGGTCAATTTCCCACATAAAATAAAGAATTTTACCACTTTTAATATCTCTTCAGTGTCATGTAATTCCAGGAGGAAAATCAGTTTCCAAGCCAGGATCCCTTCCAAATATTTGTTGCCTTTCAGTCAAAGAGTTGTTTTGGGATTTCAGCAGTCAAAGGAGCTAATCATCCAGCTCACTTAGCCTGGGAATAAACTCACCCTCACTTTTTCTCTGCCTGGCTTTAATAGTGTCAGAGATACAATAGCAAAAGGCAGGTTTGTTTCCAGGACCAACTATCAAATGAATATTTGATAGTTGATACAAAAGGCTATAGCTCTAGCAATGCTTCAGTGCATCACGTCTGTAGGATATTGGCAAAGCTGACAACTCCCATGGAACTACTAGACCTATATTTGTTTCATTCAAGCTGTGACAAAGTTAACTCCATCGTAGTATAGTCCTCCCAGGCAACAACTGATAAAACAAGTCTTTACAAAGTTTAAAGCTCCTTTTTTTTACTGAAAAGTACCTTTTTTTAACTGATGTTGGCATAAAAATACCTATTTTTTACTTGATTCAAGTTCCTCATTGTAAGTAACATGGACATTAGCTTGAGAATGTATTTCTGTTTTGAGAGGGTAAGAAAGCTCCCCAAGTATAAATTTGTCAATTCATATTTGAAGTCTTGATACAAATATTGACTGCCTCCTGTTGCTTGCTACCTATGCTCCACCTCTGAATAAGAAGTACACTTACCTGAAGTTTTTTGTGATGCATATAATCATGTGTAATCATAACTCTCCTCTCCATATTTTGTGAATTTTTTTACTGTTTAAAAAAGAGACCTAAAACTCATCCTTCTTTCAGCTGATACATTCAGAGGTTTGCCTTTTGCCTTGAATGTATGATGTAGGAGCAAAACTGGCTTCATCCACCATCTTGCTGGGCAGTAGATTGTTCAGTCTGTTTTATCCTATAGTCCTGCCAGTAGTGATCACAGACCTTCCTTGCCCTCCCAAGAAGATTTCAAAAACCAATACTCCAGAAGAAATTCAGAGACATTATGGGCCTAATTCCTAATTTATCTAGGGAGACTTTATTCTCCTTTGGTAGAGTGAAGGGCCACAGAGAATCACTGTAAGTTAAATTCACTTCAAGGCTTCTTCATATTGCCTGAGCACCATCAAAAGATTTGGGATTCTCACATGCCTTGTAGCTCTTAGGAATCAAGTAACTTGTCTGCTTTCTCTGTCTGAAGGAGAAAGATGGTGCAGCTGTGTAGACTAAAGATATACCAGGATGCTTTTGGTAGCAGAGTATGAGAACTTGCACTTACATGTGGGTCTGCAGCTGGCTGTAGTCAGCCACATCTCTTCCAGTTCTGACCCTGGTGTCTAGTTGGCACCATTTTGTAGTTACAAATACAGAAGACAGGAAGGTGAAGCAATGAACCCTGAATCTGGCCAGTTTCTCCCTGGTCCTCTTTTTCTTCTTTCTTACCTCTGTGCTGCAGGTGCTGCTCAGCTAGCATGGTCTGAGTCAGGCCTTCCTACCTCATATGATAATCCCAGCACTGCAGTATGATAACTGTCCTCACTGGGGAGGACAAAGTATAAGGGATTTGCCTTATGCTAAACCCTACTTATCTCCTATTCCCTTGTTCTTGGCTTCTGACTGATCATGGGCCACAATACTTGACTCTACCTGTAGACCTGGATTCTTTGTGCCTTATGGTGTGGTGGAGCTGTTAGCGTTTGCCTGTCCTGTGGCTGTTCCATTACACCAGCCACAAAGTTATGCAATATCTAAGAAGATGAAGAAATACAAAAGAAAAAATCTCCCTGGAGCTCTGCATCGGTGTCTCATCTAGACACCAAAACAATCTACAGAGAGTAACACCCGTTAACTGCTGTCAGTGAAGCAGAAATGGGAGCTGCACTTGTTCCTCCTGCTAAAAGGCAAGAACAACATCCCTTGCTCTTGTGTGCGTAACCTGCAGGGCAGTAGATCTATTAGTCCTTCCTTTGCCCACCTGTGTCCATACTAGTTCTTTCCTGGCATGCAGAAATGGCATGGCAATTGCATTCAGAAGATGTTATACAACTGGATTCACAACAAGAAAGAGGCACACCAGCTATGTTTTCTCCTGAGCATATTTTTTTTTTTCAAATTGTAACTTCCTTTTCTGTCCTTGACTCCTAATCCTTCTGCTGCATAAAAGCCTTGACAAGGTTTGAGGAGGACTTGTGTGTTCTGGTGTATGAGCTAGGAGGACATTATCTGGTTGGCAAAATAAGCTAACAGCAGAGTATCTCATTGCAGGATCCTCATCACCTAACACCTTTAGCATACACAGCAATTGTTAATACACTGTACAACTGAGGTCTGTGAACCTCTCTCTTACATGATCATTCTGGATCCAGTGATATTTTCTGTGAGGTTCAGCGTGAGGGACTGTGAAAACTACAGTGGTGCTTTCCTTGCACTTTGAAGAGACCCCAGTTTGTTCGTGAAGTTCAGTTCAAGGTACAGCATTTATTATAGAGGCCTGTTTCTGGTGGCACAAGCACGTACCATGAGTCCCATTGAGCAGGCCAAAGATCATCTGTAATAATCTCTTATAGAACTGATAGCTAGATGAAAATTACAGTTTCCAAAACAGAAAGGTCTTGCTGTTACTTAATACACTTTTAACACAGAGGGGCATTTGTTACATGTGAGTCTTTGGCAGTAACTTCTTAACCGCCTTTTCCTGAACCTCTCGCAGTTCAGAGTTGCTTTCTCAGACTAAGGCTAAATTACTTATGAATACACAAACATAGTTATTTTGTTAATGCTTTGGATACTAGTGCGAATGATACCATGGCCCTAAGCAAATTTCTCTTTGGGTTTTAGGCTTGTGAAGGAACAATAAGACCAATGATTTAAAAGGGGGTTATTTATTGTAATTCTTATGTCGTGTCTTTGCAGAGCTTGCTATTTTTACCACGTAAAATGTGGGGCAATTCTCAAAAGCAGTTTAAAATAATAAACTTGTCTTAAGTCAAGAACAGCTGCCATCAACCTATTGGCTCTTACTTCTGTTTTGATAGGAGCATTGCTGTACCAGCAGCCGTTCTTCTGGTATGAGTTTCCCATGGGTTTTCACTGTGGGCAATCTGTAGGTTTTGACCAGATCTTAGCCAGTGACATTATCAGAATTAACAGCTTCTGAAGCAGTCCTCTGGAAGAACATTTACATGCTTTGTACCTTGTATGACAGATTAGCATAAAATCTTGACCTCCTAAGACTAGCCGTTTTCCTCATTCCAGCAGAAGTCACTGAGAAAGGGGAGCAAAGGTTAAAATTTTTTTTAAAAAATCACCATTTCAGACTGTGTTGGGTTTTTTCCAAGAAGTGAAATGATCTATAAGAATTTGGGTAATGCATGTACATGATTTCTTGACCTTATATTGAAAATTTTTGTAGGATGGAAATTGAAATACACAGCATCTGTATGAAGAATGCATGCTTGTCCTGGGGAGGTTTGACACAGAAAGAACCCACAGCAGTGTGTGACATGGTACCTGTGGGTTCACCCTGCAGTGTGTCCTTCCCCAGAGGTGCTCCTTGGACTCTGTCTTTGACAGTAACAACTTTACCACAAACAAGTCTGAGAATAAAGTAAGCCATTTAGATGTACAGGTGCCCCATGCTTTAAAAAAAAGCTTTGCATACAGAACAGTAAACAAATTCCAGAAATGTGAGCATTAAGGATGGTCTCCCAACAAGGTTTGTTGCGGGTCCATGCAGGGAGGTCCACATGCATCTGAAGCACTGCAGCCATATTCCTGGATCTAACCTGTCAGTTACTACCTTGTTGTATCCCTGTCAGCAATAGGGAGCAACACATGATGACTACAGGAACCTCAGCGACATGCTACCCAGAAAGTGGGATGTCATCTAGAAAGTGGGATGTCACCTATACTACCAAAAAACCTGCCTTCACCTTCTTCATGCTTGGAACAAATGGCATCCTATCACAACTGACTCACTGTTCCACCCCGGTACAGCTCCCTAGAGGATGGTGGTCAAAATGGCTTGCAGATTTTACTTCCTGTCAGTGGTGCTGTATCAGACTTCATACAGAAAGACTGCTGTCCCTAAGTACTAGAGATGCAGACTTAGCTCAGGCTTATAGCCAGAGGAATCTCTTTGTTTCAGTCTGCAACATTACCGGGGCTCCAGGCTGAACTGTGCCCTCACAGATACGTGCCGACTCTTTTTTCCTTTATCAGGTTGCAAACAGGTTCAAGGTACCTGGCTTGGGGAATTACTACCAGAATGATATATGAAAAAGAAAGAAACCACAGAAAAATGTGCGCGTGCACATGGCAATTCTGGTTAGAAATGGAAGATCCATCAAAACCATAAAATCATACAGTGACAACTTTTAAGCCTTTTTTCAGCATAGACCTACAATACACATTCCCCTTGTTCATGCTGGGATTAGGTCAGGTATGGCGACCAGAGCAGGCTGGGTGGAGGTATCAATTCCTTGATTCTTTTCCAGAGCTGTAGTCAATCCTCTGGATCCATTTTAAGGCATCAGCAATAGCAATACCCATGTATTTGAACAGAATACTTGGATTAGGTCGCAAATGAGCTCAGCCAAGTCAATTAGCATCTTTGCTATGTCTCATCTGTATTTGGTTCAGTAATACTTTTTATACATGGCATCTGGGAGTGGTGATTAATGATCAGAATGTGTTTTTGAAATTCTTGAATGAAAGCGGCTGCATCAGTACAATGTCTAAATATTTTAATGAGTTCGTAATTTTTTCTCTCAGTGCCAGTATTTTGTACATTGTAAACTCTTCAGCACAGCATGAAACTCCAATCCCATTAAATTTTATTGAGCAACTTAATAAAAATGAGTTAAGCTCCAAAAAGAAAACAAAACTTAAGTATGAGCACAAAGAACAGTTTTGTAAGCCTTGTTGTGGGTCTATGCAAGGATGCCTGGGTGCATATGGAGCCCTCCTTACTCCATTGGTGCAGGCTACCCCTTCTTGACACATAAGTGTTAGTCACAAAGATATAACTACAGGATATCTTCTTATTTCTTGTGCGGCTTGTATTATAGCAGCAGTTTATGTTTGCACAGGCAAATCTGCATTAGAAAGCACTCCATGTGCCCAAAGCCTGACTTGCAAACACAGAAATCGAAGGCATGGAATGTTAAGTGACTTTCTGGCTCCGCTGCTGAGGTTGCCAGAGGAACTGTCAGCATTCCCAATACATTAATGGCTTTTGCCATGGCAATGCTTTATGGCAGGGAATTGGTCTGAGGCTACTGAGTCCACATTAAGCCATCCAATAGTATGCCAAGCAAATTCAGTAGATTTGGGGCCAGTAACCTACAGACAAATAGAAGTAGTGCTCCCAAGTTCCAAGTGCAATATCTACCTATAGGAAGACTCTGTATCTCCTTACATACTTCTAAAATAATGCTAAGCAAGTAACAAAAGGTATGAACCTTTCCTAATTTGGTTTAATCTGTTTTTAATATTTAAACAATCTTTTCTCATTGGTGTTTCTCCTCACCTGTAAGGTTGCAGATCTCATGGGCTTCTTTCTCATAATGATATCCCATGATACTTAGAGAGAGGCAGAAACAGATAAAAATAGTGAAACTCTCCTCTACTCAACCCCCTAGGAAAATATTTTGATAAGCCCAGGCAGCAAGCAGGAAGGCTTGAAAAGGAAAGTAAGACATACCTCTCTGAATCTGAACAAACCTTAGGAAAGCATGGCTTAAGAAATAGACTACATTTAAGCTTTTATATTATATGAATCAATTTGCCTATCCAATGTAAAACACATGTCATAATCCATTCAGGTAATAGGAACAAGAAAAAATCTCTTTCTGTGATCTTGCTGCTTTCTCTGCACCCAGATGTGACTCTGGCAAATGATCAGAGACTTGCTTTACATATTGTTGGTCAGCAGTATACATCAGTAAGGCTGTCAGGGAGCTGCTGTTTTTTCTTCTTGTGTTTCCACACCGAGACAGAATTATCTGGACCACAGGGTGTCCAGAAAACAACAAAAAAATCAATTTTATATGGAGCATTTATAGGTGGCAAAAAAGAATACACGGTGGCTCAGATTATCCAGATACTCATGATTTTGGGGTGCCATACCCTTATGAGTACTATGATAGCACGAAGGAGGAGGAGGGGGTTAGAAACCAGGGAGCTAATTTTCTGGGACTATGCACTATTTCAAGTTGTATTTCAAGAGTATTAACACCATCTGACTTCAGTTTCTAGCTTAAGCGCTGTGCCCATTGGAAGTTTGGTGCCTACAACATAGTAAAAACTGTCAGTTTCTGATCACTTCTGCAAACGCTGTCCCACAGGTTTTGGTGTAGTAGCAAAGATGAGAAAGGACCCTTGCTTTGCAGCCCCTTGTAAGTGTACTGACAACACCACAAGAAGAATTTTTGTACTTTGGTCATTTTAGCTGGCATTTTATTAGCAAATTCTCTTCTAAGTTTAGGACAACTTCCAGTGTTACAGGTGAAAGCTCGTCTTTACAAAATCATGGCTAACTACATGCGTGTCAGTTCTGTGAACCACAGGATCTTTTTTCCATGATTTATACAGTGCTTATAAAAAACCCAAAACAACCAAACCCAAGCTATTTCTCAGAGTAATTCATCATGGGTACAGAGAGTGAGAGCACATCTGCAGGTTAGTGCCCTCATCTTTCAGGCCTGCCTTGAGAAATCTTACTGTTACATACCTCAGGGCAAAGCTGGATAATGGTTTACCCATCAGGAAAACATGAAATATCACATGCTTCTGTGAAGTTTTGGAAAGCTCCCCTTTCCTATGTGCTTTACTTTCTGTTTACTAAGGAGTTTGTATAACCATGCCATACCCTGAAATCTGACTGTACCAATATAGCAAGCAAATGGTGGTCAGAGTGCAGGCATTGTATTCAAAACTGTGTAACCACCAAAAAACCCTAACCTAACCAACCAAAAAACAACCACCCAAACTCGCCGACTTCTATCCTAGTATTCTAACGACATTTTTCAGGAGGACTGTTTTCTGACAGAGTGAAATGGAACACATAAAAAAACCCCAAGTCTGTGTATTTTGGTCAAGGCTGAAGTGAACTTTGATATTTGCCCTTGACCCTGACACTGAGTCCTCTCACTAACTTCAGCTGCATACTGGTTTCTTCACCCGGTTTATCTGATAAATGTGAAGCATACTTTCAAGGGGGTCACTCTAACACTTAGGGTTTTTTAAGGATAAAATATATGTGCTGAGTATTGCATATTTAATAGGAAATTGAATCATGAAGTGGTCTTAAAATACTTTTGACTGCATATAAATAACTAAGAGTTCCCACTAGGAGACTATTCCTTAGGTCATGGTTCTTACTTTGATTGTGGTACATATGGAAAACTCATCATCATGTATTCACAAATGCTGCAGTTTACTGGAGCAATTGTACCGGCCTGGTATGTTCTATGTTTGGTCAGACCCCTCTTCTAGGATGACGTGCCTCTTCTGTAGTCTAGGTTGGTATGGAAGAAGCATGCTTAACGGGCTGAGTGAGGTACTCACATGAGATTGCTCACAAAAAGTAGCGTGTGCTTCCTAGCTTGTTCGGAAAAGGCCTGGAGTAGAAAAAGCAGAGCTCTAGCCTACCTTTCCAAGAATTCTTAATGTCAAATGAAGCCTGGAGCTAGAAAAACATTTTAATACCCGCCAGCCTGTTATACACATAAAGCTGGTATTTTACAGGGCATTAAATATTTTTGCCATATTTGTAGTCATTTTCTCTTGTTGGTGCCAATTCAAATACATGCTTCATTTTCTGATCTTTGTTACTTACTCCTGAATAGCTCCCTGTTCATATCTTTCCTTCCCCCAGCCTGCAGTTCTCAGGGGCATCTCATTTTTTACTTATTTTTCCTCTTGATATTTCACTGATTTGTTTTCCATAACATTTAGATCCTTTTCAAGTTACTGGTTTCATCTGTTCTTTCTTTCCGTTCTCTTTCTTTCTGGTCTGTAGTCACTTTTCATCACTTCCATTCATTTGTTTTTTCTTATCAACCTTGTTGTCTGTTTCTGCCTTGTGGAATTTGTATTTATGCCCTAACGTCTCTCATTTAGTATTTTCTACTCTGTCTAAGGAAAATACAGTCACAAAATAAAAGGGCACTTCTGTCTCATACATTCCTTTCCCAGGAGACTAGGATTGTTCCCATCAGTGCAGAACCCGACTTGTTCCTTGCTGAGGTCAATTATATACCAAATTTTCAAGCCCAGTTTTCAATGCCTGAAACAGAAGGAACAAAGCTCATCTCAAGTATGATTTTTTTGTAATGATCAAAGAATTAGTTTGAGATGGTCATCTCAGGTAATTAGTCAGTTAGTGATTGATTAAGGTGGGTAAAAGAAAATGAATGGAAACTAAGGGATGATCTAGAGGACTAATAGCCAAGAAAGCTTTTGCCAAATAGCTGTTATTTCCCTGGTGTCCACATGGACACTCACCTTCTGATTTCATTAAGTTTTGGATGGAACCTATTTTGCTGCTGAGAAGATTTTGTAGTTGTGGTGCAAGCAGATTTTTATTTTAACCTACTGAAATGGACAGCTTTGTGTCCCTAATCTTGCCCTCAGAAGGGCCAAAACATTTAAATTTTTGCTAATTCAGCAAACTTCATCTTTACATGTATACTGAAACAAGTGTAGCTGAATGCACTCAGTAACTTCCCTTATTTACATAAATTTAAGTACACAAACTTGAACATTCAGCCAAAACCCTCCATACTAACATTATGAACCCCCTTGGCTTTTCATCCTTTCTCATAGCCAACGTGCTACAAATTCTTCTGTCCTATAGACAGAAGTGAAAACTATAAGGACTCCCTCTTCAAACCTGTGCAGAAGGCAGGTGCAGCAGCACGCTCAGCACCTCCAGTCTCAGGCACTTCCAACGTCAGCCGTCTCGTGGTAGGGTGTAGACAAGCACAGCACAGCCATCACCTTTTCTTGTAGAAGATTATAAGGACAGAAAGCAAAGAACTGTTCCCATTCCCTGACAGAGTGGATGTAAGAGGGAACTCTTTGCACTACATGGAAATAGCAAGCCTGGCAGTACTGCCACTGTTGAAATTGTTTTTCCTGGGTGCTGGACTAACTAATCATAGGGCTGACAGTTGCATGGGAGAGTTAGCATGGAGCCCTTACACAACAACCTTGCCAACACTTGCCTGATAACTTCCAACCTACGTACATACAGCAATGCCTTGTGACACAGGGAAAAAATATATATGAAAATCCCCTGTCTCTCCCTTACAAAAATCATTTTAAAAAGGAATATGGAGTATTTGAGAAGAACTCAGCCAGGACTGCTGAGCACATCTCCCAGGTGAGCTCCCCTTCTGTTCATACCTCCTGACTGGGAGCCAGCACACACCTGCAGCTCCTTTGCTATAGAGGCACACAGGAGCCCCCAGCACGGCTAGTCCAGATGAAGCTACAGGCAGCCTGCCCTCCCTTCCTCCTGTTGGACCCGCAAGGGCATTCTGCACCTCTGTATGTTTGGATGAATCTTGTTACAAAGGAATTGGAAGTTGCAGTTACAGCTATCTGAAATGATAGGATGTAATTGTTGTTATTTTTTCCCTTTCTGGTAAATGTTTTGTTTAATTTGTTACTTGAAAAAATATACTGATAGCTCTATATAACTGTGGGAACAGGCTGTAATGATAACTCAATCTGCTGCATTTGAGTGTCAGTTAGCCAGAGCCTGATACTTCCCCAGAACAGCAAAGTTTCCACGTGCAAGCAAGTAAGAGAAAACTTGTAGATTTATCTAAGAGAAACTCTCTTGTAATTCCTAGCAGAGTGAACATTATGCCAATAACAAAAACTTCAGTAATTAAGGAGTCCTTAGGATATTTATACAGAAATAACTATATTGGCAGATGTGTCGGTTCAGGTTCTCTTTATAGCAGACATTATACTTCTGAAAATACAGAATCTGGGGTGAGGAAGCATTCAGGCTGGATGAGAAGATGAAACAAATGGTGGAATTTGAATAGTAAATAAACAGTACAGGAATAGCATGTAGCCCAAGTTAAACTTAGGAGACAGTTTTCAGAAAGCTGTTTCAATTGCAATCGTGATGAATAGTGGCTTATTTTCTGTGATTTGAGCAGTGAGAGGGTTTATTAATCACTCACACCTGTATTTAGATTGGTGGCATTTGGGGTTATTTTTAGGTGTGAGCACCTACACTTACATTAGTGAGGTACATGTAACATGCGTATTTAATGTCTGACATTGTCTTAGAAGTATGGAAAACTTATTTTTAAAAGGCAATAATTAATGTTTTATTGGAGGAAAAACTTGGAAAGAGCATAATGTTTCTCTTTTGTATAGGATAAAAGTCCCATGATTGGCTTTTTAATTTTGTCATAGCAAAAGCAAAATATAACAGCTGAGATTTTAAGAACAGAATACAACTGCCAAAATCCAGTTCTGATAAATCTAGAATCAGCTAGCTAACTTGAGATCTAGCTCCCCTCATCATGTATATGTAATTTAGAACTGTTAACAAAAAAATCTCTGAGAATTCAGGTTCTGAAATTCATCCAGTTGTCCAACGCTAGTAATGATGATGACTGAAGATATTTGTATCACCCTTTGTCAGCATACTATTCAGTTGTCACAAATCATCCAACTGTATTTCTTGTAATTCTGGTTGTCTGAAAACATGAAATAATGCTGAAAGAATTCAGAATGACAGCGATTCTCTCTCTGTTCCACATGGCCTAGGAAACAGATTTACCATCACCAATGTTATAAAGAAGGGGAAGGAAATTGCATTAAAAGTATGTAAGGGAGAAAGTACGTGAAAAGGGAAAATGCTGCCTATGTTTAGAAAGAATGAAAAATCTGATGTACATCTCTGTGCAGTCATTACTGCAGTCTCAGTAACACATGAAACATTTTCAGAACTGTGAGGATTTGAGTTTTATTGGCACCACTGCAAATGCACATACAAGGACTCGCTTGTAAATGTCAGTTTTTTCTGGGAAATAGCCTACATCTGGAGATATTTTAAAGAGCGCTAACAGAAGAAGGTTGTTGCTTAAAACTGGATCTATAACATGGAAGTGGCAGATCCTGAAATAAGTGCAACAGTAGACAGAATGCTCTATGTTATGCTGATCCTCTTCGCTTGTTGAATTCAAGGGGAGAGGAACATACAATTTTAAGATGAATCCTGGAATAGTTTATGGGGAGGAAAAAAAGCAATTCTTTCTGATTTGTGTCAGACTCTGTGGCAAGACTAGGGACATGCTTAAGTATTAAGATGTTAATTGACATAAAGGATCAAAATTCATAGGCAATTAGAAGAATCCTGTTCTGACTTTAGGTACACATAGAAGTTTTCTGATCAAACATCTGCCAGAATATGTGTTTTCTAAAGTATAACCTAAGACTGTGTTTGTGTTGACAGAAGTACTGCCCTTGAGAGGTGCTGAAAGCCCCTTGGACTTGAAGAATATCCTGAATTGCCACTGTCTTCAGTAAGAGAAGAAAATACTCAGCACCAGGTAGGAAGTAAGAGAGACCTGATTACTCAAGAGAAACCTTGAGATATATCAAAGGGGCTTGCATTCCAAAATCTCACAAGTCCTTATGAATTCAGAATGACGTTTCATTGTTCCTTAGGTAAAAACTCTTAGGAATATGCCTGTCATCAAGCCCTGAATTACATATATCTTATGATAATCTGATTGTATCCATATTAGATTATTCTCTTGGTGTTACATGTGTTCATGATGGTGCCAGTTATTCCTTTTAATTCTCCTACATTTTAATTTAATAGCTTGTGTTAGCAGGTATTGAGACCTAAAATTACTGAATTTTACCCTTTCTACTCTTTTTACCCTGTGTATGTGATACAGCTAGTATCACTGCTGATGTTTATAGTAGTTATGGCGTATTGCTCCAGATACTGGAACATCTCCAGTGGGGAAGCTTGCTGCATATCTGATCCTATTCCTAGTAAAGGATGTGGAATTGTACCAACATAAATACTGATGCAACTTCTCTCAAATAAGGGCATCTGACAGCAAATATTTCTTTTGTTTGTGGACAGAAGTAAAGCTCAAGAGGGTGTTAGGATTTCTGAATCAGGTTTGGCTGTGTGTCTTCAAAAATCTTCTCTCACAAAGTATGAATTATGCACTAGGTATAGAGAGTTGCACCAGGCTTTAGGAAACTGGAAGGGAGTAGCACAAAACATACATACTAGTCAGCTAATGACAAAACATGTTTAGGTGTTAACAAAACCTCTTTGATCGTGGCCTAGCTAGGATGCAGTTAATCCACCAGTAGTTCTATACTTTCTCTTTACTGTAGAACCAAGTTGCTGAGATCCCAAAGCAGAAATGGATTTTCTGTAGAACCAAGTTGCTGAGATCCCAAAGCAGAAATGGATTTTCAGAAAGGCAGTTACATATGGTTGAAACCACAGTGCGGTAAAGAGTTATCTGGACAAAAAGCCCAGCAACCTTATGCTGGTGTGAGAAATAGACACATAACCTAACTACCTAACAAGTGGAAAATTACATTGTTCAGTATGCATCAGAGAGATGTGGTAGTGTGGTAGCTCTTTGGTAGAGCATGGGAACTGGACACAGAGGTCTCAGATGGTCTTAACTGACCCCTTAAATTCTGCAAGCCAAGCTGGAAGTCCATTATATCATGTCAGCTCTTGCGATGAGGTGGGAGGGCAGAGCAGGAGGAGAGGACACAGCAGAACTGAATGATGGTGTATCAAAAGGCAGTCAGACACAGAGAGAGTAGAGCAAGTAGCTGTCTGGCACAGCGAGAAGTCAGTATTGGTTTTCTTTTTTTTTTTTTTTTGCCTGCTAGCATGAACACCAAATGTCAAACACTGTGAATATAAGGGTTATCTATGGCCACTCACATGTTCCTGAATGTGCAAGTAAATACTAATTAAGGATAAATGCTTAAGACCTGAAAGTGAACTAGTGATTCTTTAGTTAGTAGTGATTCTTTGGTAAGTAGCTGATACTTCACCTCTTCACAGTAGAGACAGTAGAGGAATTGTTGCTGTCTGTCCTGCAATCTGGCCACTCTTCATATTCCTTCCAAACAGTCTGTGAGAACAAAAGGCCAGGCCTGTAAATAGAAAAGCTGCTTTTGCATATCATCACTACTTGATAAAAATAAACAAAGCCTGTTCTCACTTCATTCCTGCCACAAAAGGCTTATGGGTGTTTTCTATATGATGGAGTTTATAGCGCATGTACATAAAAACTTAGCACCCAATTTTTGAAATGCAGGTAGCAATGAACAAGTTTGCTCATTTGTGACCATAAATCTCTAAGACATTTCATAAAGAGTTTCCAGTGAGATGATTCGCAGTAGCATAACAGAAGCCTTCCTTTGAACCCCTCAGGGAATTCAGAACTGTGCTGACAGTAATGAATTCTATCACTTGCTATACGGGCTGACCCTTCTGTCACTATCTCTGGGGACTTTTCTCCAGGTTGTCCAGGCAAACTCTCTTCCACACAATATGTGGTTGCTGAAAGCTGTCCTCAGATGGTCTGCAGGATTTCCCAGGCAGGCATTCCTGAAACTGAACTGGGATTACAGAATAGCTAATTTGGGAGCCCAGCTACAGTTTAAAATAAATTCAGTGCTGTGCTCAATGCTTCCAATTTTAACTTTTACACTCAAGTGGTATAAATTATTGTACCAGAGCCTAGCAGGTGAGCCTGTTGTCATGCACCTTTCTGGCACTTAAAAAAATAAAACAAAAATGTAGTAAAGAGCCATCACAGAACAGCAGGAAACTGTTTCTCGGAGCTCCATGGTGTGCAGGTGCAAAAGCAGAGCATACCCTGTCCTGCCCAGCCAGCAACAGATGCTAGCTGATGAGGAACGTGTCCTTGGCATTGGATCTAGGCTGCTGTTTTAAATGTAATGGTAGCTGTCTGGTAGCTGTGACCAGCACTACGACTACAGTTCTGACCAGCTTGGAAGTTACAGAGCAAAAGCAGCAAGTTAGGAGTCTGAATAAGGTAGATCAAGTCACCTGTTTGGTTAAAAGAGAAGGTGGGTCAGTGCAGCTCTGGGTTGGAGACTGCGCTACAAAGTGACTAACCTCTACATTGCCCGAATGAGAAGCGAGCAACCTGTGTTTATCTATGTTTACACCTGATTACACCAAAGGCAAAATGCAGGACAGGCCTCTTTCGCACCCTCTCCCCTTGCCCACACTCCTCAAAGGCCAGACATGACCCAACCTTTGCTTTGTGTGGGATGTGTCTGGAGGGGAACCAAACAGAGCTGGAGCTCTGGTGTTCTGCTGTCCCTGTTCTGCCGTGGGCCAGTGGGGATGTAAACAAGGGCGGGGAAGGGGAGAGCTTCCGTCAGCCGCCAATCTACTCTCGGGAAGGCGGGAAGCCTGAGAGCCGAAAACATTACAACATTGTCTTTTGGAATTGACTTAACATGTGCAAAATCACTGTCCTAATGATAAACACTGTAATAAATATTGGCAGGACATGAATCCAGCCTCTGCAAAGGCTTCTTTTTTAAAAAAATAATTATAAAAGCAGCTCAAATCACATTTTTCTTTATCACACCTTTAAAGTTTGTTATCCTGCACCACTCTCTAGATTGCCATAGCGTGAAAGAAATGGCTCTTAGAACTCTTTTCTGTAGAACTGTAGTAGACATGAATACCAAACAACTTCACAAAACCACTAAATATTTGGCAACCTTCTAGTCTACTGTAATTTAAAAAAAATGCTCAAGACAAATGTTTATGTTGAAGGGGGGAAAAATCCCCAGGATAGAGCTGTCAATTAATGGATAATTTCAGCTTTCCTATATATAACCCTGGTCCATAAGCCATACTTCATAAAGAGTGAATACTCTTCTAATTAAACTTTTCTAAAACCTTAAAAAGCTTTTGAATTGTGAGTGGATGCTGCTCTGGCTTTTCTGGCATGTTACATACAGGACGTCTGGCCAATTCTCCAGTCTTCTCTCAGATATGTTACTGATCCAAAATATTTTCACCAGACACCCTGAAGTGGAATCACAAGTTTGCCAATTTCCATTTCATGTATCTTCCTTAGAAAACTGAAAATTACAGCTCATGAGCACTGGCAATTTGATTGCTCAATGTCCAAACTTAACTCACTGGAACAAAATAACAACAAAGATGCAGAAGATGATGCCTGGCCTCTATGAGACAAAATTGCTTACAAAAAACAACAACAACAAAAAAGTTATGTTATTTCCAACTCAGAAGTTAGGCCTGGGGGATCAGTGCTCTTAAACCACTGATGAAGTACAGATCAACAATTACCAGTAGGCCCTCATTGGCGAAGTCATTGCATTATTACACTGACATTTCCCTGAACCTGCCCAGGTCTCCAAAGCAAAAAAGCAATTCTTGGTGTCTTTACACTGTGTAATTTTCAGCTTTCTAAATTCTCTGAGCTCGAAGTCAGCAGTTTTTCGTGAAACATATATGTCAGATGAAAAGTTCTCAACAAAGGTCTCATATTCTGATTTGCTTGGACTTCACAGCAGGATTTCAAATGCTGTTGAAACTGCCACAAAAGAAAAATGTATGTTATACTATTACAGATGATAACATAGTCCAGTCTGTGTTTTTTCCTTCTAACCAGTGCTGTGAGAGCTTAAGCAATGTTATTGCACTAGGCCAGAAGTCTAGGCAGAACTTCATTAAAATGAAGCTGAATGACCTGTTACATGAACTAGGCTCAGCAAGGAGTATTTGGGCGTTTGGCAATGTAATGGTCCTGCAAGTTGGTTCATTGTTCACTAAAGCTGTAGCCTGTAGCTTGAGCATCTCTTGTCCTCTGGAAAGGGATCATGTTACCTATGTGCCAAATAAGGTGTCTGGTCCTCATATTGAAAAGATTTGCTCTGGGTCAAGAAAAAGGCTTAAACTCCTCATTTATCATCCTCACCACCACCACCCCCCCCCAATTCATTCAAGACAAATGCTGATCCACCCCACCCCAGCCCATGCTTCCTAAGCAGTTTGTCCTTGCTTGTTCCAAGCTGGGGCTATGTGTTCAGGCCACCTCTTCCCCTTCCAGAAGATCTTCTGGATGGAAGGAATATGGAAAATGGAAGAAAGCTGTGGCTTTTAGTAGTGAATCCCATGGTATGTATGGTGCTATGGTAATCTGACTCTGGAGGATAAAGATCCAGCTGATGTTGCTAGAAGCACTCCAGGAAACTGGTAAGATTATAGCTAGGGAAGGTCCAGTACTCCAGGTATGATTGCTCAGAATTACAGGATATTTAGAGCTGAAGCCCAAGGAGGGACCATTTTAGGAATGAGTTCAGATTTGTAGAACTGGGGAGGAAGCGATAGCCATGTAGAAGAATACCACAATGTAATGAAAGCACAGAAGTTCCCTAAGTTCAGACTTCGGCTGAGAGATTTTGTCCAAACTCATGCTTTGACTTTGGAGGTGCTGCAAATCCTGTGTAACTGTAGTCAGTGAGAGTTTCAGGAGCTGAATCTTCTAGCAAAATCCCTGCTATAGGCAGACCAGCCACAATTTGCAGAAAGTGACACAAGAAGATGGAATACCCATAGAGCCAAAAGGTGTATCAGGTCAGGAGTGCACTCTCCGGGTTTGTGTATGGTAGTAGCCCAGCTGCCTCTGACATTCCTGAGCTCTTGCAACAACCCAGTTCTTCCTGAGGCCTGAAAACTTTTTCTCAGTCCTTGCTCAGCATAATGTAGCCACCCCAACAAGAAGCCCAGGCAGGAATTCATAGGGAGTGTATGGGTGATTTCCAGTGAATGATAGCCAAACACACTCTGACGATTATTTACATAGTGAGTATTGTACTTGAAGAGGAATGACATGATGGCTAGTGAGGGAGGGACTGCAAGCCCATGGGCAACCATCTGGAATTGTAAAGGAAGGCTATCTTTTATAGTACTGTATATCAGTTTATAAATATCATCAGAGGATTAAAGTAACTGCTTACAGACAGGCCATAAAAATAAGGGAACCCTCAGGGGTTCCAGGGGCAGCTTTAGTGATGGGAATGTAGTATTTTTATTTGTAATAGGATGCAGTCTACATTAGTACAGCAGCCTCTCCATTTTGTGCAGTATAAAACGGGAGGGGACAGTGTCACTTCTGGCTGTGTCATCCCAGCAAGTACTCTGTGTTCAATAAAGGGCTTCAGTCCTAGAGACTACTAGCTCAGCAGGTTTCACTGAGAAAAAATAAGACATTACTTTAAAATGTTAAAAGCAGTTATTGCCAAAACATGATCTAGAGAACAGTAACATGTTCTGTGTTCAGGGCAAAAGCAAGATGGATATCCCGTGTCCATCTCTCTTGTTTCTGCCATCATGAATTTATGCAAGGTGAATGGATGCAAAAGTAGGGAAGTAAGCTATGGGCAGTTTTTTTTATCTGGTTCCAGGTGGCCTAACTCTTTTCCAGCCAGTGAGCTGGTGCTCATTCAGACTGGTGTTTTGGCACTGCTACTCCAAGCTGACAGCCTGTACCCTACTTTGCACAGCTATCGGTGCCTACACAGCAGTGGAGGGTCTTGCGATGTTCCTATCCTGGCCAGCCTCTGGGACTGAGCTTCCTTCTCCTCCCTTCACTGCTGCATGCAGACAGGATCAGGCTGCCTGATAAGAAAACAAATTATATGGGGGATCATTGCAGAGCGCCCGTCTGCAGGTTTGCAGCTGCTAGTAAGCATTAGAGGGTCTCAGGAGGCCCGCGTTGCCTTTACGAAGGTGTTCCATAAGTAAAAGTAATGGGGATTATTTAACCCAAATCGGATTATTCCTCCCCCAAATTGCAGGAGCTACTCTGACCAACTGCCCTAAAAGCAGC